>OW152831.1:12061842-12734342 GCA_933534255.1 Iphiclides podalirius | reverse complement strand
GAGGCTATTTAATTCTTAAAATCGAACTAGTGATATCAATCGGCTACTTTCTAACTACTGCACATTTCATTACAAACTCATTCTGAGATAATTATTTAACATGATTTGTTATAAGGTGGCATTTAAGCATATGGTTGCTGCATGGATGCGGACAATAAAGGAACACATATTGTTGGATCAAACATTTGGTTTTAATGAACATACAACAATTTTTCAAGAATGTTTCAATTGGTAATTTATGCAAGCACATCACGATGAGGTCTACGTGAAAAACTAATGAGGTAATTAAGTTAAATAATAATCTATAAAAGTTTTTGCCTTTTAACAAGATGTGAGAGGGTAATAACAGTGCCGTAGAATAAAAAACTCATTCAATTTGGTATGGCAAAACATGGCAATTGTGAATCTGGTTATAGTAAAAGTGTAGTTAATATTTGTCATGACAGTGCATATTTTTTTGTTATGTATAAGCAATAATATTGTCCGAGGGATGTCTGGTCATTTCAGTTTACTTTGACAGTATGCCTATATTTATTTATTAAAGACTTGGGAAAAACAATTAAAAAAAAATTAATCATGTATGTGACTAGAGCGTCTGGCGTAATCCGTATGGTGTAGATTCGTACCCCTGGATCGGAGAAAAATTGTCTGATTTCGGGCAGAGGCTCAAGCCAATTAGTTGACATCCTTACCTTGCCAAAATCGATGTCTTGTTTTTAATGCATTAATTTCTTTTTATTAATTTATATTATATACTTTTGTTTTAATGCATTTGTAGCAATCACACTTTTTCAAATTAAATTCTTACTATGAATATTCGAAAACTAGAGATGTCATCTTTGGTGTTGAAATTTTAATTTTAATTTGCCTAATGCGGCGGACGCATTATCGAAAGCAGCAGCGAAAAGTTTTCCAACAGTTTTGTGTAGATAAACACATTTTTGAATTTCATCTAAATTGCATAAAGTTAATCAAGACTAGCACTAAAAATTAAAAATAAGAATTTATAATGCCTACTTATCATAAGTGAATAATATTTTAGATGTAGGTATATTATATTTATCTATAATAATCACTATCTGAGTTTGTGTTTTCAAATACCACTGCAATGGACTAGTTTTGGTACAGAATTGTACCTCATTTCCCATCCTCAAAGGCCACTTTTGAACATCTGAACTGCTATAAGCTCTTAAACATTGTTTTGAATGGCCTATGAAACCTAATGAGCACATGACATGATAAATTAACTTTAGTACAGTTTACAATAGCAACACTTTCATTTCTCACTTACAATATTCTTATGGAGAGGTTTAGAATAATGTGAGATTATGAGAAAAATAAATTAAACCTTGCAATATTATACTCAGTCAGTACTTTACGTACAACGTTAATTTTACGCAAATATTTAAGTGGTAATTTAGGTTTTTACTTTGTTTGAGGATACAGTGATATAGAATACCTCAAAAACATAAATTGCAAACACGCATTTCTCCTTGACAAGCAAGCATTATGATAATTTTGTAATGAATTCTCTGCTGCAAATTTTTTTTTTTTGCAAAAATCCTTACTAATATTATAAACGTGAAAGATTGTATGTATGGATGGATGTTTGTTACTCTTTCACACAAATACTACTGAATGGATTTTAATGAAACTTTACAATAATATAGCTTATACATCAGAATAAGACATAGGCTATTCCAGATGAGTGGAGAACCCAGCTCATTATCCCAATTCTGAAAACGGGTAAAGACCCCTCGTTGCCGTCCAGTTATCGACCAATAGCTCTCTCTTCTACTCTCTCGAAAATTATGGAACACCTTATCAAAAACCGATTAGAGTGGTTAATAGAAAACAAAGGTTTGCTGCCCAAAACGCAATTCGGCTTCAGGAAGGGATTGAGCACAGTTGACAGCCTTAGCATCTTTATCTCTGAAATCCGACTGGCATTTTCCAAACAAGAATCTATCACCGCAGCCTTTCTTGATATAAGTTCGGCATATGACAATGTGATTCTTCCGCTGCTCAGGGAAAAATGCTCCAGCTGAGCATTCCCGTGAGGATAATCAATTTCATATCCAACCTATTCTCTAACAGGCGTATCCTTGTTCGCACTCAAGGCGTTTCCCTTCCTTCTAGATCTGTCTGGAAAGGACTTCCACAAGGATCTGTACTGAGCCCCCTTCTTTTTAACATCTACACTTATGATTTAAGTACATCTGTCAATTATACATCCAGTATTTTACAATATGCTGATGATCTTGCTCTATATGCTACTAATCCTTCTATAGCTGAAGCATGTCCCACTTATCAACCGCCATTGAATATCTAAACACGTGGTTATCTAATCATGGGTTATCTATATCCCCTTTTAAAAGTAATATTGTTGTCTTCTCTCGACATCGTTTTATCCCTGACCTTTCTATTTCTGTAGGAAACCAGAATATACCAAACAACAATAAAGTAAAATTTCTGGGTGTCTATCTGGATTCAAAATTAACTGGAATTCCTCATCTGTCTTACATTACATCTAAATGTGAAAAAAACCTGAATGTCGTTCGTTCTCTATCTGGTGTCTGGTGGGGTTCCCATCCATATACACAAAAACTCCTATACAACGCGCTAATAAGGAGCCATTTTGACTATGGCTCTTTTCTACTAGAACCTTGTAACAAGGCAGCTCTGGCCACTCTTGATAAGATCCAGTACAAATGTCTCCGCATAATCACAGGTTGCATGAAATCTTCCCCTATAAACGCCCTCCAGGTGGAATGTGCCGAACCACCTCTCCTACTCCGCAGACAACTTATGTCAGATAAGTTCCTATTCAAAGCAGCTCAACTCTTGTACCATCCCCTTCTCTCTAGGCTACAAATCCTCTCCCAATTAGCTAGAGAATCCAGTTACTGGACTCACAAAGACTTACCATGCCTCTTAAAAAGTTATTTTAAATTTGTTAACATACGGTCACCAATTTTCCAATCCACCAAGAATCCGCTTTTTGAAACTCCCTTTGAGGCCTTAACGTTCAGCCCTCAAGTAATTCTAGACTTTGGTATACATAAAGATACGGTTGATCCCAATAATACGCTAAAACAAATTATCACTCAACATTGGCATGACTGGTTGCTCATGTATACTGATGCATCTAAATTAACTAATCAAGGCTGTACTGGCTTTGCAGTGTGGATACCGAAGTACAGAATAATTCTCAATAACAAGTGCTCCTCTTATACTTCAGTATTTACCGGCGAATCTCTGGCAATTCTAGAAGCAGTCCTCTACTCAGAATCTCATAATATAAGTAAAACCTTAGTCCTTTCCGATTCATTAAGTTGTCTACAAAATCTATTGTCAAACCCATTCCGTTCGAAGTTGAGGAACCCGACTATTTTAAAAATCAGGGAGACTCTGTTAAAGTGTCACTTAAAGGGGCTAAACGTAGTCCTTGCCTGGATCCCAGGACATCGTGGAATTCAAGGCAACGAATGTGCAGACCAACTGGCTAAAGCAGCTTCAACTTCTGACTCTCTTTCCTTGCAACATACTTTTTTATATGATTTGATACCATCAGCTAGTTCAGACCTCATGGCCTCATGGCGCAATCTCTGGCGCAAATCTAAACTTATTTCTGGTAAATATTATGCTCGTGCCCAAGAAGACATTCCCAAAAAACCCTGGTTCTTTCAGTATCGTAATGCCAGCAAACAAATTACATCAACCATTTGCCGTCTCCGCCTTGGACATAGCTGCACACCTGTTCACTTAGCCAAGCTTAGAATCAGGGATAACTCAATCTGTGAGTGTGGGCTGGGCGAAGGATCTCCTGAACATATATTTTTTTGCTTGTCCCAAATTAACTTTCTCCTTATATGACTTCCTCCCTCCTAATATTCCGCGTCCTACCAATATGTCTGTCATATTATCCCTTGTTTTTACTCCATTTGTCAAAACATTGTGTGATTTCATCCATGTAAATAAAATAAAATGTTAATGTATTTAGATTTTGTGATGTGTGCACTTGTGACATGTATTATTAAGGTGATGGGTTTTAAATGTAATGTGCAAATGTCTCTTTACTTTCAGGTTGGAAATCTCAATATAATCTCAAAATTTTATCTGATCTATAAGTATAAACGTCACTCCCTTGACTGACATGATATTGGCAGAATTCTTTTAAGAGAAGCCATTTATTAAAGAAAGAAGAAGAAGAAGAAGACATAGGCTATAATTTATGTAGATATTTTTATGTATATTTGTCTTTTTGTCTGAATGTTACGCCTTCAGCCTATCCTACGCAGACATAGTCGCGGGCAGCAGCTAGTTTCACAATGATATTGTAATACTACAAAGAATCAAACAAGCTGAATATTTTAACCCAAATCAGTTAACTGAATCAATGACAAAGTTTTTCATACTTTTTTATATTTGCAAGAATTTATACTTTGTAGCATCAAATACTAACTTCCGTACTCTCAAATAAATTACATTCAACATTTGTCTACTTCAAACTGATTGATTAGGTGTGTTAGGCGCACTCTTTAAAAAATCCAGAGTGGTGTCATCATCAAGACCTGGGTGGACTGAATAACATATGATAACATAATCTTGGCCCTACCCACAGCGGAGGGCCCAAACCCGTGGGTTCTGGCTAGCCCACCAGTTCTGCGTCAGATGAAGCTTTAATAGTCTCGGGACTGAAAGCACAAACATCAGTTTATAAAAGATACAAGAACATAATCATCATCATAGCTAGCTTACTCTAATGGTAAAGTAGCAGTTTCACTGGTATGTAAAGGCCTTCCCTCTGTACAGAGGGTATTAAGGCATAGCGCCACCACTCAATCCCACAGCAGATCGAAAGACTAGACAACTAGACTTTCTAAATATTTTCTCTACACTATTTCAAAAACATGCAGTTTTTCTCACAACATTTTCCTTTAAGTATGTAATAAGTCTGCACTTAAAATTTCAATAAGCAATGTCATTGGTGCCGGCACCGGGATTTGAACTCAGGTTGCTAGAGTATATTGAATTAATAGTGAGTGCCTGCATACTGAAATACCACTATTATTTTTTAGATGGAGGGGTTATCCTTCCCCTCCAAGAGGTCCATCTTTCTATTGTACAGTTAATACTAATTTTAATGTACAAAATGACGAAAATTTCCTCAGAATTTGAAGAGGGAGGGGGGCATAACTTTTCAATTTAAGGATATTGTTGGATGATATCAAAAACTAATTAATATATCATCTTTCAGGTTTCAAAACCTATTCTATACATTATTAAATATTAATTGTGAGTGTTCACTTTTAAGTCTATAATTATTGGAACACAACATTTATTAAAAAGAATAGCATTGATGTATCTTTAATAAATTCCTAGACCTTGATTAGAATACTAAAACATATTGAATTTTTCATAACATTTTGAAATAACCAGATGGCGACAAAGAGTTTTACATGAGAGAAGAGTTGTTTTATTACGATTGTTGAATTAATTTAAAGATAAGTAACTTAACGATAAAAGATTTCTCAATTTTGTTTAATATAATGAGTTATCCTTTTTAATTTGAATAATTAGTGTTTCTTAACGCTATCTTATCATTTGCGAAACTATTATGCAAACAGATTTCTTACCTTTATTGTTGAATTTCAGAAAGTACATACACTTTTTAAATGTACTGTATACAAAATTTACTTCATGAATAAAAAGTAAATATTTAAAAGAAAAAAAAAAGGCTCACTTTTTATCACATCAGAACTGCATGGCCTAAATGTTTGAATTGGTGTTTAAAAATTTATCCTTAAAGTAAGTTTATTGCTATTTTAAATCTGTTTATTTATTTTTATCAACTGTAAGGGTGAGTAAATGATGACCGTTATTGAGAGAAAAGTTGTTTTATCAATTATTGCAAACCCCATAATAATTGATTAGACAATGGGTAAGGGGGACACAAACCTTGAGGGATATACCTACTTAACATATTTAGGTAAACTATCTTGACACCATGCTGTAGAGGCTTGGTTTATTAGTTCACATGTTATTTATTAAGTGTTTTTAAAACTGGAATATTATTATTATTATTATGTTTTACATACATACTTGAACTTAAAGATGGAAAATGTGTTCGCCACTTTGTAAATCTTTTATGTCACTATGATTATTAAAAAAATTGTTACATTGTTTTCTCATCTATCGGCAGTCCCAAAAGACTGCCGATAGATGAGAAAACAATGTAAGTTAACAATAATTAACATATATATTTGAAAAATAAAATCATTATTATGTTCCAATAATTATTAATAATAACTTACAGTTAAGATTTTGTAGCCAAAATTATTTTCTTTCATTTAGTGGTGCCTACATCCCATCTTCTGAACACCCAAGAAGTAACAAGTGTGAATACATTTTATTCATGCAATTCCAAAGTCAACATTTAAAATATGTTCCAGTTATAAATACTGAAGCATGATCCACTTAAATTTAAAAAACCTTAACATCAATGTCAAGCACAAATTATACAATTTGAATGTTAATGACCTTGTTACAAGAAAAACAAAAATCCAATTGTTTATTCCATAGCTCTACTTTTAACACTTCAAAAATCTGTTTGAGAAAAGTATATAAGAGCACAAGTGTATAAATAAAGTATAGAAAGAAACAATATGAAGGAATATAAGATAACGTGAAACAAACTGAATAAATCCCTTACATTGTAAACGTAAATGATGTTCAGAGAACGTTATTAAATAAAAACACTTGATATCGTGTTATCAAACAACGATACTAATATGCAATATCAGTAACTGCGACACAAAACTGGATAAGAGCCAGAAAGGAAACAACGATAATGAAAAACACTCACCCGATGTCAGCTGGGAATTTCTCCGAGCCGCTATTCTTCCCACCGACAAGAAGCTCAGTCTTATGCTACTCATAATTGCTTATTAATCCTCGAATGATACACTAAACACATCAGCCCGCAATCACAACAGCAGTAGTGGTACAAGAGCAGAATGCAAATGCAGTGAATAAACAAGTATCTTGTAATTCGTAGCTAGCAATTTTTGCTGTATTTATTTGTCAGTGAGAGGTCTATCCTATCATGACGCAACACTTTTAGTCAACATCAACACCGACAGTGTTCTAAATTCTAACGCTCTCTTACGCGGTACGAACACAAGAATTGCACTTTCCTATTTATTTGTATGATTTGTAAAATAAAACAAAATTATTTGGTGGATATAGGAGCGGCCATACTGATGTTCACAGCTGATTTTGATGTGAAGGAAATTGGAATTTTCTTGTACCACGTTGTTTTAGCGGTGTCGCCATCTACGTTCAATTTGTGTCATTTTAAATTGTACCTGGTCAAAAAATCTCCTAGTTTGCGTGGCATTTAAAAATAAGGCCCAAAATGCATTTATTTTTCTTGGTTGCATATTTAGCGAACTATTAAACGATTAGATTAATGTCATTCATTGTTAATTTATTAAAGAAACGGTGGATGGAAAGAAAAATCTCACCGACTTTGTAATTTGGCAACACTTGAGAATGATGTCGTTCATCGTCCATAAACAAAAATAAATATATTTTAACCAAAACTTTTTATGTTATTTCGCTCATCATTTTAATTTTATCATATCAACTATAATTGTGATAAATTGACGAATCATTTTTGATGATTTATGTTTAATGTCATCCGCACAATATTTGTTATTTTTTTTTAATGTGTCTAGACTACTGAAGTCTATAGCGACATAATAAAATAATTAACGTAAGATTAAACTTTATGTCGAAAATCATATTTTTATTTATATTTTTTTTAAATTAATTATGATTTTATAGTCTATTTTCACTCATAGTCTGTGTTAGAAAAAAAATTACCGTAACCGACGTACAGCTCATTTGTCATCTGTGGTCTGTCTGTCTGTGGTCAAAACTGTCCAAAATGGCTGAGACAGAGACCGATAATAACAGTATTGTTAGATCCGAGAGAAATAATAAGGGCCCAATAGAAAGTAATGGGCCCCGTCGAGTAACTATCTATAAAACTGAAACTGGTTTCGGATTTAACGTGCGCGGGCAAGTTTCCGAAGGTGGACAACTGCGTTCCATAAATGGTGAATTGTATGCACCACTGCAGCATGTCAGCGCTGTACTGGAACAAGGAGCTGCGGAGCAGGCTGGTATAAGAAAGGGCGATAGAATCCTTGAAGTGTAAGTACTTAATTTAGTCAATAAACAAATTATACATCCTATGTAATTTTGAAGTGTACCAGCACCGTTTCCCAGAGTCGGTATCGTTACAGAGTCAGGAAATACTTTTTCTTTAATTTGTAAATTTCATACAATAAGAAAATGTTTTAAAGACCCTTTCATTACTTAGTTAATTTTCATAATCTTTTCGACCAGTAATAATTACTGATTAATTTATTTTTATTAATACTTATAATTCATCGGTTATTTTCTATGCTTTTTTTTAAATATGCGCACTATAGACTGTTATATTTATCTTTTCTTTACTTTCAGTCCATATATTACGCGTGTCGCTACAATCGCGCCAGTAAATGAACACACATAATATAGAGAATAACTTTTTAAAATTGTATTAAGCATTTACATCTTTAAACATCAATATTTACCGAGTTATTAAATTTTACGAAACAAACATTTTTAGAAAATCCTTACGTATAAAACTGTAACATTAAGCACATTTGTTAAGGCCACAAAGCATACGAATGGGTTGAATGAATTTAAAAGATATAAAACATACTGTTCGAAGGAGAGACTTGTAATGCAACTTTGTGGCAACAAATGAAAGTCTCTGAATGTATGAATGAGTCAGTTGTTGTCAGTTCTATAGTATGTTACAAATTTTGTTTCTTTTTTATTTAATTAGTTTGTTTGAAAAATATTTTTTTTTTAATTATGGATTTTTTTAATGTTTTATATTTCTTATGATTATTGGCAAGTAGTGTTAGATGTGTGTTCAATTCTGTGCCTCCTGTGATCAGTGATACAACTCGAGTTGTACCCTTTTTCTGATTTTAACACATAAGCAATCAGTAAAAAATAAGCTAGCTTTGGGTCTGACTCACGTGTTTCTATCTGCTATAGATCTCGAGATAATTTTGTGCAAAGTGATATAACTAATGGGATTTTGGATGAAAAAATCGTGAATTTTTCGTGAATAATAATTTTATTCCAGTTACATCAACTTGAACCTAAGTTTATTTTGTTATTTGCAGGGTACAACTTGACATGTACTTACCGATCTGAATATTAATTTCGCCTACTTTTGTGCTGAATGATACATCTCAATATGCATCATTCCACACAAAATCTATCCCTATCTGAACACTAAAATAAATTGAGTTGTATCGGAAATGCAAGCATTTTCTAAAAAGTATTTACTACGAACATTAGTGTAAAATGATACAAATTAAATCAAGGTGAGGGTGGCGGTTATGTGTGGGAGTGAAGTGACTGACTAAGCCCACTTTATTAAAAGGTTGCAACGCATCTGCAACACTACAGGAGTTGCAAATGTCCATGACCGGTGGCTATCACTTAACTAACGTGAACCTACAGCTCGCTTGCCACATTCTCACATAAATAAACTATTTCGTAACACTGCCTCGAAATATACAACAAGATCAGGAAAAACAAGAAGAACTCGTGACTTACGTGATCTAAACACCTATCGTCATAAATGCAAAGAGAGACTACCGTTTGATTTAAGGAACACTCTGTTCAAAACATACTGGAGTCTTGGAATTTCAAAAAAAAGACGTCCAAATATCGCAAGAAAAACGGAACGCTAGATTTTTTCGATACTTCTTTCACGGGTTTGATCATAACAAAACACGCAATTTGTAAAGGATGTTTTTTGAAGACTTTTGACAAAAACCACAAGTATCTTCAGACTTTATGCGAGTAACTTAGAAAAGTTAATACCTGATATCAATTACAATCCATCGAACATAAATTTCTAGTACCTAACCATACTGACATGGAAGCAGACAGTGACCATGAGCTGATTGAGCATAAAAAGAAGCACACGGGCATAGATATTCATCTGCCAAGAGATTGGTAGATCCAGTATCTGCACAGCTTCAAATAAATCTGCAAAGTTTACTGTGATTGAAATGACTCTGAATATGTTTTACGACTTCGGTCTTTTTTTTAACAATTCCTTACCAAAACAACTACAGACATTAAAAAGTTCCTGTAGTCTGATGTCATATCGATTATGTATCTTTAAGGCAACTTTCCTTGTATTTCTTACAAAAAAGGGCTCAAAGACAGTGGAAACATGAATGAATTTATCGAAAGCGAAAAGTGTCCTATATGGTAGGAATTTATACGGTACCAAAAGCTTACCATTCCAAGATTCCCATTTCAACAGAAAAGAAGAAGGATCTAGTACAATTATTATCCATGAAAGACCTCATGAATTTCATAGAAATCTAAACTACAAGAGTGACCGGTGACGTTCAATATCGCGGTCATTTGGAAGAAAAAGCCAAGCTGGCTTCTAAAAAACTCGGTATCCTAAACCGAGCGAGACAGTATTTCCGACCGGCACATCGTTTGCAGCTTTATAAAGCACAGATTCGGCCGCACATGGAATACTGTTCTCACCTCTGGGCTGGGGCACCGAAATACCAGCTCCTACTATTTGACCGCATCCAACGAAAAGCTGCTCGAATCATCGACGACCAAATCCTATCCGATCGTCTCGATTCTTTGGCCCTGCGAAGGGATGTTGCATCCCTTTGCATTTTCTTCAGTTGATACCTGCAGGTGAATTTCACCATCGATCAACTCGTCAAACCGCCAAGTACCGCCAGCGGTATTTCCAGCCCGATACGAGTTAGGGACCTTCAAGAAGAGAACCTATTCCTAACTTAAAGGCCGGCAACGCAATTGCGACTCAACTGATGTTGCAAATGTCCATGGGCAGCGGTGATCACTTATCATCAGGTGACCCGCATGCTCGTTTGCTTCCGGACAATGACAATGATTCTGAGTAGATTAGATAGTCGATTATAGAATATGATTTACGAAAACGACAGATTTGTTATTAACATTCAGTGTTAATAACAAATCTGTCGACTGATTTTTATAAGTATTTCCTGATTTTGTCGTTATTGTTTCCTTTTATTTTTAGCTTATGTCTAAAGGTCATTTTACTCATAGATAGGGTGCCTATAGAAAGATTAGAAGATTTTGTTGTGTTTGTTAATTTCTCTATGTTTATTAATCTATTTAGGATTAAGATAATGATCATAATATCCTGTAAGTACTGAAAGATACCTATTGTGATATCTGCTATGACCGATCCTAGATATATAATTTATAAATGTTTAAGGTAATCATGAGATAAGAATAATTTAGGCGATGTACAATATTTTTTTTATTATTTGTGGAATAGTTGTATTAATTTACACAATCAATATAATTTTTCAAGTCAGGTATAATTTGACTTGTATCATATAACACATGTTTCAAATCACGAGGATTTTAGCTAACTGATACAATTCAAAGAAATTGTCACAATAGGGGGATATACACTATAATAAAATGAATCTAGATGTTTCATTTATTTTTTATTTGGTTAAACAATTATGATAGGAAGAGATTCTAATAAGTTATTTTTGTTTTTATACTACACGTATATCAGTTTTCACAAAGACTATAATAAGGTGCAACATGGTTTAACTCTACTTATATCATGTAACACATCTTTTTTGCCAATATTTTACTATACAGAGGTACAATTCAAATGTTTTTTTCGAATTACTGATAAATTATATAATTTTTTAACAAAACTGTAATACAGGATGAAAGAGAATGTTATAATCTATATGAGTGTGTACAAAGTTTTGTCCTAGTCTATCCATTTCATGAACTAGAATTTTTTAAATCTTGTTTTTGCTCTCCTGTAAAATGTTGATTTTCGACTTGTATCACTGATCACAGGAGGCACAGAATTATTGTCGCAGTTGTAATGACATACTGTGTATATTTATGTACAACAAACATACCACATATGCTAATAAATTTGGGCATTTGATTTATATCTGTTTTGCTTTATATTTTATATAGCTATTATTGCATATAATTTTGCCTCCTTCAATTTCAACATAATAGTGAAGTGTTAAGTATGATTCTTAATTTTCAACACATTTTTTATTTACTTTGCTTGACTTGTAATAAAATGTTAAATAAATTTTCCATTTAATAAAATTTAAACTGCAATAACCATCTCTGTCTGTCCCATCTGATTTTAGAGCTCTGAGCGAGT
This sequence comes from Iphiclides podalirius, assembly GCA_933534255.1. Taxonomy (NCBI): domain Eukaryota; kingdom Metazoa; phylum Arthropoda; class Insecta; order Lepidoptera; family Papilionidae; genus Iphiclides; species Iphiclides podalirius. Next base: position 12,722,026 of record OW152831.1, on the reverse strand, counting down.
TATTCTTTAGTTTTAAATTTTAAGTGCCATTGATGGCATTATACAAACTTGTCTGGCTTCCTTTTAAGCCTTGGCACCAATCAATAAATAGAAATATTTACAATTTATTGTTAGAATTTGTTGTAAATTTATTGTATTGAACAGATAGACAATTGCAAGTTTAACTCAAACCAGGCTATAATGGTTTTTGTATTTTGAAAGATGGTGGTAAAGATTTTGCTTAGTGTCCCAGATTATAGTGCTTTTATGACCTAAATAATATCTAAATAATACCTGTGACCAATAAATAGCCTTGGAGCTTTCAGTTAGTGTAAACAATACTAAAAATTGTCTCTATTCATTCCTCTTGATATATGTTGTGAATGTTTTACGTGTTGTTTGGTTAAACATAAGTAGCAAGGTTATGTATATCACCTAGCTAATGCCTTAATTTGCATTATATTGAGTTGTGCATATCCTCGATTTTATTAAATACTAGTGACCCGCCCCGGCTTTGCATGGGTGCAATGTATTATACATATAAACATTAATCTTGAATCACTCTATTGAGTAAAAAATCCACAACAACATAACCACGTCAAGATTCATTGCATAGTTTTAAAGATCTAAGCATACATAGGGACAGAGTGACAGCAGGATGAATTTGTTTTGTTCTATGTAGTGATTAAGGTCACAAATACTTAAGTTTTTTTTGATTTAGTAATGTATGAAGAGACTTTACAGCATATGACTACGGAACTGTCTGTTGCTTGAGATTGTAGTCAAGGATCAAACAATTTTAGAGGGAAAAGGATAATGAAAAGAAATTAAGCAGACACTGAATTTACATATTGTTGATTTGATTGTTAAATTAACATATTTTAATTCAATTTATTTTTATGACTGTGTGGATATTGTTGCTGTTAAGTATTCATAATATCAAGAACTTACAGGAAGTTAAGCAATGAAACAATTCATTGTAGTGTCATTTAACAGCTAATTTAAATGGGAAAAATTATATGTAACTATATACATATAATTCTATGCTTCAGGGTATGGAAATGTTTATTCCATTTTCTGCAATACCCATCGGTGGCAAATCCCAGCCTTGGTTTGGTCCTTCCTGCAAGACGGCATTACGCCGAAAGTGGGAATGCTACCGAGCCTGGGCTGAAGCTTCGGCGTCTAGTGATGTAAAGACCAGCGCATTAAAAAAGGAGTATAACTCTGCTTCTAGGTCCTTCAAAAGCGTTATTGCTAAAGCGAAGTTGGAGCACATTAGCAGAATTGGCGAGAGATTGGCGCGTCTCCCATCGGGAACACGTGCGTTTTGGTCTCTCGCTAAAGCTGTTTTAGGGAATTTCTGTAAGTCATCTTTTCCACCCCTGCACACGGAGGATGATTCGTTGGCCCATGCCGCGAAGGAGAAAGCCGATCTTCTGGGCTCTCTCTTTGCGTCCAACTCGACTTTGGATGACCGAGGAAACTCTACACCATCAATCCCCCAGTGCGACGTTACGATGCCGGAGGTAAAATTCCGGCAAAGTGCAGTTCGCAAAGCACTTCTTTCCTTGGACATTCACAAGTCGAGTGGGCCTGATGGCATCCCTCCGATCGTGTTACAGACATGTGCTCCAGAGTTGGCGCCGGTTTTAACGCGTCTCTTCCGGCACTCCTATACTTTAGGCGTAGTCCCGAAATCATGGAAGGCCGCGTTAGTGCACCCGATCCCTAAAATGGCAATCGCTCTGATCCGTCCAATTACAGGCCAATAGCCATCACCTCCTTGTTCTCCAAGATAATGGAGTCTGTTATCAACGGCCATCTTCTGCGGTACCTAGAGGAGCACCGGCTGATTAGCGACCGCCAGTATGGATTTCGTCGGGGTCGCTCAGCCGGTGATCTTCTGGTCTACCATACACATCGATGAGCAGAAGCAGTTGAGAGCAAGGGGGAGGCGCTTGCAGCTGGTCTGGATATAGCGAAGGCCTTTGATCGGGTATGGCACAAAGCGCTTCTTTCGAAGCTGCCTTCCTATGGGCTTCCCGAGAAATTATGCAATTGGATCACCAACTTTTTGGCAGATCGGAGCATCAAGGTCGTCGTCGACGGTGCATGCTCCGATCCTAAATTTGTCAATGCTGGTGTTCCACAGGGCTGCGTACTGTCTCCTACTCTGTTTCTTCTGCATATCAATGACATGTTGCAAATCAGCAACGTCCATTGTTATGCAGACGATAGCACTGTGGATGTCTCGTACACTGGCCGAGCCAACATTTCTCGGGAAAACGTCCACGAGTGTCGGAACAAGCTTGTGTCTGAGGTCGAGACTTTGTTAACCAAAGTCTCAGACTGGGGTCGACTAAACCTAGTCCAATTCAACCCCAAAAAGACACAAGTTTGCGCGTTAACCGCTAAAAAAGTCCCCATTTGTCGTGACTCCTCATTTCGAGAACACTCCCCTACCTGCCACAGCTAGTATCGGACGGCACAGCTTGGCGTCGAAATCTCGAGCAACGTCCAGTTCCGCGGTCAATTGGAAGGTAAGGCCAAATTGGCCTCAAAGAAGCTTGGCGTGCTCAGCAAGGCGAGACGGTACTTCACGGCTGCCCAACGCCTAAACCTGTATAAGGCGCAAATTCGGCCCCACATGGAGTACTGTTCTCACCTCTGGGCGGGAGCCCCCTATTAGCAGCTTCTTCCATTTGACCGCATTGAACGTAGGGCGGCTAGGGTCTATCGACGTTCAAAGTCTTTCCGATCGGCTTGATCCTCTGGCTCTGCGTAGAGATGTTGGATCACTCTGCATCTTCTACCGCATTTATCACGGAGAGTGTTCTGAGGAATTGTTTGGATTGATCCCGGCGGCTGAATTCCACCATCGGACATCGTGCCAGAACCAAAAATTTCATCCACACCACCTCGATGTCCAACGTTCCACAACACCGCGATTTTTAAGGCATTTCTTGCCTCGCACAACCACTCTGTGGAACCAACTGCCGCCGGCGGTCATTCCGAACCGTTACGACCTGGGAACCTTCAAAAAGAGAGCGTACTCTTTCTTAAAAGGCCGGCAACGCATTTGTGAGCCCTCGGGTGTTGCAGGTGTTCGTGGGCGGCGGTAATCACTTACCATCAGGTGAGCCTCCTGCTCGTTTGCCTCTTTTCTCCAAAAAAAAAAAAAAAAAACTAGGAAATATAATAATATATGTTAATGATAAACTGATAATTTGCAATCAATGGACTAATCGCTCTAATTGCGTATGAGCTGATGTATCGGAACAAATGCGCAGCCGATGAAATCATCCCCTAACTATCCTAATAGTGCTGTCTATCATAGTAATTCTAGAATACTCTAGAGTATTTGTACCATATAGTCATCTTTAAGGTATACATGATATATTTTGGTCTGGAGTGACTGAGGTTTGCGTTATGGATATGCCGAGCTTTATTATTATAGACTCCGTAACAGCTCCCAACCCAACCTAATCAGAGTCAGGCATGTGAATGTGCACCCAGTACCCAAGAACGTTTATATTATTAATAAATAAATATGTGTCTAAAATAAACTAAAAAACACGCTTTTGTAGATAACCGAACTAAAAAGTAGAAAATGATAAAAAATAATATAAAATAGAAATTATAAAAATAATAGCATGATTAACAAAAAAGAATTATTGTAGTCAAACGCGGCGTGCTTGTAGTCAATTGTTATAATACTTTAATATAATATAGTACTAGCGACCCGGCTTCGTACGGGTGCAATGTATTACACATAATTATAAACCTTCCTCTTGAATTACTCTATCTAATAAAAAAAACCGCATCAAGATCCGTTGCGTAGTATTAAAGATCCAACCAATATATAGGGACAGGCAGAAAGCGGGACGACTTTGTTTTATACTATGTAGAGATACTGGTAAAAGTAGACTCATAAGAAAATTATAAAAATTAAAAAACCACCAAACTTGACAAAAAAGTTCATTGTACCTTAAAAGTAAATAAGAAATCTAGATTAGTTATTTTAAGTTACGTAATGATCTGGGTAAGCTTACAATTAAGTTATACACACCATATATAAATTAACTTATGTAAACCACACCAAGACCCGAATTTCTGTGACAAATGTATTATTATTCCGCAACGACATAAGCACTTTCAACAAATAATGTGCTTTTATCGGTAAATGGTAAATCAAATCACATCACATAATATTATCCATTACATTTTCGCTGTGTGAAATATATTTACTTTAATGCAATCCCGATATAAAAACCCAGAGCAAAAAGAGAAACCTGCTATGTGTTGGCGTATCAATTTTTTAATTTTTTAATTTTTTTTTTAATCTTTTAAAAACATTGCCCTTACTTTTAGGATAATATTATCCTGTGTTGTAGGGATGTTTTACAAACATAAATTTCACGCGGACAAACACCTAGATGCGAAACAACTACCTGTGGGTCACACAAATAGTTGTCCCGTGTGGGAATCGAACCCACGACCCCCGACACCGAAGCCAATACCTTGGCAACTGTGCCACGGAGTCATCAAATTTAACGTCGTGTCATGCTAATCGGGTGGTTACGGTGTTTGCTGTTGGAATCGGAAAGTCCGTATCACGGACTTGAATGCCTTCGAATAACAATGAACAAATGCCTTCGAATTGAACTTATGTTGAGTGCAATGCCGTGATAGCTCATTGTCCGGGCGCTCGCTATAATCAATATACTCGAGAAACCCGAGTTCGATCCCCGGTGTTGGCACCAATGAATTGTTAATTTTAAGTGCCGAATTATCACGTGCTCAGCGGTGAAGGAAAACATTCTGATGAATCCTGCATACTTTCGAATCAATAACAGTAAATATTTCGCAGATGTGTGAAGCCTGAGGACTATGCCCTAATACCCTCGGTACAGATTAGATCAGACAGGGGAGGCCGATGCATAGCAGTGGGACATATAGGCTGTTACTTTACGAACTTACTTTAAAATTAAAGTACGCTCGTGTTCCGATCTGTCAACACAAGTGAAAGTATTGAACTTTCGCGTTTCGTCTGGTGAGTGAGGTAACCGGAGCCCAATTTTCAAAAGGTTGTTTTTTTATGTGAAAATTTGCCAAACGAGCAGACGGCTCAGTGTTAAGTGAATACCGCCGCCCATAGACATCCGTTACACCCGAGGGTTTGCAGATGCGTTGAAAACCTTTTTTGGAAATTGGGCTCCGGCTACCTCACTCAGCAGACGAAACGCGAAAGTATTTGTCATACTTCCACTTTACGCCGGTCTTTTGTGACGTCGTGGTACTTACCCGGACGAGCCTGCCCATTCGTGCAACAGCCGAGGCTGCTGCGTGGTACCGTTAAACGCATCTGCAACCCTCAGGTGTAGCAGATGTCCATGGCGGCGGTATTTACTTAACATCAGGTGAACCGCCAGCTCGCTTGGCAAATTGCCACATAAAATAAAAGACGTGGACAATCAAGATGTCAATATAGTAAACTTAACGGTATTTTTTACGATCAGCCGCCTGCCTCACGTCAACACTTCTCGTTAACAAGCACTCAGATCCGAAACCATTATATGTGAGTCACACAGATACTATTCCCGTGTGTGATTAGTACCGACAATCCCAGGTGCCCGAAACCAACAGCTTGGCAACTGCACTGTCGAATAATACAGAGGCGCTCATGTGAATGACCCATCGGTAATTTTAGACGGAACAATCTTCTCGTATAGATGAAATAATGTTTCCCCTTTTTTGTTTCCTTGTTTAAAAGTTATTTTATTGAAGCAGATATAGTTTTAAGTCAAATGCTTTTAGCGAGTCACAATTGTATTTAATCAACTCGGAAGACGTTTGTCTTGACGCATTTATCGATACTTTAGCCTCGACCGAAATCCAGCGTCCTAGCCTCCAACGCTGCAAATCCTTTATCTTAACGACGCGCGCATGACTCGTACTAGTACTTATGTACATACGAAAGGTGTGCAACGCGTAACTGTGTGGGCGATCCCAAAGAGATATTTTGAGGCGATTCACCTGTTGTTAAATGAATACCGCCGCCCATGGTCATCTGCAACACCCAATGACTTTACGTTGACAACTTTTAAAAGTGTTTGTCCCAATTACTTCACTTACCAGAAAAAACCGGAAAGTTTAATACTTCCACTTCACGCCGGTCTTCTGTGAGACAGCGGTATTTCGCCGGATGAGCCTGCCCATTAGTGCAACAACAGAAACTGTTGCGTGGCCCTACCACTTTGACCTCTATTAACTTAATTATGTACTAATGAGCCTATGTAATTGGATGCATCGATTGCACCAGTGACCTATAAATATGTTATCTCTAGCCAAGGGATCCGTTCGCGTTATCGACTCCGCATTTGACGCTGTGAGTTACAAATTTGTAAGTGACCAAATAGAGTACATTGAAGCTTTAACCGTGAGTGGCCTAATAGCTGCTGAAAGCATGTATTCGAAGTTACACATTGGCTTGAAAACCTTCTAATCTATAGTGTATTATCATAATCAAGCACTAGAACCAATAACTATTGTTCGACTTCCTTGGCAGTACCGTCCCGACCCTACGTTTTTAGGATCGACCTTCACTTTTAAAGAACTACTTTCTGAAACATTCGCTTAGGGCATTTAGTGCAGATTACAGGTAGATAATAATCCAGGTTTTGTTGCGATTAGTCGCGTGTAATACCAACTTGATGAGAGGGGTTAACACCGATCCCTGGGACACGCCCGCTCATAGAAGGTGATGAATAAATATATATCTTAACATTTATTATAGTTATAGTTTATTTATTATAGATCGCTTTGAAATCGGTCTCTAAGCATATCTGCCTAACCCCGTTTTAGACAAAAAAAAACCCGAGTCATTCAGCGTGGGAACCAACCGCGTACTCTATCCTAGAAAGCGAGGTGTTTCTGCGAGACCACCATTCTCTATAATCTGGAAAGTAAATCCATATCCACACTGTTCGGCGCGCAAAGGGAGATAAAACAAAAGCACACCCGCACTGACACATTTATATCGTTATTGCGAAAAAATAAATCGCAAGGCGGAATATCGCATCGCCTCCTGGCGCGTGAAGGGCCCAGCCGGCGTCTAACTGCCAATGACCCCGTCCGAGATAAACAACTGGATTAAATGACAATAAGCGACCATGGCACAAAAGTGCGAAGACCGCCGGTATAAAATTACCCCGACGGGTTAACGCCTTCTGTAAAACCTACACGGGGTTACTTCTCCGTATACAAATTATTGATTATACTTATCACTTTGTTGTTTATTGCAAAGAGCTGTCGAAGACCTAGAGAATGCCTTAAAGTGTCCTGGTCAATTCCGGAGCGTGGAGATAAATTGTTATCGATGAAGTCTTAAACAAATTATTCATTTTCTATATTGGAGATTATATTATATATAGACATACTTCATAAGTGCTTTGATACATTCTATATATCATTTCGTGAAGAGAAAACTGGATCTCTTTTTAATAATACTACTCGCAGGAGTGTGAAATTTGGTGTAGTTAAAGATTATATGGAGAAGTGCAGAAAGTTAAAATTTATATCATATGTATATATGTATATATAGACAAAAATTAAAAAACAATTATGTATATTATAAGTGTTTATACACATGAAATAAAATTCACATAAAAAATGGACATCTAGAAAACTAAGGTGTTGCAGAGGCGTTGACAACCTTAGGAGCTATATAATATCATCAGGCAAGGAGTAAAATAAAGAACTGTATATTATAAACAAGGCGATATCAGGTTACATGTTTACTTCTGAACGTTTATTCAACTTGAGCGGAAATGGCGGAGATAATTGAAGTAACTTATTTCTTTTCTTTACAACCGAATGGATACGAAGGCATTATTTTTAAATTATTACTGCGCCCCAAAGCGGTTTGCGAACGTTTTCTCTCATTATTGTTCAGCGCACGGGTGATGGGCTCGGCACATGATCTAGCCGTCGAGTTGGTTTTTATCCTTATCTCTGTTAAAGAACACTTTCCAATCTGTAATAGTTTACCGAGCCAGTGCCCGATTAAAACTCCATCTGATGACCAAATGATTAACACAGTCATGTTATGAAGTCTGAAAGTTTATATCTATAAACTATTTACAAAAGAACAATACACTCAAACAAATGATCAACATATTACCTTTTAGCAGTTGCCTAGTACACTTAATACAAGCTTAGTTTTGGACGTAACTTGTTAAACCGGTCTCCTGAAATGTCGAGCAATATTTTCAATAAGACAGAAGACACAAGTAAAGTTATCCGGTGATGTATTCGATAAGGTGACTGCACAATTAGTTTCAGTAAATACTCAATCGTTAGCTATCCGAAAATATTGACTCCAACGCGCATACGTTTACGCGAAACCACGCGTTCTGTAAACGTCTCATTAGATAATGTATCTATCGGCGCTCGTTAAACATTTAATTGGGACCCTCGATAGCCATTTGTGAGTGAGTCCTGGACATTATTTCTAGTGCGCGACGCCTCATGTCGGCGATCGGGAAAAGACCTTGCGATCTGGCTTGAGTCTATCTAGTCTGTCGGCAGTATACCGTTCGCTTTTGTCACCAAGCTCCCGTGGGCTCGTGTCAATGGTTAGGGGGCGCGTGGTGCTGGTGGCGAAATGTCGGTGCAGCGCGGTGGCCGCGGCGATTTTCGCTACCGCTTCTACCACTGCCCGTGCACCGGCTTCGAGATATACGACCTGGAGGGAGCGCCCCAGGGGCAGGACGTCCTAGCCAACGGTTCCCGGTGATTCCCTCCTTACATTAGCCCAGCTGTGGTGGGGTCACGCAGTAGCCGAGGCTGTTGCAGCCCATCCGGGGAAGTACCGCGACCTCACAGAAGAGCGGCGTGAGTGGAAGTGTGCATTATACTCTCGCGTTTCGCCTGATAAGTGAGGTAACCGGGGCCAACTTTTTTTTTTAATGTTGGCAGCGAATTTTCAACTGCTCAGGTGTTGTAGATATACATGGGCGGCGGCAAGCACTTAACGTCAGGTGAATTTCCTGCAAATTTTTCACATTAAAAGAAATATCTGTTACCACCGACGATATGCTAGCTCACGTGCTGTTTTCCTAGATTTGGCTTTGTATTCTTTGTACTAATATGATTGTCGTCTATTAATAATTAATTGGCACAAGTGTATCCTGTTATATTGTTCCACCGTTAGTCGTCTTGCCTAATATGATTGCTCAATGACTACTGTCGAAATGTGATACTGTGGGATAATTAATTTATTGTTCTCGCGGATTATTATCTTTTTTTTATGGTAAAACGTGGCAAACGTGCCGGCGGTACACTTGCTGTTAAGTGATAGCTGCCACTCATGGACATTTGTATAGCCGGAAAAGCGTCTTGCCGCCTCTTGACGCAGCAAAGTACATGTCCCACTGCTGGGCAGCGGCGTCCTTTGTACAGACGGTATCAGGGCATAGCCCACCATGCGGCGCCAGTGAGGATTGTGAGATTTCACATATCTTCGAAAAATTTTTTTGTTATTATTTCGAAAATACGCAGGTTTCCCCGCGATGTTTTCATTCGCCGCTAAACACGTCACAGGTCAGCACTTAAAATTACCAATGTCATTTGTGCCGGCAATGGGGATCGAACTCAGGTTGCTCGCTATATTCAATTAAAGGCTAGCGCCCGGAAACTGAGGTATAGCTCTTAAGCAACATAGCTCTTGGATGGAAAAACTGGCGCGAATCAGGTTTGCCTAATTTTGCCGAATTTGGTGTCGTCTTTTAGAATACGCATTATTCTAAACGACGACTGCAAATCCGGCGAACGCGTGGAATCAATATCGGGGCAATCGGGCTGTTTGAACATCCCGTGACATAGATTAAATGTGACGTCAAATGATCGACGCGTCGGGCTCTGCGATCCCTGCGTCCGATAATTAGGGAGGCGTGATGTAACCCATAAACACGTTCTCCGTCCCGGACACCGTGTTTGCGTGATTTGTGTAAAATATCCATAAATCTTCACACAAAATGTAACAGTACTTATGCCAGACAGATCAGCGATTTCAGAAAGATGAGTTTGGATTGCAAAGTTAGCGAATAGATGTTCAATTCAAACACCTCATTGGCCTTTTCTAGCTTCTAAAGTCTTAGCTGTTATGCTGTAAGGGTTTCGAATATTAATTCTACTTGTTTGATAGAAATTCGTTACAATTTAAAACAATCAACTAACGAGCCCCATAACACTTACTTTCTTACTTTTGTTTTAAAAACATTGCCCTCACTTTAGGATAACATTATCTTGCGTTGTAAGGACGTTTTACTAACATAAATTGCACGAGGACAAACACCCAGATGCGAAACAACTATCTGTGGGTCGCACAAATAGTTGTCCCGTGTGGGAATCGAACCCACCTCCGACATCGATACATTGGCAACGGCGCCACGGAGTCATCAAAAAACTGTTGGTTTACAAACTGTTGGTTGTAGTGCAGAATGGAAGTGTCAGCCTATAAGAGTACGGCCGTACAGTATTTGTGACGTTGAGTATTTGATACGCGCTTCGTCTGGTGGTCTCTTGGACGTGGGCGTCTTGAAAACCGGCGGTACGATTGATATCAGATTGTAGCCCTCGTTTGTCACCTAACATAAAAACGTCTCTATCTCAGTCGTTTGCCATGCAGAGTGTGGCAAAACTAATTGGACAATACACATGTCCGAAACGATTTGTGTTATCGCCACACGTTGCCACAGCGGTCGCGTGTTGTTTTATTGCTGATAAACGTTTTGTGTTCCCAAATCGATGGACGGTTGAGTTTTATATCAATTTATAATGCCCGCGTTGGTTTCCGTTTACCTGTGATTACATTCCATGCTGTTCGGTTCAACAGTGAACCGAACAGCTTTCTTAGCAATTTTAGCTGAAACTAAAGGCCCATTTACACGATGCCATTTTCTTGAACATACAAGAGCAATAATTGAATGCAATAAATTGCGCGCAAAATAACAATTTGTTGTTTAGACCATGCAACTCATTTATTGCTTCAATTTAATACAGCGAAAGGCATCATGTAAGTGGGTTCAATTCGTAGTCAACAATCAGACAGGCTTAAGTTCACGTTCGGTCATCGAGCCTATAAACCTAAACCACGCGTTCTCATATTATTAATATATCATTTTATTAATTATAATATTATAGTCTGTCATTTTATATCAGGGTTCTGGTAAATTCTATTATCATTTATATTTTATTTATATATTTATTGTTCACAACACACAAGATAAAAAAAAATGCATACTAAACTGGTAAGAACAATGTGACTGAATGAAGCTGGACTCGTGTTCAGTATTCAGTTATATTATCAGAACCGGTGTTAGGAATTAGCCCCAACAGTCGTCCAATTGCTAATAAAGTCCGATATATAATATAATAATTCATCATCTATACACTCAAAAATCTCGTTGAAACTTAGTTCCGAATACTGAAACGTTACTTAAATATTTAAAGGCACCTTAAACATTTGAGCAGCTCGTAAACACTTAATTCGTCAAGTTCAGTTGTACCTAAAAGCCACTCAGTGAAGATGCTTAATGTTTAAGGTGCCTTTAAATATTTAAGTCACGTTTCAGTATTCGGCCCTTAGAGCTGCAGCTCGTGCTGAGTGTCACATTTCAGTATTCGGCCCTTAGAGCTGCAGCTCGTGCTGAGTGTCGAATGTGTGTAGTTTTTGGGAAACCTTACGAAGCGATTGGACACTTGTTTCCACCTCCCTCCCACAGGCTCCTTTCACGAATAGAAAGTAACCTAGCAGCGTGTTGTCGTGTTCCCAACTAGATGAGTACCTAAAAGGTATTTTTTGTATTAGGGGTTGATGGGGGCGCTTAATTATCTTAATTAATTAAAGTACCGTGTTAATAATTCTAGTCTATGAGTATTATGTAGTATATTATAAAACAAAGTAGTCCCGCTGTCTGTCTGTCCCTATGTATGCTTGGATCTTTAAAACTACGCAACGGATCTTGATGTGGTTTTTTTTTACTAGAGAAATTCAAGAGGAAGGTTTATATATATGATACATTGCACCCGTGCGAAGCTTGTTCAGCCGTTGCGGCGTGGAGAAATATAAACGTACACACAAACTTTGTCGTTTTTATGTAACTGCGATAAATCTTGTTACCTAACAACACCGCCTGACCCTAATCCACTACAACAGCAAAGCTTTAGGCTTTAGGCTTTGCTGCAGACAAACGTCATTCATGCTAGATATTAGAAGCTATATCATATTAGGTCACGAAACGTCACGTCACGTTTGGGGATTCCGTACCCAAGGGTAAAATGGGACCCTGTTACTAAGATTTCGCTTTCTGTCTATCCGTCACCAATCTATCTCATGAACCGTTATAGGTTAAGATAGTTGAAATTTTCACAGAGGATGTATTTGCCGTTATAACAACTAATACTAAAAGACGGAATAAAATATATTTAAGCGGGGTTCCCATACAACACCATGACTTTTCTTGCCGTTTTTATGGATAATGGTACAGAAGTCAATATTCTATCTATCTGTACATCTGGTTAGCGATAGGTGTTTGACATTAGCTAAATAATAATTACGTCAAAATTCTATAATCCAGTAACCAAATTTAAAGATAGATAAAATATTGAAACTTGCCGTATGACAATGATTATTTCACCTGACAATATAAAAGTAGGTAATTCTTAAATCTGTCTGCGGTCCGAAGTCCACTGTACCTCGAAACTGTATTAAAAATTAAACTTTTTTGTAGAAAAAAGAAACGAAAAGTTTCTCGCCGCTGTGGGAATCGAACCCACGTCTTCGCGATTCGCGCCCTGGCGCTCTAGCCACTCAGCTAAACGGCTGATTGCCACACCGACTAAAGTCGCCTTTTATCTACATTGTATTTTAGCATTTGAAACTTTTCGTTCCTTTTTTTTTTCTATAAAAATGTGTTAATGTTTAATCTTAAGGGCAGAGATTAGCTCTATAAAAATTTTAATATGTATAAAATTTTTTTTAGTTTCGATTTCTACGCTATAAGATATCACGACTGGAGCTAGTTTCATAAAAAAAAAGTAAAGTTATCGATTGGGCAAAGGCTACCTCTATAAGAGGGTATCCACGACTGGAGTGAAATATATATTTTTTTTGTTATTATTTCGAAAATATGCAGGTTTCCTCACGATGTTTTCCTTCTGCTAGTTTCATGTTACACTACAATTATGCGTTTATCGTTTCCCAGCAATGGGGTGAACGTCGAAGGAGCCACCCACAAGCAGGTGGTGGACCTCATCAAGTCGGGCGGCGACTGTCTCACTCTAACGGTGATCTCTGTCACTCCCAAGGTAAGGGTACAGGTAGTGACTCAGTCAGTTTTCTGGCTAACCAGTTGACGTTCATCACAAGTATATATGATACGGCCGATGGGGAAATAGATTTAAAGATGTGCCATATTATAATATAACTACAACATTTCCGCGGGCCCAAAATAGTAGACAACGAAAATAAATCATACTAGCTTCTGCCCGCGACTACGTCTGCGTAGAATAGGCTGTAGGCGTAACATTCAGGCAGAAAGACATATACATAAAAATATGTATATAAATTATAGCCTTTGTGTTATTCTGATGTATAAGCTATATGATTGTAAAGTTTCATTAAAATCCGTTCAGTAGTATTTGCCTGAAAGAGTAACAAACATCCATCCATACATACAAACTTTCGCCTTTATAATATTAGTAAGGATAGGTCCGGTACACATAATAAATTTATTGTTTCGTTGTGCTGGGCAGGCGTGAAAGATGAAATTTTAACTGTTCGTTAATTAAAGCGTCGAAGTTAGACCCCCAAGTTAGTTGAAGTAACTCGAGATGATGGTTAGATTAGACCAATATTAAATACAAATATGACACTAGCGTACCGAGACTCTAATTACGCCAATTTGTGTAATTTGATTGCAATTCTATAGACTGCTATCTCTTTCCGTAGCGTACGTTCTATATCATCAGTCACATTCAGTTATATAATGTCGTATAATGTAAAGTGGAACAATATTTAAACACCTCGCAACACCGCAAACGCGTAGTACCATGCGTCATCTATATTATTAAACATTCATTATTGGGTTAGAAATATTATTCCTTAATTTGTTTATCGCGGGCCGATTTAATTAAGAGGCCAAGTCTGGCCCGCGATTACAACCAGTCATCTTAATGCGCAAAGTACCATAGCGCCCTAAGAGTACCATAGTACATAGTACCATGAGTGGTCGCGAAGTTTCATCCCAATGCGCCCAGGGTGGCCGACGAGAGAGCTTTATTGAGTAGGAGATATTAGGAAAGATTCTTTCAAAGATATCCGATAACACATGGTAATAATTACGCTTCCACTACAAACTACAATACCAGAGTTATTTTGCTTTGAAACATAATAAAACCTTTTTTCACATAGTAACCTCCGTGCTACTCTCATATACGGAAGCAGTACTGTATATTACTCCTTCCTTACTAAGAAACGTACCGTGCACCAGAAGTCTTTCCACACTTTATTAATGGGAGAAGGTTGCAAGCGAGCTGCTGATTCACCTGATGTCAAGTGATAACCGCCGTCCATGGATATTTACAACACCGTAGGATCAGATGCGTTTCGTGGTTGGCCCCGGCCACTTCACTTACCAGACGAAACGCAGAAGTATAACACTTCCATTTCACGCCGTTCTTCTATTAGGTCGTGATACCTCCGCAGACGGACCTGCCCATTCGTGCAACAGCCGAAGCTATTGCGTGGCCCTGCCACGGTTAAAAACATTGTCATTAATTGTCACTCTAGGAATGAAACTTGGGTATAGAACGAAGGACAAGTCGTCTATATAGATCTATCATATAGGTATTTTAAAAGGCACCGCCGCTCTCCCTACCTGGCACGAGTTGTCGAACTTTAAATGCAAACGAGAGAATTTTAAAATATGTGGATCGGTATTTCCATTATTTATTATTTATTATTTATTATTTTTTTCGACGGTTTATTTATAAACGTTACCTTCCATAAAGCCGTGATAGCTCAGTGTCCGGGCGCTCGCCTTTAATTCAATATACTCGAGCAACCTGAGTTCGATCCTCGGTGCCGGCACCAATGAAGTTTTTAACTTTAAGTGCTGACTTATCACATGCTCCGCGGTGAAGGAAAACATCGTGGGAAACCTGCATATTTTCGAAATAATAACAAAAAAAATATATATATTTCGAAAATATGTGAAGTCCGCCAATCCGCAGTGGGGCCGCGTGGTGGACTATGCCCTGATACCCTCTGTATAGAGGAGGCCTTTGCCCAGCAGTGGGACATGTATAGGCTGTTACTTTACTTTACTTTTTTACCTTCCATCAGGATAAGATTGTGATGTGTTATATTTGCGTTTAACGAACATATAATAATCATCAGAATTCACAAAAATCTGTAAAAAAAAGAAATAAAGTAACAGCCGGGCATGTAACCTCTTTACGGAAAATTCCGTAAAGAGGTTGTCAGGGCATAGTCCACCAAGCAACCCCACCGCGAATTTTTAGACAAATCTTCGAAATATTTCTTCGTTATTGTTTCAAATTTATGCAGGTTTCCTCACGATGTTTTCCTTCACCGATAGTTTAGCATTTACATTCATTGAACCGGGTTTGAAGAGGTTGCTCGAATATATTGAATTTAAAGCGAGCGCCTGAACACTGTACTATCACGGCTATATCAAAAATCTATAGTTCATACGAAGACAAGTCCTATACTTAACGAAAGCGACCGACAATCCACAATATTATTAGAGACATGTTATAAAACATAGCTTTTACCGATTTGTATAACTATAACTGAATGGCTCAGAGCTTTTCCAATAGAGTTTATTGGAGACAAGTTATAAAATACAGCTTTTACCGACTTATACAACTATGACTCAACGATGACTCAATAATTGGATAACAATGGCGCTTACTTTTTCCAACAGAGCGACAGCCCTTAACTACCAATAGCCAAAAAATAATCCGCGTACGTTGTGAGAGTTGAATTTATACCCCTCAAAAACCAATACCAACTATCCCCCGACGCAATAGGTATCAATCCAACAACTTTTTAAATAAGTCGCAACAAACTGTACTAATAAATTATTAATTAGATTAAATATGTGCCATAATTGTAACAATATCGACATAAGCTTTATCACTCTAATTTAATTTATTTGCGTCCCCAAAGTGAAGTTTTTCCCATCCTTCTTAGATAACTATCAACTTTTCGAGATGGTGTATTAATAAAGAACAGGAGAACGGCAGTCTTCTGAATACGCTAGGCAATTCACGATAGACCTATTACAAAACTCGACACCCACGTAGATTTTTTTTACCACAAATCCAAAAATAATACATAAACTTTGGCAACACTAACACGTTGATTGAAGAGTTAGTCTGCCAAATATGTAGTTCGAAATACTAATTTATTTGGATTATTATGGTACGCATATTCGACGATGAATACTTTAATTTTTGCGTTTTTGAGTTTGTTTCATATTCAGTTAAGTTGTAACTGACATTTGTGTCCTGTTTCTGTTTCAAATTCAGTTAAGTTGTAACTGACGTGTCCTGTTTCGCCTACAAGACCTCACAACCTGTCATACTTGGAGCTGATATAATCATCATAATTTCAGCATGTTTCAAGTCTATAGCTGAACATAGCCTGTCCCACAGAACGCCACGAAGCACGCTCCTGAGCCACTTGCATCCATCGACTTGCGTTTTTTATTCTTATGTAATGACGCAGACATTGAGACTTTATGGCTAGTACGTTAAAAAGACAATTGAGTCAACACTACAAATTCAAAATCACTGCCTTTTAGAAATTATCATAGCATATCTATTCTCGTTTATGCTTATTAAGTCTTCGACAATAACAGTCTGCTGCAGTTTCTGATGTTGCACGAATGTGCAAGTCCGTCCGGGGAAGTACCACGACCTCGCTGAAGACCAGCGTGAAGCTGGCAACCCTGCAGATGTTGTAGATGCCCATGAGCAACGGGAATCACTTAACATCAGGTGGACTAGCCAACTTTTCACATACTTTTGCATGTGAAAAGTACACGCAGACGATGTCGCGGGTATCAGTGTATCATACGATTGCTCACACCACCCCATCAAATTTTAAGGATGAGGCAGTCATTACAATCCAAATGGCTCACTGCCTCCCCCACTAATGTTAGCACGAGCTGGTTATTAATATTCGAATTGCTCACTCCACCTTATATTTAAGTCATTAATATCCGAATTACTCGCTGCCCTCCAACTGAGGTGTTCTCTACCGACCCCCCTCCCCCCCCCCCCCCCAATTATAAGTTGAACGATCGCGACTTGCGGTGTTCGGGTTTGAGCTTTTCGGGTATTAATCCCCCCCTTTCCATTTTATGATGAGCTTGTCGCATCTCCCCCGAACCTAGGAGGCCGAGCGGCTGGAGCCCTGCGACGACTCGGCCCCCGTGGGCGTGATAGGCGGCGCGGCCAACTCGCGCGCCACCGTCTACCAGAAGTACGACTACACGGACAAGAGGTCGCTGCCCGTCTCCATACCGGACTACCGCGTGGTGATGGAGCGCAACACGGGCCGCTCGTTCGTCGCGTTCAACGTGCACATGGCGGGCCGGCACCTGTGCAGCAGGCGGTACAGGGAGTTCGCCGCGCTGCACCAGCAGCTCAGGAAGGAGTTCCTCGGTAAGCCGCCCCGGAGAGCGGGGCTAAGCGACACCCTGTGTACAATGCGATTCGAATAGCAACGAGGCCCCTGCACCAGCAGCTCAGGAAGGAGTTCCTCGGTAAGCCGCCCCGGAGAGCGGGGGAAAGCGACACCCTGTGTACAATGCGATTCGAATAGCATTGAGGCCCCTGCACCAGCAGCTCAGGAAGGAGTTCCTCGGTAGGCTGATCCAGAAAGCAAAGTAAAGTTAGAGGATAGTCCACAACAAAACCTATTTGCATATTGGCTGAGATTTCGTATCTTCGAAATATTTTCTTTTAGTTGTTATTCCAAAAATATGAAGGTTTTCACACGATGTTTTCCTTCACCGTATTGTTGACGTAGGACGAAGTTGTATTTGATATCACTACTTCTATTTCTCAGAATCAAGGAGCGAAAACAGTGACCGTCTGTACTTCTTGATTCCGATAACTTCTATTTGCTAGAACATTGAACTTAAGGGCTCAAGCTGTTTATTGGTACAGGTTTTAACTTTAGAACACAGACTGTTTTTTTCACTGAGAATTTGTTTTGGGGGTTTTTATCCTTTTTGGATATGTCAACTCCAATGTGACCATCTCATTTCTATATTTAGAAATAAAATGTTTTTTGATACGCAGGATTTAACTTCCCGAAGCTGCCAGGCAAGTGGCCGTTCACCCTGAGCGAGCAACAGCTCGACGCGCGGAGGCGGGGCTTGGAACAGTACTTGGAGAAGGCGAGTAGACCATTACCAATAGAACGTCTGGTGAAAGAAAGGCTGATCTGAAATGGTTAGTGCGCATGTGTGAGAGAGTGGCTTTGGAACCTAAGTGTGTATACAGCTGAGGATAGAAAATGCGTGACAGGAAGAGAGCAACTCTGGTGTGGGAGAATTAGAGAAGGCAATAGAGTAGGAGCTTTCAGTGGTTGCCAGCGATAGAGTTAGTAGAGTTAGGGGACGTTTTTTACTTTACAGGCTTTCGGTACAGTGTCAGTGAGGTGGAGTTACCGATCTTTTATTATGTGAAAAGTTGCCTATTAGGTGATTCACCTGATGTTAGGTTATTACTGCCATCCGTAAACATCTGCAACACAACAACACAATAGAGTCCTGCACATTAGTGTAACAGTGAAATTTGCTGTTTGACCCTAGCATACTAAAAGCGCTTGCACTTATCACACAGGCGTGGACATGCTAGTAAGACAGCTATTTTAGATTGAGAAAACTGGTAAGAGCGAGAGAACTCGTTATTAAGGGCGAGAGAGATGGTTAAGTGGAAGGCGAGGGACGTTTCGAGTGAGAGGGACGGAGGCAGCTGAGGGCGTGTGAGCGATAAAGTGTTTAAAGAGCGAGATAAGAGAGGTGATAAGAGTGAGAGAACTGGTTGTTGTGAGCGAGAGAGGCGGAGAGAGGCGGAGAGAGGCGGAGAGGCAGTGAGCGCGAGCGTGGGGTGGTCTGGCAGGTGTGCGCGGTGCGCGCGATCGCCGAGTCGGAGGCGGTGCAGGAGTTCCTGACGGAGGCGGAGGAGGCGTGCGCGTCGCCCGTGGAGCTGAAGGTGCTGGTGGCGGAGCGCGGCGCCGTGGCGCTGGCCGTGCCGCGCTGCGCCAGCGCCGACCACGTCTACGCCCAGCTCTGCGAGCGCATCGCGCTGCCGCCCCCGCTGCGCCCCTTCTTCTACCTCTTCGAGATCGTCGAGTACAACTTCGGTGAGTGCGCCCCCGAAAGACTTGCCAAACTCTCATTCATATTATGTAATACACAACTCAATTCACCCAATTGTCTTATTAACATTCTTCCATTTTTTCAAACAAACGTCATGATTACACCTTGCGTGCTTCAAAGCGACGCAAGAGAGTCGAAGTTATCTGACGTTTTCGTCCACTGCGACAGAGCTTACGAGACTCGAACCCCCGACGTTCCGTTGCAGAGCGCAAGCTGCAGCCGAACGAGTGTCCGCACGCGCTGTACGTGCAAAACTACTCGACGGCGTCGGCTTCGTGTGTGTGCCTCAGGAAGTGGCTCTTCTCCCCGTCTAAGGACGAGCAGCTCGCCAAGGCCTACCCGGACGCGGCCGCGCTGCTCTTCTGGCAGGTGGGCCCTGACCCTGACCCTGACCCTGACCCTGGCCCCGACCCCAACCCTAATATCACCTAATTAATAATAATGTTAACCGGTAATTAATGATTAATGTTTTTAAAACACCACAATATGAGCTTCACGAGAGTATCCCGTTCCAGGCGGTGGAGGACGTGAACCGCGGCGTGTGCGTGGCCGGCAACCGGCTCTACCAGCTGAAGGCGCTGCAGGACGTGCGCCGCGCCACCGACTATCTCGCTCTCGCTCGCACGCTGCCCGGCTACGGCGACATGCTCTTCCCTCCCGCTCGCACCGACTGCCGCGCCACGCCCGCGCTCGTCGTCGCCGTTGGTCGGTTACGTTATTCATTCATTCGTTCCGTTCATTGTTTTATTCATTCACTCGTTCTTTCATGCATCCATTCATTGGTTTCTTTATTCATTCGTTCGTTCATTCATTCTCACTCATAAAGACTCGGCTCCACTAGTTGGATTCTTTTCCTTTCCTTTGAATGATACGATCGCCTATCTGATATTGCTTAACGTAGTTCGTCGAAAGTTTACACTGTTCAATTCGTTATTACATGACAATTGATATTATACATATATAATGTAAAAACAATTTACATTATTTATATATATATATATATATATATAATGTAAATTGTTTTTACTGTACTATACTATTTTTCATGTGAGAAGGTGATAAGAGATTTAGCGGTTCACCTGGTGTTAAGTTATAGCCGCCACCCATGGACATTTGCAACCTCTTACAGTAATGGCTACCTTTTAACAATATGGGCCCCGGTTACGTAGGCTGGAGCGGGCTGAAGCTGTGGGCGTGGAGCGAGGGCGACGCGGAGGGGCGCGAGGGGCGCGAGGGGCGTGAGGGGCGCGAGGGGCGCGGGGGCGCGGTGGAGCTCGCGTGGCGCGAGGTGCGCGAGTGGCGCGCCGACGACGAGGCGGCGGCCGCGCGCCTGCTCTACCGCCGCCCCGACCGCCCCGACCGCCCGCCCACCGCCCTCGCGCTCTACACGCCCTACGTGAGTGCACACACCTCTTGACACTCACACTCTACGATCCACCACCTAATGCCGACACCTTCTGCAAACCACCACCTGATACTGACGCCTACGATCCCACTTTATACCGACACTGTTGCGTGGCCGTACCGCAGGCAAATGACGTCCGCATCTCGCCGACGGTGGTAGGCCAGCCTCATCAAGAGACATTCACTCAAACGACCGAATCGGTTATATCCACAATTACCCATTGTTGCGTACACAACGCACATTGTGACTACTATTATTATACTGTACACGATTACCTTTCACCGACTGATCTGACATTACTCCGCTCAACTAGTGATTACATATAGTTTCAATATCATTACAGTATCAATTCCTCTGCAACTGCATGGACCGAATAGCCGAGGAGGCCAACTGGGTGGACACCGGCGAATAGACCGCGTCCCGACCGCACCATGGCAACCGCCAACAACTAGGGCGTAGAAAATCACAACGGTATTGCGTCATCAACGCGCGCCGCCATTTCGCGTAGCACAAGATGGCCGCCACGCAAAATGGCCGCCGCGGCGACGCAGCCGAGATGGCCCCCACGGCAGGCGGAATGGCGGCACACGACTATTAGTTATAACGATGCGGTAGGTTAATTTTTGCTTGTATGTGATTCAAAAACATTGGTCGAGACTTATATGTGAGGACAGCGGTAAGGGGCGATTACTTCTCGTTTTTCGTCAAGCTTAGTGCGGCGACGCCTTACCGCTCTCCGCGCTGTGATAGAAACGCTTGGCGGGCTCTGTTGTGCGTGTACTTACGAGTTGTTTAACGTTTCGATTAATTAGTCTTAAGTCGTAACAGTGAAGGGGCAATCCGCGCAGTGGTAATCCGGTGGTGTTTTAATCATAACCCGTTGCGTGTAAAACTATCTTCGTGTGAATTAAGCAATGTATAAAATCTGTAACGAAAAATTTCATGTCGCAGTTTGTAACGTATATTCGTGAATCTCCGTTTCCCCAAAAATTTAAAAAGGTAAGAAAATTAAACTAATGTCACATCATTTCGAAGATTATTTGAAAACTGGTAGTTGAATATATTAACCCTTATATGATATAAGATAAGATATTAAAATTAACTTAATTATTAATATAGTGAACATTTTATCGTAAACGCTAAAGTGGGAAATATTGTTATGTAGTATGCCCAATGATATTTCTAATAGAAGACATTAATGTTAATATATTGATAGATATCTCTAACACTATTATTACTCGACCGTCATTTTTATATTTCTATCACGCATCAAACGTTTATAATTACAGCTCTGCACGCTAACCGTATCTGTTGTAAACCATAGACTAAGGCGCAGTTTTCAATGTCAAAAATGGCTAATGTCATAATATTAATTTTGATTGATAACATCTGTCAACCGAATCACATAATGATTTTCTTGTATTTAAGTTGAAACTTGCTCATACCTATAAATCGCCATAAAGGTAAAATCTGTCAATTTTGACGGAACACTGTTTGCCCCAAATACAAAGTAAAGGGATAATATGGGTCAGTATCTCAATGTTTAGAAAGTGTCCATACAAAACACTAATATATCGTTACTGTAGCATGAACTCAAAATTTCAAAGAAAGCGCCAAAAAGGGACAAAACATTTACCCTATAATTTTTTATCCGTTCGGAAGCCATTATGCTACATTAGCGCTTTTCGTGTATTATAGTCATTTATTGAAACCTTATTGAATGCAGTTTTGTGAACTTTTTCGGTTAAAAACATATATATAGCCTACTTATCACTGCATAACCAGACCAAAAGCGTAAAGGTTGTTTTTGCTTTTATATTTTGCTTTATAGCTTGTAGTGTCATGCGGAATCTGTGTTCGATTCCGCATACCATGCTAGAAGAACAGTACATGTTTTCAGACCTCTGTTAAACAAAAAAACTGCGCCTTAAACACTTGACATTATAATTATAAATGAAACAATTATAAGTTCGTATAGGCTAAGTATAAATAAATATCTTTAGTGTTAAATTTGCCGCCTCTATTATCTATAAAGTTAATCATGTACAGACATGGCTCCACCTGCCCTAATTTCTAATATAGATTATTTTATTAATTTCATTAAATGTTTTATAAAAAACCTTTATTGCAACTAAATTATAAGATGACATTCTTCTATCATCAAATGAAGATTTTTAACATTATTGTAGTAGCATTGTATTAGAAAAAAAATCAAATTAGAAATGAACTAGATTAGTTGAATGTTTGTGTGTTACACTATTCTTTGCTTACACATTTTATACACAATGTAGTCTTTTACGGATAACTATTTCTATAGGTAAATATATTAATGTTTTCTAAATATATTACAATATTTGTTTCATACAATTTGTAAAAATCAAACCACTAAATCGATTCAATCTACAAGTTTCATCTTCTTTTTCCACAGATAATACAACACATCCGAATGTAAAAGAAATTGAGACTGGAACTTGTAGTGATTCTTAAATGAATTGGTGATTTGGATCTAAGTAATTTTCTAATTGTCAAATTAAATTAACTTTCATCTACTCTATGACCTTAAAAGTGTGGTAAAATATAATTTCTGGTTTATAAAAGTGACTAATCCATACTAATGTCGCTTTCACATTCAAAACTACTGAAACGATTTAAATGAAATTTGGTACACAGATATTCTAGAGCCTGAGAAAGGACATAGGCTATTTTCTAATTAGAAAAAAGTGTTGTAAAAGGTTGAAAATATCTTTCTTTAAAAAATGTATATATTTTTAAAGAAAGATATTTATTTAAGAGCATCAACGCGAGCTAAGCCGCGGGCGAAAAGCTAGTAGTTAATATAATGTGGAACATTGACTAATAGCAGTATATCAATATATTTAATCAAACATATAAGAAACTAGGCTAGGCAAAATTGAGCCACATCGATCGCTTTATGTAATATTTCCTGTTATTATTTAAAATCTTAACTGAATTATATTTATTTATTAAACTAAATACATGTGAATTGTTTATAATGTTGTAAAAAATTCAAAGAATGGTGTAACAAACACATGGAGATGTGTACAGATGTTGGTGAATTCATGGTATATATTTTACAATATCATATTTATATGCTACATAATACTCCGTTTCCCTTTGTGTAAGCATAATATTATCTCAATATCCTTATTTTTAATTTATCATATCAATGTACTTACTGTGAATACAATTGAATTCTTTTTAAATACAATTATTAAATACAATTTTATTATTTTAAAACATTGTGGAAAAATACTAATTAACTGTACTACCTGTTTTTTTTATGCAAGATGAAATGCAACATAAGTTTTTATAAAAAGCCAAACTTTTTTCGATGGAACTTTAAGACAGTTCTTACTTTCTAACCTCCCCATATTTATTTTTGGACCAATTTTTACAGTACTGTGTATTAAAATTATTCTTTACCCGGTAAACAAAATCAATATCCAGTGTGTAACACTGGTGCGTTAAACAATATTTGTTATGTATAATCTGTCATCGTTTTTATATAAGCAACACAGTTGCTAAGAATATTACACACCATTATTATACATACAATTGTTTGTACAATATTTGGGTATGTGAGGCATTGTAAGTTGTGTATAAACATATCTCGTTGGTACATGCGTAGTGGTTGTTCTGTTGAGCCCTATTGCATTTTGCCATGGTTGGTAATAGCTTTGATTTTCGTTTACGGAGGTGGCAGTAATTGGGGATAAGGTATTATGTGGATTTAAGCGATGTTTAGAGGTGAGTTTGGAACTGATATTTAATATTGTTCTCTTTATGATTATTAGTAAAAAAATTATTTAATTAATTAATAGAACTGTTAATTGCAAATTTTGAAATCAAACAATTGTTTTGTTTATTTTACTGCTTTTATATGATATATTGTAAATTGTTTGTTAATTACATATTATATATTTGCTAGATAACAGTATTATGTGTATTATATTTATGTTGGTGCCATATTCATTGGGTTGTTGATTGTTGCACGCACTTTGCTATATATGTATATAAATATATTTCAAATGGGCTAGTATCAATAGTTTATACAAATAGTTGTTATATGTTTTTTACACAATTTTAGGTTTTCTTAACAAACTTCCATGAGGAAATGTGTTATTCTATCTGGCTAAATGAATTATATTTCTTCGAAAGATAAAGCCAAACCAAACCTTTATGGTACTGCAGTATTCAAAACCATTCATCATAATGCATTAGGTACTATTGTGAGCATTTGTCGTTTGGGAACATTGCCCAAATGAACCGAGAATTACAAATATTTAAAAGATCACATACGAAATTCACTACAAGCAGTATTTGCATTTATGATTTTTTTTATTGTACATACATTCTTATACATACATATGTAGTGATTATATAAAAACTATATGAATAATATTTATTCTGCTTTCGTCATAATTTAAGATAAAAATAACCTCAAAAATCTTTTCATAACCAGTTTACTAATTAAAAAAAAAAAAGCTTTTAAGTTGAACAATAACAATTGTCAGGACAAATTGTAAAACTGATAATTTATTTTCTAAACCTCAAACATTCATCGTTTTTATAAGATGGATTTTGGCGCCAAATTTTTTGTGAATTTTGGCGCCAATATCATTATGCTTTTTTATATGTCGTGTAAATTAATTCAGCACTGCTATTGACAATGTAATGTTCTAACATGCGTTTTACCTTTATTTTAGTAGAGTACCAATTTTACTAAAACTCAGTGATCCACACGATATTAGTCCAGTCTTCTTAAATGTGATATTTTACTCTTGATTTTTGTCCATCGAAAATTATTGAGATTTAGACTGGAATTGAGCGAGGGAATAAAATGAGAGAGGAAGATTCACAAGCACCCCGATTCAGTGTTCCGCGCATTATATTCTTTCTAATGTTTTATTCTTTATTCTGTACGAAGTATCTGATTAGTGTCAGGTAAACTTTGCGCTTTCCAAGTGAGCAGCTCTCGTTTGTAAGGTTTGTTGTCCTGTGCATGTGTGTAAACGATTTTGTTATTAATGTGACATTTATTCTCTTATCCTTTATGTTATCTGTGTAACACTTAATTAGCCGTAGCAGATTGTAATCTTGTCGTTATTGTAAAACGAGATCGGAAAACGGTCTCGAGTTGTGTTCTTTAGTTATCACGATATTATTATTGATACAAGTGTTGAACTTTCGTATGAAACATTTTTGTCGAAATTATAATTGATTAATTAACCTATTCGTATGACCACGGAGCAATAATGGAAGTGAGAGATTTGTCTATCTATTAATAACGTGTGGTAAAAGGCCACAGTGTAAGTAACTACAGAGCCGTCCGATGTATTGCGTGTCTGTATTTTATATGTAGATTTTTAAAGCTGTGGTGCAAATTATAATGGATCAATATACCTTTGGTTTTATCTGTGTAATTAAATCGATTTAGGTACCGTGTTAAATGTGAATGTTGTCTCTGTAGTCACGTACTCTGTGGCGAAATGTTTAACGTAACGTACATTCCTGTCTTAAAGTTAGTAGTATTAACCTATAACATGTGTATTAACTCTTAAAGATGTATCTTATGCCGGTCACAACTGTGCGATCAAACTGAATCAGTAAATGTATAGAGTTCGCTTGAGTAAATAAAAATGTATTGAACTGCGATTTGGTTGTTTCAATATTTTGGCTGCAATCCTTTTCTCGTCCAGATATGTGCAGATGAATGTAAAGCGATGTAACAGCTGTACATTTATAGTAAAAGTAAGCTTTTCGATGGTACATAAACTTGCCTGACACCTGCGTATATTTTAGTCCTGCCGCTACCTACCAAGCATAAAAAAGTATGTATGTAAGAGTATGAAAGTATCTAAGTATGTAAAACGTTCGAAATGTCGATAATTGGAAGGTGATATTTAACCTTAAGGTCAGTACAATACTTTTATTAAGAGAATAATTTACTTCAATTGAAGTAATTATAAACTTTATTAAAAACAAATTGCTGCACTAATCAATTATATCCTAACGCGTGAATAGTATCCTTTGTTAGGAAGAACATTTTTAAACGTTCTCTAGTCCCAAACTAAGCAACGCTTATCCTATGGGTACTAGATAACTGAGAAACATAAAAACATACGTTTTTTTCGTAAATAAATACATGTTATAGATATAAACATGAGACACTGGAAAAACACTATGTTCATTACACAATATTTTTCCAGTAATGGGGATCGAACCCACACTCTCTGGCTAAAGAGGCAGGTCAGTGCCCACTACGCCAATCGGGTCAAAATAAAAGTGGAGTAACAGTCTATCCATATAAATCCCACTGCTGGTCCTGCCTTCCGTAGAAAAGTAATTTATGAGATGAAGAGTGTCAATTTATTTGTTTTGTTAATCTGGGTGGCTTCTAAAGTTCTGTTCTCGGGGCGCCTCGTACCCTAGCATAAGGCAGTTTCTCTAACCACTACCCTTTCACCTAGGTGGGGTCGGCACACGTGACTCATGTTGTTAACGGTATTGACTAGGTGTCGACCAGCCTGGCGTCAACCATCCTTTTTTTATGTGAACGGTTGACATACGCTTCACCCGAGGGTTACAGATGCGTTGACAACGTTTTGAAAATTTGGCTCCGGCTACCTCACTCACCAGACGAAAAGCGAAAGTATTTGTCATACTTCCACTTTACGCCGGTCTTCTGTGAGGTCGTGGTACTTACCCGGATGGGCCTACCCGTTCGTGCAACAGCCGAGGCTGCTGCGTGGCCCTCCCACAGTTAAATGTAATTTGTAACCTTAAATACAATTACTTTTTTGTTGCAAGCGCAGTTGCTAAACCCGTGTATAATTACCCTACATACAATTACCATACTAATTGGGTACCCAGATCCCTAACAATCTTTGGGTCACAGAAACACTAGTCCCGCGTGGGAACCTAATCAACGACCCCCGGCCGGTTGCCAAGCCATTGGCAACTGCGCTTGCTACTTGCAAAAAAAACTACAGTACATACTAAAAGCAGATATAAATACTCTTTGATTTTTGACGCATAACTCGCGACCACGCGGTCAATCTCGCACGCGATAATGACCAAGTAATGACCTTAAACAGCGACGTATCGTCACATTAAAGTGTCTTACACAATTTATAACTTCACGGTATGAGCACACGTCAATATGAGCTCTATCCTGTGGTATTTAGGTCGCGAATGCTGCGGTCAACGTACCCGGTGTTAGGCTATCTAATACGAGCCAACGTCTGCTCCCTAACTCGACACTCACGAATCGCTAACATGTTTGCCTGTAATAATTACGACGCTATTTCTCAAGGGGTGAGATGTTTCGCACTTGTATTATGTTCACTAATACCTTTGTATGTTTGTGTAAACGCCCGCCGTCCTAGTTATTTTAGATTGTACTCACATTTAAAGACCGATTACAACCCAGAAAATTGGTCGCAATAGGTTTTTCTATAAACCGTATTTTTATACGTGAAGGTTGGAAAGAGCGTTGGCGCTTCACCTGATGTTAAGCGATAACCGCCTCCCAAGGACACTTGCAACACCCGTAGGGTTGCAGATACGTTTCCACCGTTTATCATAGTGGGCCGGTGACACTCACTCCCCAGACCAAACGCTGAAGCATAACTACCACGGAAGACATCGGCACGGAGAACCGCTTCTAATAAACAGGCCTCCTAGCCCACAGCGGTGGATCTGGTCGGCACGCGGCAATACATACACTTATCTACCCACACGCCTCTACCCCGGTCGCAGAGGAAAGGGAGAGTGGCTCAGCCTCTACCACCCTCAACCAGTCTCCTACGCCATCCTTGCAAGCATCCAAAGTGGACTCATTTAAGCCCAATTGGAGCGGCGCTCGTGGGCCGATCTTACGCCACAGGCAGCCCCAGTGTGGGTTACGCCACACTCTGCCACGACGAGGCGAGCAAGAGAGAAGCCGATCGAAAGGGCAGGTGAACCGGCATCCAATACGCCTACCAATAAATAGAAAACTTATCTTTACAAGACAAGTAGTGTACTCGTAACAATTTATTATTTATTCTCGTAAACAATTATGAGACATTGATTTCGATACCTAAGAAATCTAAGGAGAAGAAATAGATACGTCGTAGTTGAACTCGGTAACTTAGTGTTTATATCTAATAATTCTGTAGCGGGGTGCTACGCATTGTCCATATAATCCCCTTCCATTAAATATTCACCCCTGTTTAACAAACGAAACATCCACGATATCAAATTCAAATGATGCGCTTTAGTTAAGTAAGTATAATGTAAACGTGTTTATGTTATGTTGTAATTGATTAAATTATTAAAGCATTTTCTACTTTTATTATATTTTGTACTTACATCTAAGAGTTTAAGTCTTCAGACTTCTCAACTCAGATGCTAACATTTTGTTATACAGAGATGGGGTCATTTGTCTGTAATGTTGTGTTGTGTGTAATATTAATACTTCCCGTCCAGACGTTCCTATTAACTGGAAGGACACTATAACCGTGTTTGTTGAGACGGACCGTCTAATGAATTACCCACGGTTGGATGAGATTAGAATGCAATTCCGGTGATTCTGTTATTCCCGGGATAGCAATCCCGGTTAACGGGATTTTTAAAATTCAATGTCGGGTCGCGGTATACGATTGTTAACCGGCCCACAATGAAGGAAGGTTTTTGATTACTTTTAAATCGCTTAGTATTTTTAGACACTAATGACACACAGGAACGAAAGACCACAATTGAATCCATAGTACTAAGTTTAAAATATGCTACATATGAAAGATATTATTTTGTTTGTATGAAAGTATGAGTAATAGTGACTTCTATTTCTCTTAATTATTTTAATTTAATTTCGTGCACGTCGGTCAAAATCCGACCGTAATTTATTAAATTTTCAAACGACTTTAAAAAATAAATAATGAATGCTTTATTTTATTTTATGAACTTTTAAAACATATTTTAAGCAATAACAATATTACATCTGCACTCCGCACTAATATCATTTTTATAGGAATTTTTCACTCATTATAATTAATGTGTAGATATCGTGTGAGGCAAGTATGTATTATATAATATGTACTAGTTTTTCGCCCAATGCTTCGCTCGCGTTGAAGCCTTTAAATAAATACATTTTTTTTAAAGGAAAGAATCTAATGTTCTTTTTAATAGCTCTAAGAATAGGTGTGCAAAGTTTCATGATAATCGGCTTAATAGTATGAGTACGGTTGAGTTATTTTTGCGTGAAAGCGTAACAAACACATTTACATTCACATATTTTATAACATTATAAAATAGGATGTCCCATGTTTATATTGTTACCTTGTCTATATCGTTCCAGTTGTTTAATCATACCTAAGTTTATTTAACCGACTAATCGCACTTAAGGCTAGTGTTGTATTAAAAGTTTATAGTGTTTGCTATCACTGGTTTGCTAACGTTTTCTTAAAGCAATATAGATGAAATAATCACTAAGACGGATATAATTCTTGTTTGCTACAATGGCTAAACACAAAAGATTCGATAAGTTGTGAAAGCCAAAGATTATATGTTTCGCTGCTGGGCAAAGTACTCTTATGTAAAAGGGGTATTAGGGGATAGTCCCTCCCTCTTTCCTAACTTTCCAGACAAAATGTAAAAGTATAAATATTGCGTTCGTAAAGCGAAATCATTTAGGTGGTCATCTTACTATATATAGCAGTTTTGTTATGACTTTGATTCCTAAAACAAAACACAAATGTGTACCTATACTATAATTATTGTTATTTTATGAGAAAAGTTGCCAAGCGAGTAGGCAGTTCACCTGATGTTAAGTGAATACCGCCGCCCATGTTCATCTGCTACACCCGAGGATTACAGATGCGTTGACAACCTTTTGATGATTGGGCTCCAGGTACTTCACTCACCAGACGAAACGCGAGAGTACTTGTTATACTTCCACTTTACGCCGGTCTTCTGTGAGGTCGTGGTTCTTATCCGGACGGACCTGCCCATTCGTGCAACAGCCGAGGCTGCTGTGTGGCCCTACCACTTAACAAAAAGATGATGAAAATTTTGTAATTTTTTTTTTAAATTTTTGTCACCGATGTCTTCAAAGATTAATGGAATAAAGTGGTTAACAGCTGATTTAGAGGATTCTGTAATATTTATACACAAATAAAGCCCATGGAAGTATTAAATTGACACTACTGACACACCCACGTTTAGTTGACTCACCGAAAGTAACGCAAGATAGGACGTGATGATTCTAAAGAAAGGTTTGCAATCTCACGGTCCCAAAACATAAAATAGTGCCCTGTCGCCTTAATTAGACCTTTCTTTTATGTCAATGACAATGGCACTTTCAATCCAAGGACTAGTTAAAGCTTCATGGGCATACATATTATAATTCAGGCAATATGATCGACAGCAACCCAAGGGGGATTGCAGATAAGCTGTCGACCATTCAAATTCTGATTCTCTGTTATCCCAATTAGTTAACAAAACGCAAGAGAAATACATTTTCTTCACGATTTGGAGAAATAGTACTTATCCGGTTGAGTCGACCCTCTCATGTTGTAGAAATTCATCATGATCATCATTTTGGCGTGCTGTCACTGCTGAACATAGGCCTCTCGAACAGACTGCCACAAAGCGCGATCCTGGGCCACCTGCATCCGTCGACTTCCCGCAAAGTTTATCATTCCTTATAACGAGGGTTGTCCCACACTGCGATGGCCAATACAAGGCCGCCACTTGAGAACCTTTCTCCTATATCGCTTATCAATTGAGTACGATATATGGCTGGTTGCCACTTCAGCTTACTAATCTTCTGAGCTATGATGGTCACCTTTATTTCAAGTCTAAGGATATCTTTATTGTGAACTCTATAACGCAGAGAAATACCGAGCATAGCTCGCTCCATAGCTCGCCGATGTTACTACGAATCACTTTTCCAGTAAAGTAGTAGAACTTCTACTTTTAGACTGATATCTAGAATAGGATAAGGTGATAGATACGTTGCGTTATAGAACTATCCTAATAAAATCCTAACAAACCGGGGTAGATCTTTGGATTGCTTATACAAGGAAATGCTTTTTAATTGTGTTAACGTCTAACCGCCGGTTTCAATATACTATCTACAGATAGATTAGTTACTAGCGATAGGTATTGGACATTAGCTACATAATACTCAAGTCAAAATTCTATCTCCAGTGACCAAATCTATCTATTGATACAATATTGAAACCTAGCGTTAAAGAGTCTTTTCATCAACTCGCTCATGTCCCTTCGCTTGTCTGTAATTTTTCGTGACCAACCTTACACTTAGATAAAACGAGGAAAGGCTAAGGAAATTAAGTACATTTGAAGGGCGATAACAATCGTTCGTTTCTCTGACAACATCTAAATTCTTACGTAAGTAGTAACCACGCAGCAATTTCGAATTGATATTCTCCGAAATTGTAAGCGTGTACATGCTTCACTTTTTAAGTAACCTACAAAAAAGTTCGGAACGTGATTAAGTAAAAAAACTCCAAACCGGTTCTTTAAAAAAATAGTTGATAGTAGTAAAGTTGAACCCAAAAAAAAAAAAAGGTTCGGTTTTGCTCACGCGGAAAATTCGGGCGATCTAGCATTATATAGCGTGGTCACCTGGCTCCCCATAGAGACGGAACTAAGCTTGGCGAGTTGCGGATTGTTGTTGGAGTAAACTAACGTGCTGATAACGACGGGGCAGTGTAGTACGCGCCCGCGCATCGCCACCCGCCATCTTTGAAAATCTCCGGGTTTAATTTTTTTTTTCAGAACCGTCATATTTCTGTGCAGTGTTGTTGTGTGTGAAAATCCAAGGAGGTGCTCTATAATTTTGGTATGTGATTTTTTATTTTAAAATTTATTTCATAAATGTTTTTTTTTTTTCATTGGATTAATATTAATGCGGTATTAGTAATATTATTCTTAATTTATACATTTTAAAAATATATTTTTGATTTCATTCATTGAAAACATAAATTAATCATTTAAATTTTAAGTTATCTTTGGTCTGTAGACTCCTTGATTCTTTTTCAAAGTAGGTAAATGAAAAATTAAGAAACCTCTTTTAAATCTTCTAAAACATTATAAAACGTTTTATTCACTTAGTACAACAATTCCAAATTATATATATTGCGTTTTATCGTTCAATCATAAACATAATCCATTTAAATCCGGCCTTTTTGTGTCCGACTGCAAATATCGACGCGTACATACATATTTATTTAATATATTATTTAATGTATTTTTATCATCTTCTATTGAATGTCAAATTATTCCTATTGCTGGGACTGACGTTAGTAAGGATTCTTACAAGTAGGCCATTCCGTTCTCGGCCAAGCAACCGAACATTCCATTTTATTTATGTGAAAAGTTGCCAAGCGAGCAGGCGGTTCACCTGATGTTAAGTGACTGCCGCCCATGGACATCTGCCACACCCGAGGGTTACAGATGCGTTGACAACCTTTGAAAATTGGGCCCCAGCTACCTCACCCACCAGACGAAACGCGAAAGTATTTGTTATACTTCCACTTTACGCCGATCTTCTGTAAGGTCGTGGTACTTACACGGACGAGCCTGCCAATTCGTGCAACAGCCGAGGCTGCTGAGTGGCCCTACCACAGTTCCCTGTTGGTTAGCCAATTTATTAAAAAATATTAATTGTTTTAGGTCTGGATTGCCATTTGCCAAGGATTTTCTGTTTGTCATTTCTATTCTCACTTACTCATATTCTAATGAGGGCTTTGAAAGTAAAGTATGGGCCTGTACATATCCCACTGCTGGGTAAAGTCCTCCTCTGTACAGAGGGTATCAGGGCAAAGTCCATCACGCGGCCCCACTGCGTATTGGCGGACTTCATATAATTATCTTCGAAATATTTTTTTATAATCATTTCGAAAATATGCAGGTTTCCCCACGATGTTTTTCTTCACCACGGAGCACGTGATAATTTAGCACTTAAAATTAACAATTTCAATGGTGCCGGCACCGGGGATCGAACTCACGTTGCCCGCGTGCATTGAATTAAAGCCGAGCGCCCGGACACTGAGCTATAAGGGCTGTGAACTAAGCTAATAGTATTCCGACGCATGACAAAAAAAAGCATGTATTTTTGAATAACAGAATTATTTATACTATCGCGTAAGTTTCTACACAAATTTTCTTTGACAAAGCACATAGGAACTGAATTTTAGATTTCACCGACACTGTCTACTCCGAAAATATTCGTTATCGCGACAGATCAAGGCCTCGCTGCGTCATCAAATTAAAGTTAGATAAGAATGTTTGATGTTCTGATCACAAGATTTATGCTTCAACACCTAATAATACGCCTTGAATGTCAACGACAAAATACAAGGAAAAAAAACTGTTTTGAAAAAGACAGGCGCCTAAATCACATGATTGGAGATAGCTAGTACAGATTTCCCATAGTTCTATGAAGTTTCAAAAGTGTTAAATGTTTACTTTACACCACACATTAAGTACTCATGTATAAAAAACTTCCCCAACGGTTATCGGTTCTACGAGCTATATGGCCGGCCCATCGCCACTTCAGCTTGCTAATCCTCTGAGCTATGTCGGTTACCTTGGTTCTACTGCGGATCTCTTCGTTACGAACTCTATCACGCAGAGAAATACCGAGCATAGCCCGCTCCATAGCTCGCTGAGCGACTTTGAGCTTCCTCATACGGCCAGCAGTGAAGGACCACGTCTCGGTAGGTCATCACTGGCAACACACATTGATTGAAGACTTTAGTCTTCAAACATTGAGGTAGATTCGATCTATCACGGCTTATTTTTCGCACATTCTTTCGACGGCAGAAATCTTAAATGCAAAACACTCCTAGATTCACTAACTGAGATTCAAACACGCGCCTCCAAATCAAGAGTCCTGACCACTTGAACGCCACGCTGCGTTCTGCACACCTATTACATATTCCATCAAGATTCTAGCAATGTCACAGCCACGTCACGCGTGAGGCCTAAATACATAAAGTTGGCGCAAACTAACGACGAGATGTTAGCATGTGAATCCCAACAGAGACAATAAATTGAAATAGATAACTATTCGTTTTGATTTAGGTACCGTCGATATCTCGGGCCCTTAATTTGGAGACATACACACATACATACAAGGCATTCGTAATCCTTACAGTATTGCAGTTGTTCATGGGCGGCGGTGATTACTTACCATCAGGTGAGCCTCCTGCTCGGTTGCCCCTTTGTTCCTTAAAAAAAGTAACATTTAATCGGTGCCCGGATTTGAATTCTAATCACTCGATTACAGTAAATCCTGTTAACTTAGAACAAAAACTTCAGTCACGCGACATTTTCGTCCGGGGAAGCATCTGACAGAAGAACGGCAAATTATATATATTTTTTTAAAACATTGCCCTTACCTTGGGATAGCATTATCCTGTGTTGTAAGGATGTGTTACAAACGTAAATTTTACACGGACAAACACCCTGATGCGAAACAACTATCTGTGGGTCACACAAATAGTTGTCCCGTGTGGGGATCGAACGCACGACCCCGGCGCCGACGCCAATATCTTGGCAACTGCGCCACGGAGTACAGAGCACACATGTGTAAAAGAAGTCCTAAAAGCAAAAGAAAGTTATTGATGCGAAATTGTGTTTAATTGGAAGCCAACTTGCTAATTGCTAGTTGAAGAGCCAACCAAAAAATAGTTTATAGTAGTGGTCGGTATATTTTTAACAGAAGAAGTAAACGAGTCGTTACCGCCGCCCGTCGACGCTGAAATAGATACTAATATTCAACATGAAGTTCAGGACGCCATATTCTTTTCTAAAAGCTCTCATGCTCTTCTATCTTGTTACGATTAGACTTTGTCGAAATTTCCAGCGTTTGAACTAAGAGCTTCGCCTCCTTACCTACGTTTAGCATACCCGTATGTCTTTCCGTCTGATTATATTCAAATAGTCCATTACTGTGCTTACTTGTGTCTTTTACCACCTAATACTTTGACACCAATCACCGTCATTTCTCTGTCACCACCACAACGAATGTAAGTGAAGCTAAGAAA
Organism: Iphiclides podalirius; assembly: GCA_933534255.1. NCBI lineage: Eukaryota > Metazoa > Arthropoda > Insecta > Lepidoptera > Papilionidae > Iphiclides > Iphiclides podalirius. The sequence goes on along the minus strand of OW152831.1, from coordinate 12,686,072 downwards.
CAGGATTGCTTCTCAAGAACTACGCTCTCAGTGAATGAAGTGGGATATGATGGTGATGATTAAAGCCCAATCCAGATGTAAAGGAAAATGCGAATTACCCACTCCAGGGAATCAGACGCAATCGCGATAATCAGTGACCGTGGATAATCGCGTGCAAGTGATCCGCTCGGAACCGCATGCATGCATAAACAACGACATTTGCATACTAATATAGTGCTTATTGAACAATGCGTGTTGCGCGAGCAGTAGACGCATCTGAATAGAATTCACTGGAACTAAGATGGGTCCTTCAAAGCCAGATCGTATAAGCAAAGGATAGAAGACGTCATCCCACGCAGCTTCCCTGAAATAGAATCCCCGTGCTAAGAAGGAGCGTACACAACCGGATCGGTAAAGATAATGGACGCAAAGTCGTAAACCCAAGCATCTTTTGGCTCCAAGAGGCCAAGTTAGGGTATTCAAACCGCCTTCACATTCTTTTTATTTCAGAAAGTGGCAAACGGGCTGGCGGTTCACCTGATGTTAAGTGATAACCGCCGCCCGCGGACATTTGCAACACCGGTTGCTGATGTGTTGCCACCTTTTAACCATGCGGGCCCACGGCTACCTCACTCACCAGACGAAACGCAGAAGTGTTACTTCTACATTACGCCGGTCTTCTGTGAGTTCGTGGTACTAACCCGGACGTGCCTGCCCATTCGTGCAACAGCGAACACTGTTGCGTGTTGCTACCACAGTCGAATGTTCGATCTTGTTAAATACTGCTGCCATATTCGGGCTGATGCTATGAAATTTCCATTTAGCAGCCTAGCAGTCCCTATAAAGTATTTGTTTTAAGCTAGAAACTGTTTAAGAACCAAGAATATGGAATTTTCTCTTTATTGCATTTCGCTTGCGGTCCAAACGAAAAATGTGTCCAAAGAAATATATATATTATATAGAAATTTAAAACACCACTGTACTCTACATAGGAATACAATTTTAAGCAAAGTTAACTGGGTTTAGCGCTGCTGAAAATTGTCAAAAACTGCAACATATCTAATTAATGTATAAACTTATCTTGTTCATTGTTCTTATAATTAGATATGCTAAGTGTCCGAGCGCTCGCTTCTTCAATATACTTGAGCAATCTATGTTCAAATCTCGGTGCTTGCATCAATGATATGTGATTGCAATTTTAAGTGATGATTTATCACCTGTGCAGCGGTGAAGGAAAACATCGCGAGGAAACCGAATAATTAAAATAAAAAAATATTCTTGAAATAAAAAAAATATTTTGAAGATACGTGAAGTCCGCCAACCCGCAGTGGGGCCGTGTAGTGTACTATGCCTCGATACCCTCCGTACAGAGGAGGTCTTAGCCCAGTCGTGGCATATAATATATAGTCTGTTATTTTGCTTTGTTTATGCTTTACATATCTAAGAATGGCACTGTGCTAGTAAATATTAACAGCCAAATTAGAAGTTTAACTTCAATTAAATATTGTAATTTTAATCTTCTATATAATTATATAGCGTACATTTAATTATTGTATTCATGTTTATTGTATATTAAAGAGATTGTTGGAATTAAGTTAAGCATCATTTTGGAATTTTCTACTTTTACTTTTGTAATTCTGTAGGATTTATGTACTATATTGTTACTAGTATAATTTTGTTGTGATATTTCTAAAAGAAAATATTACACTGATGTGACGGATATTTAGCTGTTTACGGAGCCTAGCAAAGTGTTAAACTAACTCACGACAACTTGCAAAACAGCCGCCTCAAATAAGGCGAAGTTGAAATAATGCTTTAAAACTACATCACATTATCCGTAAATTTTCTTAAAGAACGATTCTATTGTGTCGCACGTAAACAACAAATGGAACAACAGTTCATTGCCATTTGCAACTGCTTGGCAACTAATAACATCGAGTGACTTTATATATTGTAATGGACAGTTTAAAACAAATCGTTTGACATTGCGCGGGAAAACAAATGGACGGATCGTCACAGATTATAGTATTGTCTTTGCTTACCTTAATTACACTCCGTTACGCGCGAGGTGTAAGGTGGACGTAATTTTAGTGTTCAGCGGACTATCACAAGCCCATAAATAATTTGCTAGATTGTTTGTCTTCATATAGTATCGTGTAGTTAATTATACGCACGGTTACAAGTACAACTTGTATGTGTACTTTAAATATAAGTGTAATATATTTATACCCTGTGCACAGTACTTTTTGTGAAAAAGACGTTAAATGCAATTAATAAATTTTAAGTCAATAATTTGGAATTGTAGGTGAATTTCAAAAAGCTATTAATTTCATAAAATTATAATACCGTGAAGTTTGTCGAAGTCTGCCGGTTTTCAACAAACTTCATCATTTCACTGTCGGTGTGCGTCTATCTTAAAAGTTTTACTGTCATTAATTTTTATATTATATATACAGCGTGTCGTTACCATCGCGACAATAAATGAACACACATATAGGGGATAAGTTTTTAAAGTTGTATTAAACGTTTAAATTCTTTAAACATCAATATTTACAGTTATTAAATTTTCAAAAACAAAAATTTTAGAACACCCTTACCTATAAAAGCGTAACGTAAAGTTCATTTGTAAAGGTCACAAAGCATATGAATGGGTTGAATGAATTTAAAATAGACAAAACATACTGTTAGAAGGAGAGGCTTGTAATACGACGCTGTGGCACGAGTTGTATAGGATGTTAGAAATTTTGTTTCTTTTTTACTTATTTAGTTTGTTTGAAAAATATTTTTTTTTAATTATGGATTTTGTTTTACGTTAATATTTTTTTATGATTATTGGCTCGTAGCGTAAGACGTGTGTTCATTTATTGTCGCGATGGTAACGACACGCTGTATATCTTACTGCTGGGCAAAGGCCTCCTCTATATAGAGGGTATAGTCCACCACGCGCCCACTGCGGATTGGCCGACTTCACATGCCTTCGAAATATTTGTTTTCTTTTTGTTATTATTTCTAATATATGCAGGTGTCCTCACGATGTTTACCTTCGCCACCGAGCACGTGATAAACAGCACTTAAAACAATTAACAATTTCATTGGTGCCGGCACCTGGGATCGCACTCAGGTTGCTCGAGTATAATTATTGAATTAAAAGCGAGTGCACAGATAAAGAGCTATCACGGCCTTCCTGAAGAAGTGTAACTTCGATAAATGTTTTTTTTTACAACTAAATAAAATATAAATTTATTAAATAAGAGCTGTTACACGTCACGCCTATGTACTTTTATTGTCGTATGTTCCCTTTATAAAGTGATGACAGGGCGATTAGTGATCTGTTTACCCCATTATGGTTAGAGATTCCGAGTTTATAATGTTGTTCATATAACAACAACATATTTGCAATAAAATTGAAAAATTCTTAAACCCAAGATATATCTTCACTACATAGTATAAAACAAAGTCATTCCGCTGTCTGTCTGTCCCTATGTATGCTTAGATTTATAAAAAAAACGCAACGGATCTTGATGCGGTTTTTTTTACTAAATAGAGTGACTCACTAGGAAGGTTTATATGTATAATACATTGCATCCGTGCGAAACCGGGGCGGGTCGCTAGTATATAGTAACTTACATGGACAATTTCATAAAAGGTTCTTTTTTATCATTTTTTTTACTTTTCAACAACATAATATGTTCCTGCTGAATTATTGCTACAGTACAAAATAATCTTTTCAAATGAGGAAACGATAACAATCAAAAGGAACACTTGCAGAAAAAACACAAGTGATTTGCATAACCAACTAAAATAATGACTAATTAAAGCTAGTGGCAGACGCGCCGTCATCGAATCGACAGTTGAAATGAGTAATTGTTGCTATATAAAGGATTCGAATGGTTTACAGTCGAACAGTTCAGTCGTGAAACAATTTGCTCGACCATATGGCGTCAGTGAAGAAAAATAGCTTAGTTGTTATTGAATATTCATGTCAGACAATAATATATACCAGTAAAGAATAGCATGTAAACGCGGAAAGAACATAAATTAAATACACAACAAACGCTAATTTTCTAATTTGGTTATAGCGTTTGGTGCCTACATTAGCGCAATTAAGTGAATGAGTAACAGGTCTTGTGATCGTCGATGGTCGTGATCAGATTTATAATTAGTGCTTATTATGTTCCTGTTTTAGTCCATGTTAGTATCGACTGTAATCGAACTTTGATAAAAAATAGAACTGTCAAACTTTCCCGCGTTTTTTACGTTTAATAGTTTTTTTTTTAAATCCTGTTTATTACTGTGGCAAGATTAAAATACAAATTGAATAAGCCAACATTGATAAAATAAATGTGTTAATAATAAATATTTGGCGTGTGTATCTGTAACGTGTGGCTCTGAACAGAATAAATAATGAATTTAGAATGCGAAAACGGTATACCGAGTGGCAAAGTGAAATGTTTCTGGTGCATATTCTATATGGACTATCTTATTTATGCGGTGGTATTGTTGGCGCTAGTGGGTCTGTTTGTTTTCTTTATGTTCTCGTTGTAATACCTCCATTTAATGGAGATTTTAACTGAACATGCATGAATTGTGTGCACGGTGTTTTCGCGATGATACTCATAGTAAAATTAAACGAAAACGCCCGACGAAATGAAAGGTACATATTTAAGTATTTTTTGTATTTTTATAAATGTAAGTAATTTATCTGCATGTATACATTGACTTTGCTTAGATCAAATAATTGAACGAAAAATGTTTCCGTCTTCGGAATGTTGTCAGGTCGTGCTATTGCACGGAGCTAAATGTATTGAATTTCGTGTAAATTTCGCATTATTTTATTATATTTACTTCTTATAATATGAATTAAATAAATAAATTCAAGCAAAGTCAGTGCGACGAACGCTCTGACTTTGCTCTATATTTTACATCAATATATTATTGCTTAGATGGATATATAATGGCAGCGAAACTGTTGCACATTTTATTTTTTTATTATAATTTGCAGAAAAAAGGACGAAAAGTTTCTCGCCATTACGGAAATCGACGTCACACTTTTCGGATTTCGCTATGACCACTCAGCTAAACGGCCGATTGCCACACCGAAAAAAAACTTTTCGACGTTTTTTTTCTGCAAATTTTATTATTAAATATATATTCAAAAGCATCGACGAAATTTGCATTGTAAAAAATAAGACGCTTGCAATGGGAACATTTCAACGAAACGTTCTTCCAATATCCTAACTAAATATACACTATATATAATCACACTGACTAGGCATTATTCGAATTTTGTACGCACGTAGTGCGTTTTCGATAAGCAGTCATTATAATTATTAAATTCTTATCCTTATTTTGCGGTTAGCAACGCTACCGTACGTGTAACTGGAACTAATTAATATTGTGACACATTGGCGGTCTATAACGGCGTGTTAGAGGTGTCATAAGCCCAAATCAGAAGCAAGTTCTTTTCTTCCCGCTATGAAAATAGAGATTCTTGTTTTTACAATTCCATAGACACGTGGAAATCCTTTAATTTACCACACGGAACATATGCACTATACTGCATGATTCATTTATCGCATTTTCAATACTCGAACTATATGAAAAACTTGAGTCGGTGGCGCGGAGAAGGTATTAGCTAAAGTTGGGTGTTTGTTTCCCAAGGTATGTTGGTCAAGCAGGCGGCCAGGCGTAAAAAAACTAGCTCCATCTAGGTGGGATAAGGGCTGGAAGCTGATGACCATAGGAAATACTTATCGTTCGTAATATTGACGTTTTGTGAAAGAATCAAACAAAGACGCGGCGAAATCTTATTTTATTAATAGAAGTGTTATTAACAAAAAACAATACTAATGATATGGGTAATGGGAGCTAAACCAATTAACCAAGGACGACCCGAATGGCGTAGTGGGTAGTGTACCCGCCGCCTCCTGCGCCAGAGGGTGTAGGTTCGATCCCCACTACTGGAAAAATATTGTGTGATGAACATAGTGTTTTTCTAGTCCCAGACACTTTATACATGTATAATATGTATTTATTTACAAAAGAAAAGTATGTTTAAGTATGTTTATCAGTTTTCTAGTACCCATAGTACAAGCTATGATTAGTTTGGGACTGGAAAATGTTGTGTAAAATGTGTCCTAAAAAAAATTTCAATGAAAAACGAATTTTTAAAATCGTTTCATAAATGACGGAGCACTGAGGTGACAAACATACATTGAAAGAAAAAAATATTTTTTGGTACATAACAAACAAAACATAAAATAAAAATAACAATTAAAATTAGAAATCAACGCACCAAAAAGAGCACCACATTAGCATTACATCGCGAAAAAATTTTGCGATTGCTTTGAGTACCTCCTTTTCGAAGTCGGTTGAAGATCACAATCGGTCCAAACGAGAAGTTTCTCTTATTCGGCCGTATTTCGTAAAGAGAAAAGTTTCGTGGGAAAATTTAATAGGCAACTACTTGTATTGTGGCAGGTTCGGCTGTTGCACGAATGGGCACGTCCGTCCGGGTTAGGTTTTTTTTTACGTGAAAATTGCCAAACGAGCAGACGGTTCGCCTGATGGTAAGTGAATACCGCCGCCCATGGACATCCGCCACACCTCAGGGTTCCAGATGCGTTGACAACCCTTTGAAAATTGGGCTCCGGCCACAGTGCCACGGCAGTGCCACGACCTCACAGAAGACCGGCGTGAATTGAGAGTTCTATTCTTCTGCGTTACGTCTTGTTTGTGAGATAACCGGGGCCCACTTTATTGAAGGTGGCGAAGTTTATTTTTTTGTATGTGTGTTCGCGGATAACTTCGTCATTTATGAACCGATCGATTTTGATGAATCTTTTTTTGTTGGAAAGGAGATATCCCAAGGGTATATATTTCCATGATAAGGAAATCGAGGACAAACCTCAAATGTTATAGGTGTTGACAATGTTTTTAGTTTCCTGAAATCGGTTTTTTGTTCAAAATTATTGCTTCGCGTATTAATATACAGAGATTTGAAGATAGATATCGTTGTCTATATACATGAGCAAACAGCCGAACGGTTTTCAGGTATGCTAACGCGAAAATGGCGGTCGGACGAAGGCCGAACGCACAGTAGCCTCTGTCCGGGATTATCTTTGTGTAATCAAGCATTTAGCGGAGGCCCGAGCAAACATCCACGTGGGCACAGCAACGTGCGCAAACTAGTACAGTTTACTTTCGCCGTTACGTACAATGAGAAAGAATTCGCGTTTAGACCGAGTGTGATTCGACCGACTTCGAAAAGGAGGCTATTAATGCATGTTCGTTACCTCAGAACTCCATCATTTACAAATGTTTTTTCTATGTGAGAAGGTGACAAGCGAGCTGGCGGTTCACCTGATGTTAAGTGATAACCGCCGCCCATGGATATTTGCAACACCCGTATGGTTGCTTACCCAGACGAGTCTACTAATGTTCGGGCATAACTTCGTCATATATAGACGGATTTGCAAAATTCTTCATTCATTCCGAACTGGTCCTATATAAATTTCATATAGATCAGATTATGATTTTCGAAATTAGCAACGGAACTCTTCGAAATATGACAGGAAATCAACCGTGATTGCTGCTATCGCATAAATATGCATTGTTTTGCGTGTAACGTTGTAATAGTTGCCTACATCATTTTATTAGAAGTCGGTTCTTTTTTTGTTAAAAAGCTTTCATAAATTTTTAGGGTTCCGAACCCAAAGGGTAAAACGGGACCCAATTACTAAGACGTCTAATCCGCCTGTCACCAGGCTGTATCTCACGAATCGTGATGGTTATACAGTTGAAATTTTTACAGGTGATGTATTTCTGTTAAACATAACAAGAAACATAACAAAAAACACAGAATAAAAAATATTTAAGTGGGGCTATACAACAGACACAACTTTTTGCCGTTTTAATGGCACGGAACCCTTGGTGCGCGAGTCCAACTCGCCTCGATTTTTATTTATTGTTTTTTTTTTATGTTTGTATTTATCGATATATGGAGCGACCAGTTTCGGAGCTATCGGCGGTTCTTCATCAGGGTGAGGGTGATGAGTCTTGCAGTCGCATCTCGGTTTTGTTCTGCTTAAATTATAATGAAATTTAAATCTGAATTTTATACATAAATTTCGGAAAATACTCGAATCCAGAAGCGCATGAAAAATGTTTCGACAATTTATCTGTAATAATATTAATTGATCTGATATATTTGAATAATTTGCACGATATGTAAAAAGGACTTTTAAATATCGTGCAAATTATTCAAATCTTATTCAAAACTCTTTTGCCATAGCGGTTGAAGTAAAAACAAAGTATGGAATCCAAATATAAGTGATTACGCATTCATGACGTAAAGTGATTATTGTTTATGGTCCATTATTATACTAAAGTTATTATTTGCTATCACAACATATAATAACAATAATAAATAAATTCAAAGCATTCGTCGTTTATTATAAGCTATATTTCGATAGCTCCATAAATTCTAGTTATAATAAGAAAAACTAGAGGTTAGGCAAAGCGTTGTCTTTGAAAGGAACTGTGCTTTAAAATAACTAGTTATTGTTGAAATACGTAATAATACTATTTTGAGTATTATTACTATGAAAGTACTATTATTAATATATTATATTATGTACTATACTATTATTAATATACTATTATTACTAAAATACGTAATAATACTATTTTGAGCATTTTTAAAATTTCTAATTTGTTGTTTATGGTTAACACGCAACAAGGCTCGTCAATGGCTACTTAATAAAATACAGAAAATTGATTGATAAACAGAAATAAAAAGTTATTGCACTGTTATTGCTTCGCTTATTTAATTCGTTAAAGATATTATCTTTAACGAATTATAAACCCTTTTTTATTAATGTTTAGGCTAATTTATAAAATACTTACTCTACCTATATGGGTTTGATGTCTAAAACCAAAATCCAAATTATAAGCACCAACAATTATTATAAAATATATGTACTTTAGATTATTTTATGATATGATTTCATTATCACTCCTACGTATAAGGTTTTTGTTATATCTTTATGTATATATTCTTGTTACTGTACTCATCCCAAACGGCTGGACCGATATTAATGAAATTTTTTGTGGAATGCATTCGAGAATGGCTTAGATTCACTTTTCGGTCCACTAATTTATTTTTTTTATAAGATGTCCGATTTAAGTCGTGTGTACAGGACAACGTCTGTCCGGTCCGTTAGTTTTTAAATAATTTTTGTTACGTTACAAGCTTTATATGGCTCGAGACTGAAAGCGATCAGAAAGTACCTGCTGGTGCGACGCATGACGTGCGTTTTTCCGTCGACTTTGATTCACACCACAAATATGGCGGTACTAATCATTAAGACGATACTTGTATGCGAAACGTCGGTCGGCTCTTTTAGTTAAGAACGTGATACAAAATCCTGTTGCAAACTGATTTTAGTTAGATATTAATCGATTTTACCAGTTGACGCTAAAGCTGCTGGTATTTTTTGGTCCCATGTAAAGATATTTTGTGTATTGCTTTCCATTATCAAACTTATTCTCGTTTGCAATTCTTGACCGTTCTATTATTTTACAAACACAAAAAAAGTAGTTTACACTGATGTGGGTGATCGCATATCAGTGATCTTACCACAACACGAAGAAACTTATATACGTAGTATTATCCGAAAAATATGATTTCACAGAAAATCAAACAGATCAATCAGAAGCTTTGACACGATCAATCAGAAGCTTTGACACGATTGTTTTCATTCCAGGTCTCTACTATGAAATAGGCGGTGAGGATGGCCAGCGGTGCACACAAAAACGACCCTTGCGAGGGAGTAGCTAAAGGCCTTAATTCGCCGGAGCTGCGCAAGAACGCCACCATACCGTTCGTGGACGAATACGTCGAACTCGACCACGTGCGAACGGCCAAAGCGCACGAAGAGAATGAGAGGGAAGATACGGAGCCGCTGCTGCCGAAAGGGGAGAGGAAGATACACTTAAGCGACCTGGGTCCAGTGCGCTCGCCCAATACCGACACTATAGTTGTAGACACACCCGAGGGGACTCTGTACATAACCCTGGACCCGGAATCGAAGTCCAAGCCGACCAGTCCGAGCACTGAGTCAACGGACCTCTCGGAGCTTTCACCGGGAACGTCGAAGGCGTTCGGCGCATCAGAGTCCAGGGATCTGATCGCAATGGAGTCCGGGCTGGAGCAGAGGCGGACGGGCCTCAGGAGGAATTCCATATCAATGCCAACGCTGCAGAATCTCGAGTCGGAGGTATTGAAGCAGCAGTACGCGGGCCCAGAGGATGGGGTGAGTAGTTTTGGAGTTCTTTGCGGTTTTTTTTTCTATACGATCACCTGACCCAGCGAGCCTCAAAGATTCACCTCTTTATAGTTTATGAGATATGCGGAGATCTACTCCTAAAACTTTGAATGCACGGCGTAAGTGACCATAAGTGGGGGTTTTATAAATTTGTAGAATAATTTGTAGTGCAGAGGTTAGCACTATAAAAATTTAAATACGTTGGGGTCATATACCGTCAGGTGAAGCTATTGCTAGTTTTCCATATCTTACACATAATAAAAAGTCAATACAGATTAAGAAATCCATTCGCCGCTGTTGCTTCTAGGGAAACACAAACTTTCACGTTTATAGTATTACTGAGAGACAGTCTTGGAGTCTAAGGGGCGGTCTTATATACATTTATTATATAATTCGGTATATACCGACCAAACTAAAGGTGTCTACGTTTTTAACACGGAGGCACAAACCTGACGAAGTATGTATTTTTGATATGAAACCATTTTAATAGCACTAAAAAAAATAATTACTTAAGATAAAGATGTGTTAATTTTTCGTTTCCAAATATAAGTTTAGGTATGCGTTATAAAATTGCATCAACACTGACAACCATATTACTCATCGCCGAGTTTAATAAATTTTAAAGATTTGTTTTTTTTTCAGTTTTTTTTATTTGCTTATGGGGTACTATAGCATAAAATAATTCCGTGTGTCGAGGAGTTTCACTCACAAAAAAACATCAGGAACAATTAATGAAAAGTCATAAGAATTCATGGTCCTAATTAATAGCAATCAGTCTCGCTATCGAAATTCTGCTCATTTCGGAGTGTTCGAATTTTTTTATCATTCGTAATTATCTGGTCATTATGTTAGAAAGAAGTACAAGGATTGTTTGGTGGTATTTGCACGCTACAATTTCGGGTTAAGCCGAGGAAACGATAAGACGAACAAACAGACCGACGAAAGCCGTCTCTTTATCGTCCTTTATCCTTGTTCAATTAAAGTGCCAACCCAATTTTTGCGTCGGTTTCGCTCGGAAATGTGCCCAATAAAGTCTGCGATATGGCGGCTAATCCGACGGGTGATTCGCGCAAAGTCCAGTTGTTATCCGACAATGCGAGATAATGCATTCAATGTGTCAATTTACGATACGGAATTTATTTTTATTTGAGTAGGCGACAAGCGTGCTGACGGTTCACCTGATGTTAAGTGATAACCGCCGCCTAAAACTTGCAACACCCGGAAGGTTGCAAAAGCATTGCCGCCTTTTACTAAATTTGGCTCCAGGTACCTCATCAGACAAAATGCAGAAGTATAACACTTTTGCTTTACGTCGGTAATACTTCCACTGTACGTTGGTCTCCTGTGAGACCGTGGTACTTCCCCGGATCTGCCCATTCGTGCGACAGCGGAGACTGTTGCGTGCCATAATTTATGCACTCAATTTATGTAATATGTAGCGCCGTAGCTGGAACCATTGTGAAGGCTGTTAAGCTCCGTTAGCTGGCTCAGGCATCGATTAATATCTAAGGCTATGGACCGTTCAGAGATCAATGTGGTCATTGAAATCAATAGGCTGCTAATATATTGCTAGTATATTGGGGATCTGTATACAGATCATATTTTTTTATGTGAAAAGTTGCCAAACGAGCAGAGGGTTCACCTGATGGTAAGTGAATACCGCCGCCCATGGACATCTGCTATACCCGAGGGTTACAAGCGCGTTGACAACCTTTTGAAAATTGGGCTCCGGCTACCTCACTCACCAGACGAAACCAGCGAAAGTCTTCGTCATCATTAGGCTGGTCTTCTGTGAGGTCGTGGTACTTTCCCGGTCGGGGCTGCCCATTCGTGCAACAGCCGAGGCTGCTGCGTGGCTCTACCACCGTTAAATCATACATACAGCTAGTTCCTCCTCACCTACGCACGGTAAAACCACCAACCAACCAAGGTACACGCGTTCCAGGGCGGCTCTCATCGCCCCCAGCAATCGATTGACATAGTCAACGGTCATCGAGGTCACGATCCGTACCAAGTTTCGATGGTTCGTAATTGTCATTCCTCCCAAATAGATAACTCACTCACGGACCACCCAGCGAGGAGAGCCGTATCAACTGGTGAGGTCAGACTACTTTTAGACCCACTATCATTGGGTTCAATGATGCTTTAAAAGTTTCACGAGTTTAAGATGTACCGTGCGTATTATTTGGATCCCTTCTTAGTCCCTTCTGGAAACTATTAATAACCGCTACGAGCTCCGTCGCTGGCCAATGAATTGAATGGCATCGTGAAAGTGCGTTAATTTCAAATGATATCGCGGAAAATGTTTACTTTTTTTATATATATAACTTAGCTATTATGGCCTTAGCTAATAAATATTATTAGCTAAGGCCATAATAGCTAACCAAGGGAGGAATTATTTCTCTGAAGTAGAACCTAATACATATACTACTATAAAAGACCTCATGCTCCGAAACCAACAGCTTAATCAACTTAAGCTTACACACACACAAGACAATTTGATAATTTTGCACACACTCACAATAAATGTAAGCGCTTGTCTTATGTGTGTGTCAAAATTATCAGAGCTAAGCATCAGTATCCGTTGTATATATTGGTAATTGGCTCTCTTATGATATTCGTCTGTAGAGACCCAACACCCATTAATTGCCATGTTCATTTGAAAATACTAGGCCACGCAAAAGCTTTTGCTGTTGGCCGTATGGGCAGGCTCATCCCGGGAAGTACCATGACAACACGACCTCATAGAAAACCGGCCTTAAGTGGAAGTATGTATTATTCTGCGTTCGTCTGGCGAGGGAGGTAACCGGATCCCACTTTTTGAAAGGTTGTCAACGCATCTGCAAGCCCCTCAGGTTCTTGGGCGCCAGTGTCCGCTTAACATTAGGTGGACCACCTTCTCGCTTGTGTGTGTGTGTGTGTGTGTGTGTAAAAAAAAGAACTACGTGCCACATTTGAACAATTGCGTGCGGAGATACGTAAGAGACGAGCATAGCAATGCGGCGATCAAACATTCGGCAAACATTTTTGACAAAGCGTTCACTATCACCGCGTCACGTGCGTATCAAAGGAAAGATATCAATTGATAATGATTTAAAGAAATGTTACACTACTTCCTAGTGTACGGTTGCCTACGCAGTGTGGCGATTGTTTTACTAACGGGTGCAGCTCGATCTGGAAACTGCACAAGCGAATTTTTTCGCAATAAACTTGGCAATAGTGCGCAAAGATTCATTCTAAAGTCGTTTGTGAAGTGAATATTCCTCCAGTTCGCGTGTTCCGAGCGCGAAAATCGAGATACCTTATCGTGAAATGCTTTGGCACAATTGAGCAGCCACTTTCGTTCACCTTAGAGGTTCTAAGCTATAAACAATGAGGGTCCGGAAGAAACCGGACCTCCGGATAAAAATCCCTTCGTATCCACACGACTACGTGGAAATGCCCGTGGAGACGAAGCGCCTGATCCTGGAGGCGAATCGATCGGCGAACGATCTTCAGTATATAGATGGGGACGACGCTCAGACCTCGGCTGTTGGTTTTGTGGTAGGCAGCCCCTTAAGCGATAAGGAAACTGCGGAGATCCGCTCCAGCACACCAGAGGTCAAGTTCGTGGAACCTTTCGACGGTAGGGATGGTGACGCGAACAACTCGAATGGCGAGAAGACAATTGGCGGTGACAGCCCTGTCGTTTATCGGAGTCAGCTAAAGGGGGCGTCGATTTCGCCGCCGGAAGTAATGCAGACTGATGTGGGAGACGCTTTAGGGAAGAAAGAAGGTAGTAATGTAAGTTCAGTCGATTGCCTTTTGCAAAATTCTTTTCTAATATAACACTAGGATGATTTTAAGAAGCGATACATGTAGTAAGGATGATTTGGAAAGTACCTGATTTCATTAGACGACCAAGAGTAAAATCAATTATACGATTGTTATCAAGCTACTTATAAATGTTAAAACTTATGTTATTATTATAGTAAAAAATGGAAACAGATTCATTGAAGATGACGTAATCGAATAAATAAGATAACTATAAAAAAACGGTGGTAGGGCCACGCAGCAGCCTCGGCTGTTGCACGAATGGGCAGGCCCGTCCGGGTAAGTACCACGACCTCACAGAAGACCGGCGTAAAGTGGAAGTATGATAAATACTTTCGCGTTTCGTCTGGTGAGTGAGGTAGCCGGAGCCCAATTTTCAAAAGGTTGTCAACGCATCTGTAACCCTCGAGCTCCTGTGACAAAGCTGACGGAAAGAATACAGCAGGGTCTTAGTAATAGTGTTTTACCCTTTGGGTAATATACTAAGTCATACGACTTGCTTCTGAGATATTACCCATAATTATTATACACCATAAATATTACCATATCCGTATAAATATTACCATTAATTAATATACATAATTCGAACACCACCTGACAGAATACCGGCGTGAAATGGAAGGTATAATCCTTTCGCGTTTCGTCTGGTGAGTGAGGTAGCTGGAGCCCTTTTTTCAAAAGGTTGTCATCACATTTACGACTCTCGGGTGTAGCAGATGTCCATGGGCGGCGGTATTCACTTAACATCAGGGGAATTGCCTGCTCGCCTGGCAACATTACCCTAAAAATACAAACGATTGCTCGTTTTTTCTGAATAGAAACCCTACGTCATACCTCGATAAGGTTACCAGCTAAAAGTCAGGACCCCCAGTTGACACAGCCTCGAACATAGTACTTGACGTTGATACAAGCGGTTTTTAACCACGCGATCACTTCTAAAGAGACAATATGTTATCTCTATATGGTTGCTATGTGGGTAAAGTTCTACATGCAATTTATAGTGCTGATTCATCCCGTGATAAGCGGCGAAGGAAAACATCGCGAGGGTAAACACCTCATATAAGGAAATGTTTAAAAAAAAACAAATATTTCGAAGATGCGTGTGAAGTCTGGAACGATGCAGAGCAAAACCACGTGTATTCACCAGAATTATGCGTTTATATACTCTGTTTAAATTAAAAGTGATAGCAACATTGTGGGCAATCAAGAACAACAACAAGAGATGACAATTAGCGAAAACGTATGTTTGTTGTTCTAATTTTACATTTTATTGTACAAAACATTGAGTTTCCTTTATTTAATCTATAACTCGTATATACACTTTTTAGATTGAGCATTGCTAACCTATTTACAAGATACTATTGAAAGGAGCAATTTTGGGGACAACTTGATTTTTCAGTGTGACCCTTTATTTTTGTAGTTCTGTGTAGGTTTAATTGCAAAAATGTATTTTCAAAAGCTTGCTACAGACTTTTAAGGTTTTTTTTAAATTAAATATAGATAATTTTCTCGTCTATAATTCAGCGCATAAGCGATGAGAGTTTCCGAAACGATAGAAAAGAAGTAAACCTCAACATTAACTTTTTACAATGTAATAAATTTAATAATTACATTACAAGTGTTACAAAACATATGTTATCTTTGTATTAGTGAAGTGTTTAGCTCTATTAAAGAAGTCGGTTATCTCTTTAAAACAAGTCGTTGTGATAAGATTAACCGTCGGAAATTGCACTTGTGTATTATCGAGGTATGTTTGGGTAACCTTTTTTAATGGGACAGACGAATTTGGTTGGGAGATTAATTATCTCTAAAATTTTTTTTCAATTTCTAAAAAGGTCGTCAACGCATCTGCAAACCCTCGGGTATAGCAGATGTCTATGGGCGGCGGTATTCACTTAACATCAGGTGAACCGTCTGCTCGTTTGGCAACTTTTCACATAAACAAACAAACAGATTTGCGATAGAACTACATCCGGCGAAGCACCGCGACCTTGTAGAAGAACGACTCAAGGTCATTATTTAGACTTTTTCTCACATAAAAATCTGACTGAAATTATAATTTTATTCGAATTTATTATTGACTGACGTCAAAAAAGGAGGCGATGACGTAAATCAATTTTCATTGCGTTCAATTTACCTCCGACGCGGTTTCAAATTAATTTCGTTGGGTACCATTTCACCCTTCGTGTATGGAACCCTAAAAAGACCGCATAGTTTCTTGCCGGTCCTTCTCCGGACAGGTCTAGTTTAGTGAACCGGTGGTACTTTTTGACATTCAATAAGAGCTTAAAAAAGCCTGTATTGGATAAAGAAATGTTGACTTTGACTTTGGAAGAAATGTACCTTAATATGACTAATGTCGCATCACGTTAGCTGGACGCTGAATGACACTGAGATTCGCTCTGCACGCCAATTGAAAATTGCTCGACCACATCCTGCCGTGTTGCTCAACCGCAGCTCGCGAGTTTCTCAATCCATTCTACATATAACACTGACCCCCGACTTCGTTCGCTGAAATTAAAATACGCTAGACGGCTTTTAACAGCGTCTAAGTTTCCCTTTATTATATTCGGTCTTTATGCAATTACGAATGTTTTAATTAAACACTGGTGCATAAATTTTTTTAATCCGGTTCACTAAACTGGATCTATCCAGAGAAGGAACGGCAAGAAATGATCTTGTTTTCGTTTTTTTTAATTATTATACATAAAAGTACTTATTTTTAGTTGGATTCGCCCTGAACCAGCAAGGAATATCTATTTAGCCCGTTAAATTGGGTGAGAGATTTAATCTTTATGGCTGCATTGCTTGGTTCATTTCGTTATAGGAAGTCTAACAACTCAGTGTCCTTTTTGGCCAAGGCCTTCTCCTGTAGTTTCCATTGCTTCCTGTCTCGAGCAATTCTCCTCCATTTGGGTCTCGCAGTAAGTTTCAGCTCATCTTTCCAGTGGATTAGTGGTCGACCTCGATGTCTTTTGCCATTTCTTCGATACCAATTCGTTGTTGCTCCACTTTTCTTGTGTAGATCTCAACATATGGCCGGTCCATTTCCATTTTTGGAGAAATATTATTTTTATAATTAATTTATTTATTTTACTGGTGGTCACCAGTCTCATCTATTTCTTCCTAAAACTTTCCACACTGGAAATAATCGCTTTGTAGGAAATCGTGAAATCGAGGACACACATTTTCGTCCCTTGTGTGGTCGAACACATAAAACGGAACGTGGTGACCACTTAATTTTGTCTTTTATTCATCTCTTTGACCGTCCATGCAATCTGTTACAGTCTCGCTATCCGTGTAGTGTCTCTGAAAGTCTTGGTGATCAGAACATGTCTGAGTTTTGTTTCCTTATTTGAGTGAGTGACATTGCTTAAGTTTATCCGATAGATGGCGCTATAACCCAGCATGTTTGTAAACCATGGTAATAGTAGTAAGCAAATGTTAGTTTGAATATACATCATTGGGTGAATTCGTTTAGAAGTATAGAGTAACAAACAGATGTAACCACTTTTGTGTGTAGCATATAAACAAATCTAGGCCTCCTCATTACGTGTTAAAAAATAATGTTACAAAACATATTTATCATCCTCTTGTCAAAGGCGCTGGCGACAAACTGCGAATGTTACATAGAATTGTAGTACTGATATCATTGCATGAGAATATTTATACAAACTTGGATGATTTGGGCCATTAAGGCGAACCAATGGATAACGTGAGACCATTAAAAGAACGTCGCTAATAATAGAGATAGAGAAATTACCGAATGAAATACTAAAGCATTTCGACGTTTGAAAAAGTCTGTGGCTACTAAAGAGAATTGAAAAATTGCCCTTATTTGAATTACTTAAATATTTTGTTTGAAATTCAGAAAGTCGTTTTATGAGAACTAATACAGGAGCAATAATAATAAAGTCTGCGTCCGCAGTTGACCGGTAGGACGTTGCCGTGGCCTGTTTGCCTACATTCAATCCCCTTCGAAATTGCCCGTGATCTTAGCTTGTATCGAAAGTACACGGTTAACACCGCGATTATCGCGTTCTACATTACTTAAGACTGTGAGGTGTATCAACAAATGACTTCAGTGGTCATCGAAAGATCAAATTATATTATATTTGCCATGCTATAGTGTCGTGCAAAGAAAAGTTTAAACGAAGAACACTTGTGTTCCTGAATATTCTAGTAGAAGTTTTGTAGGTACCGACATATGTGAATTTAGCAAAACAGTGTTTAATATAGCAGTGATCCTTTGTGAAGACGTTTATTATTTATTTGAAAATACTCGTAGTAATTTAAATGATGCCGCTTAACTCAAGAATGAGGTTATGGACTTGATCGATTCCCGCGAAGCTTTCTAGTAATCCTGTGACATGGTTAATTTGTTATAACACAACTTACATAATAATCCTCGATTGACCTTGTTGGTTGGCTTTGAGGAATAGTTTCATAGACATGTCGAACGAGTCAAAATTCAACGCGTTCGCGCACAAATTCAAGTACCGCTCGCCGCTTTGGATAGAGTCGGACTCGGATCTCAGCAAGAGCAGCGGAAGCCTGAGTGGCAGCGGTGGCAGCATCCAAAGCAGCAGCTCGGACAGCTCCGGGAGCGTCAACAACTACCTCGACTCCAAGGTTATACGCGGCAATGCCGTACCGTACTGTAACGCCCGGTTTCCGAAACTCTGATCATCGTAGAAATTAACTAATCAGCTATCAAATGGATTTTCAATTGTCTTTTTTATTAACAAAAGGATGGTTAAACTATTTTAATTGATCATTTTGATCAGTGTTTCAAAGACCGGGCGTAAGTGTCTTCGAGGCAAGAGCAGGCTTTTACTGATGTGTTCTTATCGCATAAGACTGGACAGCATTTTACCATCAGGTGGCATGACAGTCCAGCGCTGTCCAGATTTTACGTAAATAAAAAAATCCGTAACATCGTCATGTATCTGCCATACCATATCATAAGTGTATTTAAGGCAGAAGTGAGGATTTTTCTGATATATACTCGTCACTTGAGACTGCAACTCGGTGGCATTGCAGCCAACACTGCCCAGAGTTTGCGTCAATAAAAATATCGTAACAAAGCATTAGAAATGAGGAAGTTTAAACAGAACAATTGCATTTCTTGGGCAGATTTTAATGGATAATAAAAATAATAATTTTGATTTGTATTTGTACAGTTTGCTGTTTCTTTCATGCCTCGAACTTTAATTCGAGAATGTACTTGAATACGAAAGCTGACGTAAAAGTATGTTTCAACATTTTGCCCTTGTTATTATATTACGTGTTGTAAGAACGTTTTACTACAAAAAGTACATATGAACAAACATCCAGATGCTATCTATTTGTTAAATAAATAGGTTGTAATGGATTCGAGTACAATTTCTAAAAAAATATTCATTAAGATATATAATACGCTAGATATTATTACTATGTTATTTCTGGGAAAGCCCATGGGTAATGTCTAGTACTTTATTAAAAAAGCAGTATCTCTTTATCTGTTTGTTCGTTCTGTCTTTTATAACACGAGATTTTTATTATTAATGCATTTAATAGCATATATTTGCTTACGATAAGTATATAAGTGCGTCACTCTCTACGAATTTGCTTAACAGCTAGTCTGATACCGATTCAAAACTAAATTTATTGACTTTCATCCGTTTTAAACTGCTTTGGCTTATTAAATTTTAAAAACCTTCACTGCATTATGAGTATCGCAGAGTATTTCCTTTTATATACTTATTGATACACTTTTACTGCGTTCTCATGAAGTATCTTCTTGTATCTTGTATTAACTGATGTTTTTGCTTTCAGTCCCGAGACTATTAAAGCTTCATCTGACGCAGAACCGGTGGGCTAGCCAGAACCGACGGATTTGGGCCCTCCGCTGTGGGTAGGGCCGCGCATGTGCTCATGCGTGCGTTTAACTATGGTGAAGTATCTTGTGTTTGTTTGTAGGCACAAGTATGAATTGAATTTCGTTCGGCTGTAAAACCTCGTCATTAGTCATCTTAAAATATAAGGTTTTCCTTACGAGTCAACCGAAAAAGCATGTAATTTTTTTTACTATTCGTTGTTTTAAATAGAGGAGTGTTGGGCTACTTTCTAGGTCCTTACAATCCAGGGAGCTTCATACCACCCCCAGCTATCTCACGAATGAGCACACGCGCGGTCTTATCTAAAATGGTGAGACGTTTCAAGCTGATGGGATCTGACTCTCCCATAGGTTATTACGCAATGAAAGCAAAAAGTGCAGAGATTAGCACTATAAAAAACTTTAAAATTTATAAAAAGCAATGGCGACCTCTCTCGTCCGAATCATCGTTGTAAAACGATATTCAAAATTGTTTGTGTGCTGGAAAAGATATAACAATAGATGCGCCGATCATTGCTTCAAATGCTAAATGACAATGTAGAAAGAAGGCGTTAAGATCTTCGTCGCTGTGGCTATCAGCCGTTTAGCTCTGTGGCTAGAGCGTCAGGCCGCGAATGCCGAAGACGTGGGTACGTTTCCCACATTGGCGACAATCTTTTCGTACTTTTTCTACATGTTTTAATGTTCATCTTAAGTGCAGAGATTAAAACTATAAAAAACTTTAAAATTCGTAAGTGTTATATAAGTTTTCTTAGGTCTTAAGTAAGAACACCTTATCATATTTAGTTAGGAGAGTTCGCGGTCCTCTTTCCGTCACTCCTCGTTTCTAATTCTCAATAAATCTTAGTTGCCTTACCTCAAGTTAAGGGTAAGTACCACGAGCTCACAAAAGACCAGCGTAAAGTGGAAGTATGACACATACTTTCGCGTTTCGTCTGGTGAGTGAGGTGGCCGGAGCCCAATTTTAAAAAGGTTGTCAACGCATCTGTAACCCTCGGGTGTATTAGATGTCCATGGGCGGCGGTATTCACTCACCATCAGGTGAACCGTCTGCTCGTTTGGTAACTTTTCACATAAAGAAACCTTACTAATTACTTCTCTTTAGGGTGCTGCGTCTACATCTAACATCATCATCATCAGCTCAACTTAGTCCACTGTTGGACAGCTTTCTCCAAGGAACCCACTTAGAAATTATAAGTTCGTAAAATTATAAGTTGGGTGCCTTGGGGAAGGCCATCCAGTCTTCTAAGCCTGATTCCTATCTTTGGCGTTTCACTTTCGGTTAATGTCAAGACTCTCTTCGGGCCAAATGTGGTTTACTAGCCTTTTCCCGTGGTTTCGCTCCCTCGGTCCCTTCTGAGCCGTAATTGGTAATAAATTTTTGCAGATTAGAAGTATAAAGTACGTCAATTCAAAATAAAGCCAAACATTACTGATTGATTATTTTTTAGTACTTAACACATTATATAATATTATATTCGGTTTCGGTATCGACCGTTTTCCTCTTATTCTAAAAATAACTATTATATTTATAATGTAATAGCCCTAATAACAGCATTCTACATAATTATCTTATTGAAATGTTATTAGTTAACCATTAAGTAATTTTTTTTGCGTAATACAGTTAGGTACCATACAGGTATTTTTTTTTTAAATAAAATGGGATTTCTTCTTTAAAAACCGAATAGAAGAAATAATAATTAGAAAAGTTTATAATTTCTAAAACTTTTAATTTACTTAAATTTAAGAATTTGCTGGAAATCTCATATATTGATACATGATTGAATTATTTATTATAACTTACGTGTAAACAAAAAAAATATTTTGGGTTAATCTATACAAAAAGTTGACATGTGTTTCAATATATCGATTAAAACAAACGATTGCTAATAAAACTAAAGGAATCTTCCAGTATATCGACACTATATACTAGGCAATATGAACCTTTGATTATTTTTCTTCTGTGATTGCCATCTCTTGACGGCGTTACAAAACATCACTTGTAATCTATGTAAGTTTGTAACTCTTTGCCTAGATGGCGCTTTTTTCCAATTTGCTACTATATTTCTGACTTGCTTCGAGTTCAAGTTTCACGCACCCGTGACTTGACCACTCAGCACAATTACAATTAAACTCTATACGACGAAGAAATCACCACGTGTCTGTGGGACTTTCTACCTCCATGATGGTTGGTGACAGGCTCCCTTTCAAAGATGTCATTTGCCTTGCTCTAACGTTTCTCTCTTTTATTATAACGATATATTTTCAATTATCTACTGAATCAACCTAATTTAAGGTTATTATAAGATTAGATGTAGGGTTATCAGTCTATCGTGCCATTTTGTTGTTCCGTTTTATTTTTGTGATTGTTGTCATTTATGACATTAATATTCTCGATTAGTAAGTAATAAGGAGACATAGTCATCTACTTAGGTACAATTATGCATTTTTGTGGAGTTTGACAAAGTTGCACTGGAATACATCATCCAATCTAAATCAAGCAATAAGACGTTGATTTAGATTTTGAGGCATTTTACCACCTCTATATCCAACAATAGACTGACCTTTTTTACGTATAAATATCCGGCACTTCGGATATTTTTAGATTTCACGCTGACGGAAACGGCAAAGTCGTGAATTTGAATTGATTCGGAATCACGAAAAATTCAGTAAAAATAGTTCGTTAAGAGTTTATTGAATAAGTAAAAGCAAGGTAGGGACCGTAAGATAGGCCATATCGAATTTAACAACTTATAGTTGTCTCCTAGTTAATGCTACTAAGTTGTTACGGTTACAACCGTATTCAATTATATTTTTAATCAACATTGATTAAACCTGGCCTAAACTTCGCACCTCTATTCCAATCCTAGGTACTAGCTAAGCAACGTTAATTAGTGTTAATTGAGCGACATCTCCGGTTGCATCCCATTCTAGTGAGCATGCGCGGTGCGAAGGGACGTGATTCCGATTGCATACCATTGACCAAGGTCAGCTCTTTAATCATTCATGCACTAGCCATTAACAGTTCCCCGCTTGGCCCCTTTCGAAATGGAATTGCTATCGTAGAATAAGAAATGTCTCGAAAAGGATAGCATTTAGGATGTAAGACAAAAAACCAGCCAAGTGCGAGTCGGACTCGCGCGAGAAGGGTTCCGTACCATTATATATATAAAGTTGAATGTGTGCCCCCTTAAATATTTTTATTTTATTCTGTCCTTTTAGTATTTGTTGTTATAGCGGCATCAGAAATATACCATCAGCTGTGAAATTTCAACTGTCTAACTATCACGGTTCAGGAGATACGACCTGGTGGCAGACAAAGAGACAAACAGAAAGACAGACAGCGGAGTCTTAGTAATAGGGTCTTAGTTTGTACATTCTTCTTTAGCTTTATGTAGTCTACGGACTGCGCAATATCCTGTCATTACAAAGAATGGGGAAATTTGGAGGAAAAGCTTGTCCTATATTAAATTGTAAAATCGAGTCACAAACCGATTGAGAACCATGAATGTTCGAGACTTTGTTTACGGGATTGCTCAGTAGAATAGTTTTAACAAACTAAAATGAAAATTTATTGTATTTATCACTACTTTGTGACACCACAAACCTCAAAATAGTTTAAGCACGTGCAACCTATAAGGTCAAGATATGTTATCCAAAAGTCCGAGTAAGTCACATAGCTGTTAAGAGCTCTCGAGCGCGTGGAAATCTAGGCCTTCCAAGTACCTTGTACCAATGAACCTTTATATTTTCTACGGAGTGAGAGCGCAACCATCAATTTACTTCAAAAAATATCTCTTAGTATTACGCCGTAGGAATACAAAGATATGATGTCAACCCTATCGCAGTTAATTTATTTTTGCTGGACCGTGACTCTAAAACGCACAACTCATTTTAACACATGAGCGTGACATTATCTTCAATTCCTCTAAAGTATATTTTGTATGACAATGTTAATTATCCTTATTATGTTTTATAACTGGCTGTATTAACGCTTTGACTATTTTGGCATTTAAAAAAAATATAGCGTCAGTAACGTAAGTACGTATAGGTACTTGTGGCACCATTTTAAGTTATTGTTCGATCGCAACGGTTATTCAATTTTTAAATAAAGTTATTTGAGATATAGCGAAAAGTACCAATATGTTTATTACATCCTGGCACTTAAACTTAACTTACTTAATAATCAAATTAATCTTTGATCAGAGCAGCCGTCTAACCCGGTATAATCATTAAACATCATGACAGGATGTTTGTATTTATAATAATAATTATAAACCAAACCAAATTATAAACCGACAAAATTATAAGCCCATATCTTAATATCCAAATCTTTATTCCCAAACTAAGCAACGCTTGTTCTATAGGTACTAGATAACTGATAAACGTAAATAAATACTTAAAAAATTTTGTAAATAAATACATATCATACATATATAAACACCCAGACACTGTAAAAACACTATGTTCATCACACAATATAATTCCAGTAGTGGGGATCGAACCCACACCTACTGGCGCAAGAAGCAGCGTTCACTACCCGCCAATCGGGTCGTCAAATATAGCATAATTATATAATAATAGCATAGTACATGTAGGATATGTAGTAATGTGATACAAAATTACCGAAGAGAGATTCACTTTATTATAACGCTGAATTAAAGAATACATCTAATATATAAAATTCTCGTGTCACGGTGTTTGTAATTGAACTCCTCCGAAACGGCTCGACCGATTTTCGTGAAATTTTGTGTGCATATTGGCCAGGGTGGAGAATCGGACAACATCTATTTTTTAATCCCCCTAAATGCTAAGGGTGGTCCACCCCAAACATTTTTTTCTACCCTACAAATAACTTATATAGCAAAGCAACGTTTTCCGGGTCAGCTAGTGTTTATATAATAATATTATGTAGAGTGAAATTGCTAAGGATTTTGTTTTTCTTTTATTATTTTATAAACAAAGTCATACTAAGGTCACGACGGCAATATATCTAACTTATGTTAATTTTTCTTAAATTTTAATTTAACAATCATCTTGTTTTTGAAACATCCTCTCAGAGTGAACTGTTTTAGTGATTTGAATGCTAGATTTTAATTTGCTGATTTCTGTTATAAATAATTACCAATACTAGGTATTTACTTAGCATTTTTCGTAGACTTCTCGCGAAGTTTTTTTTGTTAATATAGATGTTGAAAACCATAACTACTTTCTTTTGTCAACTATGCACATTTCTATTTTTATTATTTATTTATTTATTCCACGTATCTAACAAGGCTGATTTCTGCTTTGTCGAAGGCTAAGATGTAAATCAGTCCTCTGAATTGATAATTTTAATTAGTATTCAACTGGATTTTGAATTCGTGTTGGCAGAGTATTAGCAAACAAAAGACTGTCGTCAATGCTTTGCGCATATTATGCTGTGTCATGCACATGTTTCTCAATAAATTATATTAGATAAAGATTTAAGCATACATAGGGACAGACAGACAACGGGACGACTTTGTTTTAGACTATGTAGTGATTTTAACGCGTCGTCTTTACGAAAATAGCCATAGTCGAGCAAATGAACTAACGTTTGGTCCGGTGGGTGATGTAGCCGGGGACAGTTTATTAAAAGATGGCAACGCACCTGCAACTTACCGTGTTTAGTGAAACCTGTTGAAATTATCACTCGCTTCCAGATTCCTGAGCACCACCAGAGCTCGGCGTCCGGCTTCAGCGATGGCAACACTGCTGACGAGAATAACGAAGTACTCTCCGAGGAGGAGAGGACGAAGTAAGTGCTTATTTATGTGAGAATGCGGCAGGCCAGCTGGCGTTGGCGTGGCAGTTACCTGATGTTGACTGATAACCGCCGCCCATGGACGTCTCTGCAACACCCGTAGGGTTCCAGTTGCGTTGTTTTTTTTATGTTAAAAGTTGCCAAGCGAGCAGGCGGTTCAACTGATGTTAAGAGAATGCCGCCGCCCACGGACATCGGCTACACCCGAGGGTTACAGATGCGTTGACAACCTTTTTGGAAATTGGGCTCTGGCTACCTCACTCACCAGACGAAACGCGAAAGTATTCATTATACATCCACTTGACGCCGGTCTCCTGTGAGGTCGTGGTACTTACCCGGACGAGCCTGACCATCAGTGCAACAGCCGAGGCAGCTGCGTGGCCCTACCACAGTTGAAAGGTTGCATTGTCACCTTTTAACAAAGTGTGGCCCGGTTAACACACTCACCAGACGAAACGCAGAAGTATAACACTCATTCACGCCGGTACTTCCCAGGACGGACCTACCCATTCGTGCAACAGAACAGAACGAACTATTTTGTGGCCATACCGCAGTCAACAAATGACGACCAGAGCTTTTAATGAAGAGTGTGATAAACTGGCAACTGTTTCTTCTAGCGGTAAGTGGTCAACGCCTTCATCTCCACTACATAGTATAAAACAAAGTCGTACCTCTATCTGTCTGTCCCTATGTATGCTGAAATCTTTAAAACTACGCAACGGATCTTGATGCGGTTTTTTTTACTAAATAGAGTGATTCAAGGGGAAGGTTTATATGTATAATATATTGCACCCGTACAAAGCCGGGGCGGGTCGCTAGTCTAACACGAAATAAATCTTGGACGTCTACGAAGAGCACCACACGCGGCCAGTGGTCAATTGCGCATAGTACATTTGCGCGTGTGTTATCAATCGTGTGGGACGCGTGAAGGGGCTGTGGAGGGAGGGGGGTCTGCAGTGCTCTTAAGGGTCTGCTTAATAAGGAAGCGCATCCGGGCAATGACCCGGCCCCCGCTGCAATGCGCACTCTAATATTCGCTAGAGTACATTCTGGGGTCGTGGGTTCATATTTCACAGGTCTTTAGTTATTGTACATTAGTTGTTTCTTACTCAGGCAAAAGTGGTAAGTGGTAGACGCTCAGCGAGACTCTATATACTATTACTTTGACGTGTTATAATGGCCTCGTCGTTTGAAACCAGTACACCTCTAACCGTTTCACATCGAAACCACAATATGAACGTGAAAGTGTATTCTGACATACTAAGTTCAGTTGTGGTTTAGATATGTTATCAAAAGTGTGTTCCACTTAATTCGCGAGCAATTTTGCACCATTGAAAGACAGTAATTGCACTGATAAATGTATGAAATTGGCTCATCCAAATAACACAAAACAAAGCGAATTTAATATGGAATGAAAGTTCAAGGTGTATTTAACATTGATTTCCACAGAAATCTAAAAAAAAAGTACCAGAGTTTTATTTAATACTAGGTTATCGACCGCGGCTTCGCTCGCGTTGAAGTCCTTAGATAAATATCTTTTTTGTTAAATATAGTTTTTAAATGAAAAGAATCCTTTGTCCTTTTTAAAAACTAAGAATATGTGTACAAAGTTTTATGATAATCGGTTGAGTTACGTTTTGCCGTGAAAGCGCAACAAACAAACTTACATTTACATTTATAATATTACTAGCGACCCGCCCTGGCTTCGCATTGGTGCAATGTATTATACATAAAAAACTTCCTCTTGAATCACTTTGTCTAGTAAAGAGAATCGGATCAAGATCTTTTGTGTAGGTTTAAAGATCTAAGCATACATATAACAGACAGACAGCGGGACGACTTTGTTTTACACTATGTAGTGAAGTAGGTATTTATTTGGACAAATGAAAATCAAAACTTGTAAATTAAAAATACACCTTAGAGAGTCTTATTATCAAACCGGAAGTTCTACAAAAATAGAACTCGTTAAATATACGACAATGTTCATATTAAATTTTTCGCAAGCTTGGTACAGTCGGGATTGGGAAAGTTGTGGTCTTCATTTCCAACGAGACAAATTTCCATTCGTGCCCCGGCCCCAATACGACGGAAGCTGATAGGAGTAGATCGAAAGCGAAAAACGAAGACGACGTTGCACCGAGCTGAGACAAACGGCCAATTGACACACATCGGTGGCCATTATCGTATTATGGCTTTAACTCTCGTTTGTCATCTTGAGAAAGGATATTGCCCGCGGTAAGCGGGGGCGCACTTAGTGATGTCCAACTAAAACAGTTAAGCAATAGAGAAGTTACGGGTGAATCCAATGTATATAATAACAAAGATATGACATCAGCGCGCCGAAATTGAGTTAATCAAATTACACCAGTTGGTGTAATTAGATTGCAATTCAATAGACTGCTATATCTCTTTCCATAACATACGTTTCTATATCATCTGTCACATTAAGTTATATATGTTATTTAGTGTAAAGCGAAACAATTTTCGTTTTTTTTTTTTTGGTATGCCCCGCAGTAATGACGTGCGTCGTCTATATTACTAAACGTCATTGTTGGTAAATCGATATTTCTTCAATAAGCACTGTATCCAAAGTGCATTTAATATCTAAAAAAGTGACCCAGAACACGCTGTGACTGGGAGGTGCCAGTTATTTGTTTAAACTGCGATGGATTATTTCATTTTAGGGGTGGTAGGCCATGCAACAGTTGTTCGCTGTTGCACGAATGGGCAGGTCCGTCTGGGTAAGCATCACGGCCACGCTCACACAGCCGCGTTTGGTCTGGTGAGTAAGGTAGCCGGGGCCCACTTTATTATTAGGTGACAACGCATCTGCAACCCTACTGTTATTTCAAAAAGTGTTTCAATCTAAGAAAAAATTGACTATTAAAAGATGTGCGCATTAAGAAACTGTATTTTGATAGAGATTTACTCATGAATACCTTTTATCAACTTCTATATAACAATAACTATGGAGTTTCATCTAAGCCCAAGCTTCTAGGGCTTATTTAAGATCAGAATTTAAACCAGAAAATTCAAGTGGGTTATGATAAAATTAGAGGATATGTCGTTTACATCACTTTACAAATGCTTATGCCTTAACTGACGTAATATAAAGTGAAGTAAGGCCTATATATTTCGCAAATTCGCATTGCTGGGCAAAGGCCTCCTCTGTACAGGCGGTATTAGGCCAAAGTCCACCAAGCCACCCCAATGAGAAATGGCGGGCTTTGGAATAATCTACGAAATATTTTTTTTATTATTTTCAAAATATGCAGGTTTCCTCACTATGTTTTCCTTCACCGTTTAGCAAGTGACAAGACGGCAATTATGATTATTAATAATTTCATTGGTGCTGTCACCGGGAATAAAAGTCAAGTTACTCAAATATGTTGAAATAAAATAGAGCGCCAGAACACAATGCTATCACTTTTTATTGCTATTATAAGTTATAATCAATGACAACAGACTGGTTTCCTTTGTTAGGACCTCTCGTCATGTACATGGAACTTTTTAGAAAAAGTTCTATGTTCCATATTCAAATTGAGACGCGTTTAGTGAACTATAGGTAGGAACGCGCGCGCAAATAAACAGGTTGCGTTGTAAACTTGACGTATGGTTCAGTCCGTCGCGGGTTGTCTCCACCACCGATCCACTCTGCGTTCTTAAGTTTTCTCGGGTTCTTGTCCGATTCGTGACCTTTGAAACTAAACTCTATCCCGTTTTGTTAAGGGACATTTTAATTATTATCAGGTTGTGTTTGGAATATATTAGCCTTCCCGCCGCGTGCCGTGATTTCATTTACCGCGAAAGTTAAAAAAAATACTGTGTGATGTTTTATCAAGAATCCAATTCCGCGCTTAACCGGTTATAGGTTATCGAGGTATACAGTCAATTTGTTTATTTCGTTTAACGCAGACAAGTTATAAGTGCGATGTATTTATTATAACCACAATTATTTTAATAATCAACCAAAGAATAAATACGGCTTTACTTCGATGGGTAAAATTTTGATTTTTATTTAAATCGTTTAAACCAAGCGTCAGCGGTGCAGCCGATGGTGTAGTGGTTTGATACCATGCAGGAACGCGGGTCGATCTCGTTTTAGAATTCGAAAAGTGTAATGCCGCACTCAGAAAAGAAAATTAACGCTTCATACTATTTATCAACACCTCAACTTTACTAAAATTTGAATCTAAATAAATTTCAAAGGCTAATTTAATGTTAACGCTAAGTTAATGTAATTGACGTATGACTTAAAATGTTTCGGCGATGAATTTTAAGTCATGTTAAAGATTCCCAATAATTATTATTAGTATGGTGGTTATACATAATGCGTACAGTCGCATATTTACGAAGCGTTATTGCAACAGCATGTTTAATTATTGAGAACGCGTCTAGAAAAATGTGCGGGCAAGTACGGAATTATTGCTTATTTGCAATCGCAATTTTATTGCTCTGTGTATTAGATACTGAAACCTTATTTATTATCTGTTTTTAGATTGCTTTGGAAATACTGTAAGTATTATATGCGTGGCGGGAAACGGAATACATTCCTACTTGCCGTTTTATAATCATTATACTTTAATGCATGTCTACATATATTTTTTAATTTAATTCAAAAAATAATTAATCTAATCTAATAAGTCGTTAATTATTTTTGTAAGAGATGTTTATTATTTTTATGTGAGACAGTGACAAACGAGCTGGCAGTTCACCTGATGTTAAGTGATAACCGCCGCCCATAGACATTTGAAACAAAATAAATAGATTTATATCTAAAGTAGGTTATTATCCTAATAAAATGTCATCGTAATCTTGTTTTAATATAATAATATATCGCAATGTCTGTTGATATACCTACTCAATTAATAAGTAAATTAAAAAGTATATTTGATGACGTTTTAAAAAATTAAACAATTTTTTTTATTGCATCTGATTTTCACTGGCAGATGATGTAGTAAGGAGTAACTTAGGCTACTTTTATTTTAGATTTTTTTATCGTTTTTTTTTTTTTTTTTTTTATGCGAAAAGTTGTCAAACGAGCAGACGGTTTACCTGATGTTAAGTAAATACCGCCGCCCATGGACATCTGCCACACCCGAGGGTTACAGATGCGTTGACAACCTTTTGAAAATTGGGCTCCGGCTACCTCACTCACCAGACGAAACGCGAAAGTATTTGTCATACTGTCACTTTACGCTGGTCTTCTGTGAGGTCGTGGTACTTACCCGGACGGGCCTGCCCATTTGTGCAACAGCCGAGGCTGCTGCGTGGCCCTACCACCGTAAATTCGCGGTCACAGCTAATTCGAAGAAAATACACACAGAAATTCGAAGTCGCGGTCACAGCTAATATTAAATAATAGTAAAGTAATTGCCATACCCTCGATAAGAATGGGAACTGCTTCGGAACAGCGTTTAACTTACTGCTCATTACATGACCCGTAATAATACAGTTTCCAATGTAATTTTATGCATTGTCCATTTTCTTGTTTAGTTGATCTTGAAGGCATTGTCGTTATGAAATAGGAAAAAAAGACGTTGAAACATTTGTGAGATATTGAAATGGTAATTTGTATATTGATTCTTTTATTTATGTCTTTCAAGTCTGTTACCCAAATATTCCACGAATTCTGATATTTTCTTCGACGGCAAACACTGCTTCCGTATGGGATAGCGTTGCCCAAATTTCAATTAGAATTGTTACAGTATTGCGAGATCAAATCCAGCTTAACTTAGATAATTGTACATCTGCTGGATTTGATGTCGTAATACTGTAACAATTCTAATTGAAATTTGGACAACCCTATCCCATACGAAACCAGTGTTTGCCGTCGAAGAAAATATCGTGGCAAAGTGGAATATTCGGGTAACAGACGAAGGACTATCACAGGCATAAAGTAGAGACATTTAATTGCCTGGACTTGATGTAATTAGATTGTATTTAATCAGTTGGAGCGCCACATTCTAAGAGACTATAATTTTTTTTTCTAAATATTTAATAATTCGATGATTATACCCGAGCGATTCCTACGCATAAAAATATTAGTGCCTCTGTATTAATCTCAAATGTGTTTATTTGCTCACGAGCACACTGCAAGGTAAAATTATAATAACACAAACTCCCCAGATAATCCCGACAAATGTAAATTGTTACACGACATCTAACGATCGCGCGTAAAATACGTAATACGCAATAATTACAACTTTGAAGTTATACTTGATAAGGCACGTTTCTAAAAAAAATTGAGAGTAATTTTTTTACGATACGCGCACCCACTGACAGCGACATTATGAATTTGGTAGCAAAGCGATGCTATAGCAATACTATTAAAGCGATACTATAGATACTATATAGCAACCGATAACAACATTTTGACATTTACCTATAATTCCAAGTTATAAACGCTATCAATTGCATTTAATTTCTTTTTCACAAACAAAGAGTACTGACACAATGGATAAAATTTTAGTTTTATAGGGTTCCGTACCCTAAATGTAAAAAGGGACCCTATTACTAAGACCCCGCTGTCTGTCCGTCCGTCTGTCTCCAGGCTGTATCTCATGAACCGTGATTGTTAAATAGTTGAAATGTTCACAGATGATGTATTTCCGTTGCCAATATGACTACAAATAAAAAACAACCATGCAACAGACATGATGTTTTTTTTTTGCTGTTTTTATAGATAATGGTACGGAACCCTTCGTGCGCGGGTCCGACTCGCACTTGGCCGGTATTTCTTTTGTTACGCTAAACAAATATAACTTTTTACGAGCGTACATAAGTACACACACGTTTTTTTTTTTTAAATTTGGTTAGTACCTGCCTTTTATTTTTCGCCATGGAAAGTTTTGACTGCAATGATGTTTAATAACGTAGACGACGCACCTCCGTACTGCGCTCAGTTTAAAAGTTGTTCCGCTTTTATTTTGTTACATTACTACATAGTATAAAACAAATCCGTCCCGCTGTCCGTCTGGCCCTGTGTATGCTTAAATCTTTGAAACTACGCAATGGATCTTGATTTAGTTTGGCGGGTGAGTGAGGTAGCCGGGGCCCACTTTATTTAAAGGCTACCTTTAAATAAAGCGCATTTGCAACCCTACGGGTGTTGCAAATGCGCGACGAAGTACGCGATGTCCATGGGCGACGGTTATCACTTTACATCGGGTGAACCGTTAGGTCGTTTGCCATTTTCTCACATAAAAAAATAAAGTAATAAACATAAGCATCGCCTCTCTATATAAAATAAAAATAACTTTTCGATTTTAATTCAAAATACTCGAGCAGCACAAGTTCAACTCCCGGCGCCGGCACCAATGTAATTGATAATACTCAGCAGATAAGGAAATTATCGTGAGGAAACCTGAATATTTTCGTAATAATAAGAAAAAATTCTTTGCATTTGTAAAAAAAAAAAACATTAGAATTATCTGTATTATAAATATATTCTTCTGGATATTTACATGCTGCTGAAACAGCTAAAAAGGTTAGCTCGACATTGTGACGAAAACAAGGCTTTAGCCTTAGTATTTCTGTACCTATTTACTATTAAACAAACAAATTTGAATTTGTAGATATGCGAAGTCCAGGCTGATACTTTACTTTTTTGCTAAATACATTCGTTAGTTACAATAGTTTAATTAATGTAATGTTCAGAAAACTAAACATACCGATTGTCGCCTTCTACATAATTTACGGGGTTCTTGCTTTGCGTGAGCGTCATTTGCAGAGTTTCCTCATTAACGTTTGTAATCTTGCCATTTTCAAATGCTCAACGCGACCTTGCACGATTTGTAACGTCCTTTACATTACTCGTGGTTTTACCGTCGCTCGGACCTCGATTACTGCCAATGTTTCGGGATTTATGCCTGTATTATCATGGTCTAGATCCTTCAAAAAGTCTTAAAAGAATTAAGATAAAACTTTAATTATGATCGTTTCTAGTATAGTCATAGCCGTTTTTTTAATTCTTCCTATAAGATGTTTCCTTGTTACTTTCGATTTGATTTATAATTGAAAGTCAATAAAAATGGTCCTTGAATAGATTTAATCAATTAAATAATTACGTGATCACCATCATCATTACTACATTTTTTGGCATTTGAAATTTAATATTACTTACACATATTTCGATTAGGTAATTTATAACTTTTACTTAAAAGAACGTTTTCTACAGGAAATAATCTAATCTAATCTAAATCTTAGCACTCAACTATAGCTGGATCTTGGCTTGTTGGTTTCGAAACCCTCTTGGGTCTTCTTTCAATGTGGTTTTTACATTGATTCCATTACCTCTATCACAGTTTTTGTGCATTCCTTTTCTCAGGGCACCTGTCAGGTCATCACGTCGGAAGACCGGCGGTCCCAGAAGACTGGGCCGTTCAGAGTTCAGTATGGATGAGGACGATTACTCTCCTAGCAACTCTGTCACGTCAGTCAACTCGCTGGCCAGCTTACTGAAGGAGAAACTGCAGGTTTCAAACCTATCTAGTTGTGTATACTTGCTAAAATCTAGTTAATATTAGCCGCCTGCCAAACATTTTTATTCAGCTAACGGGTTAATCATCTGCGTCTCAATGACAAAGTCAAATTCTAACGAGTTGTGAATTATAAAAAGTATTACTAGTAATAGGTCCTGCAAGGACTTAAAATTCAGCCTGGTCTAATCTAAATTAATTTAATAAAATATGGATGATTTATCTTTGGAATAGACTTAAAATAGAACTTGAGCGCTTCTATGGGACCAATAAGCCCCGAACTCTAATATGTAGATTTGGTCAAAATCACATGACACTTTTCAATCACGCGGCATTAGAAATGATCAAGCTAATATAGCACATTTTTTTTTTAATTTTCATTAACCTTTTCATTGCCGCACTGGGATGCACTCGTCTTACTTCAAATTGGCCATACATAAGGCGCTACTTATTGTATCTTCTCAGGGAATCCCGCAAAAGATGCGCAAGAAACCGACGGACTACAAGCTGCGTGCGTTCGTGGGCCTTATGTTCCTCGCCATAGTTTTCTTCGTGAGCTTCGCGTACGTGCTGTACCATCGGCAGGCGCTCACTAAGACCTACTTCGAGAGGGTGCGGTTCAACGGACCGAAGAGGATCCTCAGCATCCACACTAAGGACGACGTGGAGATCCTGAGGGCGAGCTTGGGTGAGTCCTTGAATTGTATCCCAGTTTATTGCTCCGTAGTAGTTTGATTATCAATAGGTACGGCTGCATAGTAAGGCTACAGAAAGGCTTAAGAATTTACTCAGTATGTTACAATTATATTTAAAATTAGCTCTGCTCAATATAACTAAAGTGTGGGGCCAAAATGGAGGTTACTCGAGTTATAGGCATGGTCTCTAAGGCGTTTAAAACAGTATAGACACTTATGTAGACTATGAATTATTATATATTTATATTTGATACCCATAATGAGTTCATAGTATAAGTTAAAAACAGGAGATATATTTTTTAAAGTTGTTTACAGGACGAACCAACAAGCTACATATTCCGAAGGGAACAGATTCTAAGACATGACGCAGTAGATGAACGATTAACTAATTTGGTTGTTTTGATCTTGCATGTAGTAATCAAAAGAGGGAATCAACCGATCTACGATGCAACAGCCATTAGAGTTATGTTGGAATATATAAGAATTTTAAATTGGGAAAGGGTTTAAAATAATGCAACTAGATAGTTAACTTCGGACGATTCTTACTATGTATTAAAACGAATGACAATTAGGGTAAATAATAAAACATAAAGATTAACAACCTGTATTAAAATTAACTTAATTTAACACTCGAAAACATTGCCCGGGCGAAAGACGCAGGCGCTTTAACAAGTTAACATTTAAAAAAAAAATGATTATCTTAATGCCCAGCGGTGGGATTAGGGGTTTCGGCTAAAGCGTACCCTTGCCTTGAGACGACGCACGGTGAGGAATCTTGGTGCCTGGAGTGGGCCCGTGCATTGCGTTTGAGGTTGTATCCGCTACGGCGTGCCGCCTCCACTTCCGCTTCCGCCACCACCTCCTCTGCCATCAACGCTACCTGCTATGCCATACACTGGACAGCGCTACATCCCGGTAAGTTATTTACGACTTCTGTAGACTTCTTTGTGGATCGTTTGCCCATTTCATTTTTGTCATTTTAAAATGAAGATAGCCTGAACACTTCGGAAACTAAATTAACCACATGTATGTAATCTTCATGTATGAGAAGTAGGAGAAATAAACATTTTAAAGATATTAAATTTTATATCAAGTTCTTATAGTGGGTAGAATGGACAAAAAGAATTTCATCGCTGGAAATCAGGAATCGAAACCGGAAGACGTGGGTTCGATTCAATATTTCAGGTATACTATATCCCAATTCCAGCAAGGTTCACATGGCTAGCTAAGGCTAAATGCCTTTTGTGCAGCGGACTTGTGCATTGATTAATAGACGTGTCTATGTCGTAAATTAAGTTATTTCTCTCGAGTAGTAAATAATCTGTCGACTTCAGACGCCGAGCCGACGGACTGCTTCGACTGGGGCGAGACGAAGCTGCGCTGGTACGGCGGCGGCCAGTCGCTCAACCTCACGTGGCCGCTGGACGCGGGCGCCATCGACTTCACGCCGTTCATCACCGGCGACATCCAGAAGGCGCAGTGGGGCAACGTGCTCTCGCGGTACTTCATCAACTCGAAGGGCGCCGCGCTGATAGTCGACGAGGAGAGCCCGCTCCACGTGTCCGTGGACGGCGGCCGGAGGCGGCTCTGCCTGAGGGCGAAGCGCGACGACTTCGCCTTCGCCAGCGGCGCCTCCGAGCCGGCCGAGCTCAAGTACAACGTGTGCACGGCGCGCGACATGAAGTCCCTCCACTCGGCGATACACGGCCACCGCAGCGCCCCGCTGTGGGACGGGCTCAAGCCCAAGGACATGCAGACGCTCGAGTCGCTCATTTCCGAGCCGGTGTGGCAGATCGCGCCGCGCTTCAAGCGGGAGCTCAACGCGGAGACGATATCCAAGTACACGGAGGACGTGATCAACCTGGGCTTTCTGAAGCAGGGCCACGTGTTAATAAACGAGTTCTGGCAGAGCGAGGTCGGCGATCTCTCCGTGGACAGGAGCCGCTTCGAAGCTCTCAACGTCACCGTGGACAAGCTGCACCGCAGGGGGTTCAAGGTGACCTTCACCGTGCAGCCCTTCGTCAGCACGGAGAGCGCCAACTTCGCGGACGCCGTGCAGAGGCGGCTGCTGGTGGGCGAGAGGAGCGGAGACAGCCGGATCCCGGCCCTCACCAGGTTCAAGTCGTCGGCGAGCGCGGGCGTGATCGACATCACGAACAACCGCTCCGTGCCCTGGATGCTGGAGAAGCTGCGCGGCGTCATAGACGAGTACAACATCGACTCGTTCTTCCTCGACCTGGGAACTGCGTACGACATGCCGAGGTAAAAAAATAGACTCTGATGCAACAATAGCTCTCTGGTACCACATGATAAGTCACATTGTAGATGATATTTATCATTATAACGAGTTGCTGGCATGTTTTAATTTCATGGTGAAGTTTTCAAGTATTGTTATCTTTTTCTCATTATTATTGTCTTTTTGTTTTCAATTATTAAAGTTTTAAAGTTAGTTAATGTCAGGCTGGGGTAGAATATCAGTATTGTGCATAATGTGTGTAACAAAGCTGAACCCCAGACCTTTTTGTCTAAAATTTGACCAATATAATTGTATTTTAAGTGAATTTACATCTTTATTGATCTAATATTTACAAGATTAAATCCATCTAAAATTACATATTATCTAATAAACCTAAACCACGCGGCATGGTGCCAAGAACGCTAGCTGCATTTCCTCGCTGAATAGTTATGCTCAACCTTTGCGCGAGAAAAGAACCAGCTCTCTTGTCACCAGCCGCGGCGTTAAGCCTAGGACATAAACTTTTAAAAAAATTTGATGTGCGGGGACCCCACGGACCTAATGTTTCAACAGCAAATGGCACAAATACATAATCTGAACATAAAGGCTCATATTTGCGCCATTTACTTAATTTAGCTGCCTCCGATGCCGCCCCGACCGAAGTACCCCTTAGATGAGAGGCAGCCAAAGTGTCTACACAAGTGGCGGCCCAAACAAGGGCTTTGCTTTTCTCCCAAGGGATCAATGTTAAACCGTCGGGTCTTTAAGTTACTTTTACATTTTTCGTTATTTTAGACCAATATAGATCTATTATTATCGTTGGGGTGATTATTTGTTTTCTCGTCTGGTTGGGTTTATAAATAAAAATAAACATATAGACAAAAATAAATAAATATTGTATATAATACATACATAAATAGTACCCAACCAGACGGAAGCCCTCGGCAGGGGAGACCAAACGGCCGAGGTTTAGGGTGAGAGGGAGAGAAACCTGCGGGCGGTATCGAGGAGCACCGCCTTCTGCATTTGAGCTTGGAGCGTTCCGTCCCGGAGTCCCAGTCGCCTCGGATGTCCAGAGAGGCTGACTGGGATCAACGCATTCGCAGACACGACTATCGGGATATTCTTATTGCAGGTACTACCGCTGCGAGCGGAACCTTCTGAACCCGGACCAGTACAAGACGGTGTTCACGCGCACGTTCGAGGCGGCGCTGGACACTGTAGGCGTGTCGGGGGCGGTGGCGCTGCCGCGGCCGCCCGCCTTCGTGGCGCTGCCGCCCTTCGAGTCCAGCTGGGGCGCGCTGGGGCGGGTCATCCCCGCGCTGCTCACCTACGGCGTGGGGGGCTACCCCTTCATCATGCCGGGCGCGGTGGGCGGCGACATCTACTGGCCGGGCGGCGAGCAGTTCCTGCCCTCGGCGAAGGGCCCCACCGACACGCAGAGCAACGGCGTGGCGCTGCCGGAGAGGGAGCTGTACATTCGGTGGCTGCAGCTGGCCACCTTCCTGCCGGTCATGAAGTTCACACATCTGCCGAGCAAGTACAACGACGAGAGGGTGCTCGAGATGGCGAAGAACCTGACCGTGCTCAGGCAGAAACTGGCAAGTTGCAATTTGTTTTTAAACATTGCCCATAAATTATGTGAAGCGACCTTATAGCATTGAATAATGTTATTTTACATTCATAAATTTCACGACGACAAATATCTGAAGCCAAAACACTTATATTTGGGTAATAATTATACACTTATTATTACAATTAAACATTTATATATGGTTAATAGTTACCCCGTGTGTGAATTGAACCCACGACCCCCAATGCTGAGGCCAATACCTTGGTAATTGCGCTATGGAGTCATCAGAATTTCATCATTATCTTCTTTCCAGTTTTTTTTTTGCTGTTTAACCAATGAACAAGGACTAGGATGTAGTTTGAGATTCGCAATTTCTTGTTTAAAAGAAAAGTAAAGTCAGAGTCAAAGGTAATAAAAGTAATTGTTTCTTTTACGACACCGTACCGTTTTGGGAAGTTTGTTGGTCAAAACTTATTTTTCTCAAAGCAATCACGGGACGGTGTAAAGTTACAGCGTTAGAAATTACCAAAATAGTATTTTGTTCCTTTTTCGAACATGATCTACGTAAACTTCTTCTTTTTCATCCACCTTCTGTTCGTAGAAGAACAATTGTAGTAGTAGTGAGTTTACTAGTTACTTCAAATACGTGAATGAATGAATGAATGAATATACTTTATTGCACACCGAAAATAAAACAAACAAAAATTAAAACTTAATGTAGAAGTGATGGGTACAATGGGTTGGCCTTATTACTAAGAGTAATTTCTTCCAGGCAACCTTTGGATGGATTACGTATTAGTTA
Source organism: Iphiclides podalirius (assembly GCA_933534255.1). Taxonomy (NCBI): domain Eukaryota; kingdom Metazoa; phylum Arthropoda; class Insecta; order Lepidoptera; family Papilionidae; genus Iphiclides; species Iphiclides podalirius. The sequence continues at coordinate 12,646,503 of OW152831.1, read as the reverse complement.
AACGAGAGTGAACGTATAATCCGTGCACAATTGCAGATCACGCCGCTCCTGCTGAAGTACAAGCGCGAAGCCCTGGAAGAGGGGCTGCCCCTGGTCCGGCCACTGTGGCTGGTGTCGGGCGGAGACGCCGCGCTGGCGGTGCGCGACGAGTTCGCCGTCGGCGACGAGCTCGTCGTCGCCCCCATCCTTAGCCCCGGCCAAACCACCAGGGAAGGTAACTATCAGCCTCGAGTAGCTTTTAACTGCAGACTATTTATGTTCAAAGAGAAGAGAAGAGAAGCGATCCCCCACTACGGAAAAAATATTGTGTGATGAACTATGTTCATTATAATTTTTTTACTGTCTGGGTTAAATATGTATAATATGTATTTATTTTCAAAATAAAACTATGCTTAAGTATGTCTATCAGTTATCTAGTACCCATAGTACACGCGTTGCTCTGTTTGGGACCAGAGAGACGTTGTGTAAAATGTGTCCTAAAATATTTATTTATTTATTAATGTTTCCTTCTTTCCTTCTCTCAGTGTATCTACCGGCCGGCGTGTGGCAGGACGGCATCGACGGCTCCTTGAGGAAGGGCAACCGTTGGATGCACGAGTACCACGTGCCGTTGCATCGGGTGGCATACTTCCTCCGGAAGCCGGACGACATGAGGTTCTGACACCGGCATCGAGCCCGCTTAGACCTTGGAGGACCTTTGTGATAACTCTTACCTTTACTACCTTGCGGCAGACCCATTCCGACCTTTGGTGACCTTTGTGACCTTCAATGACCACAACAAAACATATATATTTAGGACAGTCTCTTGAGAACTTCGAAGGCCCTTGTGATAGCGGCCTGTCCACTCTGACCTTTGGCATCTTGTGGCAAATCCATTCCGACCTTTCATTGAATTTATGACCTTCAATGACCACGACAAAATTCTGACTATAACATTTAGGATATTTTCTTCAGCGAACAATTTAAACTCTCTGTTGTATTATGCAATGATGCTATAGAATTTCTATTTGATATGTTTTTAATGTTGACAAAATCGATATCGTTTAGACGATTAAAAAGGAATTTGTAATTTTAACGAGATCTTTTGTAGTTAAATGATAATTATGCTTTAGGTGAAAATTTTTGTTTAATAAAAAGCAAAATAATGTCGCGAAATAATGCCGCATTTGACTTTTTTTCATAATTTATAATGTCCGAACAAAACGAAAATATATTTTCATCTAGTCTACTAAAGACAAAATTACATCAACTCGGTTGTTATTTGCGAACTATACTATTACTATAAGAAAAAGCTTAGCCATTTTTAACTAAGCAATTATTTATTCGGGGAATTTCCCCAAACATTTTGTCTTTGGTTTCTTCCACCATTAAGAAGGTGGCAAGTGAGAAGGTGGTTCACGATGTGGGGTTCTAGATGCCTTTTCCAGTAACACTTGGCACGTCAGAGTGATGTTTATTCTTAAGAAATTGACAAAATTCAATATACCCCTTATCTCAATCCCAATTATTAATCATCCGAATATAAGATTGTGTTTGCTAAAAAGACAAATGGCCCCGAAAATTCTAGGAATTTATCAGTGTCGATGTTTTAATGTTAAGTAAATGTTTCATATAATTAATAAGCCAAAGAAATTGTAACATTTCAGTGTGTACCTCTAGTTAATTTTAGCATTTCAAAGCTATTATACAAACGTATTCAATTTTAACTTTGATGAACAAACATTTAAGATTAGTTAGATTTATAAGTTCTAGTCTCGAAAAATATTTTAAACATGCAACGTTTGTAAATCTAATTATATTTCAATATACGAAACACACATTGATAGCGTCAGTTAGATCAGATGAATTACCTTAAATTATTACACATTGTTATTATTAAAGTCATTATGGTTATGATTTATTTATATTAGCTACTTGTTTAGTATTTTTAAAAGCATATTAATGTTTTTAGTGCTATTCGCAGCACTTAGGATGAAATTAAAAAAGTTTTTAGTAGTTTTAATCGGGACAAAGAAATGGATGTTGCTTTCAGAAAAGGGTGTTCAAGTTTTATATAAGGACTAGCTGAATCGGTAAACATTGTTATGCCATATAAATTATTTGTAGGGTAGAAAAACATGTTTGGGGTGGACCACTCTTAACATTTAGGGGGATGAAAAATAGATGGTGTCCGATTCGCCACTCTGGCCGATATGCACACAAAACTCCACGAAAATCGGTCGAGTCGTTTCGGTGGAGTTCAATTACACACACCGTGACACGAGAATTTTATATATTAGATATTAAGAATCATATGTTGCTATTATATGCATAATTATGTGCATGTTAGGTCGTTCCACTGTCTTCATTAATAAAATTAAGAACTCCTAAATACGTTTACGTAATATTTGAACACCCAGAAACTACATCATTCGCTGTTGCCCCAGTGATCGATATGCTTTATTTATTGTATTGCCATATAAAAACATGCGTGTGAGTGGATTTTCATCGATATCGCTATGTTTTTAAACAGATATTTATGATGTGCATTGCTCTATACTCTATGCTTAGTCGTTACTGTACTGCGTGGGCTAGCACTGGCTGTGTTATAATTGTAGCCGTGTAATGTAACAATACATAATTTATATTCAATCAAATCGATTTGATATCAAACTTTAATCAATAAATGTTACCGTCCCAAAGAGACAACCTGAAGATTTTTTAGATCTTTACATGACGGGTCAACGCAACAAAATTTAGTTATCATCTCTGTGTGTTTTGCAATATTTGTGTTCACAACTTCGTATTAAAACCGCGCGATTGTGTTGAAAAATTAATGTGTTCTTTATATATACATATTAATGAAAATATGTCGTTCGTTGTTGTTTATAGAGTCGATATGGCTGCAATAATTTGACATTCCATAGTTAATTTAGTTAATAAGTAGCTTAATAGCGAATGGAACAAATATATTTTCTTTATTTGTGTAAGCAACTTATTTATGCATAAACATTTTGTTACATGTTTTGTAATAAAACTGCTTGCAACGCGTCTACATTTTTGGTTTGTTTCTGTTCGAATGTGCTTTTACAATTTTATTTTGATATGCATTGATGATATATAATATACCAATGTACGGTATAATAATGTGTATGTTCGTAATAAAAGATGTTGAAAATAGTAATTTGTTTTTTTTTAGTAATTTCTTTTCATCATAAAAATACCGTCACCTAACAGCGAGCAAAATAAAAACCACTGTGTAAACTTGAAATGACCAGTATAGGCCATGATTGAGTTACACAAAAGTTAAAAAAATTTAGGTATTTATGAATGACTACCGCGTTCTCAACTATGTAGTTCTGTTTTTTAGAGAATGGAAGGTATTTCTTTTTTTTTGAAAAAAAGTTTGATTTTATTTCAATAAACGATTATACTACCGAGTCTGAACCTCCTGTGTGAATTAAGGCACCTTTGGAAAAGCCACCCTGTATATCTTTTCTATGTTAGGTACCTAGGTACTGTTCAAAATATGTTCGCAAAAGTGCACTAATAACAGCAAACAATTTTTACAATTTCAAGATCTTTTCTTTATTATACATAAATCTTAAATAATTATCCTGATAGCTGGTAAGTACTAGAACAAGTAGCAATTTAACACCAACCAAATCGGCATTCGGCTTACAGACATGATTTAGAAATATGATATTAAAAAGGCCGCCTGCGTACAATATTGAGCAAAGTTTTAACACGCCCAGTACATAATCTGGGCACATCCACATTTTATGTGGTGCTGAAACTCTCCTTCATGCCGTCTGCCGCATGGGTCTTCAACTGGATATGACCCATGACCCCATTCTCTCGAGGGGCACCGTCTTCCGCGAATTGAATCCTTGTATCCGCTCGGACGGTAAGGCGATGATGAAGTTAAACTTAAACGTCATCTTATATCATGAACAACGTCGCCTTTAATACAAATAGGACTTAAAAATCTTAAAAATATATATTGATGACTCCGTGGCGCAGTTGTCAAGGTATTGGCTTCTTTGGGTTCGGGGGTCGTGGGTTCGATTACTACACGGGACAACTATTTGTGTGACCCACAGATTGTTGTTTCGCATCTGGGTGTTTGTCCGCGTGAAATGTATGTTTGTAAAACGTCCTAACAACACAGGATAATGTTATCCTAAAGGGCAATGTTTTTTAAATAGAAAAATCTAAATTGCATGTAATGCGCCTGTCATGACCGCGAGAGCAAAGCTCACGAAATAATGCATTTTGCATATTCTGACCTAATCTTTACAGATAAATAAAATTGGAGTGTCTGTTTGTGAAATTAAAATAACCGCATTTTACTAATTCGGTATATTTACCGAATTAGTAAAATGCGGTTATTTTAATTTCAATACCAAAGTAACAATTTCTTTCAATTATTTTTCAGTCTGTCTATCTGTTTCGGTTTCGGTTATTCTCTGAAACGGCTAGCCAATTTTGACGGGACTTTCACCGGCAGATAGCTGATGTAATAAGGAGTAACTTAGGCTACGTTTATTTTTTTTAAACTGCACGCGGATAAAGTCGCGGACACATCTAGTTTTATATAAAACAAAACAATTAGTCCGGTTGAAATGTGTTTATTGAGTTCAATTACTTACATGTCTACCAAATATGATGAATGGATGAAGGAAGAAAAATACCGATACAATGAAAGGAGTTTTTATTTTATCATTACACATTTTGGTTACCGTTATAATCACTAATGTCATAAGGGAGAAATCGTCCAATTATTTAAATTATTAAATATTTTAGACTGAAATTCAATATAAGACAGTCATTTCCAATAAGTACGTTCAGCGAAAACAATAATTTTTCACAAGAATCGAAGAGACTCAAAAATAGTCATAGAGAGAGAGGTAGATTTCGCAAATTCTGTATTCTTGTTATAAGTGAAAATATTATTAAATAACGTTTATAGCATTTAAGAATTACAGAAATAGATTAAGCACGAAAGACAAGGAAGAACGAAGTGAGCAGGGATGAAACAATAATTTCGCTTTAGTAATTGTATTAGTATATTATAATATAACAGCGCTAGTAAAAATTTGCGAAATCCGCCTACGTTGATTATTTCTCCTAAATATAATAACAAAACCTATAGACCCCTTACAGTGAGGTAAATGATAGTAATTAATGAATCACTATTAATGAATTTCATCATAAAGTAATCCCCAATCCCCGACCAAAAATAGACCACTATATATATAAATGAAACATAATATCGACTAAAATGCTTTAGGGTCACGTATGTTACATATATCAATCGAAAAATTGGGACTCTGTTTAAACTCACAGCGGATACAAACATTGCATTAGTAACATTTTCACTTCTCTTAGCACTTTGGTTGTTAGCACCACATTATCATTCACATAAGAGTCAACCCATCTTCTACGCAACCTATTATGGTATTCCTAATAAATTAAATCATAAACCAGTCAAAACTATTTATCTTACGAATAAATATTAAGTGGTATAAAACTACTACATTTTATTCGTGAAACAAATCCGAGTGAAACGGTAAACTTAAATACCGATAATTACTTTCAAATTAACTAACACAGATTAAGTTTACCAAAAATAAATTTGAATAATTTTACCTCTCATAGAAAATACCACCCGTACCATTCGCCGTTTCCATTCCTTTTAATTTAAACGAGATTCGATTTGAGATGAATTAATAAACATCCTCAATATGGCGGACAATAAAATTTACCTACGAATAATTATTGCGAGGACAACTAGAATATAAGACAGTAGAGCAATCGCGAAACGCATCTCGCGATCGCTAATGGAAGAATACAACATTTAATAATTTCAATAATGATTTATTTCACGGAGCTATTGATGTTCACTAAGCTGATACAATTCTTATCTTAAACAACATTTTATTTAATATTCCTAATAATATGCATTAATTAGAGATCTAGCTATAAAATACAATAGTAAACGTCACGGCTGGGCGTGAAACAAAGCCTCGACAAAACAATCAGAACATTCTCGAAGCGTTTGTCGGTTCGCCGGAGATGCATTCGTTATCCGACGTGGGAGCGAGACAGACGGGTGCGCGTTACGCGAGCGTGAAAGAGACAATGAATACACAACGCGTCCCACCTCGAAGTTACGCGTAGCGAGGCAAAGGAATGCATCGACGACGAGCCACAATTATTATAATCGTAATAATTAATAACACATTAAATATTTTCGCACCAAACAACTAGAATGAAGCGTAAAACCACATAAACAAAAATATACTTTATTGTGCTCACACCAACCAACACATCGATAAAACATACATACTTACTATACTATATATCATAATAATTGTTGCTTCTATAAAACAATATCTCATTCGTACAGATGGTTACACAAAAATAAATACGTTAAAACGTATATAATACATATATAGAATACAATATCTATTTAATAGTACATTTTTTAAGGATTCACTTTTTAAATCGTTTATATTGTGCCGGTGCTAGTACACAGTAGTAATACAATTTTATTTTTAGTCATTTTTTTTCTAAGTATACCAAATACAAAATGTTGGCAGATTAAGCGAGGAAAGTGACATGTCCGTATAACCCTAGGGATGACTTAAAATTAATTGACTCGTGAACTCCGTTCGGATCGGCAGAAAACGGAATACGGCTATTTAGATAGTTATTTAGCCGAGGAAAGCATCGGCACTGCTTAAACTAGACTAGATGTTATACAACACCGCATTCACTCAACGCCCGAACTGAAGATGTTTAGAAAAACGACTTGGTACAGACGGAAATAAAAACTATATGTTAATAATTACACGAGTATCTATTCACGTGGAAGGGGAGAGTTATAAAGTGAATCGCGCGTTTGAGGAACCGAACAAGTCGGGGAATCACCACGCAGACTAGAATTGCGAAAAAGGAACAACGCAAGAGACCAACAGACATCCAATGCAGAAGCGAGACAGCATCACACATCTCCCGCACGCACAACACGCATTAAAACTATCAGGGGCCATACGCAACAAGCATAAACTGAAAACATATGTAAATAGAATGTTCATATCGTAATAGTAATAGTTCTAATAAAACATTTATCCTCATTACGGGTTAAGCTCTCTATCGATTTAGGCTCGCGTCTACTCTAGAAGGACGCGGGAAACTCCTGTTTGATTACGGACGCTCGGGCCGTAGCGCTGTCTAGGAATGCAGGCTTTTCCTAGATGGGCTGCGGCCGCTGAGTCGTTGGGGTAAGCGGGAGGAGCACGGGACCGATAAATCCCGTTTCGGGGTACCGGCCTCACGAAGGTAGCGTCGACAGAACAACGATGTTCGGCCCGCACGCATCGAACTATAACATTTAGTGAGACATCGGGAAGTAATAATCGCGTTTCTTTCTATATTAGGTTTAACATTTAAATTAGAATTCTAACAAACATCAATATAAATAGTGCGTCGGCACTCGCTAACACGCTAAGGAGCCTTCATAAGACTCGTATTGATAGTGAATTACTCTTTAAAACACCGTTCGTAGAAAAGTTTCTCCGGGTCGTTTTATTCGTTGCCTTGTGGGCCGTTAGTCGTTGTGTCCCATTAAAAAGCGTACAACGAATAGGGGACAACGCTCTCGACGTTTTACGTTCTCGTTTCGAATATCCATTATACAGAACTTCTATAACGCGCTAGCAAAATAACTCTTCCAAAATTTAGACGTACGCACGTTACGCGTTACGCAAGCGGTGTTTCAGCTAAATAAAATGGACAGGTCAAGCTAAATATCCGTGTATAAAAGCTCTACATGCTTGTATAAGACCAAAATTTAAAAAAATACACTCGGTTATATATAACGAATGGCAATGCGGTTCATCTATGACGTTACTAGAAAGAGTTCTAGTTTTCTTCTCTATTATATTTTTTTTTAGAAAAAAATGGACGTCTTAGTTCTTAGGTCGAATGTTGGCTATCGGTATATATTGGTAAAATCGGATCCGGTTAAAGGGACACGGCTGAGTTTGTGTCGCGGCGCGTTCGCACAAGCGGTTGTCAACGTCACTGGTTGTCCGCTCTTTCCACTAAGAGTGGCGGCAGCTGTTGGTAAACGTTTTAAGCCTATCCTATCTTATCACTATCCAAACGTATCACAAAGTCCGTCACGGCACCGGTCTATTTGTTTGCGATCTGGGTGGAGCGGCCCTTCCACGCAGCTCCCTCGGACGCCAATCTATTTATCACAGCCCGTTTGGTTCCTACAACAATTAACTCTTTGGTTCCGTCGTCCGAGGTCGTCCACAGCCCCACCTAGAACGCAACAAGCAGGCCCCCGCACTTAAAACTCCAGTCTGTACGCCGCGCAGGACGTCTCGTGGTCCTGCAGGTTGATAGTGCAACGGGACGCTGAGGGGGAGAGGTCTATCTTGAACTTCTCCAGCGCCTCCTCGTTCTCGGTCACCCAGTAGCCGAGCACGTCGGTGTCGTACGTGGGAATGATGGTCACTTCTGCAACATGCACGCGGAACGTCAGACGGTAGGAACAATGAGAACACACTCAAACGGGATAGTAGTTCTTTCCCTCGTCACCTGTATTTTAATTTCCCATATGGTGACGAGGGAAAGAATCTCCTGAGCAGCTCGAGCATAGTCTTGCGAGCAAGCACGTCGAGCACCGAGAAAGCATGGTAAGTAAGGTCAAATATACAATTTAGAGCTTATATTCAATGCTTGAACTGTCAGTACAAATGTTATATGCAAAGAATCGAATTAGGAAAAAATAAATAAATTGGAGAAAGACCTTTATGCCCATTTGGTCTCTCGTAAACTAGTTACTGGTACAATCTCGCTACTCTACTAGTTTGAGAAAAATAAAAGTTCCTTATCCTCGTTGATGCACTTTCCTTGAGAATTTAAATCAATGTCAGAATAAGACCACAGGCTTCCATTTATAAAATCGTGAAACTTTATTACCGGTTAGCCAAAGCTGAAGCGGTTACAGGTGAGGAATTATTTTGGAAATCAATATCTATCCGTAGCCAAAATCTTGAAACACTGCTTAGTGAGTACTATTGTATATCCCCAGAATTCAATACCAGATCATCACCATGTTGCTGTGGGAACACCTTGGTGGTATACACTATCAAACAAAGAATCATGCAAAGCGGTCCAGTAACATATAAGAAATCAGTGTAGACCTCAAACACATAACTAATAATAAAGATGCACCACGAACACGTAATATTCTTTGTTTGAAGTCTGTTAAATACACTTATTCTACTTATCACTTCAGTATAAGTTAAATTACCTGATAATATAAGATATATCAGTTCAAATTTATTTAAAATAACTATTATTAATGTAAGAAAAAATGCTAAATCATAATGGATGCAACGCTCACCTAATTCTTTATCTTCCCAGGTCTTTTTAGCGTCGAGTAGTGCGTTGTAAATCTCTTTTGAGGGTTCTGTACCGGAGAACACGTAGTAACGGGCTCTGACACGTTTGAAGAACTCCAACGCGGAATAGTAAGAGTTGCCATGATGGGGCACGTAAGTTAGTTCCATATAAACAGGACTAGGCGATTTCTTTTTGCTGGGAGACTCTGACGCCCTATTTTTGGCTTCTTTGCTTTTCTCCTGATTTATTTTGTTCTTGATTTGAACATTCGAAATAGGCACTTGCTTCTTAGGAGTATTCTTACCGTCGCTCTGATTTGGCGGTTGAATAGGGCTAGGCAGACCTAAGGGCTTGCCCCAGGACTCTATTGGATCGCTTCGATCACTCGATCTGGATTCATACTTTGATGTTTGTGTTGTTAAAGTTGAAGATGATGTTGCCTCAGAAGTTTTCCTCGATTCCGATTTAAGGTCTTTCAGTGTAATTTTGTTCTCCTCTTTTGTTGACATTTGATGACTGCTAATAGAATGACTTTGTTGGTCTAATTCGTATTTCGCCGTGATACTAGATATTACATCTGATCCGCTCACTTTTTTATGTTCTTCTATTGCTTTCTCGAATTGTTCATCAGCTTCCTTAAGGAAAGTGGCATCAGATTTAATGCTACGTTTCTCTACACCTGAGCTTAACTTCTCGTGCGATAGGAATTCCTCCGTTGTTTTACTTACCCTCTTGTGGTCGACATGAACTTCAGATTTAACTTCGGAATAAGAAGAAGATGTGCATGAGTCACTATCGACGATTTGTCCCAAACGAACAGAGGACGATGTGTCTTTGTATATTAGTGTTGTGTCATATTCCGACTTTTCCATTGGAATATCCGAACATATATCCGATTGCTGTGCTGTTTTGGGATCAAGCTCAAAGCTAACATTTGATCGGGGTGAGTGTGCTATTTGAGACTTCGTGCTACTTGGACTGCATTGGCCATCGTCATCACTGTAATACATGCCACTACTCTCAGTGCCCCATATATGAGTGGCTGTACGTGATCCTCTTGAACTAATGTCTGAAGGTGGTGTTGAAATGCCAGGGTGGTCCAGATCGTCGCTAGCGGCGGAAGAACTTCGCATGTCACCCGTTTTGGACGAGAGCTTAGAGAAAGATTTTTCACTTCCACCAGTATCAATAACTTCTTCATACTCTTCTTTGAATTCTGATATTGTAGTCTTAGTCGATTTCGTAGTTTTAGTAATGCCATCACTGCCTTTGCTTACGGTGGTAGTTTCAACAGTGACCTTAATTTTTTCCGGACTAATGACCTCTTTTGTTGTCACAACTGTGATTGTTTGGGTTATTTCGTTGTCTCCTTCTTTTATAATTTTTGTGAATGTTTCAGTATCAGTGGTAATTTCTCCCACTGGGGACCGTTGCTTTTTAGGCTTTTCGCTCACCCGCGGTTCAATTTTACCTTCGAAATTTAAATCATCGATTTTAGGTCTATCCTCTTGAAGTTTGGGCTGTTTTGCAATTTGTTCTATATCCTCTGGGGACCAATCATCTAAACCCGTACCAGGTGGAAGGTATGTTATTTGAGTTCGGACATCTTTTGTTGTTTCAACAGTTCCGTCATCGTGGGCATTTTCTGTCACTGTCTCAGTAACAGTTTTAACAGCAATCTCGTTTGTTTCATTATTTTTGAATTCTTCTTTGGTTACATACGTAGTAATGTTCTGCGTGATATTTTCTGATAACACATTAGTCTGTCTATCAGTTGATGACTTTATTTTTCCGGTTGATATAAAACCTTGAAGGGCAGCCTGCAAATCACTATCTGAAGTTTTTTGAAATTCCGATATCGTAATTTTTACATCTTTTGTAGTTTCGACTGAACCGTCCGGATACTCATCGACGGTTGTAGTTTCGACGGTTGTTCGTACTCTTTTAATATTTTTATCCGCGCTGGCCAGAGTTTCTCGTTTTGTTTTAGTCGTTATTGTGCGTCTTATAGTTATGGAACCCTGTTTAACAATTTCACTTTTAATATCTGAATCCTCACTCGTGTCTTCCACAACCTCAGCATCTTCAGCACCGGAGTCTGTTGGTTCCTTATCTTCGTTTATTAACGAAGTTTCTGAACAAACATCTCCGATTGATACCTTCTCATTTCTTTTCGTTATAACTGTTCCATCAGGATATGTGTCTTCGACTACAGTTATAACAGTAATTTTGACTTTTTTACATTTCGTTAGAATATTTTCATATTCTTGATTAATCGTGGTAATTGTTGTTTTTCTCGCGATCATAACATTATTTTCTAAAATCTGTTCTGTATCAGAACTCATTTGAATATTTGGTTCTCCAATTTTATTAAATCCATTTAATGTTTCTTCAAATGTATCTTCTTTTTCAGAATCCGTAATGGATACTTTAACATCTTTAGACACTTCAATGTCACCATTTGGTAAAGTAGACTCAGTGATTGTTTCTACAGTCGTCCTAATTTTTGTATTTTGGCCTTCGGGTACTATTTCTTTTGTTGTAATAGTAGTGATTACTTGCTGGATTTCTTTTCCATCTCTAAAAACTTTGTTAGACGTTTTTTCAATTGTTACATTCGCATCGTCTTTCCTCTTAAAATCACCCGGAGCAGAAATATTTTCTATTATTTTATTTGAATCAATTTCACAGATAGAAGTACTTGTATCTATATTTGTGCGTGATGAGCCATCTGGAAATTGGTCTGTCGTTGTCACGATTTTAACGGTTTTCGTCTTTGATAGAATACCTCGAGAATCACAATAATTAGTTTTTATAATTTTAGTATTTATTGATCGCTTTATTTTGCAATCATTCTCTACAATGTCTTGGAATTCTTCATTTTCATAGACCTGGGAATTACCAACAGGAGTAAGGTCTTTAAGAATTGTAGCAAGTTTCTTTGCTTGTATCTGATCTTCACTTATACCATCACCTGAGATGCCTTCATCTTTCAATTCTTCATCTAAAATGGTAACCTTTTCACTTGTTTTCGTTATCACAGAACCATCAGGATGCTCATCTTCAACTATAGTAGTTGTTGTCGTTTTTGATCTTCTCAGATTATTAGTTGTATTATAAAAATATTGTAATTTTGTGATGGTTGTTGTTTTTCTTTTTATTGTTACACCGGAGTCTGTAATAGTTTCTATTTCTGTGTTCGAATCTTCTATAGGTTCTCCTATTTGTACAAGTCCATCTAAAGAATCCATTTGATCACGATGGTTTTCATAATCAGAAATGGATATCTTAATATCTTTTGTAACTTCCGTTAAACCGTCTGGTAGTAATGACTCTGTGACTGTTTCTACAGTAGTCTTAAGTTTTTTCTTTATTTTATCTTTTGTACTTAGAACTTCTTTTGTGGTTGTTGTTGTTATAATTTGTGGAACTATCCTGCCATTTAGTGTCATATTTGTTTCTTGACGATTCACGTCCACTGATTTGTCCTCAAGAACTGTGTATTCAGTCAGTTCCGATTTTTCAATTACGTCTTCCATTTCTACATCTTCTAATGATGTACTACTGTCAACTTTAGTTTGCAAAGAGCCATCCGGATATTCATCAGTCGTTGTTACAATAGTAACAGTCTTTAATTTCTTTGGAACGCCAAAGCTATCAACATAATGTGTTTTTATTATTTTTGTTAATATTGTCCGTTTGATAACAAAACCGTCGCATGTTATACGTTCAGTTTCCGAAGAGACGGATTCTTCTGGTTCACCAGATACAGTGAAGTCACAAAGCAATTTGTCAAGGTTGCTACTTGAGTCGATAGTTATTTCTTCAGTTTTTACTTCCACGTTCTTTTGAACATCTTTGGCACCATCAGGATATTCCTTTGTTTTGTTTGTTTCTATAGTAGTTCTTATAATTGTCTTACTATCGTCAATTCGTAAAGTTTCCTTTTTAGTTGTAGTAGTTATAGTTTCGATTATGTCAATATTATTTTCCTTTATTATTTTCTTACTAACATCAGTATCTATAATAGTATCTTCTATGCGGCTATCATTTTCAACATCTTCCATTATAAACTGTTCACCTTTGGTAATAAAAGGCGAATCAGGCTCGGGTGCTTCTTCATTGCTAATAAATTGAACCGGACAGCTTTTTTCCGATTCAGATTTATCGTCGCTATGTTGTAAGTAAAATTTATCCAGTTTTCTATCTTTATCATATAAATCCATCTGAGAAGTTGATCTGAGAGTAGAAGAACACTCGGAAAGTAATGTCTGAGTATCTGTTGTAGTTGTCGTTGAGCCATCTGAACTTTTACTTAAGGTTGTAGTTTCAATAGTAGTTTTCACATTTTGAGGTGTGCCATCTTCCCTAGAAATGATTTCTTTTGTTGTTACCGTGGTAATTGTTTGTGTCAGAACATTTTCACCTTCTTTTATAATTTTCGTGACAGTATCTGTTTCAGTTTTTATTTTTCCCATTGTTTGCAGTAAAGATAACATTTCAGATTCATCATCATAGTCTTCTTTATCAGCCTTAAGTGGTTTTGATACCTTTTCCGTAGATGTCGAGATCTTTTGCGTTAAAATATCTTCTCCCACATGCACAATTTTTTTTATTGTCTCCTCGGATCCATGGAGTTTGTCATACTTAAGTTCACTCTGAACACCATCAGAAACTTTAATATCTTGATAACTACTTGGAGTTTTTGGTAATGGACTTACGGGTACAGTAGGAGGAGTTCCTACCCTGTCAATTTTTGTACGAATTGGTATTGACTGAACTTCTTCTGTTTTAATTCCTTGTTGGACGATTTCTCCCGTAAATGCTTTCTTAACACTTTCAAGAAGATGTGTCTCGGCAAACCTCTGTGTTTCTGTTTCATTTGTTTCCTTTGATTTGTCGGTGTGACTTTCAATTTCATCTAATGTTAATTTCTGATCTTTAAGCGTTTGGGGAGATTTCTTTTCGGATTTTTCTGTACTTTCATAACTATATTTTTCTTCTAAACTGCCTTCTTTTGAAACATCTTCAGAACTGCTCCCATGTAACAAAGTATGAGTATAACTATCTCTATCTATAATTCCACTATCAATAGTAGAGATTGAAGATAATTTATCGTCAAAGTCGAGTACAGTTTCGTCCGAGGCTGTTTGTGGAAAGCATGATTCTTTTCTGAGTGAAGAATCAGTTTTTGTAAGAACATTTTGATCACTAATGTCGAACACATGTCTGACAGTAGATTCAACAATCGATCGTTTATCACCGGTAAATTTATCAAGATCTTTTTCATCTTTTGTTTCGATTTCCTCTTTCAATAATGCTTTATTATCACTCACATCAGAAAAGAAAGATTCTTTAGTAGTATCTTTAGAATGAGTTTCGTCAATATGGAAATCTATTTTAGGTTCTTTTGAATGTCCATTAAAGAATTTCGACTCAATTTTCTTATCTGAAATTTGTACACTTTTATCATTAATCCATGAAGATTTTGCATCATCACACAAATCTTCCCGCAATACTATACTATCGGATGTTCCATCAGCAGTTGTTTTATATGACGATTCCAATGATGTCTCCTTCTTCCTAAGAAGAGTTGTTGGCTTCTCTTTCATCTTTTCAATGGGAAGCTCTTTTCCTGTTGTCTCAATAGGACTGAGTTGCTTATCTTTCTGAGATTTATCGACAGACAACTTCTCATCGCCTGCCAAGCGGCTGAGGTCTCTTGTCGCTTGTTCTTCTTTGACTGGCACCTCCTTCTCGCTAGGACTTGAGGTAGGCTTCTCTGCCTTCTTTTCAATGGGAAGTTCAACCAAAGTCTCAACAGGACTTGGTGACTTTTCCTTTGATATCGTTTCCAGGGGCGCTTTTTCCTCGGCAGCCAAGGGACTTGGTATCTTCTCCTTTACTTCATCTAAGAATTGTGTCTGCTTCTCGCTTAGAGGAGTCTTTGGCTTCTCTTCCTTCTTTTCAGTGAGAAGCTCCTTTTCTGCGGGCTCAACAGCACTTGATGATATAGCCATTTGAGATTTATCAACAGGTAACTTCTCATCGATGGCTAAGGGGCTGAGGTCTTTTGTCTGTACTTCTTCTTTGACTGGCACCACCTTCTCAGTTCGGACTGTCGCTGACTTCTCTCCCCTCTTTTCAACTGAAAGGTTCTTATCCAAAATCTCAACAGGACTTGGTGACTCATCCTTCTGAGATTTATCGAGAGGCGCCTTCTCATCGATCACCAAGGGGCTGAGGCCTATTGTTTCTATTCCATTTTTGACTGGATCTTCCTTATCACTTGGAGTTAAAGTTGTCTTCTCTTCCTTTATTTCAATGGGACGTTCTTTATCCAAAGTATCAACAGGAATTGGTGACTTTTTCATTGATATCGTGTCAAGTGGTATCTTTTCCTCGGCAGTCAAGGGGCCCGGTGTTTTCTCCTTAACTTCATCTAAGATATGTGACTGCTTTGCGCTAGGAAGAGTAGTTGGCTTGTCTTCCTCCTTTTCAGTGAGAACCTCCTTTTCTTTGGCCTCAACAGGACTTGGTGACTCATCCTTCTGAGATTTATGGACAGGTACCTTCTCATCAATCACCAAGGGGCTGACATCTTTTTTCGCAACTTCATCTTTGACTGGCACCACCGTCTCAGTTGGAACTGTCGCTGGCTTCTCTTCCTCCTTTTCCACTGAAACTTCTTTTTCTAAAGTCTCGACAGGACTTGGTAACTTTTCCTTTGGCATCTTGTCAAAGGGCTCTTCTTCCTCAGCAGTCAAGGCACTTGGTGTTTTGTCCTTCACTTTATTTCCGAATGAAATATCTTTTTCACTAGGTATTGTCGTCGGTTTCTCTTCTACCTTTTCAGTGGGAATCTCCTTTCCTTTGGTCACAACAGGAATTGGTGACTTGTCCTTCGGAGATTGATCGACAGGTACCTTCTCATCGATTGGAAGGGGGCTGAGGTCCTTTGTCTTTACTTGTTCTTTGACTGGCATCTCCTCGCTAGGAATTGTCGTTGGCTTCTCTTCCTTCTTTTCCATGGGAAGATCTTTATCTACAGCCTCAACAGGACTCGGTGACTTTTCCTTTGGTATCTTGTCAAGGGGTACTTTTTCCTCGCAGTCAAGGCACTTGGGGTCTTGTCCTTCATTTCATCTGCGAATGAAATATCTTTTTCACTAGGTTTTGTCGTTGGTTTCTCTTCCACCTTTTCAGTGGGAACCTCCTTTTCTTTGGCCTCAACAGGACTTGGTGACTTATCCTTCTGAGGTTTATCAATAGGTACTTTCTTGTCGGAGGCCAAGAGGCTGAGGTCCTTTGTCTTTACTTCTTCTTTGACTGGCACCTCCTCGCTAGGAATTGTCGTTGGCTTCTCTTCCTTCTTTTCTATGGGAAGATCTTTATCTAGAGCCTCAATAGGACTTGGTGACTTTTCCTTTGGTATCTTGTCAACGGGTGCTTTTTCCTCAGCAGTCAAGGCACTTGGTGTCTTGTCCTTTACTTCATCTGCGATTGAAATATCTTTTTCACTAGACAGTGGCTTTAGTTTCTCTTCTACCTTCTTCAGTGGGAACCTCCTTTTCTTTGGCCTCAACAGGACTTGGTGACTTATCCTTCTGAGATTTATCAATAGGTACCTTCTCGTCGATGGCCAAGGGGCTGAGGTCCTTTGTCTTTACTTCTTCTTTGACTGGCATCTCCTCGCTAGGAATTGTCGTTGGCTTCTCTTCCTTCTTTTCCATGGGAAGATCTTTATCTAGAGCCTCAACAGGACTTGGTGATTTTTCCTGTGGTATCTTGTCAAGAGCCGCTTTTTCCTCAGCAGTCAAGGCACTTGGTATCTTGTCCTTTACTTCATCTGCGATTGAAATATCTTTTTCACTAGACAGTGGCGTTAGTTTCTCTTCTACCTTTTCAGTGGAAACCTCCTTTTCTTTGGCTTCAACAGGACTTGGTGACTTATCCTTCTGAGATTTATCAATAGGTACCTTCTCGTCGATGGCCAAGGGGCTGAGGTCCTTTGTCTTTACTTCTTCTTTGACTGGCATCTCCTCGCTAGGCAATTGTCGTTGGCTTCTCTTCCTTCTTTTCCATGGGAAGATCTTTATCTACAGCCTCAACAGGACTCGGTGACTTTTCCTTTGGTATCTTGTCAAGAGCCGCTTTTTCCTCAGCAGTCAAGGCACTTGGTGTCTTATCCTTTAATTCATCTGCGATTGAAATATCTTTTTCACTTGGTAGTGGCGCTGGTTTCTCTTCCACCTTTTCAGTGGGAACCTCCTTTTCTTTGGCCTCAACAGGACTTGGTGACTTATCCTTCTGAGATTTATCAATTGGTACCTTCTCGTCAATGGCCAAGGGGCTGAGGTCCTTTGTCTTTACTTCTTCTTTGACTGGCATCTCCTCGCTAGGAATTGTCGTTGGCTTCTCTTCCTTCTTTTCAGTGGGAAGATCTTTATACAGCCTCAACAGGACTCGGTGACTTTTCCTTTGGCATCTTGTCAAAGGGCGCTTTTTCCTCAGGTCCTTTGTCCAGTCAAGGGACTTGGGGTCTTGTCCTTCATTTCATCTGCGAATGAAATCTCTTGAAATATCTCAACAGGACTTGGTTTTTTCCTCTTGTCAACGGAGTCAAGGCACTTGGCGTCTTGTCCTTTTCTTGCGATTGAAATATCCACCTTTTCTTCTTCTTTTCAGTGGGAACCTCCTTTTCTTTGGCCTCAACAGGACTTGGTGACTTATCCTTCTGAGATTTATCAATAGGTACCTTCTCGTCGATGGCCAAGGGGCTGAGGTCCTTTGTCTTTACTTCTTCTTTGACTGGCATCTCCTCGCTAGGAATTGTCGTTGGCTTCTCTTCCTTCTTTTCCATGGGAAGATCTTTATCTACAGCCTCAACAGGACTCGGTGACTTTTCCTTTGGTATCTTGTCAAGGGCCACTTTTTCCTCAGCAGTCGAGGCAATTAGTGTCTCATCCTTTAATTCATCTGCGATTGAAATATCTTTTTCACTTGGTAGTGGCGCTGGTTTCTCTTCCACCTTTTCAGTGGGAACCTCCTTTTTCTTTGGCCTCAACAGGACTTGGTGACTTATCCTTCTGAGATTTATCAATAGGTACCTTCTCGTCGATGGCCAAGGGGCTGAGGTCCTTTGTCTTTACTTCTTCTTTAACTAGCATCTCCTCACTGGAAATCGGCATTTGCTTCTCTTCCTTCCTTTCCATGGGAAGATCTATATCTACAGCCTCAACAGGACTTGGTGACTTTTCCTTTGGCATCTTGTCAAAGGGCGCTTTTTCCTCAGCAGTCAAGGCACTTGGTGTTTTGTCCTGCACTTCATCTGCGAATGAAATATCTTTTTCACTAGGTTTTGTCGTTGGTTTCTCTTCCACCTTTTCAGTGGGAACCTCCTTTTCTTTGGCCTCAACAGGACTTGGTGACTTATCCTTCTGAGATTTATCAATAGGTACCTTCTCGTCGATGGCCAAGGGGCTGAGGTCCTTTGTCTTTACTTCTTCTTTGACTAGCATCTCCTCACTGGGAATTGCCGTTGGCTTCTCTTTTATCTTTTCCATTGGAAGATCTTTATCTAAAGCCTCAACAGGACTCGGTGACTTTTCCTTTGGTATCTTGTCAAGGGCCACTTTTCCTCAGCAGTCAAGGCACTTGGGGTCTTGTCCTTCATTTCATCTGCGATTGAAATATCTTTTTCACTAGGTTTTGTCGTTGGTTTCTCTTCCACCTTTTCAGTGGGAACCTCCTTTTCTTTGGCCTCAACAGGACTTGGTGACTTATCCTTCTGAGATTTATCAATAGGTACCTTCTCGTCGATGGCCAAGGGGCTGAGGTCTTTTGTCTTTACTTCTTCTTTGACTGGCAACTCCTGGCTAGGAATAGTCGTTGTCTTCAATTCCTTCTTTGCTGTGGGAAGATCTTTATCAAATGCCTCAACAGGACTTGGTGACTTATCCTTCCTGCCCTCTTTTCCACTGAAACTTCTTTATCTAAAGTCCCAACAGGACTTGGTGACTTTTCCTTTGATATCGAGTCAAGGGGCGCTTTTTTCTCGGCAGCAATTGGACTTGATGTCTTCTTTTTTATTTCACC
The DNA here is from genome assembly GCA_933534255.1 of Iphiclides podalirius. Classification (NCBI taxonomy): domain Eukaryota; kingdom Metazoa; phylum Arthropoda; class Insecta; order Lepidoptera; family Papilionidae; genus Iphiclides; species Iphiclides podalirius. Next base: position 12,627,000 of record OW152831.1, on the reverse strand, counting down.
TTCGAGTGATATGTCATTTTCGCTAAATAATTTCATTAGTTTGTCCTCCTCCTTTTCAGTTAGAAGCTCCTTTTTTGCAATCTCAAGATAACTTGGTGATTTATCTTCCTGAGGCGATGATCGCGCTCTTAAATCGCTTGATACTTTTTCGTATTTTCTTTCCAAGACTTCGTCCTTTGATATATCTATTATATCATAGTCGTAAGAAATTTCTTCCGTTGTTTTCGTTACAACAGAACTGTCAGGATAATAATCGTTAGTAATCTCCTTTGTTGATAGCTTTAAAATCTTTTGTTTCTTCTCACGATGAATTAACAGTTGTTTTGTTGTCGTTATATTAATTTGTCTTCTGATGGTTATACTTTGTTTTGTAATAGAAGTCTCTTCTTTCGATATTATTTTAACAGGTTCTCCGATTTCATCAAACGCTTTTAGATCTTTTATTTGCTGTATAAAGGTTTTTCGTAATTCCTCTAATCCATATGTTATATCTGTTATAAATATGCACTTTTCTTGATTTGTGTTTGTTGAGCTGTCATCGAAAGTATCTGTGGTCGTAGTTGAAGTTATCGTCATAATTTTAAAAGCAGACGCTTTCTCGTGGTAGTACTTTGTTTTAGTAATTCTCGTTACTATTTTGCGATTAACAAACTGAATAATATTTACATTTTTTATAGGAAATCGCTTAACTGTGTTTATTTCATAGCTTTCCGGTTCACTTATCTGAATTAGCTCCGTGAGAATTGATTCAGCTTCATTTTCACTAAGCAACTGTGATGCCTCGCTTGCATCAATGGCCGATGTTCTGATGTCTTCTATTATATTTTCACATATTTTTATCAACCCAAGTTCTCTCGGTTTTTTACTTTCAGTAGAAATGGAAGTTATATCCGATATATAATGACTTGTACATACATTTGTTATTAAAAAACCATCCGGCTGCTTGTCTTTTATAATTGTTTGTATTAATGTTGTTAATTTGACCAATAAGCCATTTGTATTACAATATTTAGTTTTTATAGTTGTGGTCGCTATATTCCTTTCGACGACAATATTCCTATCTTCAATGACAAAATTTCTTGTTATCTGTATTTCTTCAGGGTCATCTATGGGGATGAGGCCTATTAGATTCAACTTTAGCGTTTCCTCATCTATTTTCCTAGGCTCAGATATTTCTTTATAACTTTGAACTCTTTGATCGCATTCGAAATCTTCAACTAAGCTTAGTAAATTTGTTTCTGTGATACCAGATCTTTTTATAAGGTTATTAAGTTTGAGGCTATATTCTTGCATTGTGGATTGTTTTATATCAAGTGATAAAGAAGACTTTTCTTCTGGGTGTCCACCCAGTCCACCATCGATAGCTCTATCTTTTTCTAAACTTACTTGCTTTTCGTCAAGTTGGTCAGAAACGATAACTTTTTGTGATAAAACTTTTTCTTGTTTTTTCTCTGCACTTTTTGAATCGGAAATATTTACTTTGTCTTGTGTTTCTTCTAATACTACTGTAGAACTGTCTTTTTTGTATTCCATTTCCATATCTGAAGATACTTGGTGCACTTCTGAATCGAGTTCTGTTTTTCCAGTTAAGTATTTATTCAAATAAACCTGATCTTTCTCCTCAGAAACAAGTTCTTGTTCAAAAACTTGTTTGAGAAGAATATCTGAGTCAATTTTCGGACTTCTTGACTTTGAATCGATGGTGATGACTGCTTGCGGTTCTGTTTTGTCCAATACTGTTGTGTCGATTTCAAATTTATCTGGGCTATGAGATTTTCTTTCCATGTGTGGTTCATCGACATATTGTCTTTGCTTTTCAGTGATTATGTCTTTTACGTGTAATTCGGTAGCGTACTTATCAACCGAGTCAAAGTCTTGTAACTTTCTGTGATGTAATTGCAAGTGAGTAGAATCCTCCTTTTTCTTTAAATTTGATAATTTTTCATCCAGTTTTTCTAGTGTTTTTGCAGAATCCAACGTTACGCTCAGTCTTTTTTCCCTTTTTCCTTGTTGGTCTTTATCAATTTCACCATTTTCGATCTTCTTTAAAGGTACAGAATCTTCTGGTTTAACAACATCAGTTGCAATTCTGTCCCTTACTGTAAAATCTTCGATATATTTTTTGACTTCACGTTTAATTTTCTTATTTTCACTTAAAACGGTTTTATCAGATATGTCGCTTATTTCTTCAGATGTAACTGATCTCACAGGTGATACTTCTTTATCATGTTTTTCAAAGTAAACAAGTTTATCTTTAGCAACATCTGTTATTTTAATTAAATCAGGCTTTAACTGTTTTTCGTTGTCAATAAACCTTTTTGTAACTTCGATATCCGTTTCATCGTCTTTAATAAAAGTTTCTGGAGACTTTCGAAGCATTGGAGACCTTTCAGCTATAAGTTCATCAAGACTTTTGTCAGATTTTAAAACTTCTGCGACGTCCGCAACGATACGTTCTACATCTTTAGGGCTAAGAGGTGGCTTTTCTGATATTTCAAGCGTACGTGCTTCCTCAATTTCTCTTTCAACATCTTCAGGAATTGAGGGTATTTTTTCAGAGGTTTCCTCAATAATAACAATTTCTTCTTTAATTGGAGAATCAAGTGTCGTAATATGAGTTTCTCGTAATTTTTCTGTATACGGTGTGTACATAAAATGATCATCGTCAAATTCTTTGACGGGTTCTAGATCTTTTCCAGTTACTCCCAAAATCTTTGCTTGCCCTGGGTATATTGGTGACTCAGGTGCTGAGCCTGGTGTAACTGTTACGAGCTCAGGGTGTGATGGTCGTTCAAGAGTTTTAATAACTACGTTTTCCACCGTTTTTATTCCTTTTACAAGAGATTTATCTACCAATGGTAAGTCACATGGAACTTTCATATCTTGTATAATAGCGACATGCTTCAACTTCAAGATATCTTCTTCTATTGGTGTTTTCTTTTCTTCAAATGTTCTATAATCCACCTCTTCGTGTAAGGGAAGGTCAGCAACTTCATCTGGTGTTTTTACAACTTCTCTTACGGGAGCTGGTAGTCCTTCAACTTTCGGTTTCTTTTCAGTAAGTACATATTTAGAAATATCAGTAAGTGTTTGTGGCGCAACTATTTCCTTTGTCTGCTCTTTTATATGTTTTTCTTCTATTTGCTGGTCTTCCTTTATTTCATCTAAAGTTATACGTTCATCTTCAGGAAGAGTTGGAGCAGTAGTTGCTCCTGATTCAACTGTTGTTGAAATTTTTTCGTCTGGTTGCGATTCCTGTACAAGATAAATTTCAAGAGAATCTTTAGGTTTTAAAATTCCACTCTTACTATCTGTTGTTTTCTTTTCACTACTAATATCTTGCTTTTCCTCTACACTTTCGGAATGTTCTTTTGAATCCGGCTTCGATTTTTTCTCAGTTTCTGTTTTTATTTTATCGTAGCTAGGTTTTTCATCGCCTTTCAGTTTTTCCGACTCTTCTTTATCTCTAATATGCTTTTGCAGTTCTTTTTCATAATCATCTTTCTTAGGATCAAGCTCACGAACTAAAACCGAAACCTCTGGGTATTGACTTACTTCTTCCTTTTCTATTATTAAATATTCTTCTTCAAATTCGGCATCACCAGCTATATCAGTCTTGGTATCATCAATTAAGCAAGTGATTTTTTCTATATCTGACCGACCTATATATTCTATTTTTTCTTCAGCTTCGCTATCTCTGTTAAATACTGCTTCTATTTCCCTTACGATTTCCTGTTCCTCTCTTTCATCTAGTTCTTGCTGCTTTATATCATCAAGAGATTTGGATGTGTCTTCATCAGATTTCTTAGCATCTTTTAAGATGTCTTCATAATTAACTCTTTGTAAGCCTTTTATTTTTGCAGCATCACTTTTTGTTCCTTTAACGGTTTTTGATGGGCTTTTCATGGTCTTTAGACCTTTTATAGGAGAAACCAATGGTCTCGGTCTTCTTGAACATTGGTTCTCGTTTGGGTTTCATTTCCTTCTTATCTAATGATTTTTGAATAACATCGCGTTTCGGAGATGCTTGTTTGTATTTGGACTCGACAACTTTACGGTTGCTTGCTTCCTTTACGCTTTTCGCAGGTGTGCTTCCTGGGCTAAGTTTTCTTGTTTTTGCTTTCACTTTTTCTTTGCTGGCTGGTACACCAGTAATAGACTTAGGTTCAACAACTTTCTTTGGTGTTGTTGGCGGTGATCTTTTATCTTCCGAAATTATTTTTCTTTCGCTTACGGTTGATGCAATCTTTTTCTGAGTAGCTCGATGAATAATTTTGCTTTTAACAGTCGAACTGACTGTATCAGATTTCACTTTGGCTTCAAATTTTCTTTTACCCTCCGGTTTTGATTTCATATCAGAATCAGTTTTTTTTGTTTCTGCAACTTTAATAACAGATTCTTTAACGTCATCAATTTTTTCGACACGTTTTACTTTTTTATCCAATGGTTTCTCTTTTTTCTTAGTTTCTGTCTTCTTAGGTAAACCGTCAATTACAGTACTTTCGTACTGAGCGAATTTATCGTCTAGTTTAGTATCAACTCTGGCAGTGATAGCGTTTTGCAAAACGGATTCGATCTTTTTGTCTTCGTCGTCTACTAATTCGCTTAATAACTTGTTGTCAATTATATTTTTAGAATCAGGTTCATCTTTAAAAGTTTTTATTTTTTTTTGATCCATATCTGATAACTTATCTTCCTTGACCTTTTCTGCAGAAACGGTTCGTTCCTTACTTACTCGTGCGGTAGCTTTTGTTTTTGTTGTAGTAGTTACAATCGGAGCGGTTGCAACTGGGGGGAGAGTTGCAGCCATTTGGCGGCCAGTACATGTCGGATGTTGCAGAAACTCTAAGTTTTTCAACTTTTCGAGACCTTCAAATATTTTATGTTGTGGAGTGGAACCAGGAAACATTATCCTTGTTATAGTATCATCGGGATTAGCCGGGCGCCATACGAGTAACGCGCATATTGACACTAAATTTGGAATAGGAAAATTGAATTGTCCAGATACACTAGCGCCTTCAAAAAGTTTTTGTTCACTATTATGCCATCTTTTTAAGAATTCGCGAACATGCTTCGAGTCCTTGGACGGATTCAGTACATACATATCAAGTGTACCTGAAAATAAATAGATACAATGTTATTTTAAAATAGTTTTTAATAAAAATTAATGCTTGTTCTAAATAGATGATATCATGAAATAAGCTTTTAACTGTTTTTTTTTTTATTTTTCTGATTTTTTTATATTGTTTAATAGTTGCCTATTATCATTGGTAATGCTGTTAAGTGGATGATGATATAATAGACAAATGAATTATTCATACAATTTTATAGAGTAATATATACATATATATAATGAAACCTGGCTCTTGCATTAGAGGGTGTGGCTTCAATACAAGTACTGGAAAAATATTGTGTGAAAATAGTGTTTGTCATAGTCATAGTGTTTGTCTGGGTGTTTATACATATATGAATAATATTTGTATTTATTTGAAAAGAAAAGTATGTTTATCAGTAATCTAGTTCCCATTGTATGAGTGTTCCTTAGTTTGGGACCAGAGAAAATTGTGTAAAATTGTGTCCTAAAATATTAAGTTATTTTTTTAAAACTAAAAATACCACTTACCATGACCAACTTTATGGTACAGATTTATAGGTTCAGGGCTGCGGTAACAATGCTGTGGCTTCAGATTAATGTGGCGTAAATCTGCTACCAAGTCAGAGCCTTCTTGGAGGAGGGACACCAACAGAGGATCAGTGTCCTTATCACCATCAGGGCTGGCAAGAGCGCGTCGCTCCTGAAATTTGTTGTACATTAATTTAATGCAAATAAAATAAGTCACAATTATCAATATTGCACACAGAAACACTAGGTGATAAGAAATGCCAGTAAATAGAAGTATAATATGCTTTATTGCAATTAAAACCTTCATTAAACTATTATAAAAAAGTTTTATTTATCCAAAATTTACTTTTCATACTTGGCCTTCCCTTGAACCTTATCACTTTTAAAGGCAGAATTCATAGTTACTATAAAAGTTAAGTATAAAATATGTAATGAGTACATCATCTTTTATGGGTATAGAATAATTACTAGCAAGTGATTATATAATACTCTATTCTAACTATTGCATTTATTACATTACACAGTATTTTAGTAATCAAAGACAACTTAATTATTAAACTATTTGAGTTATATAAAGCTTACGAAATCAAAAGCTGCCTTTTTGTTTCAATTCTTGAATAAATGCATGTTCTTATATGGTATTTAATGTTATTAATAAATTAACGTACGTAGGTTTTATCTTGTGAACATTTACTTTTTTCAAAGCTCGATAAAAATATCTTTTATACTTCCTTTTGATAAAATGGAAAAAAATGTTTAATTATAAATATCTAGTTAATATAATTTTTAATAAGTACATAATAGAAATAATGTTCATAAGTCAATCACAAGTTATTTTTAACAAAAAAGAAATTTAATATTTTAGTTGCAAAATCCATTTTATACCTACTTACTTTTATATAGAATTCAACTTAGTTTTAATTGACATTTATTTCACTCAAGTTTTTAAATTGTCTATTACTATTATAATTTCTGCAATTCTAAATTCCTCATTTAATGCAATTCTAAATTCTTAATTAATGCCGCCAAAATCAAAATAAAGTGCACCAAAATACGTTCCGTTTAATGTTTAACATACTCGTACATGACATGACATATTAAACACTGTCAAAGAAGGGTCCTCTAATCTACATATATAATTTTTTTTTTATGCAAACATATATATTGAATACAAATATTCAATTATTATATTAAGTTTTTTTTTGTGTTGTTGTTTATGTTTATATTACACTTACTTCTAAATTACAGAAGAAGTGTCCAATTTGTGGATAAACGTTTGCTGTCGCTTTCCTGCGCAGGACGGATGCCATGCCTGATATAGAACAATTGTTGAGACGAGTGAAAAGCACTGCGTCAAGTCGGTCCAGGTGTCGTGCGAAGTCCCACCAACAGGCCTTGCGGGAGAAACCACCGTCCACTGAAAGTACATTAGTGCGTAATTAGACAAGGGGAAATGTGGAAAGTTAATCGCAAAAAACTTGAAATTTAATTTATGAAGAAATATTTTAAGTATGTAGTAAGTCAATTTCAAAATTAAAAATTATCACAAACTTTTGCAGTTAGCAATGTTAGTGCAATTTAAAAAGAAAATCTCCACTTCCTACATTTATTAATTTTCTGTGCATTATTTAAAATTTCTTTTAGTCGATACCCAATTATATTTAATTAATTATTTTTGTATAATAACTTAATACCATGGTCAGCATTCGAAGTGTTACCAACTTTAAGCTGCTATAGCAAGCAAACGGTTATTGACAGCATGACATTTATACCGTTATCAAAAGAATGGAAATTGTTATCATTAGCTTTAGCATCATGGTTTTTCTCGAAATAATTATTAAAACGGTACCATTGACACCGTTTCATTAGTTACCTACGTTTATCTTCACAACGTAATTTTTTCTTTTGATCTTAAAATTGTCAAAAAAGTTGAAGAATGCTTTCTACCGGTTAAAATTTTGTATGAAGACGAAAATAATCACTCGGAAAAAAACAAAGTAATTTGTTGTCAATTTTCGGGTTAATAATATATTCTGTGCTAAAACTGATTTCATTAGGTATATGATATATTTATCGTCTTATTGAACGATCGTATCGGTGTGATTTTATGTCAATTCCCTTATAGCCTTTTGGCTCTTGGCTGTTCGCCAGATGTCCTTGAAAGACAGAAGCTGCTTGTTTTATTTATTGGAAAGACGCCTAACATTAACAGTTATCACATTTCATTTACTTACAAGGTTTTTTTAACCGTCTTGGCTAGATCGTATCCAAAATACTTATACGTTTGAAGCAAGACAATTAATACTCCATTTAGCTTTTATTATTTTTCTTTATGCTTTAATTTTTTGGTCATCGTTATACGGTATAGGGATCATAAAGAGCCGCCGATTAGGGTGGTCGAAAAAATATCGATATATCGTTATTTTTCATAAAACATCGATATCTGTCTGTCTGTCTGAATGTTACGCCTTTAGCCTATTCTACGCAGACGTAGTCGCGGGCAGAAGCTAGTATGTAAAATAAGTTCGTTTTGATGATCGACTGTCGGCTCATTTTGTGTTACCATGGCAACGTCAAAACAAATACCGAGTGCTTCTTCAAGATACACTAGTGACTGGTTCCGTCGCCTAGAAGGCCACAAGAGTGCCACAAGTAAAATCTTCTCGGGTCACCCGTCGCCTATACATCCACGGGGCCCGACCTCGACGGCCTCTCCACACTTGGCGCGGTGCCAAAGCGAATATTGGCTTTTCAAAGTCACACTTTTTCGCGAGCGACCGGATGCTGTGGACTACAGATTGGAGTGGTCCTAATCTAACATCCGTTAACTTTCCTTACACTTAGCAAGATAATTGCGCAATTTAAACGAACTTACGGAAGCAATACTTAGTGCGGTGATATTTCGATATCTTGATTGAGGCCTAGATGGCTTTTAAAGAAAAGTTTAGGTAAATAAGAATGTTTGAAATTCGATTTTGATTTTGGAATCGTAGTCAGGTATTATTATTAAAGCGCGTTGTGTCGCTTTTACCGAGATTGCAAAGTTTATGGTCTTTGATGCCGGAGCAGGTGGAATAATCTTAAAAACTGGGGATCCCAAGGACAAAATTTGCCATTCTACGTTATCGTTTTCACAGCGTTCCAAACTTTAACTGGCTGACTATCACATCCTAACTAAAATAACTATTTAAGATATTTATAAGCCATTTCCAAAAGCTGTATATTTAAAAATGTTAAAGTAATTAATTAATAAAACTGAATAATTTTTATTACGTTTTGAAACAAAAATAACGTTTACCATACAAAACATTTTTACGTCAATAAAAATTAATTAGTCTTATCCTTTAAACGAGCAATTCTTGTATATATAATATATATAATCGGAATCTCGGAAACGGCTCCAGCGATTTTCATGAAATTTAGTATGTGCATAGATTCGGGGGCGAAAAATCGATCTAGCTAGGTTTCATTTTTAGAAAATGTCCTTTTATCCCTGTTTTCAGGGAATGAAAAATATAATTCGAATATGACGGTAAATTTCGCCGCAAGAGAAAATGTCATAATAGCTCAGTCGGTAATCGGGCGGCCCCAAAATAGACGGCCGTGGTTCGCGTCACGATCATTTACACATTTATTTTTAACTTTTTTTTCGATTCCAGATCATTTCTTTCTTTATTTTTAATTTTTTGTCAATTTGTTATTTTGTAATTTTTTTCCCTTTTTTTGTTTTAAGTTCTTTCTTTTGTGAAAAACATCAGTTCGTATTTTCTTATTATTACGTCGGTAAGATCGAAAAATATTATGCATATTTCATTACTCAGTTATTTGTATCTAAATGTAATTTCAAAAATACACGATTTACCAAAAAAAAAAAAAACAAACCGAGCAAAGCTCGGTCCTCCGGGTACTATATAATAATTAAGCCAATAAATTATGTCAGGCGCAACTTGAATACTACTTATACTATACACTTTGAATGAACTACACTTCATTCAAAGTTGACACATACGTGATACACACTTAATTTCATACAGCTATTGTTTACATTCGTTTTCATCATGGCTTGACTGATTTCAAGTTTTAAGCACAAATCAAGATCCAATTAATAATGATTATTAGAATGTGTCGATACTTTTGCGAGGATCATCATGAGATGTATATTTCGTTCACCTCGATAACCCTTCAATTAGTTGATTCCACTCACCCAGCATGTTGAAGCCGTTTATTCCGAAAAGGGCGGCGTCTCCTTGACCCCCCGGGAACACGTAGAGGGTCGGGTGGCTGAACCTTATGTTGCCGACCACGTCGCTGGAGACCAGCAGCTGTTCCAGGCTGGCTGGCACCACGTACGGCTCGAGGTATGCTGCGAAGTGGACACAGGGTTAAGACCTTGCTCCAAATGAGACCACGGTGGAAAGATGTGGCTGACAGCCGCGGGATAAGTCAGAACCCTCAGAGCATATAGTTAGTGGGGACGAAAACTTTCATCGTCCCAAAAGAAGGATATGTCACGTAAGTATTTGTTATTGTCATTGTATTACTTATATCCTGCCGACATCGTATATCGCATCATAGACAACAACATATAACTTGTTGGATAACGCATTCTGTTATAAATAATCTGTATATTTTTCATGCACAACTAATATATAATACAAATAAAGGGGATAAAAAAATCTATTGCGATAACAAGGGCCACACAGGGGCCTGTACATACAGACATATGGATATACATATAATTTAGGTTTACCCATATGCATTTCTTTACCTAATTCCACATAAACTCAATGATGCTAGTAGGTTGTTGAATTGCATATATAATGTCTTGATACCAACAAGTTGTTTTTATAACGAAAAACAAAACTGACTCCAAAACTCGCTCTGTATTCAGTTTATAATTGATTTTCGGGAGTTCCCTGAGTATCTCTGAAAGCTGAGATCCAATATCAATGAAATTAATATGGGACCACACGGGAAGCACCAGCTTTCAAATAAGTAAAGAATCGTCAAAATCGCTTAACCCAGTCGAAAGTTATGAGGTAACAAACATAAAAAAAATACAGGTCAAATTGAAAATCTCCCCCTCTTTTGAAGTCGCTCTATAAATTACGTGAAACAACAGCTGAACTCGGCGCTGAGTTGCATTTGTACATTATTGAATTAACTCTCATTCTCACATCATAAATTATCCAATTAAATTAACTATCAACCGCACACATGGCTCGTTTAGCCCGCAAAATGATATGAAAAGATCCCACGGAGAGCAATCGTTTTAATTCAACGCCCAGCATTGTCTTGGGACCATTTAGGTCCAGACCTCCATTATTCTCTTGTTTAACGAAATAATGACTTTTGTCTAGTGAACCGTCGCCCCATCCTTGGGGGCGTTGAGTTTATGTCACTTCCATATTTTAAGTAATATATACAAGCATCTTTTAGCAATAGCTAAAAGATGCTTGTATATATTGATTTAGCAATAGCTAAAAGATGCTTGAATATAATATTACGATTGGAATGTCTTTAAACGCAGGAAAACTTCAAGAAAAAGAAACGCAGACCGGTTAGATATCGTAATAAAGATTTAAAATATTATGGAGTTGAACTGAAATATTGTTTTCATTAATTTTTATACACTTTTAAGCAATACTAAAAAACTACCGATGACTAATCATAATTAAGAGCTAATTTAGTAACGTACTATTTTCCCGTATTAATAATTAACTTGATGGATCAAAAGAGAATCTAGTTATTATTACATAGAAGTATTAAATATAAATCCAACAACTGTGAATACGTTTCAAATCAACAGCGAAAGGGAAAAATACAGTTAGAACGCTCCGCGACGCGCAATCAAGTGGAAATTCAAAAGTTCGCCGAAGAACTCTATTCGATAGTTCGTTTCGAACCGATCTCATTGAGTTTGTCCAATCGAGAAGAAAAATAAAAAGCATTTCCCGTTAAAGCACATACCTATTCAAAGGCAAAGGAATATTTAAAAAAAGGAACTCTCTTTGTACGCGTTTTGTTTTCAAGTTTACAAATATTTTTTTTAATTTGCGCCAATAGACTAAAGAACTTAAATTTTTGCTTTGATTAAAGTTATTTAAATATTTTATATTATAGTATTAATTCTTTTATATTATTATTTAACTAGCTGTGCCCGCGACTTCGTCTGCGTGGAATTTAAAATTAACAAAAATCTAAAATACAAGTAGCCTAAGTTACTCCTGATTACATCAGCTTTTTGTCAATGAAAGCAAAAAAAAACCTTTAAAAAATACTTATTTCAACGATATTATATCACCATACGTTTTCTGATCAAAGTAATGTGCGAGAAGGCAGCATGTGTGAACTATTAAATATCAATTCCTAATGGCAGAGTTTTACCTTGCAAGCAGGGATGAATTAAAATAAGATGCATTTATAGTGTCTTGAAAATTAATTCCATTTATTCCGACCGACATAGCCGCCTCGGGTTGGTCTAACCTATAAAGTTAATCAGATGGTGTGACATTAGTGGTGAAATGTCACAGGTCATTGATTACGTCTTGGCTAGGATGTACTTCGTTAGCCTAGCCCCATATCTAGGTCGATTGGTTGGTTAATTAAAGTGTAGCTTCCGTTAATTAAAGGCGAAAGAATCAATTACTCTTACAATACTTCTTCTTTTACTTTCCTTTCTTCCCATCTAGGTTACGGCCCAACATGTTTTAGTGGTATTACGAGGTCTCTTCGACCGGTCTGATGTCAAACCTTCTTGGAAATAAACACCCATATTCGAAACAACTATATGTGGGTCCTACAAATACTTTTCCCGTGTGGGAATCGACCACGTGACCCCCGGTACCATAGACAATTGCTGAACAACTGCACTCGAATCATCAAGCACTTCTACAGTTGATGTTGTATAATCAATAGTAACGCCTGTGCCGTGTGTTTTTAATTCTTGATTCCTTCAGTGTTTTATTATTTATGGAAATAGATAACAAAACACTTTTCCTCGTCTTTTACCAATTACACTAGGATCTAGGTGATTGCTTTTAATATGTGTTTTACCATACATTTAATGTTATTATTGTCAAATTCAATTTAAGAGTAATTTTGATGTTTGAAAATTAATTCAAACATCAACGGAAAACCAACAAATGTGCGAAGATAAGCTTTTTTTTACCGCATAAACATAAACTTAGTTTACCATGCGCCAACGATATGTCATTAGAACCATAAACAACGAATTTTCTGTTTTTTTTTACAATACATTATTCGAACCAAGGATACTTAGGAGCTTTTTACAAAACGAATGCGAACGTAAACTGTCGAGACGGCAGACAGCGCTCAAGGGAGCCCAGAGAGGTTGTCTCTTGGAATATTCTGGAACGTTATTTGTTGAGGCGCAGGGAAATTGTATCAGATCCAGATGCCACCATTAGCGATGACAAGAGGCCCGTTATGTGCGCTGGTGAGCGCTCTTGAGCGGGTAACGCGTAATTACACGTTGGAAAATATTTTTAGGTAGAGATTGTAAGGAGTTCAAACTTTTGACAATAATTTTTTTTATTTCTTTTTCTCGCCGAAAATACTATAACGCCTGTCAAAAAAAACTGCAATGTTTATATGACACATAATGCTATTAATATAGTGTTAGGATAAATGTATATTATTTTCAGGTTTCCGTACCCAAAGGGTATTAAACGGGTAAAAGGGCTAAAAAAGGTACGGCATCCCATTACTAAGACTCCGCTGTGTGTACCATGTGAACCGTGATAGTTAGACAGTTGAAATTTTCATAGATGATGTATTTCTATTGCCGGTATAAAAACAAATACTAGAACACAGAATAAAACAAAATATTTAAGTGGGACGCCCACACAACAAACATCCTTGCCATTTTTATAGATAATGGCACGGAACCCTTAGTGCGCGAGTCTAACTCGAACTTGGCCGGTTTTTCTAATCCAAATGTTTTATTTTATCCAGGCCGTTCTAACACTAACTGAATGGTCCTAATCAAAAATATTCTTAATTAATTCCGAACAGACTTGATTATAATTTGAACAATATTTATTGAGCGCCAACTAACTCCCAAATAACTCCACGGCTCGAATTTCAGAACGTTTTTGAAATTGTTTCATAATCCCCTTCGCGCCGTACGATGTAAAAGCAATTACAACTTTTACCGCTTCCAGAACTTCGACAGCTTTCAGGTAGAACTTGAGATCTCAATATAAGTGAGGAGGCGCCCTGCACAGATGTAGGTTCCCACGACCCAATACGCTGAACAGTTTCGATAAATTCAAGAGACGGCGTTCCTTGTAAAATTTTTAGAGCGCTCTGTTTCGTTTCCAACGGTGCTATTTACGACGTAGGCAAACGTGGATTCTTCGGAAAACATTATACTTTCTCAAATGTGAGGTTTGCTTTGTGAAATGTAAATAAGAAGAATGTGTTGCTCTCAGTCTTGATGGCTCTAAAAAGATCGTGTAGATATTTCCATGTTTTTCAGGCCGCTTTTTTGTATTATGCCATTAATATGTCAGAAAAGTGAAATGAAGGTTGAACGCATTAGATCGTCTTTATTAAGCGAGAGTGACAAATGTTGAAAATCGCAAATGCGAGAGACGACGGGAGAGGAGACATTTAAAGTTACAATATGATTGTATACAATCGCAGAACTTGAACGCCGTTTGCAAATATCCAGAAACAAGGGTAATGTCGAGTGATACGTCAAGAACCATGTCACGTGTATGACAACTGACAACCCAACGCCGTGTCTTATAAATTGCTGACGTGACGTGGCGTTGAGTGCAAGTGACAAATGACAGCAAGTATACGTAACAATGAAACCGGTGTAATAATTCCAGACAATAGTAATTAAATTAATTGTATGATGACGATAACTTAGTGTCTAATACGGTGTATCGCTTCACTTTAATAGTACCTACACTGAAGAGATTTATGGCATAATAACAATTTCAGCGTTGAATTAATTGTGTGTTCGGATAAATTGTAAATCTTAAAAGTTAATTCAAATAAAATTAATGGGAACCACTGAAGATACTGTAAGTTGTGTATTATGTAAATTTTTGCTGAACGTCTAAAAACTACCCGCGGTTCACTAAACTAGACCACCCCAGAGAAGAACCGGCAACAAAATCTGCGGTCTTGTTATCTTATTTTTTTTTAATAATATTCGTTTGAATAAATATTTAAGTATAAAATCAGCAGTAACCAAGGAACTAGTACAGAGCAAGAGTCACTCATCCTTGTTTTCAATGTATTCTTTGACATTTTAATAGGCCTTTTCAATTAAGGTAACTTTTAGAAAATGTTTGATATTGCTTGCACTTAGTTGTATGTGGATGTCAACTATTTTATTATAAGTACCTGTAAGTTATCTTCATGTATATAGTATTTTTGTTTATCGAAAGAAGTCTCTATCAATAATATGGACTTACTAGCTGCTGCGAGCGACTACTTCTGCGTTAAATAAGCTGAAGGCGTAACATTCAGACAGAAAGACAGATATACATAAAATATGTATATAAATTATAGTCTAATTCTTATTTTGATGTATAAGCTATATTATTATAAAGTTTCATTCAAATCCATTCAGTAATATTTCCGTGAAAGAGTACCAAACATCCATCCATGCATAAAACTTTCGCCTTTATAATATAAGTAAGGATAAGGCAATATCGAACTCGGCTGCCACGAGAATGCCTGACGTTCTAGAATTGTGTTTCAAGTCGCGCTGTACATTTACTTTGTGTAGCTTACGTTAGGCGCAATTTAAATTTGTAATCGCTCGTCAAATCAACCTCCCGAAACTTGCGAAGTTTTACTTATTTGAACGGGCCTATTACGAAGACAGCGGGGATATGCTCGGGCGAATAACTTAATTGTAACTTCGGCTTCACATTAACATAACATTGGAATTTCTAAGTGTCTCTATGCTTCTGTTTGTCTTTGCTAAAAGCTCGTAAATAAAAAGGAGTTCATACCTCAAGCCTTGGGCGCACCAGCTTTTGCGGCGTCAGTTATTCCGAGTTAAGTGGATGTGATAAGTAATTATTAAGTGGAAGTATCACAGTTTTGCGATGCACCTGGTGAGTAAAGCAACTCGGGCCACTTCAACGCGAAAAAGGTTTCAAAGCTCTCAAATATGTTTCTTCCCCAGAATGCCGTCATTTATGCCGAATTGTAATTTTTTTTTACCTGTTTTAAAGTCGGCAACCCTACTGTACTCGCATAGTAAATATACATAGACAGAAATGTAATTTAATATAAGGCGCACACGTAAATACATCACATTATCACTTCCTAAATCGTTACTGAGATTCCTTTAAAATATTCGAGGGAAGTCAAAGAAGAATATGGTTCATAATTTTTTATTTAATCCATTGAAAGCCTGATAAAACAGTAACTGACCAATGACTTAAATTGTTGTAAAGGTTTAAATCGTCAGGAATTGAAAGTAAAATTATTCGTAAATGTACTAGATTAATATTATACTTAAAAATAAGTATTCACATTAAACGTATAAGAATGAGTATACCAAAAGGAATTTACTTCGTTTAGGCACAAAAAGTATTATGTTCTCATTTAAGTATATTTTCTTTCGGAACACCCCTTATAACGTCTCCAAGTTGGCTCATTAACAGTCTTGCAACTCGAGTATCGTATTACGAAGTTTCCTTTGCAGATAAAATGTCTACTTGTTTATATACATTAAGTTTTTAATTAATATTCTATGCATTATTCAATTCTTATGTTTGAAGGGTTAAAATCGATCGAGTAAATAAATGACCGTATGTAATAAATGGCTTAATTTAATAGGCTGCATTGACTTCAAACAATTAAATATTACATGCAAAATATATATTTTCGTCTGTTAATTCCAAAAAAGATTCATTGAGTTCGATATTTTCCATGACTTGGACAAAATAAATGAAATAACAATAAATGAAATAACTAACCTGTATAAATTGAAACGCAGTTTTATTTCATTCTATTCTAGGAATATCTCGTATTGAGACAATGAAAAGCTTTCCAATAATCTCTGCTCATATTTTATGTATTAGGGAAGAGCTAAATCCACTTGCCGTTCTGATTTTAACCGCGCTTATAAATATACCGGAGGCTAGGAGTTACGACCGGCGGACTTCAAACGGGCTAATAAAGACCACGAGATTTGTCTGCTTTCTCTCAGCCGATGGAGACGATGTTTAACCGAAGTTTGTGGAGTAATGGCACTTAAACGTAAACCATGAAGAGAAGCGGTCCCAGAAACGATCCTTAAGGGACCCTACCTGTACTGTAGGAACAGAATGACAAAACCGTGCTCTCAGTAGAGATACGATATAATGTTTTGGAGCAAATATTAAAACATACATAATAATGAGTATACGCAGACTTTTAAATTAATTAGTAATGTGAAAAATAGAAAAGTGTGTTTAAAGTTTTAGACCCGCCATTTATCGTTTATCGATACAATTATTAATTTATTTATACATTATAATTACATTGTTACTCAGGTATATTACATGGTACGCCGTTTTGATTAGTACAAGAATATTAAAAGGATAATAAAATTATGAGACTACAGGGCAATAATAAGTAATATAAGTCCAAAAGACAAACTGATATTTTCTTATAGAACTTGCTTAACGTGTAGTAATCTAACATTAAGAAATAGGAATATAATAATATTTTTCAATTCAAGTGTACTAAAAACCTCATTTCTTGTCAAGTTCCATGATAAGCAGGAATAACCTTAAAACTGATAGGAGGTTTTAAGGAGTGACTTTAACACATGTAACAAAGAATCCGATCGCATTAATTTGTAAGCCGGGAAGCGCAGGAATGACATAAAAAATCGAATTTCTAATTACATTCTATTAAATTCACACGTTCCTCGGAAATGTGGTTCCTAACAGATAGACAGTCAACAAATAAAAATGCGCAAAAGTCGTCGAAGAAAATGGTGAAATGACGGTACTCACTGACGAAATCCTTGATGGCTTTGGAGCCGGAGTCTAGTATGTCCGTGGGGTTGACCCTGATCTTGCAGTATTTGACGAACGGCATCTCGGGCAGCTTGGCCCACTCGCCGCCGCCTGTCGAGCAGTGGATGTCGATCGAGATCGAGTTCTCGTAGGCGCGGATGACGCGCTGCACCTCATTTTCTTGGTATGCGTCGCTGAAGTCGGCTAGGGAGAATGTCCCGTCCTGCAAGATAAGGACGGTTAAGCAACTTAAACCTCTCATTAGGCACCACAGGAGAGATATTAGCTGAGAGAAGACCGCGATGAATGAGAAGGGTTTATGCTTTGCATTTCGTCCGTTGGGAACGTAAAGGCACACTTTTATGGGTTTTGAGTACCATTGGTGGCGGTTGACTTGAAATATGAAGAACGGCCTTCTCACTTGCTTTAGCTGTTATGATTATTGAATTGTAATGATTTGGTCATGGATTGAAATCTTAGTGGTTTCTAATGAGAATTACTGATTTCAAATCTTACTGGCTTTTGCTAATTACGTTTAGCTACTTCTGACACAAACTTACTGAAACTCATTTGTGCTCTGAGTCCCCGTATGTCCTGTTTCAAAATACATAATGTTGGGGCCTAGAGGAGCTTACACGTTCATATTTTATTGCCGTCTAGAATAGTCTAGTCCAAAGAAATGTTAACTAGACGATCACAAGTGGCTCAAAGGTTAAGTAGAAGCAAGGAAATAATATTGGAATAGATTACTTCACTGTGCTTGTTTTATATTCCAAGTTTTCTCCGTTATTTTAATAACAAATGAGCTCCCAACGCCTCGTTAAGGTAGAGTACGTCTGGAGTGGTTCTAATGGCATGGAAATTTCTCTAGTACCAAAGCTATTCACGTTTAATGTTTCGTGTTAAGATAAAAATCATAACCTCAAGCACATTGAGTTTTGACGAAACTGTTACGCGTATTCTATATTACTGTTATTAGATGAACGACGACGCTTGGCAAACGAGCATTGCCAGTTTAATAATGGAACTTTTTAACTCTACGTATTCGTAATAAAAAAAAATATTACTTCATTGTACTTTAATGAACCCTTAGAAACTGAATTGGTTGGTTTGTTATTTGTCCATGAAGCTTCACGGTACTCCAAGGACTTTCAGACCCACATAAGTTAGGAGTACTAATACTCTTGTATTCTTTCTGGCAAGTAAAGTTTCGTAGGACCTCTCTCTTGAAAGGTAAGCCTCCTACCTGCACCTGTAAGCACTATCAATTCATTATGCGTTTGTGATGACGAGGAGACACCACTTCACTTAATTTGAGAATGCGATGCCCTTGTCAATATTAAGAGTCGATAACTGGGAGGGCACAAGATGGCAAGCAAATGAGCCTTCACTGTTAGCTCCTCGTAGACCACTAACTTCGTTAGAGTTCCAAACTCTAACTAGGAGGCTATCTGGCTCGAAGGCATTAGAACTTAATACTCAACCCCCTCCGCACATAACATAACCATCCCACCTTCAACCTCATTTGTGCTGCAGATTCCCCAGTTTTAATCAATCCCTATCAAGTGAACCGCTTGGTAGCTTGCCATCTTCCACAAAGTCCACCTTTGCACGTTTGTTCTGCTTCGCACCTGCATAATCCACGATCCGTTCCCGGCAAAGGTGTAGCCTGCATGCACCAAGTGCCGGTGTCGTGTGAATGAGCTGAGCAGGTTGCGCATGCATTGCATGAGCGTGTTCATCTGTGGGTGGATCAGGATCTCCGTCACCAGGTTCTCCGAGGCGTACTGGATCAGACGCTCTCCTGGAAATTGAACGCAGCGTTAGTATACTTGTAAAGAGATATCCGCCAATCCGCAGTGAGGCCTCGTGGTGGACTATATATACCCTCTGTGCAGAGGAGGCCTTTACCCAGCTGTGGGACATTTAAAGGCTGTCACTTTTACTTTTAAAGAGACACAGACAACCAAAAGGACGAAAGACAGCAAGGAACATCGAGGTAAGATCTTGCAAATGCCAAGTTGTAGCTTATCGAAGCTAAATACGAAATTTTCCTGTTGAATTTAAGCCTACCGGATCACCTATTGAGTACTTTAAAATATGTAGAAAAAGTACGAAAAGATTGTCGCTGACGTGGGAATTGAACCCACGTCTTCGGCATTCGCGGCCTGACGCTCTAGTCACTGACTTAAACGGCTGATTGCCACACCGGCGAATCTTAACGTCTTTTTCTACATTGTTTCTTAGCATTTAAATTGAATTTTTAGAAATTTAAATTGTTTATAGTGCTAATCTTTGCACTTAAGATTGAACATTAAAATATGTAGAAAAAGTACTTGTCTAATCCAGGCAAGAACCTCATTCGTTTGAGTAAATAAATATACAGTGTATAAAAAAAGACAGTCAATGAATACATGTTGTTGTTAATTTGTAATGTTATTCAATGTAAAAAAAGGTAGCATACATTCTAAGATGACTTTTCAGGTAATCCACTGGATAGTATTATAAAGTTATAGTACGAAATAATGAATCTTTATCATAAAGCCCATTACAACTTTGTAAACGAGTAGGGTCCGCATGAATATAACATTAAATTAAAAAGCGGGAACGAATATTTTTAGCTTTTGTCGGCAACTAAGGTGTTCTTAGAATAGTGATAAATTCCGCGAATTAAAAGAGCAAAGATGATCTTTCATCTAAGGAATTCCTGGCCATCACTCTGTTGTCAATTCGTTTAGGTTGTCCCGGGACGCAACGGAAAATTACAGCCTGTCCTTGACCTTCAAGCTATTAATATCCCCTACAAATCTGCAGATTGCAGATTTATTGATATTGCAACCTCCCTTTGTCTGACCGCTCGAAGGGCACATGAGAAGCTATCAGCGATCGTCTATTGTTTGACGCAAGCATTTAATAAACGTGGCAGCTGGAAGGCGGATATAAATGTTTTCTCTGTGTAAGTGAAATCATATATTTTCACATAAGTAAGCCTCAAAGCTTGTACAGCACCCAGATTTTAAAGCGACACCGTTCTGTGTGTAAAATAGATTAAGATGTGTATTTCTTATAATATATTAATTGAAAACCGACTTATATAAAGGAATTTTAACTGTTGAACACAATTGGAACTATCATACTATACATATACTGGAATGTTCACTCAATGAATAATTGTATTAAATATCTTTATTTACACATCTTAAACGATTTCTTACATAAAAAATGCTACATAGCAATCTTACATAGCAAACACGATGTACCAACTAATCGCCAGACGACTCAAGTCAGTTCTGCTGATTCTACAAA
The DNA here is from genome assembly GCA_933534255.1 of Iphiclides podalirius. Classification (NCBI taxonomy): domain Eukaryota; kingdom Metazoa; phylum Arthropoda; class Insecta; order Lepidoptera; family Papilionidae; genus Iphiclides; species Iphiclides podalirius. Next base: position 12,606,066 of record OW152831.1, on the reverse strand, counting down.
TCGCGTGGCACGCGCCGTCTTATCGCCGCATTGCGCCAAAACCTAAGCGTTGTGATAAGCCATAATCTGTCTCGCCATCGGTAACCATTACTGCCATTATTGCCACGTTACCCGCGACCTTTCTGCCATTACGCCGAATTATGTAAGACCATTTCTAATACATACATCAGCTGTATTCATTTAGATCAATTATCATAATGAACTGTGGACCATTTGGTACTGAAAAATCAGGATCAGTCAGAACAGACCCAATTTATATTAACGAGTAACGCTGCACATGACGTTTGCAACACCAGATCTGCAGAAGTCTTGCAGTTTTTCCTAATAATTTCTCATCGTTTAAACCTTCCCTAGACTGCCACGAACATTTCAAAAGCAAAATTAGCGAAATTCGGTCCAGCCGTTCTCGAGTTGTAGCGAGACTAACGAACAGCAATTCGTTTTTGTATATTAGATAGATGTTAGTCTTCAAACACCGCCATTGCTTCACTTAACTGTCGTTAATCCTCACTGCGGAGAAACTATTTTAAAAGTCGTGAACAGTAAAAGCTTAGTTCTATCGTGTCCGGCTTCAGAATAAATTTAAGAACGCTGTGTTCGAGAGAAAATTCATGAAGTTCTAATTTTTTTAGCACATTCAACTCAAACGATTTCCATTAAAACTTTCCGCGCAGTTTAATTTATGCGGACGCAATTCAAAATGCAAGACTATGAGGTCTTTTTGCTGCGCTTTTGATCTCTTCTCACGAGCGACGTCCAATATTCGACAAGTTGAATCGGATAGTTTTTGGGACGGTTGATATAGTTTTATATTTAACTGTGGCTGGGCCACGTAACAGTCTTCGCTGTTGCACGAATGGGCACTTCCGGGGAAGTACCACGACCACACGGAAGACCTGCGTGAAGTACAAGTTTAATACTTCTGCGTTTCGTGAGGTAGCCGGTGTTATTAAAAGGTGGCAACGCATCTGCAAACCCACGGGTGTTTCAAATGTCCATGGGCGGTTATCACTTAACATCAGGTGAACCGTCAGCTCGATTGCCACCTTCTCACATAAAACAGTCTCTGTCCCCAGCACATGATATCGTCTGTTTCTCGAATCAATACAGAGTAGTTGATACTGTTGGCATATATTTATCCTATAGCATTTTTCCGACTGCGAAGAAGTTCGTGACCAGCTGTTAAGCCAACAACGACTTGAAGGCGACGATGAATGATTATGAAAAGAATAATTAAATAATAGAAGCCTGCAAGGTATCATATTATCTAATGTGAAAAAAAAAAATAATCTTGTTATAATGCATATCACGGATGCCACGCTTTATTTGTTTCCAAACTGGCAGCGTTTCGAACAATTTAGTGTCCGTGCTCATAGGACAAAAGAACAGAGATAATTAAGTAAATAAATCAGCTTTTAAAACAATACATTGATACTGTTAATAGTTTTACTGGCCAGTGTAAACAGAAAAAGTTTATAATGCCGTTAAGGGAGTTGTGAAAACAATGGAACCGAGCAAACGTCGCTGGTCGCTTAATGACTTTAATACGGGTAATACGGGATTACGAAAGTTACCTTTGTGCGACGGTACGGCACGGGTTAAATTTAATTAAAGGCGAATGTTATAAAAGAATGGAAAATATAATTTTTAATGACGTAGTTATTCCCACGAAAATAATAAAATAAATCTTTTTGAGTTAAATATATGTTTTATAATTAACAGTCATGTTAAGTAGCTGAATCTGTTTTCGTGGGCACGAATCCCTCACACATAAACCTCTCGTGTGAGTTGACAGGATATCTTTTGAAGATTGCCTCCGCGAAAACCAAAAAAGTGGTGGTTTAATCTTAGTTTAGACATGCCTTCTGTTGTCACGATAACCAATTTAATTTCAATTTTTCATTTTTTTACGAGTGAAGGGAACTTGGAAAACGGTTTACAACAGTAAAAATAGAAGCCAAATACTGAGAGTGTAGACTTTCAGTAACCTTGTCTTCTGAACGAAATGCAAAGGGATAAGTGCGTGGTCAAATTATGACCACAAGCGTGATTGGTACATATTATGTATTTGGTTTTATCTTTAGATGTTAAATTAAAAAGTGACTACCTGTTCTATACTCGTATGTGCGCAAAATTAGGCGCTTGAGGATTAGAGTCGTTAGGGATCAATTTATTCATTTACAATCATAAAGAAATAGTTACCGACCCAACTATATATTCGATTATGTATCGCCCATTTCGTTTTCCACTTATTCGAATAACAAACTTGCCACGCGAGATTAATTGACCGCAATGCAGAACATTCGACCGAGATGACGGTCCCCAGGCGGCAAACTTTACGATCCAAGGGCAGATATACCGAGAATTGGGTTTGGCCCGGTCGAATAGAAATCGAGATAACTTGCTCAATCTTCCAGAAATTCAGTGAGCTGCTCACGTTCGTATTAACGGTTCTTATAGTAAAAAATGAAGCGTATATATTTACGGTAGTGGGCTCGAGCAATTGCGTGTTTACTTTATAGTTTTATTATTATCACTATTACTAGTATGCTGCTTGTTGCTATAGAATATACGCGCCTGGCGCAATTTTATAGCAAACATATTGATTTGTGGAAGATTGAGTTGAATATAATGGTATGATATGTTATTGGTTTTAAGTTGTCATACTTATTATAGTGTCATTTCTGTAATATAAAATGGACAAAATTAATTGAATTATTTTTTTATGTGAAAAGTTGCCAAGCCAGCTGAGGGTTCACCTGATGTTAAGTGAATACCGCCGCCCATGGACATCTGCTACACCCGAGGGTTCCAGATGCGTTGACAACCCTTTGAATATTGGGCTCCGGCCACCTCACTCACCAGATGAAACGCGAAAGTATTATACTTCCACTTAATGCCGGTATTCTGTGAGGTCATGGTACTTATCCGGACGAGCCTGCCCATTCGTGCAACAGCCGAGGCTGCTGCGTGGCCCTACCACCGTAATTGAATGAAATGGCTGAATCGTCTCTACAATTGATAAAAATAACTGTGTAGGTGTAGAAAGATTTTTTGTACTTAAATATTGTATTAAAAGTGAAAGCGAACTGTGGTATTGATATTTCCGCGCAGTCATTCCATCGATAAATCAAGTACTCTGGCATTTTCTGTGTTCCATGACCTCGATGAAAGGGCGAAGTTTTCGCAGCTGGTGAGATTAGGAGAAAGGTCAGGAGGAGATCCGTCATTCCTTAATACCACCGGGGAGTCGAGGCGAATCGATCACGCACTTCCATTACCGTTCGTGGAAGTGCCTAATTGGATAAGACGGGCAAAGTAAATGTATATATATACTAGCTGACCCGGCAAACGTTGTTTTGCCATATAAATTATTTGTAGGTAGAAAAAAATGTTTTAGGGTGGCATTAGCATTTAATGGGATGAAACATAGATGCTGTCAGATTTTCCGCCCTGGCCGATATGCACACAAAATTTCACGAAAATCGGTCGAGTTGTTTCGGAGGAGTTCAATTACTAACACCATGACACGAGAATTTTACATATTAGATAAGACGTGGTCTGTAAGACCTGGTATAAAAGTGGTCTGCCAACTTCCAACGAAAGTGGAAGACCACTTTTATACTATATTCGCAAACAATTGATTCCTTAATTCGCACTTTTTAACCCCAGGTTATATATATATATATATATTATAGCGATCGAAGATTTGAAAGCGTTGTGTTTACTCACACGTAAAAAGTCGGCATTGCGTTGAAGAAAAACCTCCTCGAATGTACGTTGAAAGAAAATAATTAACAGAAATTTTACTCGACGATGAGTCGGCGAACACCTTATAGTCCGCTCTAAGGTGAGAAATGTTAAACATAAAACATCTTGAAGAGTTCTCCACCATTGAAGCTCCGACAAAGTAAGAGGAGTCTCATTAAATTAGAGGCCCCCACACAAAGCCGCGTAAAAAGCACCGTTAACTCAAAATTACCGCCGGTTTATAGTTGAAAGTATCCGTCTCCGGATTACTTTAATTAATTGTACACCTTGTTACAAGTAACGTCTTGTTACGAGAATTTAGCGGATTGCGTTTTAAAAACGAAACATTCTTGTTTACAACATTTTATCTCAAAGAGAAAATGTTGTCAATAGACAATAAAAAAATGATGAAATTTTAATTACTTTTTTAACGTGATAATTTTTTAAATAATTTACTACATTAGATTTCAACTACTACAAGTTATTTTCCCTTTTCTGCTTTTTGAAAAGCAATCCTAATCATATAATTTGTAAAATTTAACACTTTTATACGTTGTAAAATTTATTTAATAGTAGATGGTGTCCGTTTGTGGTCATGTCACCGTTTATATATGTACTAAGATTCATATCTATTGGGCTAACGGTTCTCGAGTTTTAGGTGAACGTACATACATACATACATTCTCTTTTATATATATAGATTGTCTAAGTGGGGATATCTTTTCATTTTTATCCCAATTTTAATGTTTATTCATAATTCAGTACTAAAGCTCGCCACGAATTAATCATTCTAGAGGTCCATAAATGAGGGTGCGTAAAAGCGCACATATTCAGACTAATGTACACCCGCGCGGTTCATTACAGCCCATTTTTCTCAAGTCTCATTCGAGCGTCGCAAATTTATCTTTTCAACACCGAGTTGCCGTTTCGATGTAATTAAATGTGCTACGGTACTTCGCACTCTTATATGTGGAAGGGAGTGGGGGAACTAATCTAAATAGGATTGTCTCATTTTTTTATTAGTAGTGACGCTTATTGGTACAATAGTCATTACTGTGATAGATTTTCTCTAATTTTGTTATTTTCGTATTCTTGTTTTGCTTCTTAAAAAGGCGTTTTTTCATCAGGGTCACAACCATTGGCGTCATTGTCTAATTTATTAACTTTAATTAGTATTTATAATTATAATTATGATAATTTTTAATTTGCTATAACAAAGGGAATGTTAAGCAGAAATGTACAATAACGTTTTTAGAAACTTACATAATATTGTATGTATTGATATTTAGGAAGCACAGCACTGTAAAGACTGAGGTAACAGGCAGTTAACCTTATGTTAAGTGATTATCTATATGAAGTGGGTTGCAGATACAGTACTATCTTTTGCCTTTTTGCAAAAAATATGATAACTCTTAAAACGGCCTACACAGACGTCCTTTCGAGAGAGATTTAATTCTAGCCTTTTTGTGTCTCTAAACTTGATAGTTATGAAATCTGCTCTGTAGAAAAAAATAATGGACCCTAAAAACCTCTGTACAGAAAAGGCCTTTGCCCAGCAGTGGGACATTTATAGGCTGTTACTTTACTTTACTTTCGTGCTCAGTGAAGAAACTTGCATGTTTTCGAAATTATAAAAAAAATTCCAAAGATATACGAAGTCTGCCAATACGCAGTCGATACCTTCTGTACAGCGAAGGCCTTTGCCTTTTTACTTTAATTTTAATGTAATATGTACCTTTATAATATTATTTATGTTAGTAATTATGTCTGTAAAGCTGTAACCACTACGACGTACCGTTATTGAGTTTTAGTATCGAGATGAAATTTAATAACTTATTTTACAGGCTTCATTCGATTGAATCTCGCTCATACGTTATCTGACGATGCGTAGGTGAGGCTGCAATTGAACGCCTGAGGCGCCTTTATGCTTCATAAATATTGATTACTTGTTTTATATTCGCATAAGAGCCCGTCCTGCTGATACGGTCGCGTGCAAATTAATCACTTTGGCGATAGCCTTATACAGTAGCTGGTAAATCATTGTGGTATTGGCACGCAACAGTCTTCGTTGTTGCACGGATGGGCAGGTCCATTCGGGTACGTACAAAGACTTGATAGAAGACCGGCGTGAAGAAGAAGTGGTATTGTGTATTGGAATTTTGTATTCTGCGTTGCGTATGGTGAGTGAGGTAGCCCGAACCCACTTTATTAAAAGGCGGCAACGCGTTTGCTTCGGGTGTAGCAAATGTCCATGGGCGGTGATTGTCACTTAACATTTGGTGAACCCCCAGCTCGTCTGCCACCTTCTCACATAAAGGATAAAAGTCTATATCTAGAACCACGGAACTTGGCATTTACTCCGGCAACTAAACATATATTTTATCAATACTAAAGTGTACTAAAGTATAGAAAGAAAAAAAGAAAGAAAACATGCTTCTACGTAATAATACTGGCTAAAATCTAATTATTAATAGTCTTCAACTAATGTTCACGAACCAATCTTTTGAAAGAGGCCTTATTTGTTGCATTTCTTATGTTATCGGGTAAGGAGTTCCAGTTATATGTAGCTTTGATAGTTAAGGAGTTTCCACAGAACCCGGTTTCTATAGTTCTAAATAGTCTTGATGAATCGTGGGTAATATTATAAATCATATTATTAATATTTTTAATCCACTGTCTAATCCATTGCTTACAAGTTGATAATTTAAATATTTAGTAACATGGGTTAACTTGTTTATTACGATCACTTAAACTTTTAAATTAATATTTGAGTCTTCGAATTCCCGCTGCAACTGCTACAACAGTTTATGTTTGTGTTTCAGAAAGTACACAAAGCTTTTCTGTAGAGAACAAGCAACGTTAACGCTCCGGCAAACTGTAGAGAAATGTTGACTCAAACAGTATTGACATAAATAAGTTACGAGAAGATTGTCTATAACTATTTCATTTGCAACCATTCGCAAGATTCTATCGTTCTTCTTAAATCTGAAGAATAGAATTTTAAGTCTTAAGATATAGATTATTCTTGATATTTATCTATTTATTTGTATATGAAAATACAGTTTATAAAAGTATATATTAAAATGATACAAACATAGAGTTTTAGTATCATCAATCGTCTGAACAAAGTTACTACCATAATTCACAAATTACCATTTAACATAACGAGATGAGAAGCATTAAAACGAAGATAATTTAAAGAATAATTGTTAATACAGTAGGCAGATACTAATATAAGAGATGATATAACAGACATGAAGAGCGAGTATTCTATACGAGCATTAAGGTTCCAATAAATGTCTCTAAACTCTATTTTAAAATAAATAAAAGTAAAGTAAAGTATAATAAAAGTAAAGTAAAGCCTATACATGTCCCACTGCTGGGCAAAGGCCTCCTCTATACAGAGGGTATCAGGGCATAGTCCACCACGCGGCCCCACTGCGGATTGGCGGACTTCATATATCTTCGAAATATATATTTTTTGTTATTATTTCGAAAATATGCAGGTTTCCTCACTATGTTTTCCTTCACCGCGGAGCACGTGATAAGTCAGCACTTAAAGTTTAAAATAAGTACAATGAAAAATAGAGGGAAATGGGACAAGAGCCAGAAAGCAAGATATAGCTAACCGTGGAAGAAACCGAATGAGTTGGGATTACATGAGATTTAATATCACGACCTTGTTCAGACAAAGCTCCACAAGCCTTTTACAGAAACGGTCTAAGCTAAGTATGGCAGTAACAAAGTTATACGTGTAGGGTCCGTGACAAGGGTTCAGAGGTACTTCGGCGTCCGCTCGATTAACTTTTCAAGAAGGTCGAATAGATGGATTTATTGTTGCCCGCGCTACACTTAAATATTGACAGCTGGACTGGAGGTCAGCGTGAACACCGAATATTTGCACATTTTTTATATATTTAAACATATAATTTTACGCATCGTTCAATTCAAGATTATTTTCTTTAGCAGCTGCATGGTGAAGGATTATTGTACCTATAGGTACTATCATTTATACGATCTCGGGCATGTTTTTAAGGAATTTGAAACTTTTAATTTCAGCTTTAAGTACCAGTCTACACATGTCCCACTGCTGGGCAAAAGCTTCTCCCGTTCAGAGGGTTCAAACTATAGGTGACACTGACAACCTTTGGATCGAGAAGTTGTGATTTCATTGACGCCTAATTTTACTTAAGTGCCTATAACATTGAACAGTATATTAAAGAGTACGTAGAGACTTGTTCTAATTACATTGATCTGTATAATATTGTTAATTTTATTTTTACAATCGACACTGTAAATTTATGATTGATGTTACCTTTTTATGCGGACTCTACTTTGCAAATAAATATGACGGTAATAACTGTCATTTCCTTTAATGAGGTCATACCGATTATGCATTAAATTAAGAGGTTAGTTGGCCTTGTCGATAAGGGCCCAGGTTCTTGGGTATTTAAGTACTTACCATATCTTGCCTCCTCCCCCTCGGGTGCCTGCGCCGTGAGGGTGGCCAGCTCTTTCTCCAAATCGACCTGGTGCTCTCCAGAGTCCCATGATAGCAGTCCTGAAACAAGGAAACAATGAATATCGAATCGTTGATATTCAAGACTGTATTATACTATATTATTTGACGACCTGATTGGCGTATTGGGTAGTGAACCTTCCTCTTGCGGCAGAGGGTGTGGGTTCGATATCCACAACTGGAAAATATTTTGTTATTAACATAATGTTTTTCCAGTGTCTGGGCGTTTATATATGGTATCGTATGTGTTTCTATACAACAGAAAAGTTTCTTTATGCTTATCAGTTATCTAGTACCCTTAGTACAAGCGTTGCTTAGTTTGGGACTAGAGAATGTTGTGTGAAATGCTAAATATTATAATATTGTACACTTAGTAATGTTTATTTCTTTCCTTGATTTCAATACATGAAGTTAAGGGTTTGATTTACTGTGGCTTGCCTTGATCAGATTCTTTTCATAAAACATTTTCATAACGTAAACGCTTTCTATTTCTCAATATCCGCGACAATGTAACAGGCTATTGCGTGATTTCTGAGCTGTGATTAATATTAACAATCAACTACTACTAACAATCAACCAACGGTTTTATACAAAAGTCATGCACGCGTGAAGCTGTGTTTAAATATCTCGAATGATGACCGCTTTGCAACGGGCGTAGCTCATGATCCGTAGCCTTTCAGCTCTACGAGTGTAACGTAGCGCGATATTAAAGCGTAGCGCGAATGACGTTTATTGGACATGTCGGTGTAGAGTCAACGTGTACGAGTAGAGCCGTAGAGAGCGATGTATTCGATAGGCCGCTTTACCGCCTCGTTCCAACCACAATTTCCGTTATTGCTTCCCTTTCCAGGGGCGTATTATTTCCGGTACAGCTGAGGCGTTGGGAGTTGTCGTTATTTTGTGCGCGTTGTATGTTTTGTTTTTATTTTGTTTTTCTTGGATAATGGTTCAGCGAAACGAACAGTAAAGTGCACTGAGGCGCTAAATTATATATAATGTTACCGCGTAGTACATTACTCTACGTCTTAAAATTACCACGTGATTTTATGTTACATATATATACTGTTTTAAACAATGTCAAAGTCATACTCAGTTTGGTAAGAAGCAATGTGTTTATATAATATCCAGTACATAATGCAAGCGGCACACATCTGCCGTTATCAACTTTCGTAAAATAAATACATAAAAGATTCAAACACCCCGACACTAAAAAAGGCTACTTTCGTCACACTGTTTTAGATAATTATTTTGGATTTTGAGTGCCCCATGGGGAATACGTAGATGTAAAGTGTAGAACATAGATAAAACTTATCCTACAAATGTATTGTTTTTGGTTGTTGAATAATAATAATAATAATCTTTATTCCAGACAACACGCAAAATTAAGTACACTGTCCATAGTTTGTTAGTATGATATTTGTAAGTAACAGTGTGACTCAATGCCAGGTTAGTATTATTAGTTGTGACGGGTCGAGGGACGAAAGGCGTCATCACCTCTATGAACCAAAAAAAAAAATAATGCATAGAGGTTTAAATAATTGTCTTAAGATAAATATAAACATAATAATATTTTTTTTCAATGCAGACTTGAATATGATTCACTATACTCTGGTATTGGAATATTATTATTCATAATTATTAACTCTCAACCTATTAAACTGAATACAATAGTGAAATTAATAATTGCTAAATGGTTAAAGACATGAGAATAAATGAAGAATTAATATAAATTCTGACTTGCGTTATAATGAGAAATCGCGGAGAGCTAACAATGACAACTCATTAGGAAAATCTTTACTGAAAAACTTGACGCTTGGAAATTAATGAGCGACTGACGAGAAAAGTTAGAAACTGTGCTGATAATAGAATGCTTTATGACCGCTAATGATGATATTATTTTAAAGATATCACGTGATAGTATTAGAAAAGAATAAAAAAAAATATTAATAACTTAAGAACGATACATAAAGTAGTTAACAAATGTATTAGTGTTCTATCACGTTATGAATTAGTTTACAGACTGTCCTGTATTTGTTTTTAATTGTAAAGAGTTTCTTACAAACATACATTAATACATACATGTATCTATGCATATATACGCTCGAAAAACATTATTCTCATTTGAATCGACTAAAATGATAGATGCTAGGTGGTAATCATTAAAAAAAATATTCGATTGAAATTGCATTAAAACAGTTTTAGATTTCCATTTTCGCTATAAAACGTGTCAAAATACGGCTTGTAACGACATTAAATAATATTTATTACGTATGTAAGTATATAAATTAAAAAAAAATGTTCCAGTCGATCCGAATGCTCTTTTTTCAGATATTTATTCATCTCGTTCCCCAACGAAACTCGAATGGAATGAATTGGAAGGTGAAAATGAAAAAAGACCTCATTCGCAACGGAACGTCGAATTGTCGAAGCGGCTACATCTAAAATTCGTTCGCCGCCTGCTCCGAAATTGTTAATTCGGATTTCCGAGGAAAAAGCTCGCGATGACAATGCTCGGGAGGCTGAATGGGTCCGAATAGGGCTTTCACGATTTTCCATTTAAATAGCGACCGAAAGGTCAATATAAACATAGAAATAACATTTTGTTAATTCGATGCTAATGAAGTGTACGTCCAAGCTGCTTAGTTGCCTTGAGTACTTTTTTTCAATGATCTTTTTTAAACAGGGACGTGAATAACAAACACTACGTGATAGCCCGAAAAAACAGTTTTGTACAACTGTTTAATTCTTAACTGTTTTATTTCGAGAATAAACAAAAGAAATACTGCGTGAGTGTTGGTTTTAGTAGAGCTTCGAGACTTGAGAATCCCAAGGCACAAGCTGGGGAATGCGAATGCATATCTAATGTATAATATAATGTAGTTTATTAATATACATGAATATAAATTGTAAAGTATTTTTTTGAGCACAAGCTTTCATCTATTTCATGAGTTAGATTGGCCAAGCTTAACATGACTAGCCCGTTGTCTGTATTTTTTTTTTAATTAAATAACTCTGGCATAACGGTCTATGAGTGGAATATATTTCCAATTTTCTACACGTTCACACAAATAGTTTACCGTTTAACGACCATATTGCGTGTCAACGATGTCTCATATTTGTTCCTGATGTACGGTGACCTCACAGAAGATCGGCGTAAAGTGGAAGTGCATGCTTCATGCTTCTGCGTTTCGTCTGGTGAGTGAGGTAGCCGGGGCCCACTTTACTAAAACGTGGCAACGCATCTGCAGCCCTACAGGTGTTACAAATGTCCGAGGGCGGCGGTTATCACTTAACTTTAGGTGAACCGCCGGCTCGATTGTCACTTTCTCGCATTAAAAAAAATCGTTAGAGTCGAGAGAAGGTCTCATCACAGTTCGTAGAGTGTATGTAATTACTGGGCGCAGATGCTAGCTATTGCCCTTGGCGTTGGGGGTCGTGAGTTTGATTTCCACTCGAGACAAGTACCTATTTTTTAAGTTTATCGAGATCTGGTCGTTTGTTGTCAAGAGGTTGACGTCAGGCAAGCGGTTGATCGCAAAAACCTAGTAACGATCTAGTATATAGTATTAGTAACGATGATTCACATGTTGTGCCACAGTGTATAAAATGCATAGAAACGGCGAAAGTGACTGCAGTAAACGCTGCCGAAGATCGAGTGCCATTTGCGGGCTGAATTTATGCGCGACCTTTGCCGCATTGCGTGTGAGATCGCAACTAACAAAGCCAGTTTAAGATGAGCCGCGATCCTCGTAGCGATCCCTTTCGCTCACAGTTCAATTTAAACATGGTTATCTCGGTTATAAACAATGGATGCAGATGCGAGATACGGAAAACAATTTCTCAAGTTGTTAGCGACTCTTAAATGTTGCCGTGTTATGCAATATCCTCGGATTGAATTTGCCTCTCCTATAAGAAAAACGAATATAAATAAATAAAAATATCTTTATTCACATAGACGCTTGCGCGTTCTTATGAAACGTCAAAATTTTACAAGAAATGAACACGTTCGTAAGTTACCACCGGTTCGGAAAGCAGTTTCTGTTGAGAAGAAACCGGCAAGAAACTCAACAGTTGCTCTTTTTAAAAAAAAAATCAGTTTACAATATAATAGTACATGTACAATAGTCTTGTTTTAGCCTACGTGAGTATCAACAGTATTAACCCCACACATTGGCGTCGTCAAGATATTCAGCAATAGAATAATAGGCTTTAGCCATAAGTTTACTTTTAATTTTTCGTTTAAATTCATCAAGTGGCAGACTTAATATCGACTGTGGGATTTTATTATACATGCGCACACCTTGCCCCATGAACGACCTGTTTACTTTTTGTAAACGAAACAATGGCGTAGTTAGTTTGTCCTTATTTCTAGTATTTAGTTTATGTCTGTCACTATTCTTTAGATAACTATTAATATTATTTTTAACATACAAAATGTTACAATAAATATATTGAGACGCAAACAGTGAGTATATTAATCTCTTTAAAAAGGTCTCTGAGTGTATTCCGGGCTCCGATGTTATAGATTGCTCGGACAGCTCTTTTTTGAAGAATAAATATAGAATTTATATCAGATGCACTACCCCACAACAAAATGCCGTAAGACAAGATGCAGTGGAAAATAACTGAAATAAACAAGTCTGGCAGTGTCGATGTCTGATAGCTGCCTAACCTTCCTAACTGCAAAAACAGCGGAGCTTAACCTGTTCGCAAGAGATGATAGATGGGGACTCCATTGGAGCTTTGAATCCACTGTAATTCCCAAGAATACAGCGGACTCAACAGGATTAAGGGTTACGCTATTTAATGTTAAGCTAAAACTTCGCCTTCTTACGCTGGGAAGGGTAAAAAGAAGGCATTTAGTTTTTTTAGCATTTAACACCATATTATTAACGGTAAACCAGTGGAGGATACGCGAAAGTGCACTATTCACGTCGTCATAATCCGACACGTTTCGGTCAACCTTAAAAATGAGCGATGTGTCGTCAGCAAACAGTACAATATCACATAACTCACTGGCATAAAAGGGGAGATCATTTATATACACTAAGAATAATAATGGACCCAAGATTGATCCTTGTGGGACACCCATTTTCATGGGGGACCCTGTGGAATTTACATCATTTATAGATACTTTTTGAATTCTATTATTAAGGTAAGAGGCAATGAGATTGAGGGCGATGTCACGAATGCCATAATAATCTAACTTTTGAAGGAGGGTTTCGTGGTCTACACAGTCGAAAGCCTTTGAAAGGTCGCAAAAGACACCTATTGCATCTTGTGACCTTTCCCAGGCGTTATAAATATGCTTGACAAGTGCGACACCCGCATCCGTTGTCGATCTGCCTTTAGTGAATCCATATTGCTCATTGTGGAAAATTTTGTTCATATTAAAATGTACTAAGAGTTGATTTAAAATTAGTTTTTCAAAAATTTTACTCAGAGATGGCAATATGGAGATAGGTCTGTAATTTCCTGGATCATTTTTATCCCCACTTTTGAAAACGGGGATTATCTTACTGAATTTCATAAGATCTGGAAATATTCCAGAATCTATACATTTGTTAAAAATATTTGCCAAATATGGTGCAATATACGGCATTATTGTACTCATTAATTTTATGGACATGCCCCACAAATCTCCTGTATTTTTAAGATTAATAGAATTCAAAACTTTTATAATATCATTAGTATCTATGTGATTAAATTTAAACGTTTGTCGACAATAGGTAACATTATTTTTTAATACATTAATTGCATCAATGGGAGAGGATTTTAACGTGCATGTAACATTAATTGCAATTTCTGAAAAATAACTTTCAAAACTACTTGCAATTTCGTTATCTGAAGTTATGGGTGTATTGCCTATCACTAGCTTTATAGGTTCCCTGAATTTCTTGGGTCTTCCAGATATACAGGTAATGATGTCCCATGTAGCTTTTATTTTATTACTAGAATTTAAAATCCTATTTCTTATGTAGATAGATTTTGCATGTATACAGACTTTTTTAAATATTTTTGAAAAATTTTGTACCCGTTTATGGAAATTAGGGTCGTGATTCCACTGCCTCATATTATATAATTCATACAGTGAATCCCTACTTTTATATATACCCACTGTTGCCCAGTCACTAAATTTTAATTTTGATTTTTTAACAATTGTGCGGGGTTTAAAAATATGATTATAGGAAGTTATGAGAAAATCAACCATTGATCTATAACAATCATTAGGGTTATTGTCTCCGATATCTTTATGGAATACATGCTGTGCTACTTTATCTTTAAAAGAATTTAGTCTCCTAGCAGTGATTGGTCTACACCTGATCTTAATTTCACTTGTAGTAATGTTTTCATTTATTGAAAATTTTAAACCAAGATGATCAGAGCTCAGATAATTTATAATAGATTTGTCATATACTTCATTGTGACAGAAAACGTTATCGATACATGTGGAGGATAAGTTAGTAACACGAGTTGGTTCATAAAAAAGATTTTTAAGTTTGAATGAATTAAATAAATTTAAAAGCCGCTTACTAAGTTGTGTTACTTGTAATAAATCCACATTAAAATCTCCACAAACTATGACTGATTTACTAGTTAAACACAGTTTCTTAAGGACATCATCCATGACACACTCAAACTGGTCGAAATCACCGGAGGGGGGTCGATACACGCATACTATAATATACTGTTGACTCTCAACGCAGGATAATTCTATAGAACGTTCGACAGAGAGTGCCATTATATCCTGTCGATTTTTACAGACTATATCATTTCTAACTAACACAAGAGAGCCACCGCGTATAGCATTTACTCTTACGAACGAACTTAACATTTTATAATTCTCTATATTTACAATATTACAATTCTTATGTAACCATGTCTCTGTGAAGCAGATGACATGAATATTAAATTTTCTAAGGAACAGAATGTGGCATAGTGTTTTACAAAACATGACGCGATGTCACAATACAAAAGATATGGTAATGTATGAGAGTTGAACCAACAATATGTCCCGAAAATGTGTTTAACAAACGTTAGACGTTACTTAGAAGTTATTCATACAAAACTTTACATATTTACAACATGAAAAATGACGTGGTCGATGGTAGCGCTATCTACTACAAGACTACTACTGGTAGATTGCTTCTCGTTGCATAGTTCTGCTGATAATATCTGCATGGATAAGTTTTCGGGTTTAAGAGATTCTAATGTGTCAAGCTAACATTGTGAAATGAAACTATTTAACGGATTTTTTCGCGTTTAGTTAGATTTTTAAATTCCCGACGTTTCGAACCCTTCCCAGAGTTCACGGTTACGGGACAGAGAGACGTTTTGTGACATCGTGGTTCGTTGAATTTAGATAGAAGTTTAACATTTTATATGGGTTATTTGGTTAGAGTTAGCCGGGCACGATGTATTGGTGTGATCGACGTTTAATTTTTTTTTAAAAATGGACGATAAGGATTTGAACCTGCGTACTAGGGGATACGCCCACGACGCGAAAATAGCCACTGGGCGAAACGACTTATCTTCACACCAAAGGAAATCGCAACGTTACATAAATGGCGTTATCTAGTGCATTTCCTTCACGACACTTTTTTGTATAGCATTTAACAATTGAATATTTGAAAACTGTAGATGACACATTTGCTAGGATATTAATTATCTTTCTACGTTTCTAATTGCGCATTGAATTAATACGCACAGTATTTTTTTTAATTTGGTGCTCAATTGAAGAGTGGTTGTCAAACTAGTAGTCTTACAAAATTAAAGTGAGCGGCCAGAGATACCGAATCAGAAGATACGAAATTTAATTAATTAGTGAGTAATTAATTTCGGTACGACGGACGTTTGCACTAGCGACGCGGAGAGATAATTGCGTTCGTATGAGTCTGGGGTGGTGCCAGTGAAAAGCGCTGAGCGGTTGAAATGATGTGTTGTTTGAAAAATTAACGATGAACATTATTGAGTAAAATAATGCTCAACGGTTCATAATCGGTATTGAAAGTAAAGTAACAGCCTGTATACGTCCCACTGCTGGGCAAATGCCTCCTGTGTACAGAGGGTATTATGTAGTCCACGACACGACCCCACAACGGCTTGGCGGACTTCGCATATCTTCGAATTTTTTTTGTTATTATTTCGTAAAAATGCAGGTTTCCTCACGACGTTCTCTTTCACCGCTGATCACGTGTTAAATCATCGCTTAAAATTAACAATTTCATTGGTGCCGGCACCGGGGATCGAACCCAGGTTGCTCGCGTATAATGAATTAAAAGCAAGCGCCCGGACGGTGAGCTATCACGGCTCCTGACGGTGTTTATATTAGTTTTAATTAAACCTAATCACGAACGAAGATAAACGTTGTGAATTTTGCGTGTACTAGAGATAAAAAACATTTTAAAATTGTTGGACTTGCAATGATATGTAGCGAGGAGATTGCTCTAATATGCTCTATGCAGATGTCTTGAAACAACGTAGCAATCTAGAATTGTTTACATTGATCTTTATTCCGGTAAAGTCAAATAAAAAAGGCAGAAATAGTCAATAATCTTCAGCAACATTTGAGTGACGGCATTAGAGAAGTTAGCAATGGACTAGGGGTGCTTTTTATTTCTTTCTACATTAATACTAATTTCGGATATTATAAAGTATCAGATGAAATTAAAATAATTCGTCACAGTTTCTATCAATCGCTTAAGCTTATGCCTTGCGCACCTCTTCCATTTATTTGCTTTCATCGTTTCGCAATATCAAAATTTCCATTTGAACAAACCTGTCGTACGCAAACAGCTCATCTTGGTTGAATTGTTCAATTTGAGAAAATGTAATATTAAATTTCAAGCTTTCAAGATATCTAAACTATCGTTATATAATTCACAGGTTCGTCCTACAGTGTTTATTTACTTAAAGTTACCAAGCCCAAGTACCATGGGATAAATTACGCAATGATGGGACAAAATTGTCTGTAAATAAACATCATTTGACTAAAAGTTCTTGAGTTTAAATAATTTATAGACAATTTTTTATGACAATTTATTAACATTTTCTTATTTCTATAATTAATTATGTTATTATTTTTTTTACGGTAAAGAATATTTTTGTGTTCACCGCCAACAATAATTATATCGTATGAAGGTATTAGGGTGGATGCTCCACTTTTAACGGGGTCAGCGATTAATTTCTCGAAGTAATTATTAATACCTATAACAGTCATCAGTAAGTTAAAAACTTACTACATTAAATAGTATCTACAATACTATTTTATGTGAATGAAATGGGGTGTGTCAATGTAGTGTGAAAAACTTAATATGTATTTATTATTAAGTACCAAACTAAAGTTACTTGTGTTTTCTTTTGTCATTATTGACAATGATTAAAGAAACCTTTTCGAATTGGTTGTAAATGCGGATGCATGAAACAACAAAAAACCACTGAATTTTGCGTGTATGTTGCCAATAAAGTCCTATTTAAACCTTGTATAGATTATAAACAAATAATTTTTGAAGCACAACGTTATAATGAACGTATTTAATTCAATTAATGCTGTATAAAATTTTTCTTTTTCTATCTAAATAACCTACCATCGTGCTAACTAGGCTAGCCTCTAAAGGATGGGTCTTTTGTTACTCACTTACGAACATCTCTGTTTATTAGTTATTTACTTAAATTATATTCTTGTCTTCTTTTTTTATTTTCTTTAACTGTATGTTCCGTCTAAATCAAGTAGAATGCACTTTTTTATAATTAATGAACTTGTGTAAAGATTGTATTCAGTTCAGAAACAAAAGTATATTTTTACTTTAAGCTTAATATAGTGTGTACCTTCCTGGTCAAGAGGTTCCAATCACGGTCCTCTCTCTTTCTCTATATCCCTTTATCTTCTGTAAAGCCAGAGTTGATGATTACTAATAAGTTGTATATATACAAATACGAGGTAGATATGGCACTAGCCCAGCGAAACTGAGGCACACAAATTACACGTTTAATTAACTTACGCTTCTATAGACCACTATCTCTTTCTGTACTATACGTTGTGTATCATCTGTCACATTCACTTACATTTGTCGAATAATATAAAGCGGAACAATTTTTAAACACCGCGTAGTATGGACATGCGTTATCTTTATTAAAACATCATTGCATACGAAGATTATGGAACACTCGTAAGCAGAAAACACTGTGAAATGTAAACTGCAAACCATTAGGCTTTTTACGCTGCCTCGGACCGTTGACCGATGGAAATGCCTATGAAAAACACGTTCCCCGATTTTCCAGTAGCGTTTCAATTTACATCGCCGTTCCATAGTTTGCATTAATGGCAATAATTTCAGCGATAGCCCGCCCGCAATGCCGTTGCGTGTATCGTTCGGTGTTTTCTAGAAAAATCGAATTTAGTGTCGTAGCATGTGAGTTAATTACGCTTTTTAGGGTTCCGTACCCAAGGGGTAAAACGGTACCCCATTATTAAGACACCGCTGTCTGTCTGTCAGTCTTTCCGTCCTTCTGTCACCATGCTGTATCTCATGAACCGTGATAGCTAGACAGTTGAAATTTTTTTCTGCCGTTTTTTTAGATAATGATACTGAACCCTTCGTGCGGAAGTCCGACTCGCACTTGGCCGGTTTTTTCCATAGTGTTTTTGTTCAATCGTATAATATAGCTGACACATAATGTCTTTATGTGTCAGGCGAGCAGGCGGTTCACAGAATTTTAAGTGATGCCCACCGACCATGGACATCTCAAAAAGCGACATGATACTTTTTTTAATGTTTTATCTCTTTGAAAGCGACAATTTTGTAGTACGTGTGATACTCTCAACCAATAACCGCAGCTTTATAGATGTGAACTAAACCTGTTCATATAACTCATTTAATTATTACAAAAGGACTTGTAGGACAATGTAGCAGAGGCTGTGTTATATTGTATTCATAATGAACTGTTAATGATGAGGTTGTTGCCATTTGTTGGTTTCTTTTGTACTCATTTCGCAATACAGAGAAATATCGACCTTTGTAGGAGCCGTTTATATGTAAAGCATGCAATATTAAGCCGTACAATTTCTTTTGTACGTGTTTTCATTGCGCGAATAGAGGCTCGAGGCGATATACAATGTCTGATTACGAACTAAGGTTACAATTTATATTCGCATTTCTATGTAAATTAGTCTGTTATAACGACGCTAGGGCCACTTTAGTGGCTTCTACCTTACGGATGTTGGTTCCCTTTCAGTCCTAACTAATATTTATCTTTCTTCTATTTACATTCTAATAATTTACCACGAATTGTATACAATCTATCGATTGGCTTTTCAGTTTGTTGTAACAATTTTTCATTTCAAAATAACAATAATAAAAACTGAGAAATAAAATTATAAGTGATAATTTATACCTTGTTGTTGTCATATCAACAGATTTCAATAATAAAATATATAGAAAAGAATATCATGGCACAAATTCCGCCCAGCGTGTTTGTTTTAATGAATATATTAGAATATCTTTTTACTGTCTGTTTGCATCTAGAGATGATCTAGATGTTTGTATCTAAAGATGACTGATCTAATCTTTTTTTAAGTTTTAATTTTGAAATGAAATGTATTTAAAATTAGTGAAAAGCCTGTATATATTTATAAGATCGTTGGCCACGACTCTTGAGAATACTTCACAATACAGCGCATTGCGACTACACGATACACTTCCTAATGGTCTCGCGAGATCTGCGCAATACTTGAACGATATCCGCCAAGAAACGCTGAGTAACGTCCCCAGAGATTCTTCAAGAGTCGCGCCGCCCTCGAAACGTCTGGAAAGTTCCAGTGGAGGCGATTTCGGTCTGAGCAAAAAGGGGCGAAATAAAACTAACGAGTCTCGCGGCCTGATACAGCTGTCTATTGTTGGCAGGGGGTGAGTCGACACTCACAACGACGGCTTGTAAATCTTTGTTTAGACGCTAACCCGGTCAAGTCAACGCCTATTTCGAAAGAGAAAAAGATGAAAAAGAGGTTTATTTGATATAACACAGAGAAGCCTGCGACACTGCGATCTCGTTCGTAGTTTTCATATATCGAGCGCTTAATTTAACAGTTGTGTAGTCGAGGAGGACACTCTCCGTCGTGAGTTTGGTGCACGCAAAAACCTTTCCAAAATGTCCGCTATTTTTAAACGAAGTGAAAGTTTCGTAGCGGATGGTTCGTAGCGGTCAATAGGAACCATCTACGACCAAAAATATACGAATGATATTAGTATTATCAGCACGCATTCAACACAACTTTATCTGTTTCAAAACTGAGCAAAGATTGTACTATAGGTACGAGATAACTTATAAGCATTCTAAAACATAATTTTCTTTTGTAAATAAATATATAAATATCCAGACACTAGAAAGACACTGCGTTCATCACACAGTACTTTTCCAGTAGTGGGAATCGAACCCATACCCTCTGTCGCAAGAGACAAGTCCACTGTCTACTAAACCAATGTTTAAAGCTTTTATGCTTGCAACGCTGGTAAGAGACAACCTGATGGTAAGTGAGAACACAATCAATAGACAAGAGCAACCGTGCGGTGGTTTCTGGTGATTTGGGGACCTGGATGCGTCTCTGGTTTGTATCGGGGACAAAGAGGGGAGAAAGAGTAAAAGTAATTTAGATGGTTCGTCTGCGCTACTTTCACATTCAAACTGGCTTATAAATCTTATAGCCATCGCCTTGTGGTCCACACAGCAGCCTCGGCCGTTTCACGAATGGCTTGTCCGGGTAAGTACCACGGTATCGCAGAAGACCGGTGTGAAGTGTAAGTATAATTCGTTGCGTCTGTTGGGTGAGGTAATCGGAGCTTACTTATTTTATAGGTTGGCAACGCATCTGCAATCCTTCGTATGTTGAAGTTGTCCATGGGCGGTAAACACTTAACAAAAAAAAAAAACGTTTCATTCTCTCGAGACATTGATTTATTATGTAAGTCGAGATAAAATTTGCGATTTAATAAGATTACTCAAGAGTGTAAACAGGCTGCCATTGCGGTTACGCGGTAAGGCGCCATTTTGTCTTTCGCTATTTTGTCGGCAAACTCTTGTAATATTCAAATTAGTCCCGGGCGTCTCCTTTGGGCGACAATTAAAGTAATTAAGAGAGGAATTACCAACTTTGACCTTCAAAACTGGCAGGCGTATTCGAGGACAATGGAGGTTGCGTAACAAAGGCGAAGTTTCATTTCACGCCATTTCGTCGGGTTATTTTTTAAATCTCTTCTCGTAATCATCTCCCCCCCTGACAAGACCAAGTGGAACTCAAACCATAAAAAGGCGCAGAAAGCAAATTAATGATAACTTTATCTCCTTTCAAAGTTTTTTTTGCGTTTCTTTTTTCATAGTGAAATAAAAATAATCACCCAATCGTATAAGATTTTTGTTAATTATATTCATCATAAACAGCACTGGACATTTTTTGAATATGAATTTAAAAATAAAAAAAAGTGAAACTAATTATCGTGTCGATGTCCCATCAATTCCGAGCTGTCAAATATATTTTACGGCGAGATATCTACGTCATCAGGTAATAAATTATGAACGATGACAGTACAGAACTTTTAAATAGAAATAATGAATGAATGAATATTATTTATTTTACACACGATGGAAAAATACATTAAAAATAATAATTAGATATGGGTCGCTCATTGGCCATTTATTCCAGGCAATCTTTGGATAGACACAATATGTAAAGACTCTTTCAGGGGTGTGGGTAAATATTACTAATTGTTATACGATAATACATATTTGGTAATTAAATAAAAGAAATAAATACATATAATTTAAATAAATATCTATATATTAATAATATTATATGTATCGTAAACCGTAAGAAATAAAAATAATTATTTAACAATAATAAACATAAGTAATCGTTATTAATACTAAAGTGTTACAATCCGATCCCAGGGCTTTAGTGATCCACAAATTTAATATCAGAATACTCCGCCATTTTCCCATTTGCTAAATTAAAATGGACGCGGGGGCTTTTTGCATAATTCGATATTCAATTCCGAACCAGCGTAATTCGTATGATATAGACAGGATAGGTAAATATCCATTTGGACAGGTTAAAAATTGTACGTACAGTGAGATTCATTAAATGTTTTTCTCAAAAAAATCTTTTACAAAGGGCGGACGTGACGCCTTCAGATATTTACAGGTCTTATAACAGATATTCTATTATAAGAAACAGTTTTTTAACGAAAAATACAAAAAGAATATTTTATATAAAAAAAAATTCTTAATTTTTTTTTAGTTCGAAAACAAATATAGTATAGTAATAGCAGACAGAATTCATACTGCTGTAAAGGGTATACATATATATATTTATTTATGTTATATATTTTAATATTAATCGTAATAATAACTATGTGAGCTCTTCTATAAGACTCTCGTTATTGTGTTTAAATGTTAAGGGAAACGAAAAGTTTTTTCAACGCTAATGTCCAAGTCAAATTCAAAGTAACAAAATTTATTAAGACTTGTTTCAAGAGCTAAGAGTGAACAAAAAACTGAGGGTCATTCGTATAATACATTAATTAAATTTGATTAATAAACTTTCCCTAATCAAAAAGTCTTATTCTTCTTTTCCAATTCTGTACTAATTAATTACTGATTCTCGATTGAATTTCAATGCTTCTATTTCCCGCTGTAGAAGAAAGTGGAGAAATCAATATTGTTTAATATGTTGTGTTAGAGATTACACTGTTACGCATTTAGAATTCCGATGACGGCTTAAACTGACGCGTAGTGACCGCAGCCGAAACTACCCACAGTCGACCCCCGCCTCCATATTTATGACTTTATTTACCCTCCACGTAACTGCACGAAGGTTGGGGGAGACAACAGTTCGATCTCAGCACTTTATATGCTCCAAGGCGACCGTCACAATAAAGTCGAAGCAGGAAAAGTCCACGTTGACGATTATCTTATCCCGATTGGGCACGACTGAACTGCGTACAGGAAGTAATAAAATTTATGTCTTGATATTGCATTAGATATTGTTGTTGACTTTGGCGTAGCTAGTCGGGAGACCGCATAAGACTATTTAAGTAAACTAAATATATATATTTGTTTAGGATATGGATATCTGTGCGTGTGTAATTTACGTTTCTAAAAGATGGAACATTCCATAATAAGAAACAATATACAATACTACAATACTACTTAAAATTAATATTAAAATCACTATTACGAAAGTGACGCGAAATAGATATGTACACATAAGACTGAATGTTAGACAACTATTGTACATTGTTTATGCTATTATACATTGTATAAAAATTAGTTGCAAATTATGCCCATGCTATTGAAACATAATGATAATGAAGAACATTTCAAGATTTAGTGTAGCAAGCGTTTAAATTCATGTAAACTACTCATAATCGTTGTTCTGCCATATAAATAGAAAAAACTGTTTAGGGTGGACCACCCTTAACATTTAGGGGAAAATAGATGCTATCCGATTCTTCACCCTGGCCGATATGCACACAAACTTTCACGAAAATCGGTCCAGCCGTTTCGGAGGAGTTCAATTACAAACACCGTGACACGAGAATTTAATATATTAGATATATTAACAACCAAGGCCCGTATTTGTACATCGACCGATCATCTCACACGGAGAGGACAGGATGGCTATCATGTCCAGACAGCATTTCAAACTTTATTCATAATGATAAAAAGCGTAGTTTCGCTTGAAGGTCTTGAAAGGCGAGACAACGCTGCCAGCGGGTTGGGGCCGTGACACATTTTAATTAATCTTCACACCCAACGCCCTAAGATGGAGCACACGCTTGTCAACAGTATCGGCTGTGATCGATCACAGCCAGAAACATATTGCTTTGCTTCTAGAAGTTTTACTCCTTGGCAAGTTTGACTGTTTTCTCATTAATATGTGCCTGACACTTCTAGGAAGGCTTGTATTAAGTTTTTATGCACCTCAAAATCAAGACAATTATGGATATTTGAAAGTAAATAAATGAAGCGTACAGTCATCTTGTTTCTTATTTTTGGCGTTATCGCCGTCCAATAAAAGAATTAATTCATTCAATTTAGACATATTTATTAAGTTTACATGAACATCGTTCGCGTATTTCGTATCAGTCAAAAATCGACACCGTCTTCCGTTGTTTTTTATCATATTGGGTTATCAAATATACCTTCTCAATTGAACTTTAATGGGATAGATAATAAAATCGATGTTATTAATGAATAAAATTTACTGCTACTGTTATTTTTTATTACAAATAATCGACATAGTTCTACAACAAAAATTCATTGTATGTATTCATGTAATAGGGTATTGATAACATCTTGTCTATATGAAAGTAAATCACCACCACCAGCGTAAATTGGAATTATGACAAATTCTTTCGCCATTCGTCTGGTGAGTGAGGTAGCCGGAGCCCAATTTCCAAAAAGGTTGTCAACGCACCTGTAACCCTCGGGTGTAGCAGATCCATGGGCGGCGGTATTCACTTACCATCAGGTGAACCGTCTGCTCGTTTGGCAACTTTTCACATAAAAAAAATGAAGGGGCAAGTCAATTGAACATATTTTCATAAAGAAACTTGTCAATAATTCAAAAAACTAGCTTTTTTAGTCACAATAATATATTAACTACTTCTTTGATTCATCGTTTTTGATAAGTCCACAGCTTTATTCAATTAACTTTTCCCCGTTTATATGGTGGGTGCGAAAGGCTGTAGGTAGGGAATGCAAATTCGGCACGCCAGCCCTCTTCGGTGTTAGCATAGAAATAATTGTAATGCCAAAAGCTTTACGCGACTTTCCGAGGGATTTAGGACGCCCGCGGCTTAATGTTCGTAGGTGTTGAATTTCGCGAATATATTTAGACACACGCGTTTCATTAAGATAAAAATGTTTTAATTTACTTCACCCTTTTTTTTATTATTTCCATTAAGAAAAATACATACAAACACCCTTGTCACACGAGGCTTTATTATTATATAATTAATTATCAATAGAAAATACTCGGAATAATATTTCATAACTTGTAATCTTCTAAAAGTTTCGTTGAAATATCATATGAATTACTTTACATTTCTGTATAATGATCTCATTACTGTCGATAGTTCATTTCGAAAATTACTTGAGACTACAATAATGAACAAAAATTTTGAATAAGTGTCCTCAATGGAACCTTTCAAATATTAGCGTTCAATTTAATTAGAAATTTGAACACTACCATATTAATTTTCCATTTAAATAGCAAAATAAAATTAAATGGAAGAGGTTTGTGACGAAAAATAATGATAACTATAAGTCCAGTATTTACTTGAGCCTTGCCCGTGAAAATATTATCGAGAATGTCGAGGGCCTAATAAAATAGCTCGTAGCGAAATGCCCGCGTGCCTGCTACGTGGGCGGTTAGGGCGCGGTCAGACTAGCGATCGATAGGGCGGGGCGGCCGACCAATTTTATGTCGAAACGTACCAAGTTTATGTAGTCGTTCCTCGGACGGGGTATTGCGTTGTGCTAATGCATCTTAAGTGCAGAAAATAGATATCTGAAAGGTCGGCAACGCATTTGTGGCTCATCGTAAAGAACTTATATCGTAGCAAGGGTCCAGGTGGTCCGTACCCGCATGCTCGTCTGCCTCTTTTTCCATAAAAAAAAGAAATGAAGAGATACTTTCTGACGAAACTGTCACACGATTCGTTTCACTCGTGGCTTATTCCGCGAGATATTATGGGAGGGGAAGTATTGGGAGTTATCATTATTTCAGCCTCAGTATACCACAGACTACGAATCACAGTCCTGAGCCACTTGTATCCATCGACTCATACATTTGGGCAGGTCGTCACTCCATCTAGAGGGGGTCGTAATCGTGATTGCTATAGGTCACTTCAGAATTTTTCTCCTTCATCATTTGTATAAAAATAGTAAAAATAAATTAACAGCCTATATATCACCCACTGCTAGGCCAACACGCAATCCCTTGCGGCTTGGTAGACTCCATATATCTTCGAAATATTATTATTTTTTCTTTATTAGTTAAAAATATGCCGTTTTCGTCAGTGTTTTCCTACACCGTATATCACGTGATAAGTCAGCACTTAAAAGTAACAATTGCATAGGTGCCGGCACCGGGCATCGAACTCAGGTTGCTTGAGTATTGAAACTGCTCGTTCGTATTTAACTCGTTTTGTTAGGTGATGTCAACTTAAATTTTGTCTCAATTAGTTCTACAAAGCGCTACATAGGTTGAATAAACACAAACA
Source organism: Iphiclides podalirius (assembly GCA_933534255.1). Taxonomy (NCBI): domain Eukaryota; kingdom Metazoa; phylum Arthropoda; class Insecta; order Lepidoptera; family Papilionidae; genus Iphiclides; species Iphiclides podalirius. The sequence continues at coordinate 12,579,516 of OW152831.1, read as the reverse complement.
GATGGACAAACTTTTGTACTGGTTCGAGAGGTTGGTTTTTATGTGATTATTGTTCAAAGCGTAAAGCGTTAAAGCCGTTGATACGGAAGATGGGAGTTGCTTTGGTTCCAAAACTAATTCCCCCGCCTTGTATGTTGCTACTCGATTTGGACCACTAGGTTCGGTTGAGGTCCCTTGAGGAATTGACGTGAGCCAGTGTTATTTAAATGTTTCACCAGTTCTGCAACTCTAACACACAAATCTATAATTATTGTTACAAGGCAAAATGATATCTTTACTTGTCATATAGGCGCTAAATAAATACAATTTATTTGCATCTTTTATGATTTACAGCATTAACAAAAATAAACCGATAATGTTATGTAACAATTCTTGTTCTAGGAGTTTAATATTCAGAAAGCAGCATTGCTTTCGTGATGTTATTAAAAGTCTTTATTCCGTATGTTTACTTATTTTTTCCAAGTCATCTGATGATCTTCTACCATTGTTTGTATGCTGGAAAGGATATAACAATAGATGGCTAAGCATTGCTTCAAATGCTAAGAAAAGAATGTGGAAGAATGCGTTAAGATTTTCGTCGGTGTGGTAATCAGCCGTTTAGCTCAGTGGCTAGAGCGTCAGGCCGCGAATGCCGAAGACGTGGGTTCGATTCCCACGGCGGCGACAATCTTTTCGCACTTTTTCTACATATTTTAATGTTCAATCTTAAGTGCAAAGATTAGCACTATAAACAATTTAAATCTTCTACCATGTAAAATTATAGCGATTGGTGGTGCATCTACAGGTGGTAGCCTAACGATAAGAATTTTTCACTGTCACTGTAAAGTAAACATTATTATTGGATGGATAATCATAAGTAATCATTTTTCTTAACATTAAAAACAAAGTTACATAAGTTACCATTAAAAAAAAAAAAACAATTGAAAAGTAAAAAAAAAAATGCCAAATTACACGACCTTCAATTTAGATCGGTTCGAAAGAGTCTTTGGCTTTCATTTTAAAAACATTCGCCCAAGCGACATTGCGACATCGGCTCAGTGCGAGCGATGATATACGTCAGTCGGAAGCGAAGCGTTTCCTTTGGTGAGCTAGTTCGCTTCGGCTTAGTCGCTTTAATAAGGCAGCGAGCGCTCTTTGGAAGTTTTTCATTTCGCGATTCACCAATGCACGTGCTGAATGGCGGCTTGAGCTGGCGCTTAGCTTGAGTAGGAGCCTAATAGTGATGTGACCTATCGACTAGGCGATGTTTAGAAATGGTGTTTATTTGGTACGATCTTGAGTTCCCCCTGCGGAACGTTATGTATGTAACGTTCAAATTTATTTATACTTACGTAATTATAAGCCCTATGTAGCTATGTATGCATTGGAAACTTAGTTGAGTGTTAACCGATTTCCAGACAGTCGTATGTTTTGAAATTCTTATTACGTTTTAAAGATATATGACACAACTACTATTTTATAGTAACGATGGTGTATTAATAATTTTTTTTTGATAAACTTAACGTGGGGTATACTTCTATTTTGGACTCTTAATATGATAAGATTTCAAAGAAGTATTTTAATAAAGGTGGAAACGTTTTTGTTTTTATTTTAAATAATGAACTTAGCGGTTGTGGTTAATGGGAATGAACACGCTGATTATTTTTTTTTAAATCAGGAATTAAATTTTACTGAAGTGAAAAAATCATTAAGTCTCTTTGGCATAGTTGATAGTGACTCTGTCTAGTGCGGCAGAGGGTGAATCCATCCCCACTACTGGAAAATAGTGGTGAATATTGCGTGTTGAATATAGTGATTTTTTTAATCTCCGGATGTTTAAACATCTATAATATGTATTTATTTACAAAATAAAGGTACGTTTAAGTATGTTTATCGGTAACCTTGTACCCATAGTACAAGATTTGCTAAGTTTGAAACTTGAGAACGTGTAAAAAAATAAATAAATTAAGGTACAGCAATGTGGGTCATGGAAGTGCCACATGACCTGAATCTTGGAGCCAGGTTTGACGTCCCGCGAGTGCTTTCAATTACTTACACCGTCCGGACAAACGTTTTGAAGTGGAAAACTTAAGTCTTCTCGAGATTTACGTGTGTTCTTTTCAGCTTGGTCTCGAGAGCCGCCCTCGGTGGACGATTTCGAGATTCTGAGAGTTCGCAAATTATCTCTCATGTAAAAGCGTTATAGAAGAAAAGTTATAAAATATCGTCATATGCCCCTCGAGAACGTCGCAGATGTTTTATGGTAGTTTTTTTTATTTTTAAATAAAATATCTTTATTCACATAGACGCTAGACTTGTGTCGGTTTTGCATGCATGTAAGCTCAGTTGTGCGTATCCTTCCAACATTCTCTGTTCATGGCCGTATTCTTTACCTCCCTATACGGTTTAAGATTTATCTCCATCCTAATTTGTGATACACAAGCCACTTTCCTTTTATCTTTCCTACGTTGATGTGTATATGATGTTGTATTCAGCGACAAATTCATTTTTTTAATTTAATATAGGCTTATTTTAAGCTGCTATCGAACGTAAAAAACCACCACCGGTTTACTCGACTAGACCTGTACAGTGAAGAACCGGCAAGAATCTCTAAGCTCTTGTTATCCCTATTTTATAATTACACAAGTTTACAAAATTATTTAAGCAGCAGCCATAGCTTTTGAGTGCAGAGCTAGAGTAATTTCCACACATCCTTGTCCTCAATGTGTCCTTCGATATTATAATAGGCCCGTATTGTTATGGTATGGAAGTACATAAGCTTGTTAAATAAATAATAGATTGAAAAGTATTAAATGGGAATCCAATCAGACCTCGTTCACGCAGGGTAATATATTTAAATAAACTAAGCAATCTCCCGCAACTTTCCTTCATAAATTTGCGCCCCATGATGTATTACAGTCGCCTATCAACTTGATATATTGCCTCGGAGTTTTTGTGGGCGGCGGAACCTTGAAAATACGCATTGTGCTGGAAATTGAACGGAATATTTTGCGTTAAATCGAGTTTTATTTTCTACTCATAAAGTATAAAAGTGTTCGATACTGTTTACGTAGGCTAGGAAAAGTTGGGTACGTGGCTAAGCGTCGTGTGGTTACTTCGATGGCACGGCGTGACGTCATCGCTTGTTATTGTGATGGAAAGTGGCTACGTCATCGATGTATATGAAAAGAGCAGTGTCTTATGCTGATCGAATTAAAAGTAATAAACTTTCTAAAGTGGTAGATCAGGGTGTACCAGTGGCTTCTTGCAACCGATACCAGAACATAACTGAAAGGTTTATTTATTTATTTATGCAGTAATCGCTATGTAAAAGAGAGTAGTCCAAATGTAGGGTCTATAGTTTTACTCATTGTTGATAATAAACTCTGTATTATTAACTCCCTCGTGTTTTTAAATTGACGTTATAGCTTTCATACGCCGGCTGTTTTCAGAGAGTTTTTAATTATGCAAATCGGGTTCACTCTCGGGGTAAGAGGGCTTAAATTGCTTTATCGGACCACCGCGGCTTAACTTTTAATTTTTAAACCATTCACGTTGTGTCCCAGCTATAGCATGGTGCTATACTTGGGGTTTTTTGTTTTGTACAACTAAAATTACGCTTGCAGTCCTTAGACTATTAACTTCATCGAACGCAGAACTGCCCACCAGTCACCAGTAGCCAGAACCCAGCCCAGTAGCCGGAGCCCAATTTTCAAAAGGTTGTCAACGCATCTGTAACCCTCGGGTGTAGCAGATGTCCATGGGCGGCGGTATTCACTTAACATCAGGTGACCCGTCTGCTCGTTTGGCAACGTTTCGCATAAAAAAAAATATAAGGACTGTGTATCAGTTGCCCAGCGTTACGGTAAAGAGGGCAGTCCTTTCATTTGGAATGTTCCCGATCGTGACAAACGACCGGACCGCACAATGGCGTCGAGATTAATCGACGCAGAGACGAATGTTCTGTGTCTAGTTAGAATTGCAATTAATGTTTCTACTCGTACGTAATTAATGAAGTCAATCTTGGTTTGTCTGGTTATTACAATTAATACAGTATTTAGTCAAGTAGGTCTTTAAGAATCTTTATCGAAATGGAGCTGGTTTCAATTGTTTATTTAAAGTCTAAATGTAATATTCTGTGCCTTTTTATGGATTTATTATGGAATGTAAAAGAATAATTACTTCCTAAAACCTGTTGTACTAGTTGCAATTGTTATTTGTAATTATTTTGCCATGGTGCGTGCAATAAATAATATAGATTCATTCGTTCAGCACTATTCAGTATTCATGCAGATGCAGAGTATGAATAATTCCCATATATTTTCCTCTACAGTGTATTGGTCAACATTATAGTAGGCTATAGTTTTGTATTGCACGCAAATATTTGGTATCTACTTAAACTTCGTTGTACCGCGCCTTACCAAATAAATTTACACAAATTTAACGTGTATAATCTAGTATCGGAAGTCGTTAGCAAATGAGTACGTATTCAGTTTTGAAGAAACAAAGACGAAAACAAAAAAAAAAGAATCATCACCGGACCTTGCGGTGTCATCGTAACTCAATTCCTAGCAAATATTGGCTGGGGAGGAGACATTGAGAATTATGACATTGCTTTTCCGTGTGTGAGTCAAACGTATACGTAGGGGTGCGTTGGGATGATAAACTCTTATTTGCCATTGTGTTTTGTCATAATTACGTTTTCAATGATATACACTTCTATACCGTATACGGTGTTGCATGCGCGTTTATTTCGGTTTTTTTTTTAATACTAGAAGTGGCAGATTAGCAACGCGAGGCCCGCTGAAGTTTTGCATTTCTGAGCCGGCCCGTATATGTGCTAGACGTAGGGAAAAAGTATTTATCTTTAGGTAGGCATTTGATGTTTTAATTGTGGCACGCAGTAGCATCTGTTGCAAGATTGGGCAGGCACCACGGGGAAGCACCACGCCCACGCAGAAGACTGGCTTAAAGTAGAAGTGTTATATTTTCGTGTTTCATCTGGTTGTGATTGAGGTAGCTTGGGCCCAATTTTAATGCTTGGCAACGCGTCAGGTACTATCTATGGGCAACGGTAATCACTTAGCATCTGGTGAACCGCTTACCAACATTGCTCATAAAAAAGAGTTTCGTGGGTGATATTGTGGATAATGAAAATAGCTCAACTGTCGCTAAGTGACCATCGCCGAAAATAGACATAAGCTATACCAGAATCTGAAGATATTCTTTATCGATATTAACTGATGTACTGGAAACGTGTCATTGGAAATTATGTTTTATATTTTAGAATGTTTCAAGGTCTAATATTTAACAAATAAAACTGAGTTTTAAAACCGTCACTTTGAACCTGAGTGTCGTTGCGAAAATTTTTCCACCATGTCAAAGAACGAGATCAAGTGTCCGAGTTGACACTTGACATTCCCACTCGCTAACCAAATAGTTTTTAATTTAGAAACCGTTTGAAATTAAATTTATTAAAACACGAACCTGGGTTAAAGTGCTTGTACTAATAACGGAGAAGACCATAGAATATAGAAGGTATTTTGACATCTAAAGGTTTTTTTTATGCGAAAGTTTACCAAACGAGCAGACAGGTCACCTGATGTTAAGTGAATACCGTTTAATTGCCCATGGACATCTGCTACACCCGAGGGTTACAGATGCGTTAACAACCTTTTGAAAATGGGGCTCCGGCCACCTCACTCACCAGACGAAACACGAAAGTATTTGTCATACTCACACTTTACGCTGGTCGTGGTACTTACCCGGACGGGCCTGCCCATTCGTGCAACAGCCGAGGCTGCTGCGTGGCTCTACCACCGTATACGGGTTATAAAATACACAGGATTTTATTAATTACCACGTGATATAATTATTTTGGCCCAGCTTAGTAATGTGCGAGAGGCCTTTATTCAGCAGTGAACTGAAACAAGGTTGAAGTGATGACGATGGCGAATTAATCAATATTCTTACAGCAGTAATATTAAAGGTTTATATAATGTAAACACTGAAGATTTTACAAAATTCTGGTTGTGTGTAACGGGCCGACCATTTTTGAGGGGGTGTAGCCTTGAATACGAGTGAATTACGAGGGTGAGATTTAAGTTCAAGAGAAGTTCAGACAACGCAATGTTCCACTGGCTGTGCTGCATAGGGCTTAGATAATTTAAATTACCCTCCCTATTGTCCATAACTGGCTGATTTTTACCGAAAATGATAAAAGCAAAAGGAAAGAAATTTGCCACCGATGAAGATGTTAAGGGAGTAGTTTTCTCGTGTTTTTCCGATGAGAAAAAACATTTTTACGAAATGAATTAAATTTTCGTAAAAAAATATAAGCTAATCGAAAAATCTCCAAAATATATTAGTCTTGTAGGAGAATATAAAGAAAAAGAAAAACAATCTTCAACTTTTATTTTCCGTCCTCTACATCTCAGCTTAATTGATCAACCTCTTATTTGATCACTGACATAATGTGTACATATTTATTTATTATTTTTTATTCAATCTTTATGCAAAAATATTTATGTGCAAAGGCGACCTTAATGCCATCAGCATTATTTCCCAGTCAACCTTGGGGTGGTCCAGAAAAGTTAAAGATATTTGTATCCGTGTATGTATATTTGTAGGCAAAGCTACAGCTCGATAACGGAGCAGTGGGGGCAGGGTTTATTGACTTTGCTAAGCAAATGAAACTCGTCGTTGATGAGGACAATCAGTGAACGAGCAATTAGACGAGTTTTAATTAGAGATGAAGCGGCGCCGGGTGGAAGGGAGTAAGAAAACAAAGCGCTCTCTATAATGATTACATTGAAATTGAGCCAGTGTTCTAGCTAAAACTCTCGACTTGCGGAATGGTGTCGCTGGTTCGTTCGTCGGAGAGGTTTATCAATCAGTTTTTGTTTTTCAAACGCTCTGGCGGTTATCCTGATATTAAGTGAACACCCCTGCCCTATGGACATTTGCAACACCCGTATGGTAGCAAACGCGTTGCCACCTTTAAACAAACTGACACCAGCTACCACACTCACCAAACGAAACGCGAAAGTGTAACACTTCTACTTCACGTCGTTCTTCTGTGAGGTCGTGGTACTTACTCGGACGCACCTGCCCATTCGTGCAATAGTAAACACTGTTGCGTGGCCCTACCACAGGTATACGCCTTATTCGAGCCGTCTACGTCTGCTGTTAATATAATTTGATGCTTTACTTCATAAATCTCTCATTGTTTCTTCTTTTTTCATTTTCTCTTGTCATTCGCCTTAGAAGCTTTCTTCTTTCATATATTATAAAAAACCTAAAACTATTATACTTAATATAAAATCATGCAAACTGTGTAATATTGTTCTCTTATCTAACACGCCTAACTACATTTTTGGGAGGATAACAATGTCAAAGGGACGTGGAAAGTATTCGCAATTACTATTGTGAAAGATGTATTACATACAGGACCCTTTTAAGACTTTAAGAGGTCGGGCGACATTATTTCCATTTGAAAAATATTTTCTATTTAATCGATCACGAATTATCGTTTTTTACGTAAACGCTGACCGTGCGCATTTATTTATTCACTTTGCAATAGTTTAGTATCGAAATGTGAATATGACATTATCATATAACAAATTATGTCGAAAAAGTCCGCCGTATTGAGCTTTTTATATTGGAGCTTAGGCTTACGAAAGTATTCGTGTACGACTTCCCCCGTAATTCCTCGTAATATCGCCCCAATCGTAAATCCAGGTGAATTATGGTAACGCGTGAACCGCCGTAAGTATCGAAGCGGGGGATATCAAAATACTTGCGAATAATTCGTAACCTAACAATAAATTATAAGTAAGCTGAAGTTCGATATAAGCAAAGGTCTTTAGTTATACTTCTTTTTGGCGCGTTGCGGGAAAACGATGAGAGTGGATTTTTCCGATATCTCAACAATGTAAAAGCCAAGAGTGAAGCTAGTTCTATAATGTTTCACGCCCTGATTTCTGAACGTGTTTATGTTGAGTGTAACACTACAGTCTGTTAAATATAGGCTGATACGTGAGACATTGACATGCAAATAATATGGTTCTCGTATATGAAATGTACGTAACACATGTGGTACTTTATTTCGTAATGTCACATTAGTTTATTAATGCCCTATTAATGTCAATGTCCCGCGTATCATCGTATATTTAACAGACTGTTATTGCAACAACTGTTGTTCGCTTCGATGTCGGGGCTCGTGGGTTCGATTCCCACACGGGAAAGGTATTTGCGTGCCCCACGGATAATGTTTCAGGATTGTGCTTGTTCCCGGGGCATTTATGACACAAGCCTCGCGGCTGGTCGTGTAAGACAGCCAAAATCAGTTATATCATTATTGAGACGGTGTCAGCTCCACGTACCTGGGATAAGAGCATGGGGATGATGATGATTTATATTGATGCAGATAGTGTTCTTGTTGGACTAAAGGACTACCTAAATATTTTGCGTATATACAAAATCTTTACCTCTGTTCTCTCGTCTCTAAACCAAAATACTGTTGCAATTTAACGCTTGCAAGACGACACGCGTAACTCAAATCAACAAGGCGCCCACAATCCGAAGTGCGCCGCAATATTGTCGGGAAAGTCCAAACTAAACTTGTTACCCAGCGTTTGATGTTTGAGCCATAATACTCCAGTGCTCCTGCAACTTTCCTACAGGTCGCGAGGTACCCATTAAAACTTTGCGCACGGAAATGGATCCTGCCCTGTTCTTACTATCGCTCGAGGCATTTATAACGAGCGTGGTTCTAATGACTTGTTTTGCTCCTAATAGCTTCTAGTAATTGTTGTAGAATTTTTGTTAAACATTGCCCTTACTTTAGGATAACATTATCCTGTGTTGTTAGGACGTTTTACAAACATACATACCGCGGACAAACACCCAGATGCGAAACAGATCTGTGGGTCGCACAAATAGTTGCCCCGTGTGGGAATCGAAGCCACGACCCTCGACGCCGAAGCCAATACCTTGGTCACTGCTCCACGGCGTCATCTCTGTATGTATAGACTAATGATGTTTTTTAATAATATAGACGACGCATGTATATACTGCGCGGCGTTTACGTTAATCACATATTTAAGTGAATGTGGCTGATGATATAGGACGTAGGATATGGAAAGAGATAGCAGTCTAAAGAATAGAAATCTAATTACACCAAATGGATTTGACTGATTCAATTTCGGTGCGCCAATGTTATATCTTTGTATATAATATCGTTGGTATAGACGATATCGCTATTTCACATTTACACTGCGTACTGATGTGATAAACCAGTCGGCTATCGTGTACCTACTTGATGCGCTATGTAAAAATGAAGTTAAAACTTATCTAAGCCATCGTTCTGTTATCAATCTGTATCTATGTAAGCTTTAGTTGAGACTTTTGTATCAGTGCATACAAAAATGTAAAGACTTCCTTACTAATTACTTTAATGTTCTCAAGATTTTTGTAGACATATTCACACTTTGATATAAAAAGGTAAATGCCTATATATATCCTACTGCTGGACAAAGGCCTCCCCTGTACAGAGGGTATCAGGCCATAGTCCACGCGGCCCCAATGTGGATTGGCGGATTTCACATTTCAAAAGATATTTTTTTTGTTATTATTTCGAAAATATGCAGGTTTCTTCACGATGTTTTCCTTCACCGCTGATCACGTGATAATTCAGCACTTATAATTGACTATTTCATTGATGCCGGCACCGGGGATCGAACTCAGGTTGCTCGAGTACATTAAATTAAAGGCGAGACACTGAGCTATCACGGTTCCTAGCTATCACGGCTTTGATATAGGTAGGCGATTTTATGAAGATAGTGTTCGTTAATAGTTTAATATCTCTCTGCGAGTGTAAGTGTATGATTTGAAATACCCTACTAGTGTGGAATACTCAGCTCTGACGGCACGCTAATTAAACAATAAAGTGCCATACCCCGCTCAAAGGCGGGTGGTAACGTAAACGAAATAATTCTCCCGCGTTTTAAAATTTAATAAAGTTCCGAGACTGGCGGGGTAAAGCTGTAGTTGATTTTGAGAGTCTAGTTTCCTTTACATCCAAGTTACGAGTTTCGCTCACTCCGTTTCGTCGTTAGAATGGAATTTTCCAAGTTATTTCGAAAGTATTAAGTCAATTTTAGCTTGGGGTTTACTTATCCTTTGTGTAAGTTACAACTTATGGTTTCATCAATTGTTTTCCTTCTTGGGTTGGTCTTAGTTGGGGAACAATATGGGAGAGAAGGTCTGAGTTTTTGCTTCAAATAGCATAATTATGTTTTCACTTGTTCATTTAGTATAAAGGACTTTCAATTTAATTTATTATTTAGACTTAAGAAGTATTTAGAAACTCAGGTCACGTCGTGGTCTCCTGAAGTTACCTTTCCTTCTATTTGTTTTATTAATTTCGTTAAATACTTAATTGCCATTTATTAATGTACTCATAAATGCACTAAAGCCACGTTAATTGAAACCCCAGTCAATCGATTGTGTTGAGCTTTAAATGGAATTTTTCAACGGAAAGTCGAGATTTAACTGGAAGCTTCCAGAGAATTTCAGTCAAGTCTTTCCAGAGCTTGCTCAACACGGATTACGTCCGTCACTCAATAGAAGAGCACTATATAAAAAGATTAGTTTCCTATACTCAGCATAATATTACGGTAATTTGACACAGTTTTAACCGTGAAGGCAACTCGACATGAACTTTAGGAGTTAGAAGAATGTATAATAATTTTTCCTATCGTTCTCGGAGAAGATCGGGATGTGAACTAATCATCGATCGATGTTTTCCCCTCAAACAAACTAAGCTTTTATAACTAAGGCATATGTAAAGAATGATTATACTTAATACAAAACGAGGATTAACTGTGTTAGGGCCACTCAAGGATCCTCGCTGTTGCACGAATGGGAGGTCAGTCCGGGGAAGTATAACAATCTCGAACCGGCGTGAAGTGGAAGTGATATACTTCTGCTTTCGTCTGGTGAGTGAGGTATCCGGGGCCCGGTTTATCAAAAGATGGCAACGCATCTGCATACCGGGTGTTTGCAAATGTCAATGGGCGGGTATACCTAACATCAGGTCAACCGCCAGCTCGTTTGCTACCTTCTCACATAAATAATTTATAATTTAAAAAAAAACCGACTTCAAACCGGAAACTAAAATAAAACTAACATAAACCTATAACATTTGAGGATTGCCCTCGATTTCTCTGGGATGCCATCATCAGATCTGGGTTTTCTTATCATGGTACCACCCTTGCGTTAGCTGCTTTCCAACAAAAAAAAATCACTAAAATCGGTTCATAAACGACGCAGTTATCCGCGTACACACATAAAAAAAATATATACGGTCGAATTGAGAAACCTCCTTATTTGAAGTCGGTTAAAAAAGGTCGAGAGTTGACTATTCGAATGCATCTGTACGTGGCGCGGTTAAGTTGAAAGCGCATTTACTTTTAATGCGTCCCGGTCTTATTCCCGAAGTTCGGCTTCCGCTATATTACGCTCGAGTTAAGGCATAAAGAGTTTTTCACGTGGAAAACGTTGTCGCAATTTCGTAGAAGGGACTTTTCTGTTGGTGAGCGTTTGCTGTCGTCACGGGTGTCTTCAACATCTAAAGCAGCGGCAGATACAACCAACCTTTTTGGCAACCCTTAGAAAATTTGCCCCCGACTATCTCAGTCCCCTCAGACGGAATACGAGAGCATACCACCCCAGTCTCCTGTCAGGCCGTGGTACTTCCCCGAACGAGTCTGCCCATTTGTGCAACAGTCGAACCCACCGCGTGGCACTACCACGGTCAAAACTGACGGACGAACAGTTATGACCAACTCAAAGAAGCGGTAAATACAGATCACAATTTTTAAATTTATTTATTGGTACACCAACGCAAGTTGCCATCGCTGTAGTTTAAATTATACAGGCTTGAGATATATATCTAACTGTTCTAACAATTATAGGTAACCATATAGGTTATCATATGAAATAACTGTCGGAAAAAATGTCGTAATAAATATTTATGGAAAAATCCCAAAACGTTAAACCATTATAAGAAAAAAGTTTACTAATCTGTGAATTAATAAAACTGGCCAAGAGTGCGTTGGTCTCGCGGAGGAAGGGTTCCGTACTATTTTCTATTAAAACGGCATAAAAATTATGTCTGTTATATAGGATCCCCACTTAAATATTTTTTAGTATTTGTTGTTATAGCCGCAACAGAAATACATCTGTGAAAATTTCAACTATCTCGGTTCATGAGATACATGCTGGTGACGGACGGACAGACAGACAGACCGCGGAGTCTTAGTAATAGGGTCCCGTTTTACCCTTTGGATACGGTACCCTAAAAAAGATGAAGTCTTTCCTCAACAGTTACTCTCAACAAACAAACACTCGTAATTTCAAATTTGTTTGTATTGAGTGATACTTGAAACTTGCACAAAAAACTTCGTCAAGTGGAACAATAAGGACTGTATATGAGCTCCTCAAAACTTCGGGGTCTATCTAAAGTCGGCAGATGCCACTGTGCACCACAAAGGCCTTATAACGCGCCGTAACCAATAAACTCTAGCTTGTTACGAGTTCGCGAAGTCCCCGACAGATTTTCAATTGCCCCATTGTGAGCCGAGCTTTAATATTCCGATGTCGAAGTTACCTCGTATTGTGTGTGCGACGGGGAGTTTTTCTTTGACTTTAAAAGTTCCAATATCGAGACAGAATATTTCTTTTAGCGGTGAAGGAAAACGTCGTGATGTAAACCGCAGTGGGGTCGCATGTTGGACTATGGCCTACTTGAGGACTTTGCCCAGCAATGGGATATATGTAGACTGTTACTTTACTCCACCGTACAGCTTAATTTTATACAGACATGTCGAAAGCGAGAGACAGCATAAGTTGTAACGCTTCGTAAAGAAGACGAATGTATGCGTAAATTTCGCGATGGAATGGTGTAATTAATTTTAGAGGTGGAAGTGGCATAAGCATCACGGAAAGTATAAATTCGTAACATCTGCCTAACAATAGTTATAATGGATAATACCAACTAACTATTGTTAGGTTCGAATTAAAATAGTAGCATCAATGTGTTTTATGTGAAAACTTGTCAAGCGAGCAGGCGGTTCCCCTGCGTTGACAACCTTTAAGTGGGCCCCATTTACCTCACTCGCCAAATGAAACGCGAAAGTATTGTACTTCCACTTCACGCCGGTCTTCTGTGAGGCCGTGATACATACCCGGACGAGGCTGAAATAGGTTGTGGCCAGGGGCGACTTTCTTGTCCTCTATTATCTCTTAAAGCTATATAAATATCAGCTGCCCTCTTTAGGTTTATTCAAACACGCCGGGGCTCCGGATTAAATGGGGGGCGGAATAATTACGGGCGCTGTCAGTCGTTAGCGCGGAAAACGGGGTCGCTGGTTCGTATAAAATTTTTAACGCCGCTTTCAAAACAAACGGACGACCCGGAGCGAACAATGGACGCCGGGGCATTGTTTGGCGCGAATAAGCGAATATTAGATGTCGGGGTAATATCCGAGTGCTGTTTAGCTCGCGTCAAACTCGGTCAGGCGGCGGCACGGACGGCCCTCGAAGCCAGTGCTGTGCTGGTTACTCGGACCTTAACAAACATCTTCGAACGGCCCTCTAAGCCTGCGCTGTGTCACTCGGACCTCAACAAACGTACTGGTATATGTTTTTACTGTGGTAGGGCCACGCAACAGTACTCGCTGTTGCACTCACGGGCAGGTCCGTCCGGGTAAGTACCACGACCTCACAGGAGACCGGCGTAAAGTGGAAGTGATCTGCTTCAGACTTTCGTCTGGTTCGAGTGGTGGCTCAGGATCGTGCTTCGTGGCAGTCTGTGGGGGAGACATATGTCCAGCGGTGGACTTGAATAGACTGTAATGATGAGGTATAAAAATTAAAGTCCTTTATTGGTAACAGTTTCGTCTACAGCTAACAATCCAATCTAGCGTGAGTTACCTCATATTTTAATGTGTCGACTCAAATCATGCATAAACCAATGAATAAATGCCGTTAAAATTTGTAGATAAAAGTCAATTAAGTTTATTAAAACTTGTCGAAAAGTACGAAAGGATTGTCGCTGCTGTGGGAATCGATCCCACGTCTTCGGCATTCCCGGCCTAGCCACTAAGCTAAACGGCTGATTGCCACACCGAAGAAAATCTTAACGTATTTTATCTACATTGTTATTTAGCATTTGAAGCAATGCTTGGCGCATCTATTGTTATATCCTTTCCACCAATTTCGTTTTTTTTAAACTTAATTACAAACAATTTCGAATATCGTTTTACAACGATAGCTTAGTTTTAATGTTTAATCTTAAATGCAGAGATTAGCGCTATAAAAAACTTTAAATTTTTCCAATAAAGTATATTCAAATAAAGGTCGATAAAGTATATTCATAAAAGTCCGTAAATCCACAGAGAGCTTTATTAAACCAATAAACGACGCCTGTATGCCAAAAGAGCTTTCAATATAAAAGTTCCCGTTGATTGTGCGACCGATGGATTTACGATGTTCCCTTTCATAATACCACAGCAGTTTTTTATTCGATTTGTGCCTCGAAATGGCTTTCGCTCGAAAGCAAGTCGATTCGTGTATTGTTTCGCGCTCGACTTTGTATTTGTATAAGAAATCACTTTGTTGTTATCGACAATTTCGTCTATGTCATCTTCCTAGATTTAGTTTCAATGAAATTTTGCCCGCCCGTGAATAATTCGTGTCTTTTTAACAGCAATTTTTGAGTTCGACATTTATTCAACAATGAAATGTTTCAAATCTGGAAACATGAAAAGTGATTTTAAAATTAAATGAAGATTACGAGGCTCCGAAACAAGAACAATTAGTAGGTACTTGTGTTAGAAATATATAAAATAAATAAAATATATTTGACGCTATATAAACAGCGAGCCGTGATAGCTCAGTGTCCGCTTTTAATTCAATAGTATATACTTAATTTAATATATATACTTAATTTAGTATATAATTAATTGTAATATACTCGAGTAACCTGAGTTCGAATCACGGTGCCTGCACTAATGATATTGTTTATTTTAAGTGCAGACTTATCAAATGCTCAGCGGTGAAGGAAAACATCGTAAGGAAACCTGCATAATTTCCTAATAATAACAAAAAAAAAAAAACAATTCAAAGATATGTGAAGTCCGCCAAACCGCAGTTGAGCCGCGGGCTATGCCCTGGTACCCTCTTTACAGAGGAGGCCTTTGCCCAGCAGTGGGACATGTATTGGCTATTACTTTATTTGACATTTATATTAAACATCCACCTATTGTGAGGATCTTACACTTTGTTTATCAATTGTTTAAGATAACAATGGTTCGTTAAAAATATGTACGAAACGTGTTATGAAAACAAATAAGTAGACAGTACATCCAACTTGCCGGTTCAACCTCGAGGTGTAATGAAGCTGGAACGAGCGGATCATTTACACTCGACGACGTGTCGACGGGGGCGTCACGACGTGTCAACGCCGACGCCCCTAAATTAATATTAATCGCTTCCACCACTATCGCTTGCAGTACTCTTTGGGGGCGGACGATAAATCAGATGTTGCGCTGAGCTTATTTTACAAAAGCTGTATGTTTACAGTCAACGATAAGATATATTGCGTGTTAGATTTGTATAAATATAGATTAAAATATGTAAAAAAATTAATCCTTTCTTTTCTGTTCTAATGTAAAGAGAAATCGAATCAAAGGAAATGAGTTTATGCATTACAAAATGGTTTTTGTTACTAACCAGTGTTTCTTGAGTATTTTCTATACATCCATCGATTAGGATTGTCCAGTTAAAATCGATTTTATCTTGTTAGGGTTCCGTACCCAAAGGGTAAAACGGGACCTTATTACTAAGACTCCGCTGTCTATCTGTCTGTCCGGATGTCACCAGGCTGTATCTCATGAACCGTGATGGTTGAATTTTAAAAAACAATAAAAAATATTTATGTGGGGCTCCCATAACAGACATGTTTTTTGCCGTTTTTGTAAATAATGGTACGGAACCCTTCGTCCGACTGGCACTTGGCTGTTTTTTTTATACATTTGAGTATTTCTTTCTTTCGTTACAATTTGAAGAATTAATTTTAGCATATGATGTTGAATTAAATCAGTAATAAAATTGGTATTGCTATTATTTTTTCACCTGAAAGTGAGGTGGCAAAATGAAATCGAAATTTGAAACATACCAAAACAAATTTATGTTCTTATAATATTGTCTCTGTCTCGTTATTACCTTAACCAACCCTTTATTAGTTCCTGTAAAGATAGACAATAGACCAGCCAATGCTGAAGCGCATGTGTTTTTTATATCTTTACTGAAGCGTCATTAATTAAGAGATCGATATTTTGTTTCGAATATTCTCATTGCAATTGAGATTAACTATTACATCTCATTTTATCATTTCAGCATATTTGAATACACTGCTGAATATAGGCCTCCCTCCGCAGACTGCCACTCTACTCCATCTCATTTAAAGATAATTTAAATAGACAATGCAAGACTTTTTTATTTGCACGCTTCAATTATCATCTCATCTCATCTCAAATAGCTTTTATTTGTGAACACATTCTGTCGATGATGTTTTGATGAACTATTCATTGATCAATATTTGATTATTATGTCTTACTTTGCCTTTGGATTTAGTCACGTTTAATTTTCATTTCGAATTCTCGTCTATGACAAAACTGCAGAAGCTACTACGAGCTAACTAATCACGAGGTGATCGGACGTGTCTAAAGATTTTCCTAGACTACTGTCAGTTTAAATATCATGCATTTTCATTCAATCGCAAAATGTGTTGCGGCAAAGATAAAGCGGCCGTTGTTATAAGAAGCCATCGACTACTAATTAAATTCACGGAAACATCCATCACGAATATACCCACGGAAGCTTTCTAGGCCCACGAATGAATATACACGAACGGTGACATTTCGAAACAGCAATATATAAGAGCAAAGCTAGATCTATTGATATTGATCCTCACCCTTCAATACATTGTCGCTTGTCTCTCGTCGTTTGGGCCGAACGAAGGCGAGCCGGTCTCTACCACCCCATAAACTTTACGAGTGAATCCCGCGATACTTGAACGTAAACCTTATCCGACCGTGACAAGGTGCAATATCGCGGATCGATCGCCAATTTACGAGGGTAGCGGAATACTTTACAGAAACGGCTATATAAACGTTAACCCGCAAGCGAAAATAGTCCCTACGCCGATCGAATTACGGGCTATAAACGTTTGTCCCGGACGGCCTTAAACATTACGATTACACAATAATGCCTTCAGAAAGCACAAAAAGCTAGACGCTATAAAATAATGTTTCTTTTGCGTCTTATCTTTAAACTTTGCAGTTTCCGAATGAGGAACGATTTCGATCTCTGTATGATTCAAACGTAAACGATAAATATTATGTAATATTTCCTGATTTAATATTTTTAATCAAAAATCCATGTTTGTGTACAAACAAAACTGTTCTTCAAGCGCACAGGTATCGTTTTCATTACTACTGAATACCTAAATTACATAAAAAAAATTACAGTTTAGAAATAAAAATAAAAATTGACAGAAAAAAAATAACAAAAAGAAGATAGGTATGTAAGTGGATGTAGGAACAAATTCAGCATTTATACGAGCAATAGTTGAGATTTAATAATTTTTATGAAAGACATCTAATTGAACAATAAGAAATAAGTGAATACGTTGATAAAATTATAAAAAATTATGTTTACATTTTAATTTTAATCTTAACTGCAGGGACTAACAGTAAAAATAAAATTTATTATTAATAAAAGGAAGACCAAAATCCGTCCAATGACTTTATTCAGTATTCTTCAGGTTGAAAATAAAATTAAACGCGATCGTTTTGTTTAGAAATAGAAGAAGAAGAAACGTTTATTCACGGCGTAAAAACAAATGAATAATATATATATTATATAATTATTTTATGTAGTTTAATACAAGAAGCTATTATGAGGTATTACCGTTTTATTTGCATTCGAAATGCAGTTAACTGTGTAGAATAAATGTAACAAAAGGGCAATGCTATTATATACCCCGCTCGGCTTTCAAAAGCCGGTGAAATTCAGGCGGAGCTTCCTATTGTTCACACTTCACCCGGCTATCATCGGCCTTCGCGCCCGGATAACCGGGTCGCCTGCTGTCCAATTTGTATGGAAGCCATTCAACACGGATATGATATTAATTTCGCCATAGCTGTTTCAACGTCCAGTTAAATCCAGCGTATTATGACGCTGGTTACAGAGCGTTTTTAACGTATTTCTTTAGTTTCTAAGCAATACTTTTTACACTAAGAAATCCGTTGCTTAAATTATCAAAATGTTGGTCTATGAAAACGGAAAATTTTTAAAGTTCTCAGTGAATAAATCTTCTAACGTAGAAACTATTCTGTAAAGCAATAATTTATAACTTAGAAAGCTTGCGAAGTTAGTTACTAGTGCAGTGTATAGTAATAAATAGAGTGCATCTGTCACGGTCTAACTTATTAGAGGAGACAGAGATATCTGATGCTATCAACGTTAATTTATAGTTAACTTTAATTCTAGTGTTAGTCTCCGCACTCACGATCATACTAAAAGTGTCATTTTTATGCATAGAAATGAACAAGAACTTTCGCCACCGCATCCGGAAGACCCAGGTTTGAATCCCGCACCGCTGAAAATTCTTGTCTATTTCTTTACAAAGATTAAATTTTGACTATAAACATTGAGTTTATTTAGTCTGAAAACGCGGCCTCTACGTGAAGTTAAGTTACGACCCTCAAAATAGAGAGTTATGACGAGGGTATTGCGTGAACGTAAATTAAATTAGGCACTAAACTTGTTCCGTAGAGCTCCTCGGTGCTTAAATAGCCCCCGCTTCGTAAAGTCTGAAATGTTAAGCATCAGCCCGAAGCCATAAGCTGCAGTTAAGCACCTAGACGTTTCAGTGGCTGCGCGCTTTTCAGGGGCACTGAAAATACGAAGATGACGCTAATGAAAAACTTTAATTAAATTTCCCCCGTTCGAAATGCTAGTAAATTATCTATAATAATGACAGTAAAAAATTAGCTCCAAGCTTTTCATATTTTAATATACTTTATTCTTATTTAAAGATAACTAACTCTCTCTCAGAAAAACACATGACAATTTTCCCCTGCGTGTATTAATATGAAAATTTTGTACTCGATGTGAAGTCAATAAAAGTTATCCGTAGAAAGTTAAGGTACATACATGACTGCGTACTATAAAACAAAGTCGTCCCGCTGTCTGTCTGTCTGTCCCTATGTATGCTTAGATCTTAAAAACTACGCAACGGATCTTGATGCGGTTTTTTTGTACTAGATAACGATTCAAGAGCAAGGTTATATGTACATACAATACATTGCACCCGAGCGAAGCCGGGGCTGGTCGCTAGTGTAATATAAATCAGGTAACCGGTAGACCGGAAGATGCAGGAAAGGATTTTTGCCAATTTATTTAAAATGAAATTTGCCGGTCTTCTGTGATGTCGTGGTACTTTCCCGGATGGACCTGCCCATTCGTGCGACAGAGAAGACTTTTGCGTGGTAAATGGCCCTACTACTGTGAAATGCGATTATGTCAGCAAAATGTATCAAAAGAAGAATAACTATTATATAAAAATTAATAATAAAATAGTTTAATACATACAATCTCGAAAATAAAACAAATTACTTGAGTCACACAATTCGATGAATTCACTGTATTGAGTCTTCTTGAATAAAAATGAGCCCAGACTTTCCCTGAGTTTTCAAAGCAACGAAGTCATTTAAGACGTCGTGGCAATAAACATATAAAGAATAGGGCACTTTTCGTAGTACATATCTTTTCGGCTGAATACTGCAGCAGTCTATTATAGTTATAGTTATATTGATTTCATTAGTAACTTGTAACAGTATTATTGCGTTTTGATATCAAAATAGGGAATATGGTAAATGTTATTGCCAAAAATAGATACCTAAAAAGATTGTTAAGGGACAGTATCCCAAAAATAACTTATACAGTAGTACCTCGCAGCAATTTATGATCACGATGGGCCTGCTACCATGGAGAATAATAGCTATAGAAGCCAGGCGTAATGTGCAAGTGTTATTACTTCTGTGTTTCTTTGGATCCGTAATACTTCTGCCAATTCACAGGTGTTGTAGATATTAATGCCATCGCCGATGGAGACTAAATTCACTTATTATTATTCAAAAACAACGAGAAAACATAAAAAAGCGACAAATTGAAATCAGAACAACAGTGTTCACAGGCACGTGCATTATAAATAAAAACTATTCAGTGCCACAGCTTTGAGCGCTATGACTGTTAAAGCCTTACATAGTTAGTGTTTTTTTTATCACCCGAGGGTTACAGATGCGTTGACAGCCTTTTCTTCACTCACCAGACGGAATGCGAAAGTATTTGTCATACTTCCACTTTACGCTGGTCTTCTGTGAGGTCGTGGTACTTACCCGGACGAGGCTGCCCATTCGTGCAACAGCCGAGCCTGCTGCGTGGCCCTACCACCGTAATATCATCTGACGATGAATAAAAAATGATCAATTTTAGAAATAAGTTTTGATAATAAACCTTAGGCGGGTGGTATAAGTGCCTTTTGCATTAACGGAATATGATATGGATAAAATCTGTACCTACTTATTTTCTGAAAGCGATGTCATTCAGTAACTTTATACCTAAAGTTAAGAGCTTTTCCCGTAGCTATAAAAATAATCTACGACTAAAGCTTCTTCCAACAACAGAATATCTAACTAGGAAGTTGACAACTACAAAAAAATAATGTAATGCAATTTTTACCTATTCATTTAAATATGCGAAACATTTTCGTAACACAAGATGTTAAGAATACTTGTGTGAAAACTTTTTTAAGTAAAAAGGGATGATTTAAGAGACGATTCATATGACAACGATACAAAGAAAGGTTACCCCAGTATTGATTCTTTGGCAATACACCTGTCTAGACACGCAATACATCTCGTATTCAGCAAAACAAAAGCTTTCTAACAAGTAAGCAGAAATGGAGGTGAGTGAGAGCTGATGTGTTTGCACTGTCAACATACAGAACGATTTCTGCATTAGCCCACAATACTCATTGTACTGTATATTAAATGGTGTAATCTGTTATTCCATCCGTCTAGATTTTTTGAGACAATTTGAATATAATGAGACATTAGCACTAATATAATGTTTTTAATCCTGCAGACCTTTGCCATATATTTTAAAAGAGTTTTTTAAAACGGTTTCTTTTAAACGATCATAATGTAAAATATTTAGATGAAGTATTAAGAACGAATGAATAATCATTATGAATGTAAACGAATGATTCTTTTTCAATTTAAATTGTTTACAATTTTCCATTAGAATATCTCCATGTTTCATTTAATACTTGCCATATTTATGAACGAACCAAATATAGAATACTTTATGAAAAATGTATTCAGTATTTGACCTACGGTCTTCAGCCTGAATAAATTTGTTCTGTTCAATATAATTTTACTACAAAATTATAAGATTTATATTTAAAAGCATTTATTTATTCAACTATTACGCGACAACATTATTGTCTCTACTTATTCATTCTTTGTTTTCTGTAATAAAATGTAGACATTTATGTTTATTCGTGTATATACGTAGGTGGTAGTTTTTTTTTTAACTTCCATAAGAGCTTAAGTTAAGCCTATATTGAATAAAGTTATTTTGATTTTATTGCAGTTACAAATGACCCTAAAGAGTCGACGGGAAAAGCGATTGGAAATAATTAAAAAGTTTCAATATCCAATTGTCACTTTCAAAACCGTTTGTATGTGCACATCAAATCGGATTTGTTATATTATTTTGAAGAATTTCTATATGTTTAAATATCGCTCACATATTAACGATGCTCATTCCATTTAACTCATTCCATATTTTCATTCGTGTAGAGTTTGCAAAAGAGCAGAGTCAATCCAATGGATATAATCCTTCGCGTTCTCAATGCGGCCCTCAAAGCCTTCCGCTAATCCCCGCCGTCTGCAATCAGTGGGGGATGCTGGGCCTTGGGTGGTGAGGGAGGGTGCACTCACAATTAAACTCCATCCAACCCGTTCGGCTCAGATAACTCCGGAAACGCTGGAGGCAAAACTAACTTATAGCCGCTTGTCTGTTAGCGTTCAGATGGAAGTGAATGGATTGCCGTCGGTTGTTTGCTTAACGAATGGCTATTCGTTAGGATATAGTGTTTCTATTTCCGAAGAGACCGATAAGTATCTAAAGTGCTATCTAGAGATAGATAAAGTATCAAATCGAAAACAGGAAAACTATGTTTAGATCATTTACTTTGATGACTCCGTGGCGCATTTGCCAATTTATTGACTTCGGCGTCGGGGGTCGTGGGTTCGATTCCCACACGGGACAAATATTTGTGCGACCCACAGATAGTTGTTTCGCATCTGGGTGTTTGTCCTCGTGTAATTTATGTTTGTAAAAACGTCCTTACAACACAGGATAATGTTATCCTAAAGTGAGGACAATGTTTAAAAAAAAAACTTTATTTTCATTTGCCATATATTCGTACGCATCGTAATCAGAAAAGGTAATATTAAGCTAATGAACTTTAATTAATAAATTCAATAAAAATGTATACCCCTCTAGAACATAAGGATCAATTCCAATTATTATATTATAATTATTATTATCAAAACGTTAAATCTGGAAGAAGCAAAGGAATGTCATAATTAGAAAGCCGTTGGCTAAAAACAAATTGAGAATCTTCTCTCTTGTGTTAAATTAACCCTTTCTCAGTCTAAGTCCGCAAAAAAATATTAAACAGTGGCATAGATTCGAAGACTCTTAATAACCGTACCGTAAAATTGTTTGAATAGATTTCAAGGGGTGAATAGAGGGAGAGAGCTTGAGAGCAACATTTCACCAACACAAAAAGGGAGGTTCTCAATTCGGCCGTATTATTTTTTACGTTTGTTACCCCAGACATGAGTCATTTATTTCTAAAAGGTTAAGCTCGCATGTGGCATATTACCTTCATTGGAATTGGTGCGTGGGCTCCGAAGATACATCAGGGAACTCTATAAAATCAAATTGAAAATAAATAGTGAGTGAGATATTTGAGATCGATTTTGTTAATAAGAATGTACTCGGATGTACAAAAAAACTTGTCATTGCCACTTAGGATTGGGTATGGTGGAAATATGGGAATTTCTTAGAGCTGCTCATTTCTGTGATAGAGACGTTCTGTAGAGATTATAAATGTGATAGAGGCGAAAGTGCATAAAACCTTCGTAAGCGATATTGGAATGCAATCAATCTCGAATAGTAAATTGATTCTGTAACCCGCTATTGATCGATGGCGTGAGAGACTCCCGTTTCATCAACCACCGTACCAATTTAAAAAGGAATCTCCATTTCGATAAGGTTCAATCAGCAGGCGGAAGCGGTAACATATGTACTGGTTAAAAGAGTAATATATATGCACCTATGTTTTCATCGCGACATTTACTTTAACTATAAAATTTACCCGAAATTATCCCTTTGTTTTGTATCCCCTCCATAAAGATTTAAAGTTGTGCAAGTTACAATTTTAAGTTGCGATCAATCTTTCAGTTGAGCTTAAAATTCATCAATTGTATCAATGATTCGTATTAAATACAAATACGACGTAGATGATACTAAGGCACCAAAACTGAGCCACTCATATTACGCCAATTGCTGTGATTGGATTGCAATTCTATAGATTGCCTTCTCTTTCCATATCATAATAGCTATATCCATACGCTCTACACCATCTGTCACATTCACCTATATTATGTCATGTAATGTTAAGCTGGACAGTTTTTAAATCAACGTAGTATGGATATGCGTAATGTCTATTAAAATGTTATTCATTGCATATTGTGAAAATGCCATAAAGGTTACGGTAATGTCAGAAACTGTTGACCGCTCTTGATGTAATTTTAAAATAGGTACTCCATAGCTATCAACTTCAATAGACTTTACCGGGTGAGGTATCGCGCGGCGGATATTGAATTTTATTCACGGCATCCACGTCGTCTTGCGCTGACAAAGCGTATTCTCCGGGCCATTGAATAAAGGCTTATTCATTCGTCGTACAATCCGCTACCATTCTATCCCTTGCGCCGGTTAGTCCGCCTTTTGTGGAGCGAAATGCACGTGGGAAGGTAAACCTGTGCACTGACTGATAAATCTATATGAAATTTTCATTTCCTTCGTTTTAACGGGCGTGGCTTAGAAAGGCGCTCTTTAAAGTTTTTAATTTTATGGTTACCGGAAATGTAAGGAATTTCTATTTGACTGCCACGGCTCGTGGGATATCGTTGCTTGATTTTTTTATTGAAGTACATGCGTAATCTTCTTTTTATTTAATTTCTTCACATCTTAGTGTTTTTTATCTGAAAGTTTACAAGCAAGGAAGTTTTACATGGTTTTAATGAAATGCCACCGCCCATGAACCTTTACGTCACCTGATGCGGTGACAACCTTCAACAAAGTGGACCCCACTTTTGGCTTTGGCCCCACGGTTGCCTTAATCACCAGCTGAAATGATAAAGCTTAATACTTGAAGTTTACGTCAGTCTTCAATGAGGGTCTGGTATTTTCCTGAAGAGCCTGGCTCTACCTCAGTGACTTTAAGTATCATCGTTATTCTGTTATCCCAATCATCCTAATATGTGGCGTAGTCGTTAATCCACGGGGCTAATATTTTTTTACGATTTTGTAATTCTGTATAAGTTTATTTTACGGTTATTCGCGCTTTACTTTATATTAAATTAATGAAGAAACCGAGCAATTTCATGCGAAGTCGTGTTCGTAAATTTATTTGTTAATGATAATAAAGTGTAAATGTATGAGCGCCTATTTGAAATGTACTCGATTTTATTCGATAAATCCTGCGCATTTGACATCTGATAAATGCAATAAACAGCGATACGAATTGACATTGGCTGTACATTTGCAAGAGTGACATACAGATCAAAGACAGTTAAAATAACCAGCAGTAAACTCTTTTTATAAATGTATAACAAATGTACCGTAGTAAATACTATAACGTAGTTATTTTTTCGTAATTTGATAAGTAACTAATCGATATATTGTCTAAGCTCTACATTTGTTTCTTATTTGCTGTTGTGACTTAATGTATGCATTTAATCGCCGTTATAACTTAACAATCGCATGTATACTTGATAAATGTCTATTTACTGTCATGTTTACTTGATAAATAAATAAAAAATTGAAAACAGTACTCTACATTCTAATCGGGGATAGAGTCGGCATTGAGCTCTTTAAATCCGATTTCAAGGGAGCGAATGCAACGAAGCCTTCAATACGCCTTTACGTAAGTATTTTTTCAATTTTCTGATCACATGTAACGTTCACCACATTTATAGACATCATGTACATATCTGCTTGTATTTAATATTATCTGCAACATTGGACATATATTGGATTTTGATGAGATTGGAATGATATTATAGAATGTAATAAGAACATTTTTTGTTATTTCATTCCATTTTATTCAGCCTTATTTTATAACTCACTGTTAGTAGCCTTTCTATACCATCAAATCATTTTATTTGCTCTTAGTATCACGTTAGACGACTTAACAATTGACTTTTGTAATCACTTTCACTTTTGATTTACTATCGGATTTGCGGTCTATCTGATATTAAATGGGTTTACGGTGGTAATTTAACTATTACAGTTAATTTATGTTGTAAACAACGTATGCAAATTAGTATCAGCTAGAGTTATATGATTATGACATTTTATGGGCCATCCTTCCCCACTTTCATTTTTATTACGAAGACTATACAATACATCGATATCATCGTAAAACTAATGCTTTTGAAGTGTAACACGAAATTAAATGTATGGGAGATAATTATTGTATTCTGTTTTAAAGGTTCGATACATATTTACCGGCGTTTTCGAATATTTACAAAGTATTAGTTATCAATTAGCTATCATAATGACTGTGCGCTTGATTTTGAAAACTCAAATAACTCCATTCAATTACTGCGTGCTTTATAGTGAAGAGAAAAATCATCAGGGAACAAGCAACTATATATTATAAACTCTCGTGGAGTCCATTAAAACGCAATTGGAAATTGATGCTGATGTTTCATATCTCTTTTTGCCATTAACCTCTATACATGAAAGGGCTTTGGGTTGCTCTGAGGCACTATATATGTAGAGTTTAGTAAATTTCATTCGATAGAAAGTGTACTCGATTAACGCACTGAAAAAACATCGCCTTTTAAGCGCAAAATATAGAAACTGTGCGATCTAAGACCAAAGCAGAGCGGTACCGCGTCGAGGCCCGTTCTAAATCGGGCGACGGGTGCAACGATCGCGTCGCAAATATAAGAGTCATTGACCACGGCGCCGCGGTTTAGAAACGATGCTCTATTACAGGATGCTTTGCGTTTTTTGTTTGCGAGTTCACGGCGACAATTTAGCTCGACGGTAGAGTTGGCGTGGAGAGTTCGGCGCAATGGCTATCGACTTCCATATGGGTTCAGGTTCGAAAAATCCCTAATTAAATGACCCTTGATAGTACAGGCAGAAATAGCACCAATAAAATTATAAAGTAATCCTTTTGGGACCCTCGTATTATTTTGAATCTAGCAGCTTTTTGACATAAAATATGTTTTTTTTTTTTTTATGTCAATAGTTGCCAAACAAGCAGACGGTTCACCTGATGGTAAGTGAATACCGCCGCCCATGGACATCTGCTACACCCGAGGGTTACAGATGCGTTGACAACCTTTTGAAAATTGGGCTCCGGCTACCTCACTCACCAGACGAAACGTGAAAGTATTTGTCATACTTCCACTTTACGCTGGTTTTCTGTGAGGTCGTGGTACTTACCCGGACGGGCCTGCCCGTTCGTGCAACAGCCGAGGCTGCTGCGTGGGCGGCGGCCCAATTTAGAAAACACGACAGGTAACTATCAAATGTAGTGAATACAAGAAAACTTTTGCGACATTCGGCGTCGAGTCCAAACTTTTACCAGACATCACAATCTACTATGCTGGAGAAAACACAAAGCTTCCATACTTCCAAACACAAAGCTTCCATACGCACGCATGAGCACATGCGTGGCCCTACCCACAGCGGAGGGCCCAAACCCGTGGGTTCTGGCTAGCCCACCGTTTCTGCGTCAGATGAAGCTTTAATAGTCTCGGGACTGAAATCAAAAACATCAGTTAATACAAGAATACAAGAACAAATCTTGCCTGCCAAAGTGCATAGTGCTGCAACTCTTGAATAAATAACGACGCTCCCAGAGACGTTATAAGAGACAAAGCCTTTCCGACGCGTAGAGTCTGAACTGTCTCTACATTGCACCCCTATATTTATAATGCACGCCACACTGGAGTTGCATTAGTAATGTGTTCAGTCCACGCTTAGCGGGACAATAAAGGACTAAGTGTACAGCAAAACCGGGTAATTAGAGATAGCAATAATGCTCCTTTACTTATCTTACGAAGCGGTAAAACTAGTGTCTCTACCAAAGGGAACCACAACTACACGAAACAACTTTTAAATGTGCTTATTAATAATCTAATATTTATATGTAATATGTATTTACATATTTATATATAATGTTATAAAATATAAGCTAATATTTACCATCCCGTCGAAGAAAATGAGGGTCAGGTCATCTATATATTCTTGTCGAAAGTATTTAACTGATTTTTTATAGTGATATATAAATTTGTATGTATGTATGTGTGTATGTATTTATTTCTGTGAATATATGTATTTATATGTATATTTTTTGTTAGCCCTCTGCAGATGCATTTACTTATTTACTTATGTATTTATGTCATATTTATTTTGATTGTTGTGAAGTAATTATTTGTTTCCTTCATTAAAAAAACAAATCCACACCTATATTCTTAAATTAATTTTCTTTTAGTCCATGCAAAGGTTGTCTGGAAGATATTTCTTTTAGTAGTAAAGCTGTTTATTGTACCCATCATTTCTACATTAAGTTTTTGGTTCTTGTTTATTTTATTTTGGTGCGCAATCTATATTATAAACGCGAAAGTTTGTATGTATGTATGGATGTTTATTACTCTTTCGCGCAAATACTACTGAATGGATTTTAATGAAACTTTTCAATAATATAGCTTATACATCAGAATAACACATAGGCTATAATTTATATAAATATTTTTATGTAGGTATATCTGTCTTTCTTTCTGAAGGTTACGCCTTCAGCCTATTCCACGCAGACGTAGTCGCGGGCAGCAGCTAGTAAAGAACATTCATTCATTCATTCTAAATGTGATGGTACCTCCACCTTCACGGCGTAAAGGCTTTAAGAACTGTCGCGGTACGGATAATTGGTTAAAGTTGAGATTAACCTTACGCTCGATAAACCCTTCTTAAAAGTGAAAATGAACCTTATTAAATAAGCGTACGAACGAAACCGCAGATCAGAGCTAGTTTTTAATGCAGAAAAGTAGAATACAGCGTTGCGTTTCGAAATTATTCCATTTACACACTGAACGCGTGACTCGACGAAGCCTTGGCTTTCAGGTTAACGACACTTTACCGAGGACAAAAAGACAAATTTATTTCTTAACAAATTTTAGCGGAGTTACATATTTTATTCAATAGTACCGCTACCAAAATCATTGAATTAAACAGTTTGTTATTCGTTAACTCACTAAATGCTTGCTTGACCCTACACATATACACAATATACTACACAATCTAGACCAGTCGATGGCACTAGAAAAGCTGTATAAAAGTATATATCGACAATGTTCACAGATTTATCAACTAAAGGTAGAGTTTAGAGCAACCGTAACAGAGAAGGAAATAACTGTGATAACTAAACGACTATAATGTCTATTTATTTTTAAAAATACATTCTTAGTCATATAACACTAATTATTTAATATGATGGCGCCATTGCAAAGCTATTGGCTTCGGCGTTAAGGGTCGTGGGTTCGATTCCCTCACGGTCAAACTATTTGTGCGACCCACGAATATGTTTGCTTTCCAAAGAGGGTTAACGCCAGGCAACACGATTCACGTGTTGTTCCGATCCCACCTACGTGGGATAAGGACAGGACAACGATGATGGTGATCTAATATAAACATGATAGAGGTACAAAGTGTAGTGTTAGTAGTGGTTGTTACCAATACATGCTCTATGTATTCATGGAGACGGAAAAGTAAATCTAGAAGCACTTGCCGTGATAACTCCATTCTAGAACTCGTCAATACTGGTTCTAATTAACAGACGACCCAATTGGTGTGATGGATAGTGGAATTGTCCCTTGCATCAGGGTGTGGGTTCCATCCCCACTGCTGGGGAAATATTTTGCGATGAACAGTGCGTTTTTCTAGTGGCTTGGTGTTCATAGGTCTGTTATACGTATTTATTTTACAAAAAGAAAATTATGTTTAAGTATGATATCAGCTACCCATAGTACAAGCTTTGCTTAGTTTGAGAGTAGACAAGGTCGTTCAAAAAATGTGTCCTTAAAATATTATTAGAGGAAAGTGAACAAAACTGATTGCGATGCGTTCACACTGAAATCACGCCATAACAACAACAAACGTTGGTTGTTGTATGTGAAAATATGTGTGCAAATATTGCCTAAACTGAAATATAAATAGATGCCAGTCTTCTATTATTCACCATCTACTTTATTCTTATTTATTGATTGTCAAGAAAACTCTACTACCGGTTCGAAAGAACGCCACCTCCCGTAACTTTTTACGATGTGTAACATTATTAAGCTGCCCCAGAAGCCCAATTCATTTCAAAAATTTTAAGCAAACAAAAGAGTAAAGTAAGAAAAAATCCTCCTAGAAATTCTAAATTAACACGATTACAGAGTGTGCCATTGAGAATTAGTGGCTGGAATAAATTGAGATTTCATTAAAACCGAAAGCCGCTAAGGTTTTCCAAGAGTTCAAGAGGCGTGGGAAAGGGAAGAAAGAGGTTTCTCTCTCTTTCACCTCTTACACAGCTGCCGTGGAGCAATTTAAAATGCAATTATAAGAACGTAAAAGCTCTTTCCACATAGAAACCTACTTTACAAATTTATCGCTATTAAAATGACACAAAAGTGGTAACTTGGTATAGCCATTTTTAGGATTCCGTACCCAGGGCGTAAACGGGACCCAATTACTAAGACTATCTTTCTGCCTCTCCGTTTGTCACCAGGCTTTATCTTATGAACCGTGATTAGAATTTTCTTGCTTTTACTAGCAACACTACGATGTGGCCTAGTTATGGTGATATTACTTTTGATGTTGGACAACTTTTTATCTAGTGACCATTCGCTGCATTTATCTACCGAGCAGTGGGGATACTTGTTTGTTACATAATAAATCAATATATTTTTTGCAGGTGCAGTTATCAAGGCATACGGTACACCTATTTGTATGACCTACAGATAACTGTCTCGGATTTGGGTGTTTTGCCAAGGAAAATTCATGTATGTAAAACGACCTTACATCAAGGGTTAATGTAATCCTACAGTAAGGGAAATGTTTTGAAATATGGAACAAAACACTTTATTCTACTTGTATATTTTTCGGCAATACATAAGTTAAGCATCATAACAGTCTTTGAAACATTAACGGCCGGTTTTAATATTCTATCTACCGATATATTTCTTTACTAGCGATATGTATTTAACATTAGCTCCATAATGCTCCATAATGCTCAGCTTAATTTCAAATCTTCCAATTACGCTTTTTCATTTATCATCGTATTATTGTCATATGAATGTTCTATTTTCGTGATACCGAAGAGTTGCGAGTGTGTCATGAAAAATATAGAACACGAATGCAAAAATTTCGGGCAAAACTGCAGTATTTTTGCTTTCTATTGCTTTAGACAGCGTTGCGAATTTTTCTAACGCCGAAGCTAGTGACCATATGTGGAACGACGAGGCCGAAAACTAGGTTTATTTATTGAAACAGGTTAATGTATTAGAGGTTCTAACGCAATCGCATCAAAAAGCCGAGTACTTATTTTTATTTATCAGGGGTATACGCAATTCTCAAATGTTTATTAACTATTGAAAGATGTTTCAATTTAATTTTTGATCTATTACGCGTGGGCACGAAACAGATAACAGGTTCAATTTTTTTTAACAAGATTTAATTATAAAAAATAGGTTTACTTTCTAAATTTCCGAGTTTTTTTTTATGGGAGAAGGTTGCAACATCAGGTGTGCTGATGTTAAGTGATAATCGATGGCCATTGCCATCTGCAATTACCGTAGGGTTGCAAACGCATTGCTACCTTTTAAACTACGCCCCGGCTACCACACTCACTATGTATAAATAACACTTCTACTTCATGCCGGTCTTTTATGAGGTCATGGTACCTACCCAGACAAAGCTGCCCATTCATGCAACATAAAACTGTTGCGTCGCCCTACCACTGTTAATGCACTTTTTATAGTAATAATAAGTGCATTAACTGTGCACATATATATATATATATATATATATATATATATATATATATATATGTGTATATACAAGGCAACAAGTATCGATTTAATGTCGAATATACTTATCTTTACTATATAGGTAATAGGTACTCAGAGTCAGATATATCCAACAGGGAGCAGAGTAACGTCTCCTCTAGTCTCGGAAGTTAAAATACCCCCACTATAGACGAAGCTCGCCTTTAAATACACAGTAACAAACAACCCACTCTGCCCCACCTCTGACTACCGGTAGTGACGTATAACATCAACTTAATGTTTTCATTTTTACGTTAATTTAAATTTGGCAATATCTCACAAACTCATATATTTTAATACATACTATGAGTACAACTCATTTGCTAAGAGTGAAACTAATTGTTATGGAGGAACCATTTGCATTTTCTTGTTATGAACCCAATACTATCCTAACATTACATTTGACAAATTTTCTGTTGTAATCGTTTTTAATCGACTTCAAAAAGGAAGGAGGTTTCTCAATTCGACCGTATATATATTTTTTTATGTGTGTTCGCGGATAACTTCGTAGTTTATGAACCGATTTTGATGTTTATTTGTTTGTTGGAAAGGAGATATCCCAAGGGTGGTACTATGATAAGGAAACCCGGATCTGATTGATGATTGAGAGAAATCAAGGGCAATTCTCAATAATGTTATTGTTATCAACAATTTTTTTTAGTTTCCGGTTTGAAGTCGGTTTCTTTTTGTTGAAAATTATACTTGTAACTTATGTGTTAACTGAATTTCTTTTCTCTATATTTCACTGATTTCGCCAACAATTCCGAGGAAGCATTCATAGCTTGAAGATGTGAATTATGTATCCTAGTGCATACAAGGGCTTGTAGTCTTGCAGACGGGTTGCTCGCTTGCTTTTATTGCTTACGACGTTTATATTTGGCGAGAGCGTCGTGCTAATTTAGACTGGATATGTACGAAACGTCTGACTAAGTTGGACTCGTTCGACCTTTACCGATGTTTCCATTAACTAGCGAATAAATTACAGAACCATCTCATTCCCGAATGTTGAACTGTAATAGCAGTTTAAATTGTAATTAGCTTGTGAAACCTCATGTTATGTTTTGAGCATTGTTTAAAAATGCCGAACAGTCAGATGAACGGAAGATTTTTTTTTTGTATAAAAGCAACGTACGTCAATCTCAATTTGACTATTATTTAATACCAATAAACAGTAAAATAAACAGTTTTTAACATTGAACAAGAACAAAGAAAAACTTTACTTTATAAATAATTGTGTGTTCTTGAATAGTTTTGTTTTCTTATTATCGTTTTATCTATATTTTGACGTATCTAATGGCTTCAACTGAAATATTATTACATGTTACATACGTGGATAATGTAGTAGTCTGCAATATTATTGCTATAGCAAGCAGCATATTTTCTGTTTATATTATATGTTTTAGATGTTTGTAGCCAAAATAAAATAACATACGGTGAGGAAGAAATTTTCTCTGCCCTCCGTTGTAATTGTGTTGTCTGCATACTTACCTCGTATGCCGCAAATACTCTTCGATATGGGTTTGTTTTACGTACCTGAAAAAAGAGAAAAAAATCTTCATTAGCAATGTAATAATTATTTTATTATATGTCACATTTGGTATGTAATGTATAGACATATTGTATCGGGATGTAGATGATGTCATTTCGATATATATTACATTTAATCTAATCTGCTTGAAATTTAGAGCTTGTGTTTCTATAATGAACCCGCCGAACTTAATAACTTCATTCCAAAGAACCACACGATCATAGCAGTGGGCGAAATCTTACAAAGCTTGTTTTCAATAAAGACTGACTGTCTCTTTTAACTTTATCCCAACTTCAACTTAACCACAACCCAGCCTGTACTGAGCGTAACTCGCCGCATCAATAGTTACGTTGATAGTTGTAAAAAAGGGGGTAAGGCGATTATGTTAGCGATTTCGAAGGAGGCACTGTACACTGCGTCGGTTGTCCTTCAAACCGAAATAGGCCCCGTCGAAATACGAACGAATAATAAATCACTTTGCACGCGAATCGCTTCTGTGACACGCACCGGAGAACTGTAACGGTTTCACAGCTTGAATGCTATAATATATCAGGCTCCGTACATTTATTTATATAAAGAACGCGTACATAAGGTACACTATCTAAGAATAAAATAGTTAAATATACATCAACCGTCCGTAAGTGTCATTATAATTATGGGCGTTAACAGCGCATATGAAAGAAAAGTCTAAATGCTTGTTCTACATAATGTTGAGAAAAAGAAATGAGAGGGAAAAGTAAAATTAATTTAGATATGACTCGACAAAGAATAGCAATGTCTTATCTTCATGAGACAATGCTTTCAGTTTCTGGGACTTTGCAAAGCTTCCACGGCTACGGGGACCTTAAAATGCTTTCATCTAGACTTCATAAAGATCTCGGGGTTGTGGCAAAAATACCTGATAGCGTACTTATATAATAACGAGATTGCGTGCTGCCCACACCACCGAGTCTTCTCTTGAATAAGATAAGTCGGGTATGATTTGTTTCTTTTTCTTTAAAGATTCGTAATAAACTATATGTGAAGAGGTGAAATTTTAGTTAAGCTTTAGTGCAATAAACATTGATTACGGTACCCTAAAAATTACGAGACATCAGATAAGAATTAAGGGGCCGCTAACGAGGCTGTTGAAACGACGTTTTCGAGTTGCATAATTCAAATGTTGTAATAAATGAAACAGCTACAATGTATACATTCAACAGTATGTATAATATATATTATAACTCAAAAGGCTTTACATACAGACAATTGCCATAATTCTTCATCATATATTGATTCATTAGATTTGATGAAAAATTATGGATGTTTGAATATTGTAAGGACACCATTTTAAAGCTTATATTTACCGTGTCTGTACAAACCGTTAAATACTTTCCGTATTACTTTGAAAATTCCGTACAACTATTTCAATAACGGAGTTTTATGTTTTTTACCCCTTTAAAGGGCAGATATGGTCTTAAAGTTGGAGAAATTACGCGTTTAGGTCGCTTAACCGACATAGCTCAACTACTGTTGCGAATCCCTTAAGCGCTGATATCACCGTCATGAAATATTCATCGCCAAAATAAATAAATAGGACTGTCGGTAAGCCTATTCTGTAGATTCTGCGGTGATGACGAGAGGTACCGCTCACACAATTCATGAATGCGATGCCCTGGTCAATATTAACAGTCGAGAACTGGGAGGGCCCATGTTAGTCACCAAAGATGCGTTGACAAACGTTTAAAAATTGGGCACCGGCCACCTCACTCACCAGACGAAACGCGAAAGTATTATACTTCCACTTTACGCCGGTCTTCTGTGAGGTCGTGGTACTTACCCGGACGAGCCTGCCCATTCGTGCAACAGCCGAGGCTGCTGCGTGGCCCTACCACCGTGTCTAGCTCAAAAGAAACACTACAATAGGTCACAGTGTTCGTTGGGCTTACTAACCACCCTAGCACTCAAATCATAATCAAGATCATCATCACCCCCTGCCCTTATCCCACCTAGGTGGGGTAGACACAACTTGCGAATCATGTTGTAAGTTTATAATCAACATAAATTTTACAATATTGGCGAGGGGCATACACGTCAGATGCAAATCCATTGTTAATGCGGGCGGCAATTTGCTTCCATTACTTCTTGCTACGCAAAAGAACTGCGCGAATTATGATATGCTAATAGCTGAAGGTGAATTGTGAATCTCGACTGTATACTGTAGTCTCTAAAGACTGTTTTCGCTCAGACGTCGAATGTTTTCGTTATTAGAGAACGGCTGCGGACGCCAAACGCTCCGTACATGCATAATGACGTCACGGTTTGTCACCTTACTAGTTTTTCGAGCCATTGGATGATTTACGGGACAGTTTAAATGACAGCTATAACTATTAATAATTATTCCGTGGTTCAATATATGATTACAAATAACGTAAATCTCCCCCGTAAAAAGATTTATTGAAAATCGACATGTATCACGGTTCTTGAAAAACAGCCTGGTGACAGACAGATAGACCGACAGCGGAGTCGTAGTCATAGGGTCCCGTTTTACCCTTTGGGTACGGAACCCTAATAAAGCTAAAACTTTAACTCCAATTTAAGAAAATATAGTTGTAAATATTTTTACCAACGTACCAGATACTAAAAATACGTTTAATCTGGCTTGCCAGCTTTTGGAAAGTTTATGGTCGTGCATTACCGACAAGATATGAAGTAATCCATAAAATAAAGGGACTCAACTCTGCATACCATAAATATACCACAGTGTTTTAAAACACAAGTTATGAGCAATTACCAAAAACAATAAAAACTTTCCCTTTCGAGTCTTTTCCAATCGTATTGTGTCATGACGTATACATCGTATAGAGACCATTAAATCGTAGTTATATAATAGACATCATCACACAGCTAAACCACAATCCCGCGGAAGAAACGTTTCCGTCGCAATCAGGAAGTTTCGAGAAAGTTCTCGAACAATGATGAACGGCATACGTTCGCAAGTTACGAGCGATGGCGATCGCTCTCGACAGACCCTTTTGCGGGAACTACATCTAACTTCGCATAGATGTTTTATCGTGTGTTGTTAACTAGTTTAACCGACTTTGTCTGGTTCTTTTGGAAGTTAAATAGTCAATTCTTAAGGAATAAATATTTGTTTTACATCATTCGTATCCGTGCGTAATCGAGGGAAACAACCTACCGAAGCAAGAATTTTCGAATTCATAATTTACAAAAAATCGTTCAATTATTTTCAAAAACAAATTACAATTTAAAATTATACGTAGTATTGTTTACATTTATCTTATCACAAAGTGACCTTCATGTTTTTATATAGCCTATCTAAGACAAAAGTAATTTATTCATAACAATGCTACATCTGCGAAGAGTTCTTTCCACATTATGACACCGTTAAACGTTGACACTTGCGGAAAACGTAGCGAAGAATCTGATGATAAAACTCCATGGGACACGAGATGACATTTCCTTTTTCATTCCGTTGCAGCTCTACTCTTCACGCGGAGCTGATATAATCTGGACGCTTCCTTTTCGCGAAGAAGAGTGAATAACACAATAGCGGGGAACCTTGAGTATACAGGGCTTATTATAAGGCAATTGTTAGACGCTACAAAGTCCAACGTTCCCTTAATTACAAAGTGACGGCTAAGTAAGCTTTTAATATAGCCTTATTATTCTTTTTTCCTTATCACACTCAGGGTCGGCACAACTTGTGGTTCATGCTTTTATTGGTATTGGATAGGTTTTTTGTGGCCGTCCGCCTGTCACCACCCTTTTTGGGAACAACACCCAGATTCGGAAGAATAGTCTGTGGGTCGCACAATAATCTTCCCGAGTGGGAATTGAATCCACGACTCACGTTGCTGCTAGCTTAGCAACGACGTTACTGAGTCAATTGGGTATAAATAATAAAAATATAATTAAAAAGGACTGTCTGAATATTGAACTTTCACAATTCCCAATGGTGTTTGCAATTTAAAAACGAAGAGCAGATGAATCTGTAAGACACTTAAATTCCTCGGAGTTATTAAATTTTTAGATACGTTTTAAAAGAAAACTCTCCGAATGCCGTAGCAGCTACTACTGTTGCATGAATGGGCAGAGTCGTCCTGGGAAGTACCATGGCCACACAGAAGACCAGCGTGAAGTGGCAGTATTTCGCATTACATCAGGTGAGTGAGGTAACCGGGGCCAACTTTTTTTTATGTTGGCAACGCATTTGCAACCCCCCAGGTATTGTAGATGTCGTTGGCGGTAGTCGCTTAACATGACGTGAAGCGTACGCTCGCTGGGCAAATTTTCACATAAAAAATATTTGCCGCACTAATAGAGAGTTTTGGTTCAGATACGAATCCCTAATCAATTATCGTGGGTTAACGGGAACCCTGCTTTCCCTTCGGACTGTAAACATTGTTCGTTTTCCGCGAACAGCATTGAATTTAATTATCCCATTACATTTCCGTTCGCGTGCCGCCTCCCAACGTGACCAGGAAATATAATTCCCAACAAAATTTAACAGCAAAACCGAAAATAGATCCTATTTAATATCCATTTCATTCCTTGAATTATATAATTTGTATTTATATTACATTTTAATATTTGTTCGGAGGCATCTTTTTTTTAAAATAAATAAATATTTAGGCCACATTTTTACACAACGTTCTCTAGTCCCAAAGTAATCATTTCTTGTACTATGGATACTAGATAACTGATAGTGTTTTTAACTCATACTTTTCTTTTATAAATAAATACATATTATACATATTTATATACCCAGACACTAGAAAAACACTATGTTCATAACACAATATTTTTCCAACAGTGTGGATCGAACCCACACCCCGCGGCGCAGGAGGCAGATACACTACCCACTACGCCATCCGGATCGTATTCGATCTACCGATTTACTAAAGACTGCCTGCCTGACGTCGACCCTACTTCCGAGTATAAGTGGGAATCGAACCCACGACCAACGGCAGCGAAGCTTAACAACACCACGATTCAACACGGATCGATATTACGCTGACACGTTCACCGGATACGGCGCCATCAGTGAACGAGTCTCATTTCCCTTTAGTCCTCTTTTTAGTGTCGAATTGGTGTGCCCACTCTCAATCACACCAAACAAGTTCTGACACGGTTAGGGATGCTCCCGTATAATTCTGCGTTAGGGCGACAACACGGCAGTTTCACGGGTCGAAATCCCATAAGTATTTTACACTAGTAGATACGGGAAACTTTACGTTTTGAATCGCGTATGAGTATTTTTTGTTCAATAACACCAGCAGAATAAAAATAAACCCAGTATTAAGGCTTTTGCATTCAAATGTTGAATAGTATTATAGTTTGTATAAATACGAAGTACAATCGATAAATCTCATGAGATATGTCTTTTTAAATAACCTTTTAAAAGTAAAAAATTGGACTTTTTAAAAGTAGTGAAATTCAAAAGAATCTTTAGTTTTCAATTACGGATCAACTTAGACCGATAAGTTGATTATCTAAATACATAATTGATGTATTTTGCTCATGATTAGTTTAATTGATCCATCGGAAGACATTACCGTTCTTTCAAACTGTTTATTATTGGGTCCGATAGACGGCGGTAGAGCCATTGAATATGCAATCTAAATAAGTTGGAACTTATTAAGTAAAGTTATTTTTATTTAAAAATAAAACCAGCCAAGTACGAGTCGGACTCGCGCACTTAAACATTTTTTATTCTGTTTTTTAGTATTTGTTGTTATAGAGGCTACAAAAAATCATCTGTGAAAATTTCAACTCTAACTATCACTGATCATGAGATACAGCTTGGTGAAAGACGAACAGACAGACAGATAGACAGCGGAGTCTTAGTAATAGGGTTCCGATTTACCCTTTGGGTACGGAACCCTAAAAAGCAAAACGACGGACTTACGCTCGCTCTTGAAATAATAAAATCATCATCTTCGAAGAAGTAAAAGATATATAATCGTTTTTCTTTAAATAGGAAAAAAAAAGTCACGCCGCGTCACGGGAGTGTCCACGAGCCGTAAAAGCCTGGTCGCAGCAGGGCCCCGAAGAACGGAAGTAGGCCAATTTGGGACGTGCGAAATTAGATTTGCGTCAATCCAACGCCATTTGCATGCGTCTACAGCCCACTCGTCTGCAATTCAGTATCGCTTTCATCTCGGACGCCTTTGGTTGTTACAAATGGGCCGGATTATATGTTAGTATACTGTATAATACCATGTAATAAGACACTTTATACCATTATTAGCCGACTTCAAAAAATGTGGAGGTTCTATGTTCGACTG
The DNA here is from genome assembly GCA_933534255.1 of Iphiclides podalirius. Lineage (NCBI taxonomy): Eukaryota > Metazoa > Arthropoda > Insecta > Lepidoptera > Papilionidae > Iphiclides > Iphiclides podalirius. Next base: position 12,540,118 of record OW152831.1, on the reverse strand, counting down.
TATGTATTTTTTTATGTGTGTTTATTTTAGTACTACGTGGTGCAGTCGCGGGGCCATAGGCTTCAGCGCCGTGGGTCGTGGGTTCTATTTCCGCATGGGACTACCAAATTGGCGTAGTTGGTAGTGGATATCTCATTTGCGCCAGAGGGTATGGGTTCGATCCCCACTGCTGGAATAAGATATTCTGATGAAAAATGGCAATTTTCTAGTGTCTTCTTCTTCTTTACGTGTCGATGACAAATCATATTTCGAATTTGTCATCGTGGTTAAAGGATTGGCCTGTCAGCGTGGGAACTCGCTAACTGTTAACCAGTTTGATGTGTTTATGTATCTATATAATTGTGTTAAAACATGTAACTTAGCCAAAACCACTTTCAACATGATCCACATGTTATTCCACCTTGGTGGGATAGTCGCTTTAAGATAATGATGCTGATAATGAGACTATATTCCATTAAGTCTTTGTGTTACCCATCAGTTGCGTCTACTTGTCTGCAGCAAAAGTTTTAGCAGAGAGACCGGTGCTAAGTTGTAATGGTGATAACATGTCGCGTTGTGCAGGGCACAAAGGTTGCAGATACAGCATCATAAACTTCGCGCGTTTGAAACTGGCTGAACACATGGTGACCACTTCACCCTCTAGTCGCCGGTATGTCGATTATTTTTTTATTATATCTATATATATATATCACCACTTCACCCTCTAGTCGCCGGTATATCGATTATTTTTTTATTATATCTAAAAAATATATATATTACAATATATATATTTTTTTACGTAATTTAAAATGAAAATCCAATTTTGATAGTAAGCATTCTTTAGTTCATTTGAAAATTATTTCGAATTAATGTTAAAAAATATTAAGAGCTACTTATAACGTTGCTTAGCAACATTATGTTAAAGAAGCTTTAAATAATAACATTCCTTATACTTATTCAAGTCAAAGTGTTCAAAACATCTAGAATTGAAACAATAAAAAACATTTAAGACAAAGTAATCGAACCTATGCTTTTTACGATTCATTATTTTGTATTCGCGTGAAGTGAGGACAACCTTTGTAAACGAACGAATAATTTTATTGCGGTATTATTCGTAATTCACGTGTACTCGTCCGCAGGTACTGGTATCTATGTTTAGTCATAATTTTGGGCTCGAATTTCTCTTATCCCGATGAACAAAACAAAGGCTTACGCAATCGTCCGGCTCCATACATTAATATAACGTTTAAATCCAGGAACGAGCGACCGGCCTCATTATTGCGAATATTATCCCATTGACCCCGCCAATTATGGTCTTTAGCCAATCAAATCGTTGCGGCCGCGTGCCTGACTCGCTATCGCAAACCCCGAAATTGTAGCCAAACGTGTTAGGATGATACTTCGTGTTCCAATACGCAACTATTGTATTTGACAAATGTTTGGTCAAATCCATCCAAGGTTTTTAGGGTTCCGTACTCAAAGAGTAAAACGGGACCCTGTTACTAAGACTGCGCCGTCTATCTGTCCGTCTGCCACCAGGCTCTATCCCATGAACCGTCATAGTTAGACAGATGAGATTAGAGCGATTTCACAAATGATGTATTTCTGTTGCCGCTGTAACAACAAGTACTAAAAACCAGAATAAAAAATATTTAAGCGCAGCTCCAATAAATTACACATATTTTTTTGCCTTTTTTATAGGCAATAGCACGGAACCCTTCGTGCACGACTCCAACTCGCACTTGGCCGGTTTTTTATTTAACTTCCCCGTGTGGAGTGTTCACGCCGATTATTAGTGTTTGACTTTTATGTTTGTTTCTTTGAATATACAGACTTTATAAAAAAGATTATGTTTGCATCTCAAAGTTAGCTTGAATGTACCTGTAGTGATTTCATGTTTTGTCAATCTCGCGATACTAATTCTAATTACAATGTGAACTTTGTAAAGGAGAGTGAATAGGCATATACAACATGAAGTTGATTTATATAATAAATACTTCTGCCGATCAGTTTACAAAATTGCTTAGCAACGCTTTTCTTAAAAAAAATATACCTAACACGGGAATATGTTTTTGTAAATATTATAATAATTGTCATTGTAAAATATACGTCTGATATTCTTCTTTGTACGCTTGTATACTTTTTTATATACTTTTATTTTTTTTAATCTAATTGTGGAAACTTACTTAGCCTTCTGACTTACTTAATTGACCGTCTGTATTCATTATCTAATACTTATGTGCTAGCTGTTAGTTTCCCTTCTGCCCTTATGTCAAACTAGAACAATGGTTCTAAAAGTCTGTCTCTACGATGTAAGCTATGACCATCAAGCTGTGTATAACAGTTCTAACGGTTTTAATTTTATACTAATATTTTAACTATTACTGAACTTGAATATGAACAACTATTATAACGACAAGCAGCACTACTGGTTATATCACCGTCCGGGAACCCAGCCGAAATCCCAGTGACCACTGCTCCATGCGGCCATATGTGCCTTGGCTCGAGAAGTTAACGTCATATCCGGCATACAGTGTTGCCAGCGCCAACATTTGCGTCTAAAATTATAAGTTTCGATGGCAATCGTTGCCATATTAGTGTTAATCGAGCTAAAGATTGACTAGTTATAGACGTCGTATAATGTTTAAGTACGTAATCTCGGCGTTAATGGTCGCATCTCACACCTCGTATAGAGTTTATGTACGGCTAAAGTTGAGATAATGATTGGTAAATATTCACGATCACAAAATAACAACTCAAAGCGGGATAAAGCGTGCCCATTCGTGCAACATTAAGGAAAAGTAAGGTACTTTACTGTTGCACGAATGGGCAGGCAGGGAGGTACCACCGTCTCACGGAAGAAGGAAGCGGAAGTATTATACTTTTGCGTCTGGTGAGTGAGATAACCAGAGCCAAGTTTTTTAGGTTTTAAAGGTTGTCAAGGCATAAGCAAGCCCTCGGGTGTTGCAAATGTCCACGGGCGGCGACATTGACTTAACATTATGTGAACCGCTTGCTCCCTTGGCAACAGATCACATAAAAATATAATAGTTAATATGAATGCAACATTGTAATTTTATGGTAGTGATGTAGAGATGCAGCATTTTCATGAAGTTTCACGACCTAACAGAAGATTGAAGTAAAATAAATCAATGTAACAAATTTTCGTCACATAGAAAAAAAACTCTCATAATAACTTCACACACTTTTTTTAAATAACTGTTAAAAATACAAATAAAAGATAAAGGAAGATTACTTCTTATTAAGCCTTTACAAGTGGCTATATGTATTAAAGATATATAACTGTATTCTAAAATAGCACTAAACCCAATTAATGTATCTTCTCCTCAAAGTTATCATGTATATCAAATGCTACATAGTAAACTACCATATATTTATATTTACTTGTTAAATTTCAAAACCTGAAGACTTCTTGTATTTGCTTAAACAGAAAAGACTGCAAAACAAGGAAAACCGTGACTAAATTCGGCCGGGTCGCCGATGAATGTTTTGTTTCCAAAATATCACTCACGTGAACGAAGCACTGCAAAGGCCGCTCTCGAATCCCGGGGAGTTTCAAACTTGGGCACCGGTCCCGTGCAACTTTCCCCGGCGCCGCCGTACCCACCGGAACTTCCCCGGGGCATTCAATAACGGTTGCGCCGCCGACAAACTATGATTGGTAAAGTTGGTAGCGAACTACTTCCGGTTTCCGACCACCCTTGCATTAGCGAATTAACAACCGTCATTGAAGTGATTAACTGTTTAAATTGTAAGTGTTTGTCAGTACATAATATTTATGAGGAAAGAAAAGTACCCGAGATAGCCTCGTGTTGGCCATCGCATCGCAACCCACCAGTAGATGGAGTGTGCGGGAAGCCGATGGATACCATCATAACTTATGATCCTACTTCGTGGCAATCTGGAGAGGCCTATGTTCAGCAGTGGACTAAAACAGGCTGAAATGATGATGATGATGATATAATATTAAATATAAATAATTAAGGTATACTATTCGGGAATTAGGAACTATTTTTATTACCCGTTGTTTCTCTACCATTGCTAAACGTATTATTTTCAAAATGCAAATAAGATTTTTGTAACTAATAACTATTTCGAAAAAAGAAAATCTTTTTTTCTTCCAAAAACATGACATTGATAAAATTACCCTACCATATATCCGAGCGAAACCGGAGCGCGTAAAATAAAGGTATATAAATATACAGAGAAGAAATGTGACGGTTGACAGTGACAGGAAATTCATTCATATTTACTCTGTGCCGCTGTCAGCTGTTACGTCAGGCGAGTGTCCCAGTTAATTAGTTCGCGCAAACGCCCCTCACCGTCGATAGCCTGTCGGTAGTTTGAATGGCCATTGTGTTGTCGCCTTTTCAGCTCGTAAGCAAGGGCCACTGACAGACGTCCGCCTAGATCTCGTCAGAAGAATAGCAGAACTGCTGTTGTGTTAAATTATGTCTGCTATTGTATGAATATGACTTTATGCATATCTTTTTCTTTTGGTTTTTCATTTTATTAACATCCTGTACTCTATATCAAACTTGAAATGTGAGTTGAGTAGACTTGTTTTCAGCAAAGCGAGGATTCAGTTTTTCCACAATTTACCTATTAACTCAAATAATTTTTATTTTATTTTGGAGACTAGTTGAATATAGTGAACTTAGGAAGAAAACAAGAGAAGAGACGGAAAATGGGAAATGATGTAGTTTTTGAGAGAGTGCACTATTTTAATGCACATATTTCTGTTCTTAATTTAAAGTCCCTCCAGCCTCGGTACTATAAAAGCTTTTTAAACATGTGGTAAATAGATTATTTTGTCCAATGTAGACAGTATAAAGAAATATCTGTAAAACTAAAAACAACTCTTATCTAAGCATAGAGACAGAATAAACACATTAAAATAAAATAAAAACGTGGCTGTAATGAACAACTATTGTTTCGGGTACTAATACAGCCGGAAGAAACTAATTCAATGGTAATAAACTAATTGTCAGAGATAATTATATCTATGCTTGTATCATTATTTACATAACGATTGGTTAGATTCATAGGTAAAATAAAAAATAATATATATTTTCTGGACATATTTTTAAACAATTTTATACTCTCCCAGACTAAGCAAACTTTGTAGATAACATAGGTCCTTGGCAACTTTAAAAGTAAAAAAAAGTAAAGTAACGGCCTGTACATGTCCCACTGCTGGGCAAAGGCCTCCTCTGTACAGAGGGTATTAGGGCATAGTCCACCACGGGGCCCAACTGCCGATTGGCGGATTTCACATATCTTCGAAATACATTTTTTTTGTTATTATTTCGAAAATATGCAGGTTTTCTCACGATGTTTTCCTTCACCGATGAGCACCTGATGAGTCAGCACTTGAAATTAAAAATTTGATTGGTGCCGGCACCGGGGATCGAACTCAGGTTGCTCAAGTATATTGAATTAAGGGCGAGCGCCCGGACACTGAGCTATCACGGCACGGCATAGGCAACTTTATTTATGTAAATTTGTACACATTATAGATATATGATAATTATGTTTCCTTTAGTACATAAGAAGTTGCTATTACGTCAATCGGAACAAATTCAGTTATAAAATTCGTAAACGCCAAAAAAGCCGTAAAACTGATTAACGTTGCTTCAATGTACAGCTACTGGCTAGATATGAACGAAAAGTGCTAGTCTAGTATCTCTAACCCTTAAGAAATAGCTAGTTTGGTTCCCAATATACAAATTTATTTGCTGTTTTATGCATAATATATTAACAAATAATATATTCAAATAGAGTTATTATATTTATATTTTCGAGTGAATTTTGTTTAGTAGAGTTCCAAAATATATTGTTATTAATTCGAAAATGAAACATTTAAATTTTCTAGGAATTTTGTTTAGTAGATTTCCTTCCACAATTAGGACGAATCTGATTGGTGGAAAACGTTAGAGGTTCCTTTTTAGAAATTTCGATGGATTCCCCTATACAACCTCGTTTAATTCAAATATGGAATGCGATTGAGCCGATCCATCATTCAGCATGTAGCAGCGATGACAGCCTGATCGTGTAACAGACACAGAGCGCAATTATTCCAACGCTATAAGGTCACGAGACGTACGTGAGGTGCGACCAGAGACTGATGACCTGCGACGGTTGATATTTATCTCCCCTCCAACCGGGCCCTGATGAGATTAGAGGGGCGGGGTGGCTCTAATTGCGCTGGACGCTGACTCACATAATGAGTCAGCGGCTGCGACCGCCGGACTTTCCTGATTTCAATTTCAACAGACGCGTGCGCCAAATTTAGAGTCATTATGTACTTTACGAACTATACGGAGACGTAAACAGCCATTGGCTGGCGATAGGCATGAAGTCCAAGTCTTTATAGTTTTCTTGTTTTTTTCCGGTGCGTGAAAGGATCGAATTGACCTTGTAATGTCCACGATGCGATCATTTACTATTACATGGACACTTGCTCTTTAGTCTTTTTGTCAATGGAAAAATGTTGGCACTAGATTGTCACCCATGGGCAGTACCGGTGACTTTACGGAATATTATATGTTTAGACAGTAGGTATTTAAGATTTGTCTTTTATTTGTACAGAAACTGTCAAATTGTCGTACCTACAAAGCAAACTTTGTAACAGGAGAAGTAATGTGTAGGTAATTTGTAGGTTTATTCAAGTAACGTAAGTAACCTTACGGGGTAGGTTTATTCAAGTAACGTAAATAAATACTAGTCAATAGCTAAGATTGCTGTCGAACTCGACTACATTTGTATAGTTGACGTTATTTATTTTGTGAATAGATGCAAACACAATTAAAGCTTTTCTTATGAGACCATTGTATTCCTAATGATATTACTACTGTAAAAGGTTATCTGTGAATTTTATATCGTCACTTACGCCTAAATAAATTCAATGTGAGAATTTTAAAAAAGCGATATATTTGTTATTTATCTATCCCATATTAGAAATTGCGTTCATAGAGTATTTCAATAGTCTTATTTCAAATAAAATATGCTTAACCTAATTATTTAATTAATGTTTATGAACTTTTTAAATTCCGTGTATTCAGTATACCGTAATAAGTTCCGTTTAAAAATAGAAATTTATAGTGGAAACGCCGAGGTCTTGAGTTTACGTCACGTTATATAGAGTTTTATCAAGAAAAATTACCAACCTTAATACACTCGCTCCCTTTAAAATAGAAGTTAATTGCTGTTTTCTTGAACGAAATTTATTAACGGCCGAACTTTGCCTTGTAAACTCTATTAATAATATCTATCTAATTATAATTGCCTTCATTAACGGGCGCCCGCAGAAATTATGTTCGTGGATTGAACGGCTCAATTATAATGCTTAATTTCACCGATAAAAATAAATGAATTTGTTTTTCGCTCGACTATTAAAGTATTTCATGAAAGACGTGAAATACGACAAAATGCTCGCCTGAGGGCAAGGTAAGCGATAACACATGGAACCTTAACTTCTGTTAAATGATGATTTTGCTTTCAGTCCGTAGACTGATAAAGCTTAATCGATAGCAGAACTTGTGGGTTAGCCAGACTTTCATGTTAGCTAGAGTGGCTTCTGGAGGCTCTAAATTCTCTGTCTCGTAGTATACTAATGTATTCACTAGTACTTCTACTTTCTCCCGCTCTTATCTAAGACAGTTGGGCCTAGGTGGCATATGTGCAATAAGAATCATTCTTTTTACGACCGGTCGCCTGTCTGATGTCAACTCTCCTTGGGAACTAACTCCCAGATCCGAACAATTATCTTTTATTCACACAAATACTTGTGCATATCGAACCCGCGACCCCCGACGCCGAAGCCAATAGCTGAGCAACTGCGCCATAGAGGTATATACTCCATTTACATTCTCTCTTTTTAGTAAAATATTATTTGTAACAAGCAAGCATGTTATGAATTGTATCCATAAAGCCGAGGGTGCGCAGTGACCTGAGCCATGTAATAAGACACGTCATGTTGTAACAATTAAACCGCACGATGGTTGACACAGACAAATTGCCTCCAACGCTTGTCTGATTATACAAACATTTCCCTATGAAAATACTTGTTTGATTTAAACATATGTTTTTTTTTTTAAATTAAATTAAATATATGTAGCTATGTAGCGAATATATTACATAGCTATTGTAGCACAGTTGAACTTTCTTAACATTTGTTTTTAACTGTTACATGTAAAGAACTAAACAAATAAATAAATTGAGCTAAAACTATACCTTTGAAATATTAACAACGTATTAGCATTAAAGGTATACAATATAGTAGTTAAGGGATAAAAAAATCACGATCATTTTCGCGCGTAATTTATTTTCGCTTTCTCGATGTGTCTTATCGAAGATAGAGAATGTTAAAACAGATATTAGATATAATATTTAATTTGTTAAAATATTTTTCATCACCGAGCCATTGAACGTGCATAATTATGGTCTTGATATTATAAACACAACGAAGCGACATAACAAGTCAAAAAAGGAGTTGAAATCGTAACTTTGGCGCCGTGTACCAAACTGGCTGGTGGCCTTGGCCGAATGAACGACATCTTGCATCTCTTTCTAACGCGCGGGTGTTGTGCATTGTTGCAATTCCGTGCCTGTATTTTTTAACCCGGCTCATAAAGGCCGCCTGCGTGCCGTTCTGTTATGGCCGCCCCCAGGATAACATTACAAAAAACTACTTTTAATTTTTAATTTTATTATTTTACACAGGGCATCAAACCGGAAAAAATCCTCTCTCTCGCAGAAACACATGACTAAGTGTTTGGATACGTTTCGCGACGGCGAAAAGTGGTATTTTTAGACACGGCTCAATGAAAGTAAATATAAAATAAATTGAGGTTTAACTTTCCTTTATGAAAATTGCTATTAATTTAAGACAATCCCACTCAGTCTCATACTTACTCTGGGCGAAAGAAGTTATTTCGTTTATGTCCATAAAACTCTTTACCGACATCGCCGAGAACTGAGAATCTTCAATTTCAAAACGTTCCAAGCCTCAATTACTTAAGATAATTTCTTACATTTGTTTCTAACAAAATATTCTCCCGCAACATCATAAAATGAACAAGATGAAGTAATGGTTATATAAAAATACTTTACAAATTTTATCACAATTCAATTTGATTTTTAAATGCCGATGTTTCGAACCCTTTAAAGCATTTAATGTTACGGGATAGGTTTCACCTTATAGTTTTTATCAACTAAGTTCATTGTTAGTCGTTATGTTATAGGGAAGTAATGTTTTATCAATAGTGAATCGATTTGTCGTGATCGAATTGTACGGTGGTAGGGCCACGCAGCAGCTTCGGCTGTTGCACGAATGGGCAGGCTCATCCGGGTAAATACCACGACCTCACAGAAGACCGGCGTAAAGTGGAAGTATAACAAATACTTTCGCGTTTCGTCTGGCAAGTGAGGTAGCCCAATTTTCAAAAGGTTGTCAACGCATCTGTAATCCTCGGGTGTGGCAGATGTCCATGGGCGGCGGTATTCACTTAACATCAGGTGAACCGTCTGCTCGTTTGGCAAATTTTCACATAAAAAAAAATCGAAACCTCATAATATTTTACTGAAACATCTTTTTCTTTGAGTTTTTTCCGTTTTAACCGACTTCACAAAGAAGGAGGTTCTCAATTCGATTAAGAAGTGTACCCTTAAATGTGCATACAAAACTACACCCACACCTTTTTAACATAAGACGATATTGGGCACTTACCGGAATACAAATTGCTTTTAACATTAACAGTAGTAAGTTGCAGAACATTAGGACTTATCTTAACGAAGTAATTTGATATAAAGTATGGATATCCTTTATTAGATTCGTAATACGTATCAGATATCTAATTTGTGATATACAGTCGAGATACGAGAGAAGTTAGCGAGAATTTCACGAGCAAGGCAAGATATTCTCTTGAATTCCGTCTTAATATATAATTCAGTTTCGTCCGTTAGGGAGAGTCGAGTCGGTTGAAAAATGAAAGCTCAGTGCTGACGCGCGTATTCTGGTTGGCAGATTTATTGCTCCGAAGGCGCTAAACACGGCCAATGGGCTCAAATCGAGTTTGTACACAACGCTCGCAATTCGCAATGCTATTCGTATGATTTCTTTTTAGCGGAATAAAAGCGTTTATGTTATTGCTTCATCGCGATATATTAACAGATTTAACACTATGAAATTCACAGAGTTGTATCAGCTATTGTGTAAATTATAATTGACGTCAAATATAGCAATATGTCATTCGAAAACTACCGATATATCGATAAATAATATAGATAAACAATAAACATTAACACTGCGTTGAACAAAAAATACAATCACGAAATCGGGTATCTGTTTACCGAGATACTAGAGCTTTACAGCCAACTGTGGGCGTAGATAATAAACAATTACTCCATAAAACAAAACATTTCCAATAACAGCGATGTAGATTCGGGCCGGCCCTATCTAATATGTATTAAAGGACCACTATATTTAGAGCGACGCGCGTGGAATGTTTAATGTAGGTTTACTGTACGAGACGAGACGGCGTCCCCTTCTTTATTGAGATCGATAGTGACTCCCCAGGCCGTCCCATATATAGCTGTATGTAAGAAAGGCCGAACGAATAAGAAATATCCCCTTTCACAGGCCGTCGTAAATATGAGAAAGAACAAGCTGAAACAGATAAATAAATTTACGTTAAGATTCACGATAAAGTTACCATAGATATTCTTAATATTAAAATAATAATTATTTACAATATTCATAGTGGTTGTGGTGGAGCCACTTATTAGATGCTTAAGAATAGCTCATGCTGACCCGAATAAATACGAACTAAACTTTTGGGCTGAATTAATGTGGCATATAGATATATACTCAATAGAAGCCGGTGACAAGCTCGATGACTTAGATGACTCAGTGACGCCTTTCCAAGCTATTGCCTTCGGCGCCGAGGGTCGCGGAGTCTAGCCGTTTGTTATCTAGGAGTGCTGACTTCAGGGTGTTTGGGATTAAACACCTAGCCAATACTACTAAACAAATCATTCGCAATAGGTGAGATATGGCCAGGATTCGATGCAGTAGAAGGTGGCAAGTGATCTAGCAATTTCTGAGCATTCTTTGATAATCTTAACACTCGTGATTGCAATTGAGTTATAACCTTTTAAGAGGTTGAGTCCGATCACTCATTATAAGAACAGCAAAATTAAACAACAAATACTTTTCCTATAACGTATACAATTATCTTAATTATACCACCGCTAAATGTTTTGACAATGCATCAGTTCTTAAAACACATACAAAGTTTTTAATCACTGTTTCAAACTGAATGCAAAGGGAACTGAGAATTCCTTACATTCACATTAACATACATACAAAGTTACTTAGAAGCTGATAAAGCAGACAAGCAAACTATTATAAACCCAAACCACCACGTCTCGAGTCTTTTTTTAGATTTAATTGGATGACTCAGCCCAACAATATAATCTTTGTATAAACGGTTCATTGTATTCAAAATAATTAGCGGTGATTACTTCATTTGAACGCGTCAAGTTGCAGATCTTTTATTGTGGCGTCTTCAATACAGATCGACCTGGTTGTCTTATACACCAGCTACTGTTAGTCTATGAATTATATTTTTTCTTTTATTTACTGCAGAGATTAGCACTAGAAAAATTTAAATGTTTCTTGCTAAGTGATGTGGCAATTCAGCAGTCTACTCACTTGCCACGGTCCCTTGATATTACCACTGCCACCCGTGGACATCTACAACACCCATTGTGATACGTTGACAACCTGGTGATTGGACGCAATTATAAACGACATATCGCTTAAATATACCAACGGTACTGCCTCATTTTGTAAAGAGACTATGTATATCTTTAAATGGAAAACAAACAGAAAGGCAAGTTTCAACGAGATATTTTGGTGGTATTTCGAATGTGCTTGCGTGCATTAACAGAGAGGATATTACCGGCAAAATGTCTTTAGTCACGTCGAGTGTAATATTAGAAGTACTTAAAGTTATAATTGTTGCAGCAACTTATTTGCTGTAATAGTATTCTTTATCAAAAGTAACATAGCATTACTTTGAAATCATTTTGGCTACCTCTTTATGAAAAATAATTCTATTTCAATCAACAAATTTAGGACACGGGCTGGCTACTACGCAAATATTTATTTGGCCGTCAATTTGTTCATAGCCTATAAACACAACGCACTCAGAGAATGAACATAGCGTTTCACAAATTGAACAATAAACATAGCATCTAGAAAAAGCAACTTTGTTTCGGCTAGGACCTTGGTCATTGTTTGGAGCTCTGGTGAGAATTTGAGGGATACTAGGATGATGTCAGAATATTAGATTTACCAGCTGTGTTTACGAATGCCTTTGTATCACATTTACTACCTTAGTTATGGTATGTATTACGCTGATGTATTTTTGGAGTGAACTACGTTATTCATTAACCATAACAAAACGTTCGACATTATGATATATTGTTCTAGTTGTGTCACACTTTTGCCTAATATACATTTTTAGGGTTTCAGTATCTTATGCTTCAGTTTAAGTGAAATCCGTTGTCATAAATATAGGACTCATATACATATTATGATTTTAAATTTGTAGAGAATTCAATGTATTATTGCAAAGGTGGAGTTCGTTTGATTGTTTACTTCATAAAGGAAAACATAAAAGGGGATAACGAATAAAACTTTGTATATAGTTGTGACCCTGAAACACAAAACTATAAATTACTAGAAAATCCGTATAGTCATATAAATAATACAGATATGTTATTTAATTTAGCTAATCTTATTTTCTTATTTTTTTTAAACATTGCCCTCACTGTAGGATAACATTATCCTGTGTTGTAAGGACGTTTTACAAACTAAATTGCACGAGTACAAACACCCAGATGCGAAATAACTATCCGTGGGTCGCACAAGTAGTTGTCCCGTGTGGGAATCGAAACCACGACCCCCGACGCTGAAGCGAGTACCTTGGCAAATGCGCCACGGTGTCATCAAGTATATATATCATCATGTATAATTTTACCTATTAAAATACTAAATAACAAAAAATTCTTATGCCGGTGTTTAGTTAATCTGTACATACGCAGACCTCAAATCTTAGATTCTGGACGGTGAGAATTCCGTAAATGAGTACTCTGTGATCCATTTGCAGGAATTCCGGGAAAAAGCCGGCATTATCTGACCCATTAGAGAAGTGAATTGCCTACGCTGGGCAGACGATCGAAATCAATATTGCTCCATTACTGTACATTCTACACGGGCCATCACGTCGAGTCCATTATATTAAGTGATTTGACATTCGATGCGGTTTTGTTTTTCAGAGATACAAAGTCAGTGCTTGTTATGGAGCCTTGATGTGATAATGTATATATATTATTATAATATATTCTCTATAGTTTTGAAGAAAGAGGGAAAATCTTAGTTAATCCAAAAGGCAGAAGAAAGGGTCTAAGTTTGTATTGTAGTTTCTAAATTTATGTAAAACTATACAGAAGCTGATTGGCAGAGGCTACTAAATACATTGAAAGAGGTAGTTATGGTATGAGAAACTAATAGTCTTGAACATCGAAAGCCCTACGTCCATTCGCTATATGAGCACTTTATTTGCTTATTTTTGTTGAATTTATTTATTTTGACGACGCTACCTACGCTAGTACAACATTATCATAGGTTTTATGAACACACGTTAAAGTTAAACACGTAGCCAGACCTAACTGAATTGGCACGTTTATTCGTGGGTCGTAAACAACTGGTTTCGTGCGAGAATCAAATTCACCAACTACTATTGCAGTTTGTAACTCCGCTAAACAAGCAATCCACAAGTTAACAGTAAACTTAGTCCGCAATACCTCTAACAGCGTGTGAAATCGTTAGAAATGGAAACCGTCAATTGTCTTGCAAATTTTCTCACGACGAAGGTCGCCCGGGATGTTTTCGTCTGAACCGTTCATCTGTCGGTTGGTGTGTGTGTGCGGTCGTAAAGTGTGCAAAAATCTCCACTTGCGTCATTCGCCGTCTGGGTATTGTCCGCGGTGCAAGTCACAAGAGGAGCGGGTGATGCTGAAGCGCCTTTTAATCTTGAGAAATAATCTACTTACAATAGTCTTAACTGTTTTCACTGGCGATTGTCAAAGTTACGGAAGTAATCACCTAAGTCTGATAACGCTTGGACGACATTTTTACAGAATGTGGCGGAAATTTCGTAAAAATTTCATAGTCAATTTTAGTCTTAAAATGCATTTGCTTTTGTTATAAGGCTTTAGTAAACTAACATGGTATTGTAAACTAACAAACCTTCGGTTCTAACGAGGCAGGCGGAGATATTTAGTGAAATCCACGTTTCTGTGACCGTATGGCACAGAAATACATGCTGGCACTTTAATTCGATTTAAGAGTAATTGTAAACGTAAAACATAAAACTATTCCTATCATTTCTTTTACCCAAAAAGTGCCTGACTTTTCTTTAACGTGGGAAAAATCCTTTATGGATCTCCTATAAGCAGATCGGGGAGGGGCTTTCACTTAAAAATATATCGTTTGACAGGAAAACTGACGTTGGGAAACTGTTCCATTCCTGTGCTGTATGCATTACAATAATGAGGGTGAACTATAATATAATAACTATTTTACTTCGCGATATAGTCATCAGCACGCATAAGCCTCCACGCTAACGGAAACGATAAAACCGAAATAGAGCTCTCTCCAGGCGTCCTCTTTTAACTAAGTTAGCACACAACGTCGAGCGTGCCGCCATCTTGTTTTTGCAGAGTTACAAAACACCCGTCTCAGTGAAAGCATTGGGAAGAATATTGAAAGAACATTCCGTCTTGTTTGTGATATGCGACGTAAATTTATTATTTTTTAACCGTTGTAGGGTCATGCAACAGTCGTCGCTGCACAATGGGCAGGTCCGTCGGGGAAAGTGGCACAAACTCCCAGAAGACCAGCGTGAAGTAGAAGTATCATACTTCTGCGTTTCGTCTGGTGAGTGAGGTAACCGGAGCCCACTTTATTAAAAGGTGTCAACGCATCTACAACCCTACGGGTGTTGCAAATGTCCATGGGCTGCGGTTATCACTTAACATCAGGTGAACCGCCAGCTCGCTTGCCACGTTCTCAAATAAAAAAATGTTTCTTTAAAATTTGTGTTGAATACGTATTGAGGTTTGTGTGAATGCAATAGCTTTCGCTTGTCAAATGTAACAACCTCATTCGGTATACATATGAATCATGGTGAATTAGAACATTTAGCGAGCTTATTCTGTATGCTTAAAAGAGCATTTATAGTTAGATGGAGGCATTTCACTTTTACTTCACAATACCATACGAAAACTAATACTTGGACCATACCGAGGTTTATTTTTAAAATATGAATTTCTATTTCAATAACTTAAAAGCTTTTATAGCGTAATAACTCTACCGTATTTAATTAATGAAAATTTTTAATATTTTATGACGACATTATATAAGCGTAAGCTGTGTAAATGGTTTATATAAACAGTTTTGACGTAAAACTTCGGCTAAAGAATAAATAAGGAAATTTTTTTTGGTTAAATATACGAACACGAAGTAAGCTCTGTAAAAGTAAGAAGGAATACTTTCTGTCTCTGTTTGGATTATGATCTTACGTTACCGTTTAATTGAACTCGTGTTCCTCGTGCCCATCTCGTGATGGGTTCACATGCTTGGCTTCATTAAGCAGACCACCCTGCGTTTCATTAGTGTGGCAATTGCGCTTATTATTAAATGATACGAGGCTATCGTTGTTTGAACACAACGTGAACTTATTTGGACGAACGGATTTCCAAATTTCATTTACAAATGTTACTCATGCATCGGTAATATGATAATGGAAATATCAAAACTGTTATTTCGAATTGGTATGTTAGAACTTGTCCGTATACATATAATAATTGGCACAGTGAAACAAGTGAACAAATGTTAGTATACAAATACGAGGTAGATATGAAACTAGCGCACCGAAACTGAGGCACTCAAATTACACCAATTGGTGTATACTATTGCAATTTCATAGATTGCTATCATTTTCCGTATCATACGTTCTATATCATAATGTCACATTCACTTATATGTTATGTGATATAATGTAAATCGGAACAATTTTTAAACGCCGCGCGGTATGGACATGTGTCATCTACATTATTAATCTATTGACATCATTGGTAGTAAAATTGCAATTAATCGATAAATAATTAAAAAAAACTAGTCTTTTGGTCAGTCGGCTAGTGAGCGTTAGAAAGAGACAGAAAAATCAAATTGCTGAGAGTAGAACGGAGGGAGCTTAACGATTTTCCCTTACGTGACTATTTTCACGGCCCATCTGTGCCCCAAACGTTGTTGGCTCCACCAAAATAAAGGTTTTGCATCTCTTCGGCAAGCACATTGAATAATGAAGATTGTGTAATAGACACGTGTCAAGAGTGTACAATATGTTCAGAGTAATCGACGTGAAGTGTGTACAGTATGTTAAGACTGTACTCGCTAGGCTGTAGTACGGTGTAAGAGCGGTCGGCGTCAAATCTGCGCGTAAATATTTGTATTAGCCGAGAGGGCATCTCCCAGCGGCCTTGTCGCCGTCTGCGCAAACATGAGATCATCGGTGCGCCATACGAATCCGCGAAAATACTCGTGCATCAACGCCTGCGTTATGAAAGATTGTCACTTTATTTGCGGCGATGGTAACGATTTTGTTTAATTTAAAAGTGCACATTACTTTTACGATATTCATTATTTTATAAAAGTAAAGTAAAGTAATAGCCTATACTTTCCCACTGCTGGGCAAAGGCCTCCTCTATACAGAGGATATCAGGGCAGAGTCCACCACGCGGCCCCACTGCGGATTGGCAAAATTTATTATTTTATATTTGTTCTTTATTATTTTTTTTCTCTTAGTATTGTCCGTCGTTTATGTTCTTGTTGTTCTAAATAAATTTTACTGTGGTGGGGCCTCGTAGTCTTTACTTTTGCGAATGGGCCTCAAAGAGACTGGCGTGAAGGAAGTCTGTGTATGTCGTTGTGTGATGTAAGGTAGCTGGCCCACTTAATTAAAAGGTGGCGACACATCGGTAGTCTTACGGCTGTTATAGATGCCCATAGGTGGCAGTTATTATTTAACATCAGGTAAACCGTCGGCTCGCTTGCCATTTTCTCACGTAAAAAAATATGAATGTTAGTCTCTAATCAAATCATCGTATTTTTCGAATTGTTTTGCATTAGTGCTTATTCTAATGTTTAAAGTTTTTAAGTGATTATCGGCCAGGCATATTCTTCAAATAGATTTGAGGAGTATTTTTTTAAATATGTACAATTTTTCGTCGTAATAATTTACTAAAATTACATTTTTTTTTAAATTTCAAACAAAAACCTTTGTTTATGTGGGCGCCGCGATTCCAATCCTACATTTCTACCATATCCACAGGTGGTAAACTTAAACCCATTATAGACATAATTTCCATCCAATTTACCCACGTCAAGGTTCTAATACCACATCAATTATTACGCACCGCTTTCGTCTCCAGATTTATGCTCGCAAATTGCTATTCCTTTACCTCCCCGCAACGAATCCCTTAAGCCCGTCATAACAGACCCCAGCTAGGAGGCCCAATGCTAAAACAATATTGTATTATGAACTCTCACCTGTTGTAACCCAGAGGAATATAGAACATGTTGTTACAACCGTAACCATAAATAACACACATTTAACGCTACTTGCCCAATAGTCATAAAAAATATAAACGTTAAGTTAAAATCCATAATTGAAGAATAAATCATTTTCAAACAAATTAATTGATTAAAAAAGAAACTAAGTTTGTAACATTCAAGCTATACAACTACAACTGACTGATTCATACATTTAGAGACTCATTCGTTTTCAAAACTTCGCATTACAAGTCTCTCCTTCTAACAGTTGTTCTATGTTTTATCTCTTTTAAATTAATTCAACAGAGTCTATATGATTTGTGACCTTTACAAATGAACTTTACGTCACAGTTTTATACGTACGCGTTCTTAAATTATTTGTTTTGGAAAATTGTATAACTCGTTAATTATTGATGTTTGATGGAAGTAAGTGTTTAATAAAATTTTAAAAAGATATCCTTTATGTGTGTGTTGATTTACAGTCGCGTTAGTAGCGCCACGTTGTATACTTATCGATAGTGATTTTGGCGTGTGAGAGAGTTGAATAACGCGAAACTCCAACGCATATGATTTCGAACCCCCGCCCTCGACATCCCAAGTTCAACATCCCGGCTGATAAACATTACTGCCGCTTATTCAAAATGTGTGACTATCCTTGGTTTATTTCTTGCAGGACCTAACCGCCTATCACTTAGCTTGTTTAGGCGATTAGTCAGAAGTTTTCCAGCAGTATGAATACGATAGAATTTTATTTAATCTTGTGATGTTATTTTTTATATGAGAAGGTGGCAAACGAGATGGCTGTTCACCTGATGTTAAGTGATAACCGCCGCCCATTGACATTTGCATCATCCGTAGGGTTGATGCGTCGTCACCTTTTAATAAAGTGGGCACCGGCTACTTTACTCATGTGACGAAACGCAGAAGTATAATAATTGCACATCACGCCGGTCTTTCGTGGCTGCGTGGTACTTAGCCGGACATGCCCATTCGACCTGCTGCCATAAAAAGATACAGGCACTTCAACCTAAGGTAAATTCGAGTGGATCGTTAAATGAAACGTTAGAAAACGAAGCTAAAGGAAAGCGGTGCTCATTGCTGGCTTCCATAACGGCTCTGGATGCGCACCTGACTGATTTAAAACAGCAATAAATCCACCATTAAGCCCGCCCGCTCGACCGTGGAGTAATCCAACCGTTTTCCGTAGCGGAGTCGAGCTATAAAGAACTCGCAAAGACGGTCGCGTAATGCTCTTTTATGGAAAATATAAATTTAACACTAGTTGCGCGTACAGACATCTCTCGTGTACATCTACAAATAAAAACCGGGCAAGTGCGAGTCGGACTCGAGCGCAAAAGTTTCTGGTCATCATTACAATAAAACATTATCTATAAAAACGGCGAAAAAATGTGTTGTAAGGACGTTTTACGTAATATAAATTTTGACATAAATTGTACGTGGATACACACCAAGACCCGAAACAGTTATCTGTGGGTCACGCGAATAGTTGTCCCGTGTGGGAATAGAACCCGCAACTCCGGGCTTCGAAGCCGATACCTTGGCAACGGGGCCACGTAGTCATTAATATATTGATGTATTTTATAACAAACAAGTAGTCACTGATCGGTAGATACAGCGAATGGTAACTATATTCAAAAGTTGTCCAACATATCAAAAGTATATACGCCTGATATAATTTAAATTAGATTAAACACCGGTCGAGAATAATAATGTAATCTGTATTTGGGATTGATCATCGATGTATTGTTAGCAATAATATTTATTACAATTTTAAATTAATATATGTTAGCGAAGTTAGTTGGATATTACAATCGATTTTATTATCGTACTATTTTCAAATCTAAGACGGATTCCACGCAATCTTTCTGTACGGGAGACTCAATCCACTGCAACAGTGAGGCAGCATTAATGCGGATGATTTCGGGAACAAATCACCAAATATTTTTTACTAAAAAATCTAATATTCACGTCATTTATCCTAAACGTTTGTATTTCTAATAAGATATCCACACGTTTGTTGTAGATAAATCGTCTTGTATCATAATTTACCATTACTTTTAAAGTAGAGAGCCAAACGAATTGTGTTCAGCCGACTTTTCCAGCCATCATTAGAATACCAATGTGCAACCGTAATCGGTTTACCGACTTGCATGGTTTCCTTTGCCCCGAGCTTAACGATGATCGACGCTTGGCACACTGAGAAATCGCAAATCGAGAAAAAACTATTCCAAAAATCGGTCTACTTTTAACAGTTCGCGTTTCCGATCCGCAAGACAGTCTATGCGCTGTTTGTATATGCTATTTAGTGTTTCTGTAACACGGGACATATACCTTTATGTCATATGAAAAATTGGCAATCGCCTACAACAGCTTAGGCGACGCAGATGCGTTTTCAATCGTTAAAAAAGTCCCGGTTACCTCTGGACTGAGGAGTCCACGGACGAATCGCGAAAGTATTTTACTTCCACCCCACGCTGGTTTTCTGTGAAGGCCGTGGTACTTCCCCACTGAAACAAAGTGGCCCTACCATTAAGAAAGAAAACTGTAAAACGAAAAAAAAATTTAATAATAATAATAAATTTCTGTAATATCTTAAAAAGATGTTTACCAAATTTGTTAAAAGTACTTTAGTGGTAAAGACCATAATAGTGAATAATAAATAAACTACGTATTGTACAATTGTGAGGTCATTAAGAAGAATAAGGTAAAAGGTAAGAAGAAGGTTCTAAATAGGTCAGTTCACGACCTGTATTTAGGAGACTCAATTTGAATCTGGTGTTCTATTCCAACTGATGTGTTCGCCAGCCGCCGGCCTAGCTACAATATCCACCTTACTAATTTTGATGAAACCTTACCGAAAATGTAATTGGATCAGCCATGACCGGTCGGCTTTACGGCGGATTGAGTGTGTTGGCGGTAAAAATCTTACAGCCCGCTAATGGATTACGCCTAGGCCAAATATGGCTCATATACCCAAAACCGTGATAGCTTCAAACGCGCTCGCCTTTAATTCAATATACTCGAGCAACCTGACATACGTTTGCGTGAGAACTGACAACTGTATTCACGATATTTATTTTGTGATTTAAATAATCTTTATTTAACTAGATACTGCGTTATAATAAAAGTTTCAATGTATTAAATACCTTTTTTATATTGTTAGTGTCGTTTTTTTTTCTACAAACGTATTCTACGTTATAAGGAGAAAGGTAAAATTTTTGAAAAGATTTTTATCTTGTTACGCCAAAGAATAACTTCTTACGCGCGTACATAAGTACACACACATTTTTTTTTGAAAAGTAGATGGAATTAGGTCGTAATCGTAAAAATCTCTAGTGATAAACTCTTGGTTAATGAGTTCCAATTGAATACAGGAGCAGTCAATTACTCTGTATCTGCGAGGCGTGCGTCAGACGATGTCAAGTGCGCGCAAACTGCATGCAAATAGCGAAAGGGAACATTACAATATCGCTCTTTGATATCACCGCCTCGCTTTTGTATCCGACTTTGAATGGGTTCTATGAAAGGTGGAGAGGGCTAGATGATATCTGCGCCCATAGTCTTTAAACGTGATAGCCTGCCTCTTCTATTTTTCATTTAATGGTTCATGAAAATCGAATTGTACAGTTTGCATAATTTTACATTTAATGTCACTATTTTCCAGCCCAATCGTGATTTACAAGCCTGACCTTCGACCTTTGCGTTTAGAAACTGTAGATCTTGTCTACAGGTTATCTTTTGTATCTCAGATACGCAATAACATATTCTGCTTTGTGTTTGCATATTGAAACGAACATTTATTAAAATTCTTCCACTATGAGCGTCGTATAAATCTATTGTACGTGTATTTACAACATATTCTCGGAATTTCGGTACGAATTTCACGCGAAGACGTCAGTGGTACAGTCGTAAATATGCCTAGAACGAACCAGTTAGAAACGGATCCGCGTAAAATGCGTGCAATCGTGTCTGGCAATAAAACTCACAGCACGATGGACAATTGAAAACGCGTATGATGCCGAATTCAGCGCGCGGTGTAACGGGCCGGCCGTCGAATGCGCCAAAAGTGTGGGTCGACCCAATAGGCCCCTCGCCCCCACCGCTGCGTGAGGAAGCATACTCGCTTCCGGCGCTACGGCCGAGGAGGTGAATCATGCATTTGACCGTGCGACGTCCACACTGACCTAATAACGTGGACAAGTCTCGCTGATGTGAATGTCAATATTATTTCGTTCATGAAACTGTGCGTTTGTAATAATGTTAGTGCATTTGAAATATTTACATGCACATTCTAATAATTCAAAAATGAATACATTTTAGTGAAGCCTATACATAAGCCTATACAGCACCAAGAAGGCTCGCTAGTAAATTATAAAGACTACACGATTCCCACACGGGACAACTATTTGTGTGACCCACAGCTAGTTGCTACGCATCTGGGTCTTTGTCCGTTTATGTTTGTAAAACGTCCTTACAACACAGGATAATGTTATCCCAAAGTAAGGGCATTGTTTTATTTTCTTTTTATAAAGAAAAAACGACCAAGCCCTTTCGGTGGGCCAGGAAATGATAAAAATCATCGTTAATCAGTTGTCAATTAATACTTTGAAACATTTAAAGGCAATTAAAATAAAGAGAAAAAAGCAGCGAAGCGGCGCGGGAGTGTTAAACAATTACGACAAGAGCGCGCCAAATGTGGACCCAACTTAATTATGTCCATCACAACTGCTAATGTCTCCGCCGTGCCGTGTAATTTCAAAGCAAAAACTTTACCCGCCCGCTGATTAATTAATCGATGTCCACGTTACACGTGATTCCTTCTCACCGTGCAGTGCTTGTTTCCATTGCCCTCCGGCAGGAGATGGGAGGGCCACGGGCATGCGACTTTGCCCTTTCGACCTTTACTTCTTATTCGATTTCTTTATCCTTATCTGACCCTGGCTGGGAAACACAAACTTTCATTGGTTACGCAAGATCTTTGCCGTTTCGTAAATAACTTTAGAGGGTGTGGAAAAGGTGAACGGTGAGGCAAAATTATGTATACAGAGGTTCTGTGTTTAGTTAACATGTCAAAGACACCATGTTAACATGTTCCTCACAAGCTTCCTAATGTTTTCTATTTACTGAGTATTATGAACATATATACATACACTATTAAGTACTTCAACATTTATTATATTCGATGAAACGTGTCCATGCGACCTGTGATTTGGACACCGCCTAATTTTAATGCAAAGACGTCTTGCCGCCATATGTTCGCAAAGCTTTTGGCTCTTCTAAAAAGGAGACTTCAATGTCGTCTTCATTAAATCTTCCCGACCCATTGGTCCGCAGCTATTCGCCATAATTAAATCTCGTGGCAGAATGGAGACGTCAGTCAGATGCCGCTGATAGCCGCGGTATGTGCCGGTCTTAATTATCGGCCGCCGAGACTTTCTTTTAGCGGAACGTGGCGTGATGCAAAGTTAGGACCGTATAGACCAGTTCGATATACACGACGCGCGTGACGGCCCCTCGTTGGACGCTCTAGACGACACGTTTTCGATGATTGCTACAATTGTGACCGATTTACGATGACGGTGCCAGCAACTGATTGTGCACATGCGACATATCCACTACATCTAGAGCTATCCACTGACGGTCCGCTATGATCATTGATGCATAAAGATTTAGATTAAATCATTGTTTTGTAGATTCAACAGCCTTGACCAATGTAGGAAGGCCCCGCTTACATAGTCTGCTGACAGTACGCGGACACGTCTTGCGCATGAGATGGCCTCGTTTACTGCTTACAGTACGTGGAAGACGTATCCGCGTACTATCAGCGGCCAATGTACTGTGATTGGACCACGGAGTGTCTCCTGGAAGATAAAAGAAACCTAGCAGAAGACGTGTCAAGTGGGAGTTATGTACAAATACCAAATAGTGTAGCATGCAGTTAAAAACAAAAGGACCATTAAAAAGCAATTAAACCATTTTCGAGATCTATAAATCAAAAACAGCCTTCACTGTATCACGATGTATCAATGGGCAGGTACATCCGGGAAAGTACAACCTCAATGAAGGCCGTTGTGAAGTGGAAGTGTTAAACTTCTGCGATTCTTCTGATGAGTGAGGTAACCGGGGCCCACTTTATTAAAAGTCGATATACCGAAGCGTTAAATTGAGTTTAACGAACGAACTCAACAGCACATATTATAATTTAGATCAGCCAGAAGTTCATCAACATCACCAGTTTGTTTCCTTGACGTCTACTTAATAAATTGTAGTAAGAACGGATGAATTTTCGAATTTCAATTTCAAATATTTAAGCACCACAAGAAGAGTTTTCGTGTAACAAATACTCTGAACAGCGACAGGCTTATCACACGTCACGTTCGTTTGGCAGACAGATATAACTAGCTTCTTGTTATGACGTGAACACATGCGAGCACGTATCCAAGCTTTAATAGAGATAATAAAAACATTTCAGTATTACGAGGAATGCATACGGAATTTATCGTTAACGTTTATTTAACTCGCATACCGTTTTATCGGAGAATTTCATAAACTCATGTGTTATTGTCTGCCATATTTGTCTTTCACGACGCTTTGCTTATAAGCTGTTGAAAAAGTATAAGTGACCATCATAAAATTCATCGCTTAATATATTATGATTGCATAGGTGACCTTTAAATAAATACGCCAACTGTCCAGTGTGTTTTATTTGAAGCCATTCATCAGCCATCAGTGAGATAGATATAAAACGATGTGCCAATGCAAGTTTAAAATGTTATTAATATTTACTTTATTTATTTTTGGTCCTTTTTTTAAAAGACGAATGGTTGACTTGTTTTTTTATTAGTTGCTTTGATATAATGTTTTCATTTGATTCTTGTAACATTAGCAGTGGAATGTTTATTTTTTTAAGTTTTCGCAGTATTTCCCAATGTTGGCGATTCACGTTGAAACATAAAACAGCCATACTAATAAATTAAAGTAAATTGACATACTGTGGTAGAGCCACGCAACAGTTTTCGCTTTGTCACGAAGGGGCAAGTCCGTCTGGGGACCTCAGAGCAGACCGCCGTAAAGTGGAAGATTTATACTTCTGCGTTTCGTCTGGCAGGTGAGGTAACCGGGGCCTACTTTAGGTGGCAACGCATCTGCAATCCTACGGGTGTTGCGAATGTCCATCGGCGGCGTTTACCAGTAAACATCAGGCTTAGATAAACAAAATACTGCATATCTGGTTATACATACTAATATCTGGTTATATATACACTTTCATTTATAATGATATTAACGTCAATATTGATATCACTTCGATATCTCGGTCGATTTCAGGCGCTGCGATAAAACTGGCAAAAGGTGGCCCATTAGGTCACTGGTAGTCTTATCCTGTGCAATAATAATGCAAGAGTTATATACTTTTTGCCCTTGGGAAAAATGGCACCGGTTCGAATGTAATAAGGTTACACAGTCGATTTCAATGTTACTGCATCATAGACTGGTTTTGAATACGTAGAAGTATGTTAACATATTAATATGACACGCATACATACGCAGACCGAGAGATTGTCTTTTGTTAAACTGTGTTTTTATTTAGATATTCACGACGTGTAAATTGGCAACTGTAAAATGTCAAGGAATTTTGTGACAGAATTGGATTGATTGTTACAATCAAGCATTTTATATTGAATGGTAAAATCAAAACAACTGCATTCTGTGCAACGGGGAAAGATTTATGTTAAGTTGTCAAGAATTAAGTGCCACACAACATATAACAACATATGCATCATGTAGTGGGGATGGTAAAGTAACAGCCTACACAAGTCCCACTGCTGGGACTTGTGTAGGCTCTTGTGTAGTCCAAAGGCCTCCTCTGTACAGAGGGTATCAGGGCATAGTCCACCACGCGGCCCCACTGCGGATTGGCGGACTTGGGGGTAGTGTTTATCAAAAAAAAAAAAAGATAAAGATACAAGTCCCGATAGCGAAAACGATGACAACACAATCTGGGAGATGGCTCTGATCAAACAACGGGAAGGTGCTTAAATTTCAATTTCTAATTTTGACCCAAATAAACAAATAAATTCCGTACGTGTCGAGCTAAATAAAACCGTTTAATAATAAAACCGTTTAAAAACATGCCTAGGAGAGTTTGGATCAAGTCTAATCGAAAAATAATTTTGAGTTTTACCTTGACTTTGAGATTTAATTATAGAAAACAAGACGAAGGCCATGGAACGTATCAAAGATTTACAAGTAGACTATACTCGCTACTAATATTCGCATCATAATTATGCTCCCACCCTTATCTCACCTAGGTGGGGTCGGCAAAACATTTTTACGATCGGCCGCCTGCCTGACGTTTTTTTACGTGGTAGGGCCACGCAGCAGCCTCGGCTGTTGCACGAATGGGCAGGCCCGTCCGGTTAAGTACCACGACCTCACAGAAGACCAGCGTAAAGTGGAAGTATGACAAATAACGCGGAAGGCGTTTCGTCTGGTGAGTGAGGTAGCCGGAGCCAAATTTTCAAAAGGTTGTCAACGCATCTGTAACGGCAGATGTCCATGGGCGGCGGTATTCACTTAACATCAGGTGAACCGTCTGCGCGTTTGACAACTATTCGCATATAAAACCCTTCTTTGGTAACAAACACCCAGATCCGGAACAATTATCTGTGGGTCACACAAATACTTGTCCCGTGTGGGAATCGAACCCATGATCTCGGACGCCGAAGCCAATAACTTATCAACTAGAGTAATACTCGAATAACTGTTGCAATTGTGTCCGACGTCAGTCTATCTAAGCGGAGCAACATGAAGAGAAAGTACACGGGAGATAAAACGTAAAGGTCGTTGCACCGGTTGTCAATTGTACTATTCTAGGCGCACTTTTATTTTTAGCCGGCTCACTAAGGAGGTGGCTGTTGATGTGTGAAATTACTCCGAATCAATTTGCGGTTAATGGAGCGAATCCAACGCTCACACTCGGGGTCACTTGGGTATGATCTAAAATTCATTTTCTTACTCCGTTTCTTAGTTTGAACACATATCGATGTAATTAGACGATATCTTGTCACACGTGGGAACGAAATTGTTGTCTCCGACTCTCTTAAAGTAATTTGAACGTGTTATTAGTTTGCACTAGCCTTCATGTGTTTACAGGTTTTCAACAGAACAATTTGATTATTAGTTGCACTGGAATTAATTTTGTAATTCGTTTGATTTCACATACGAAAAATGACGACACCATACCAAAATTATAATTATTTATAAATTATTCATAACGACTTTTTACTAACATTTTAAACATCATTTTATTTAATTCAACATATAAATTCTGATTATATTACCTGTGTTAATGATTTTCTTCGGATTATCACAAATGTACGAACTGTTTTTTTATTACTTTACATTTTTCAGATTCACATAACAGCAGGCACTAATTGAGGAACAAATTTTATAACACGTCATTCAAACTATATGAACCGTATAAAGACGAAATTCATCGGCTCATTAGAAGGCGTAGTAAAATCGAGAAATCCGAATAAAACTATTTTATTTCCCAATATCAAATCTCTCCGGTGTATCAGAAGGCGAAACCAATCGTTTAAAAATAAACATTCTCTCCATTATAGCAGAACATGAGATAGTGAAAGTGTTAATGAAATTCTGCAACTGCATAAAGCAACGTAAAAACTACCAGACGGGTTGCTCTAGTGCTAACGCCAAGTTTTTGCGCGCTATCAATGTTCGGTTAGAAATGCAGCTAAGCAGCCTTTAACACTTTCGATCTTGAGCACATAAATGGAAATACTGATAACTTACTACAGTGTTTTACACTTGAGGAAACCGTAAAGAAATATCTCATTATTTGATTTCAAATCAGTTGGCCTTAATATGTTAATGACTCTTAGTAAAAAACTATAACTTAGGGATATTTTGTACAATTCCTTTTAAAAGTAATAAGTAAAGTGACTGCTGGAATATGTATGTCCCACTTCTGAGCCAAGGCTTCCTCAACAGAGGGTACTAGAGCATAGTTCACCACGTGACGTCATTGCGGATTGGGCGACCTTACAAGTCATCGAATTTGTTTTTTTATTTATTTATTTGGGATAAATAAACAGTGTCACCAGAAAGAAAAATAGCTCAAAGTAAATATAACAATACGAATTCAATAATTGTGACACCAACACCATTTACCGCAGGTTACTTTTCCAAGATTGAGAGATAAACGTCAATAGTTATTATTATTAATAGAATCGTTTATGATTTACTAGGTAATCTATTCTTTTTTTATGGAAAAAGGGGGTAAACGGGCTGATTGATTATGACCCCCGAACAGGGGCTTCCAGATCTATCCCTTTCTTTGAAATAAATTTAATGATGATAACACTTAAATATGAGCAAAAATGAGCGGATTCCTCTCAGAGTAGAACTAAATCAATATGAAACCATTGTCACATTGATAGCAGCTCGGGGGAGAACTAGAATTCAACACACGAATGTCGACTTTGTCTTGTTTTCTAACAGATTACAAACGCTCGAAACATATTCTAATGAAATTTCGTCTGGTCCCCCGTTTCCGTCGGATTTTGTGGGTCGGCCAAATTGATATCGATTGATACGCAGCCGTGCGTGGCGTAAGTCCGTAATCTCATATTACATCCCTCATCCGGTGGGAGACGGCCTTCGTGAATGGCTTCAGGTCGAACGCTATAGGGCATGCCACGCATGAATATTATAGTCGCTTTCGCGTTTATCGCGTCCTCGATAATTTAGGGTACACACAACTGTTTTTATTAGAAGGTGGCAGTGGGAGCTGGCGTTTCACGAGATGTTAAGTTGCATCCGTAGCGTTGCAAATGCTTTGCCACCTTTTAATAAAATTGATCCCAGTAGCCTCACTCACCAGACGTAATGCAGAAGTGTATCATGTCTACTTCACACCTACTGTGATGTCGGACTTCCTCATGAATTTTTGAAAAAACATGTCAGTTTGTACCATGAATATGCATTGTAAAAAAGCGAGCTAGTCACTTAGCTATCACAGCTCTGATAAAATTGGTATAATTTAACAATGACAAACTCAATAAATCATTACAGAACCTCTTTTCAATTTTAGTTATTTAATTAAACTGGCATATATTACAATTACGGCTTTCAATCGCAGAATTGACGACAACGCGGAAAGAAAATAAGATGTCAGCATTTGTTATTCCCAGTTCGCTCTGCGAATTTCGTTGTTTCATTTCGAAATGTCACACGCGATTTCTGTCATGCTTAGTTATCATATTTTGCACGAAACAAGTTAATTGTTGGCAACTGCTTAAAGGCTACGTTATAATTGCTTCCACAAATACATTCAAACACAAACTTTCTTAATCAATTACTGGAAAGTGAATAAAATGAGATTGGTGAATTATAATTATAAATGTCCAAATTTCCAAAGTACATTAATACATAATTTCATATAATAATAGTGTTATAGCAAAATATATAGCCTACATTTTTATATACACAAATGGAAGCGATAGTAAATTCGCCGATATGTAGTCAAGCGACACCGACTATATGTTAAACAGATTACACGGTCAATCCAATTTATAGGATCTATAATGTACAATTTTCATAGTACAACACATTGTAAGACGGTAGAAGTTATATGTGCGTGTTGTTTGAATAAATGTAAGAATATAAATACTTTCGTTTAATTTGATGGCGAGGAACAGTTTGCGCCCTAGAATACCACCCTGTGTTATCCACGGAATAGACAACCATATTCACTAACGTAACGTTAACTACATTAATGAGTTTTTTAATAACTTCCAATTAGAAAAACAACAGCCCTTATTCTTTGGTCAAAGGATTTTAAGGACAAACTAACGAGAAATGCATATTTAATCCTGACAATTGCGGAAGAAGAGAAGTAATCACACTAAAAGCGCCTCTGAAATAAGTTCAAAACTTGTAAGACTCGTTAATGTTTCATGTTTTGTCCTTTCTTTGACCTTGATCTTAAATATATATACGCATAACACGACGTTTCCTGCCTCGAAGGAAACTTGCCACTCCTTTATATTCCCTCATTACTTTAGAAGATTTTATTTTTGTGGCAGTGGAATGAATTTCCAGACTTTTTGGATATTTCTCTTGATAATAACAATCAAACTATTCCGTTCGATATCTAGAATTTTCTGTGTTCCAAAGAAACTTAGGTTCGTAATGAGATAAATTTCGTCTATGCATATTTAATATACATCCATCCAAATAGCAATATTCACACAACATTTTGCTTGTAATCATTTATAACATAGAATCTTTTGTATTATATATATATATTTACACCTTGTTTTAAAACTAATACAACGAGTAACTACTGTTCTAATTTTAAAGGTTGCATATTAATATTATTTTCTAGTGTCTCGGTGTTTATATATGCATAATATGTATTTATTTACAAAAGAAAAGTATGTTTAAGTATGTTTATCAATTATCTAGTACCCATAGTACAAGCTTTGCTTAGTTTGGGACTAGAAAATGTTGTGTAAAAATATTTAAATAAAAATATTTAAAATATCAATTTAGATAGACAGGCCGTAATCGATTTTTCATTGTCTCTACTATACTATACTCTACTTACGTAAATCTATTTACTATATGATTGCAAATAAATCAGTGTGATAACAACTTGTGCTATCTAATTGCGACTCTAGCAACTGTCTGGCTATGGGAACCGTAAATTTGTAATCATCGCCAGTTTAACGCCTAATCAAGACTTATTCCGACGGCTGCCGAAAACAAAGCAGCACTATAATTGTCATGGCTGCCTAAGCTTCGGTAATACGCTCGAACATAAACCAGGCAAATTGTGATGAAATAAAAGTTATCTAACGGCTCAGTAGACTTTTCTTTGTATTTAATTTATTAGATGATCTGAACTATACCATTTGATGAGATGACCTAGAGTAACCATCTACATATTTTATTGATCGAAATCTAGCTAATCTAGTATGGAAAAGTATTTTTAGCATAATGACGGAGACTACGTGACCGAGACCAGAGAGTATTAGAAATCTCGTCGGAAGGTAATAGACATTAGACATTTTAAGGTGCTAAAATTGTAAATAGAGTAAAAGCATAATAATACCAATAACATACGCGTAGAGAAAGTAGAATCCTTGTAACTCTTTTATAAATTCGATCCCAAATAAGTTTAATGATATAAAAATATATGAATGACAAAACTGAGAATGAGATAATTGAGCCTCATAAAACTTAGCGCGAATGAGACAATTACGACGTTAAGTGTGAAAGATGCATCGCCCTCAGTCGTTTAGATTTCGAATTGAATTCCATCTGGTTCACGGCACAATATGCGTTTATATTGAGTAAACAATTCACATGTTGTACAGTCAAAAGCGAATAGGACAGCATTCTGGTAAGATTTCTGATATTTGCTTATATGTCCAAGCAAGAGCTAATTCATAATTCCATAATAATTGACTATTGATATGACGCGTGACCTATTTGTTTAGCATTTGCCAAAAAATCACGATAACCCGGATGGTAAGATTATTTGTACAAGAATATTTTGCAGAATTCAACATTTCAACATGTCTATACAAACAAAAGAACATTGCTCTCTTTTTAAAGTATCACAAATTATAACAAGAAAAATAAACAGGAGAAACGGTGAAACTGTTTTTGTACTTGTATGTCTTTATATGTTAGTCACATTTGAAAGAGATTAAAATCCAGAGGCATAAATGACTTTTTGACTTTGTGGTTATTTTAAAGGTTTTGTTTTTGTTTTAAAAATATTTCTGCTATGCTATACTATGAGCAGTGTGTCATTGTTATCCCCCTATGCATCGCCCAGATTTTCTTTTAAAGGATTAACCCTTTTAAAAGAAAACCCTTTTCTATCTTTAATTAATATAAAAATTCTTTTAACGAAGCGCAATAAAAGAACAATATTGTTCTATCGTCTTTAAAGTTACCACATTACTTATTGAGATGTGCAGAACAGATATAAACTGCTGTGATAGACGACAATAAAGATAAAAAAAATCATTTCTTCATAAATTGGAGTACGAAGAAAGTTTTGAAAGATGAGTTTTTTTGATCATCACCAACCTACAAGCAGTTTTCACGGGAGACCTTGGCAAAGGTTTCTTTGTTATCCAAAAAAAGATATCACAAGAGTTAATACTCTTGACAAGACCACTAAAAAGACTAATGACTCGGACAAT
The DNA here is from genome assembly GCA_933534255.1 of Iphiclides podalirius. NCBI lineage: Eukaryota > Metazoa > Arthropoda > Insecta > Lepidoptera > Papilionidae > Iphiclides > Iphiclides podalirius. The sequence goes on along the minus strand of OW152831.1, from coordinate 12,508,165 downwards.
TCATAACACACTCAGTCTTGTGAATTGTTCGAGACTAATCTTCCTAATAAACCGCATAAGCTAATTTATGACTCTTGTGCTCTAACGTAGATTGCTTATATACAAAAAAGGAGTGCTCGTCACCATTATTTGCCGTTGTCTTTCCAAAATATTTACTTTTTTAACTGCCGATAGATTTTTACGTTGTCGATGGTCAAGATCTTGGAATAATCGTTATGAAAAGAATCCTTGCTGACTTTGACTCATCTCGCTCGGCGCTTCGCTTTGTCACCACTATAATTAGGCTTCCAGTAAAATACCGCTCCGTTGCAAGCGAATTACATCGATCTCGTACAATCGCGTCGATTACGCAATAGGCAAGAATTTACTGTACTCTCGCTTCCTGTACCAAACAATTTTCCTATCGCACTTATATTACAAACGTTTATTCTAACTTCACCACCAAGGGTGAACGAATTCGAGGGAAATTTGTGGAAACAGCGCATATTCCGGACTCTTCTGAAAGATACTATCCAATTAAATTTTAAGATTCTGTTTCGAATAGAACCACGCACTACGCTTTGTGTAAATACTAAATACTAAATACCAGTTATATTTGTTACTGAGCATTGAAAATTAAGATACTCATTTTAATACAAATGGATATTAAGTAAAGTTATTTACATATATCGTCATAAGCACGAAATTAAGACTAGGGAATAATACGCCATGGTCTCTGCTCAGGTGATTATTATTTATATTATATTTAATTTAGTTACATTAAAAACAAAATTAATCTAAAATCCGATCAGAAATAATTAAGAATTGACATTGAGTATGTCTTCTATTCGTCGTTTACGGATATCAGTTCTATTTGATATTTATTGGACTGGTTATTTATCACTGCACGTTTCCTTTTTAAAATTGAAATCTGCAATAGACCTTTTGCAATAATATTCTTGCGAATTTGATTTGGCAATGCTGATGTAATTTCTAAAATAGATTGATTTATTTGTGTTCAAGAGATTCCTTTAATTAAATTTAGAAAACATGTTTGGACCCTTTTAAAATCATTCAGCAAATCATATGCAAAATCATTCTACATAATCCAAACTGTGTATAAACACAGATAAGAAACAATAATGTTCCCGAGTAAGCAAGTTATTTTATGAAAAAACTGTCCCTTTTTATCTGCCTCGTGTGAATCGAGTGAAAAAATATCGATAGCTTATTTTTTGATACTTTATTTTAATAGGTTTTAATTATTCATAATAGAATAACAGTGAGGTAATCTTTAGTATTAGTGTTGTAAGTGTGTGTTCTTTTTGCTACCTTTTTATGAAATTGATTTGATGATAAGATGCCGATTTGCCGTCGGAACTATCATATCATTATATGTTTTGCGGCAACTATGACTAATAATGTAAACATGACTAACAATAAACGTATTATAAGAAATGAATTGCAGTACTCTGTCACTAAACTCGCATTTAATTATAAACAATCAAAACATTTTAACAATACTAATAAACTTGACCTAGCAAAACATTTTTAAAACTGCTTTGCAGATATTACCGCACTGAATTTAAATTATTCAGTTTTATTACATTGCGGTATTCGCATAAATTATACATTTAAACGTATTTCTTTCCGTTCGTCAAGTTCGTTAATTGTTACCATAACTTGTTGGTAGATTTTTAAATTTGTAATCGTAAAACTAATTACTTTTATGCTGTTATTACATTTATTACTATCTGTAAGAATTATTTTTTTATGTCCGTGTGCTTGTATATTTATCTGCAGATGCAGTATACCGGTGGATTAAATAGCCGCAATGTCGCATCCTGTTTTGACACAAAAACAAGATGGCGCCCTTGACTTCGAAATTTAACGATTGGCCGCGCGTATATTTACTGCTATTTTATCGATTTGCACACCCAAAAAAAACCGTAAGGCCCTGGCGTTCGCGGTATTTATCGATAGTTCACGCGTCACCAAGTTAATTAATTTATAACTTCTTGTGCACTAAACATATTGCACAGGCTGGGCGTATGTAAAAAAAACATAAAAAGATACGAAAATTCAAAACTCGACTTTGGTACGGATGGCTTAGTAAGTTCGAAATTTAAAACGTGTTATCTTGAATGAAGTTTCAAAGAGTGATTGCACCTTACAACGGCGCCACCTAAATTGGCACACTGCTGTTATCGCAATGTCATTGCCGGCAAATCTGTAGATAGTTGCTCGACAAATACAAAATGCATAACACCGCGATATCCAGCGATAGGAGAAAATTGCGATGAAAGACTTAGATAACCTAATAGAAGGCAATCAAGCTATAAAGTTCTTGTACAAGTAATAAAATATATAAATTAATATATACATAATATCGCGTCGGATATAAATCGGCTTTGACATTGGGTCGTCCTTGCGGACAAAGATACAGGATAATTTCTTTTTGACATTATATAAGACAGACGTCGCCAAGAAAATGCCGGCGTTCCTCACACGAAACCGTTAAGCTAGCATCTGCAGAGCAGCCGCAAATCGTTCTTGATATAATCACTTGTAACAAAGGACCATGTATTTTTAAGTGTGTTCAATAAGAAACGATTTGTGGACGCTTTCGTTTTCCCGTTCCTAACGAAAAGGTTGAATCTTGATTCGTGTCACGTACTTCGCAGGCCCCGTTCCTCATGGTTCGATTACGGGCAGCTTGAGTTTGGTCTGCCGCATTGGCGTGGTTCTCGCCTGCTATTAGGACCGATGACGTCAGACGTCGGAGTAAACCCAAAATGCACCTACCACTTTCGCTTATCGCACATCGTAGATTGCCTCAAGTTAGTCATGGAGCGTGTGTCAATATGAGACTAAAGATTCAGGAAAGGTGCCGTTAGCCTTGCTAATTCCCCGTTTTGGTAGCATGTCGGGGGCTCGGTCGAATCGAACAATCATCCAATCAATCCGCGCCGGTAGCGCAGTGGGAACACCTAACCACGCCACCGGTGACGTAACGAGCGGCCCGCCGGCCGGCATGTTGACAGCCCTGTACCTTCTGTCATAATAGCAAGACGCCTTCGTAGCCCTAGCGATGGGTCCAACAAGAACTGATACACGTAACATCGCCTGGTTTTACGCAGAACGAATCGACGGAACGTCGCAGCGGAATCCCTCGTCCGCGGCGCACCGGTGAAAGTGTGTTGTGACTCGTGCGTGCGGCGAGAGGAGGGACAACAAACGCGCGCCGGCCGGTGCTGCGCGCCGGCTTGACAGCTGTCAGTGGGGGGTGCGGGGGCATAGAGGGGGCAGGGGCGCTCCACTCACCTTTGACCAGGCGCTGCAGGATAATCTCCTTGTGCTCATGCGTGTGCGGTTCGCCGATGACGGCGAGCAGGTAGCAGCCCGTCAGCGGACTCGGCGGGGGCACGGAGGCGGAGACCTCCGTCCCCAGGGAGAGGGACCGCTCCTCGTCGTGGTCCATCGCCGAGCGCGGCGCCGGCGCGAATGGCGACACTCGCCCAGGCTAGCGGACAGAGACGACCGCACCGGGCGAACACTCCGAACGGAATGGCCGATGGACGGACGGGCCCGGCGGTTGCGCGCGTCGGGCGGGATCGACCGGGGACGGTGCGCGGCGCGCAGACGCGCAGGCGTCGCCCCCCACCCCCCTCCCTCTCGCCCCTAGGCCCTCCCGCCCGCCTGCCTCCCCCCGGCGCCCTCCACCCCCGGAGGCGGAGGCTCGCGAGCGCCACACGTGATCTGCATTGCGTCTAACAAGCCGACCTGGGATTCCTTCAGACCGAAGCCTTCGATGTTGCTATCGGGGATGGATTTGAACAAGACGTGAGACGGACCCGAAAGGTCTTGATGACCTTAGAAAAGGCGATTCGACAACAGATTATAAAGGCACAGCTTACATGTGCATGTAAATAGTTGATTTGTTCGCTGGACGCAAAGTTGAACGTTGACGAAATAATGTCATAAGGGATAGTGTCGCAATCAAACGATAAAATCGAATAATCCATCGAATACGTAAATAGTTTTCTACGAAGTAGATAGTCATAAAACTTTAAATTATTTAAAGTCATCGTGTTATTTTAAATTATAAGGCCGTATTAAATGAAAACCTTTGACTATGTTTGCATAGAAATCATAACCTAACCTTTGCATAAAAAAGGAAGATTCATTACGTCGTCTAATGGTCCTAAGGCTTCAATATTAATGGTTCTTCCGTTTTCATCTCTGAATTGGGGTTACCATCAATGTTGTCATGCAAACTAATTAAACCTAGGCACACGTCCAGATATTGCATGGGAACAGAAACCAGAACCAGCGATCAGAAGCCATGTAACCAACTAACTCGATATACAATCCGCTAACAAAAGTCCAATTAGCTCGCAGGCACCTCGCCATCGATTGCGCGTAACGCTGCAAAAATCCACGTATCTAATAAAGCGCCCCAAATTTGACATACCGAGGCATTCGTTCCGCCTGAATGGAGACAACTAAGCATCGTTCGCGACCTCCTTGATGGTGAAGTAATCGACCACAAGTCGACCGACGAAAATCGTTTGAAGGGCACGAACCTATTGCAGATTGCGAAAAACCTGACAAATGCTAGTCGGACTCGAGCACGAAGGGCTCCGTACTGCCACTACATGATATAAAACAAAGTCGTCCGCTGTCTGTCTGTCCCTATTTATGCTTAGATCTTTAAAACTACGCAACGGATCTTGATCCTTTTTTTCTTTTTTACTAGACAGAGTGATTCAAGAGGAAGGTTTATAATTATGTATAATACATTGCACCCGTGCGAAGCCAGGGCAGGTCGCTAGTTATCTATAAAAACGTCAAAAAAATTATTTCTGTTGTATCAGAGCCCCGTTTAAATATTATATTCTGATTTTTAATATTCGATGTTATAGCGGCGACAGAAATAAATCATAATTATGTGAAAATTTCAACTGTTTAACCATCATGGCTCATGAGATACAGCCTGGTGACAGACGGATAAACAGACAGACAGACTGCGGAGTCTTAGTAATATGGTCCTGTTTCACCCTTTGGGTACGGAACCCTAAAAACCTTACGATTTGGTACAATGCATTCGGGAGGGTTATGACATTAGTCGTGCATTCACTTGCATGTCCTGGATATTCTAGTTTCATGCAAATAATGTTATACCGCGTAATATAATCATATCCATACCGCAGAGCTTGTATATTGTACTGCATAGTTTCTCGTCGATACCTCCATGGATTTAGCTTTTTATTTGAGGAGATTTTCGAATCATCTGTTTGTTTTTATTTTACTACTCTTACTTTTTAATACTCTTTAATCTTCAGTCTTCTATAAAATTTAAGTAATAGGGCAAAATAGAATAGTTAAATTTTGTAACTATAATAGATTACGCATTTCACAAGAGCTTGAAATAATTATTGTTGATTTGTACTTTACCTCGCCATGAAAATCAGAGGGTAACGTAATTAATATTGTTACATTACAGTAAACCATACCAATTGATTGAATTGATTCCGTCAGTTTTAATTTTTGGAATTTCTTAAAATCGTAGAAAATCATACTACGAAAATTTTCCCGAGTTAAATCCATGTTACTGTAGACACGCAATTTTAAAAATGGCGCCACAATGCGAAAACAATTGATAGTCAGATGAAATAAACTGTATTCTACAACAAAAGAGTTCCATTTTCAAATGTAATAACTTTTAAATATTGTTTATGTAAGTGGCCAGTTCTGGAAACTTTTAGTGTGACCTATGTATATAAAAATTTTATGTGCCTGGAGGATGCGTGTGGATATAATATTGTCTGTCAATCTGGGGGGAAAGGCGTGAAGGCAGGCGAAATGTGTGTGTAAATTTTGATTTTCATTTGAAGAGGAGTGATATTCGTTTTTGAAAGCATCATTTAAATTGCCACGACAAGACTCGATGATCGTGACCTTCATGAGAATAATATTTCTTTCTAAAACGACACATGAAACATTTTTATATGCACATTTGATACTAATTTTTATGTTTAGTAAAAAAAAAGTTATAAACAGCCTATACATAAATGATGTCAGAAAAGATTTTTTGCTCATAGTAAATTGTCTTATTACATGTGCGATAAAATGGTGTCTTTTTTTCTGTTTAGTAAAAAAAACGTTATAAACAGCCTATATAAAAAAGGTAAATCAGTAAAAAATTTGGCAAAATAAATTGTATTATTACATATGCGATAAAATCGAAATTTAAAGTATTGCCGTATTGTACAATTACATAATGAAGATTGTACACTCCCACATTCAAAACAGTAACATTTCAAAGACAAGAAAAAGATAAAAAAGAAGAACCCGTAGACAAGTAATTAAAAATGCAAACTTCGAAAAGCCTTCATTCCTATAAAGAAAATTGTAAAGTACTTTTCAAAGATATCTCTGAAGCCCTTTCAACTTTTTCTGTTCGAAATAAACGTTGCTTATTCGTAAATTTCAATAAACAAGTCATTTATTGCGTATCAATTCGACGTCTAGACGTTTCGCAATCATTATTTTTAATCTCTGCGGCGCAGATTAAAAAAGCCGATGGTGGGTATTCAATGACAGACGTCAATTTATAGTTGGGCGACATTTGTGCCGTATTCTTTGAAAGCTATATATTTTCAATGGCACAACGTCTGCGTCAAGTTATTGGTTGGTGCGAAATTCCATTTTTGAATATCAAACATCGGCATTTTTTCAAACGACGAAAAATGTATGAAATTAATTATAATATCAATTTCGTAGCGCTAGAGGGGTAGACAGAGACAGGTAATGCTAAACAGCATCCCAAGCAGCCTTTTTAGCTAAACATGAAAGGGATGAATACACATCAGTGATTTTGAACGAAAGAAATTCCACAGAAGGTAAATCGAAATCGAAACTCCCACAAGTAATTGTGCCTATGAAATTTTGATCTTTTAAGTCCACCTAAATAATATACCAAAGATTTAATTTTTTTACGTTAATAAAATTTTAAAAATTGAAAGGGATTTTTATTTCAGGCTACGAAAACTTTTTGTTTGCTGAAAAATAATTCAGGTCCGATTCTGTAAACGTCGTAACCATTTTTCATTCGTAACTTTTACAATACGCCTCGTTAATAAATGTTTTTGACATAATTTTTTAACCGGTTAACGTTATATTGTAAATGTATTTTACCTCGTCGTGCCTGAAACAAACGCGATTAGCAGTTATCTCTGGCACTTCCCTGAGAATCGTCAAATTATTATAGAATTTTTAATTTACCTAGTAATTTGAACCTATACATATCAATGAGAATAAACTTATGAAGATTAATTTAATATTTTTATATTCTTTAAGATTTCTTTTTTTTATGGAGAAAAGGGGCAAACGAGCAGGAGGCTCTGATTCTATTTCTAAGACGTTTGTAGGAAAATTTTGTACTAAATAGATTTACTGAAAGGTATTTTACTAACGATCTTCATTAAACCTGTAGTGAGCAAAGGTCTCCTCTGCGGAGAGGGTATTAGGGTCATAGTACACCACGCGACCCCACTGCGGATTGACGGACTTCACATAACTTCGAAATATTTTTTTTGTTATTATTTCGAAAATATGCAGGTTTCCTCACGGTGTGTTCTTTTACCGCAGAGCACGTGATAAGTCAGCACTTGAAATCAATAATTTCATTGGTTCCGGCACCGGGATTTGAACTCGGGTTACTCGAATAAATCATTGGTAGTATTTGACAATCAATAAGTAAGTGTAATGCTTCTATGTTGAATAAAGATAATTTTTCTATATTGAATACGATTTTGAATATTAAATACTTGTAAATGAAACTATTTTTTTATATTATTTTTTTCGAAAAAATATATATATATTATTTTATATATATATATATATATATATATAAATAATATATAATAAAAATATATATATATATATATATATATATATAAATATATAAACATGAACTCACTGCTGCACCGCTACCAGCCCGGTTGATGTACGCGGCGGTGACAGCCCAAAAAGAAAATTAAAAAAGAAAACATTTTAACCAAAAAAAAGAGTACGGACCACGAGTCTGTAGAGTTACTTTGTTAAAATAAAAAAAAAAATGAAACTATTTTACGGGTTTTACTGTGTTTTAAAATTCCCACCTTTTCCTACCTATTTTAACACTACTCTGTTTATGGTCACGGGAAAGACTAAGTACAGATTCAAAACGTTACTACATCTAAAAAAACTGGAAAAGGCTACCTTGCTCACCTTGGTTTTGCAAATGTAGTCATATTTTATCGGGTAAAGTCAACATACTGTCTCATTTTATAGCCGCTGTGTACCGCTGATAATCTTTTCTTCCGACAATATCTACAAGGGTTGTCATTTTTGACTTAAAACTCATTTAAAATTGAAAGAAAATACAAATAACCCCTGATAGACATGACACTAGGGCACCGAAACTAAGGCACCCAAATTACGCCAATTGGTGCAATTATATTGCAATTCTATACTTTGCTATCTCTTTCCGTAGCATATATTCTATATCATCTGTCAGATTCCCGTGTATATGTCATAAAATATAAAGCGGGAAACTTTTTGAACGCCGCGCATGGACATACGTCTTCATTATACCATCATTGCAAATAACCTGCAAAGATATTTTTATACATGAAAGTGTTACTTGCGAAATAACATTATTAAAATTATTATCAATTAATATATTAGTAATATTAGTAAAACGAACTAATGTTAATTTAATAAACTACGACATAATTTGCATTACTATATGATTTTTAGGGTTCCGTGTCCAAAGCGTATAATTATATAGTCTCCGCTGTCTGTCTGTCTGTCCCTCTGTTATAAGGCTGATCTCATGAACCGTGATAATTAGGCAGTTGAATTTTTTACAGACGATGTATTGTTGTTGCCGATATAACAACAAATACAAAAAAAATGGGACCCCCATTCAACAGACATTATTTTTTGTCGTTTTTATAGATAATGGTATGGAACCCTACGTGCGCGAATTCAGATAGGACTAAAATAGGTATATCTACAATAACACTATAATACTATAAACGAGTAGATTTGTATGTGTATTTGTTCCTTATTCACGTTTCTGCAGAAAAAACCTAAGCCTATGATATTCTTTCATAATTCTATCCAATGAGATATTTAAAAAAAATATTAATACTATAATCGGTAGATAAAAGCTAGCTGTAATAATGTTAATATGATTCTTAACAAATTGAAATCTATATTTTTATTATGTCATTGACATAATAAAAATATAGATTTCAATTTGTTCGAAATCGTACTCATAGAGTCATCACCCTAAACATGTAAACTAAACGGACTCCATAACTTCCCTGATTGTAAGCAATATTAGCGTATAAGAGTGCCTCAATGCGCTATTGTTGCCTTGCTAACATTTAATAACAGACGACAGAAATGCGGATTTACGTAAATGCATGCCTGTCAAGATGTTGTATAATCTTTGCGCAAACGCTAACTTCATATACAAAAGCCGTAAACCGAGGCTGGATATGAATGTCAGAGCTTTTCTGTTATGGGCTCAGACTTGGCAGTTTGTGAACAGTCCGAGCCAAAGATTCGCAGTTAAGGTGCCAAAAAAGTCAGGCAACGCCAAATATAAAGCCAATGCGGGTCGAAAGAAAATCATTCATGAGACTGCAGTAGCCAAGTACGGACGTTTGCGTTCATCTTTGTAGAAGTCTAGGCGCTTTAGATTCAGCCCTGTAGGCTCGGGCTGCTAGAAGATGTAAGTTTAGCTATGGTTTCCCCTGTCTGTCGTAAAAGATTGAAAGGGACACTGGGTTCATGCACGATCGGATGGAGCCTGGTTTTCCATCTTAGTCTAGGTAATAGGGGTCGGACCAATCGTCCTTCTTGCTCCGTGGGAGATCTGTAGGGTAGCCACGGGCAGGTTTTAGTTACCTGTCTACCCCCTAGAAGGGAGGGTATCTTTTGGACACCTCTCCTATATCAAAAAAGGGGGTATAGCTTAACCGTAAAAAACTTAACCGCAAGACCGTAGCTCCGAAAATCTTATCTTGTGTTATTAGAGTGTGTTGGTTGGTAGCCACACTATCAGGTTTACCGCTTGCTTAGTTCGTTTTGAAATAACGGAAAGTTCTAGCTCAGTGATCTCATCATCACCGGCCCTTATCCCACCTAGATGTGGTCAGCACAATGTTTGAATCATGTTGATAGTGGTTTAGCTAGTTCGATAATAAAGTTCACGGAAACCGATAATCGATTATATAAAAATAAACACGATAGCATTTCGTTGCTACAAACAAGAAAGTATAAATCTATTTTACCAATGAAATACCTAAAATAACGCAAATTGTAACTCGTGCTTAATTTCAAACCCCACAAACTTCACCTGCATGATTCACTGGGGGCACTTTCAATCACGCCAGAAGGCGCAGTAAGGGCTAACAATCCAATTATTACGAGCCGCAGATAACAAACATTTGTTAATTAGTGTCACGCTTTGATATTATCGTAGACAGTAATGTATTTGGTCACATTGAATAGATGAGTGATGAAAGACTGTCGAAAGGAATTTTTTGAGGCGAAAGAGAGAGGTATAATCAGTGCAAAGTGGATACCTTCAGGGTGATTGGAGTTTTTCTTTTAATAAGAAATTAATGATGATGACCGATGTTAAATGTTCACCGCCGCCCATGGACATTTGCAACACCCGTAGGGTTGCAGATGAATTGCCACCTTTTAAACTGGGGCCTCGGATACCACAGTCACCAGTCGAAACGCATAACTATAACTCATCCACTTCATTTCTTCTGCGAGTCCGTGGTACTTCCCTAGACGGACCTGCCCATAGCAAAATGCTAGTTCACGTGTTTTTACCATACGATAAATGAAACTTTAGTGATCTTAAGGAGTGGCTTTTCCATACCTGAAACATCTATTCTTCTCTGCTCAAACTTAGTGCTATCAACTTCTTTGATTTCATAATATTTGATCAATATTCAAATTCCCGTTCTGCTAATAGTTTCTACTCAATTACATCATTTTTCAGAACTCTGACATGCCAATGGAGTTTTATTTGAAATCATAAAGACATTTAAAATAATTGTATGAAACTTATAGCTAGTCTTGACATAATATATTATAAAGAATGTACAATTTAGATTGTGAGAAAATGAATTAAAAATTCCATTTGGGTTACTTCCCGAGGCCTGATGCTATCCCTTAATTAATACCACAAAGTTTCCTGTTCTTTTATACAACCTTGATTTAATTCCTACTCGGAATACGCGAAAAGAATCCCGAGAAATTGGCACCGCAGTGACGATATTGCTACCTTTTCATGCAGTCTTATCGGAGATAGAGCACGCATGGCTGCGTCGAACGAACAAGATAGCTCTAATCTAGCGTGACTTGATGCTTGTTAGCGTTACACTTCGAAGCAAGGGATTATTTCAAATGGGGACGTGTAGATTTGTGTTTTTAAAAACGGAAAATACATACAACTATGTATATTATCTATATATTCTATGCGTAAAATTAATGGAAAAATAACAACGTAGAGCTATGAAAAGAGTGTAATACTGTAACCTAGAGTTATTGATAATCGTATAGGTTTTTATAAATATAGAATGGATCGATTAAACAGTTCTTGAGAACAAGTTTTCGACTCCGAGAAAAAAAATCATTTATTCATCGACATAAGAAACATACAAATAATAAAAAAAAGAAACACACATAAGAAACATATAAATGTTATTCATTTTGCATCGCCACTTACCATCAGGTGGTATGGCAGTCAAGCGTTAGTCAGTTCCATATTAAAAAAAACATACATTTCATCTATCGATAGTATTTTTTATATTCTACAAACGTCTCGTAATGAGGTTCCTCTAACGTAGAAGAAACAGGCGAAAGGAACTCCGCAGGTATGTTGTATATACGTTAGGTTTTTTTGCAAACAAGAATCTCGAAGACCTAAAAAGCTGCAAAACATTAAGCATTCATTACGATGAAAGAGCCTCTTAAATTATTTATGCACAAAATTAGCAGACCTTAAAGTTCTAATCACACTTACTTTTAAATTTTATTAGTTTATATATTGGTAATCCTATAAATAAATAAACAATATAAACCAATGAAACTATTTTTACGGATTGATTTAAGTTTAAAATAATTTTAATGTTTATTGAGCGCTCTTACGTCAGAAATTTCAGTTTAAAATCAACTGGATAATGCTGTGAAAATATTTAATTTTTAATTTCAGTCCCTTTCTCTGCACTTAAGATTAATCTAATAAAAATGCAATAAGAACAACGTAAATAAGACGTATTGATTTTGCGCATGGTAACGACATCAATTAGCTGGAGGGCATAGGCTCGAATTCTGGCAGCGGCGAGACATTGTTCGACAACTTTGCCTACACATTCTATGTTTGGTAAAATTCTTTTGCTTATTAGCATCCATTAACAGTTCACTGACGCATAAAATGTATGTTACTATGTACATTAACACAATCACATTAACACGTAATAACAAACACAAATAACAGTCTAAACGAGGTAACACAATGTTAAAGGCTATAGTGAATAATACAAACAAGTTGACGGATTGCCAAGACATGTTATTACAGATAACTACAAACGTTAACAACTAGTTGTTACCCACGGCTTCACCCTTCTGTATTTCGATTGCATTGAAATGAGTAGATTTGAAGTAAATAGCAATAATAACATACGGACCCATCCCATAAGTACCGTGTAGATTTTGAAGAATAATATAAGGACTTCGAACTCTCTTGGCGTACCAAAGTCCTATTTGAAGGGAAGAATACATCAAACAGCATCTTTTATAATAATTCTTTCAACATGTGTGTAGACGACGACAAAAAAAATTCAATCAGACCTTTTAACAATGCCATTACATTTGTACTTTCGGAATGTATGTTGACAATTTTACTACCAATCGTCATCATCATCTTTTCCGCCAGTCTTAGTCCACTGCTGAACCTAGCTCCCCCATGAAGCACGATCCTAAGCCACCCGAATGGATGCATCGACGATGTGGTTTAATTTGCCTGCCACAAGCCTAGTTTTGTTGTCTACTACGTGTTCGGTTGCCTACTGCAAAAAACCGGGCATTATAAAAATTCATTAACAGTACCATTAAATAATTGAAAAGTATCAAAATACATATCTCCATTCGTCTACAATTGGTGATGTAATTTTAGCTTTGTTTAAATTTTAGCAACCTATTTATAACTCCAAACACTCGCTAAACGAAAACGCTTAAGCAAAACTCGAAGCTAGCACAAAGTTCAAGAATAAAATCGCGTGCAAATATTTAACTAGGTTTCACGAAGCGAGTTTTTCCCCCTGGTCCCAGTTTAATGACGTTTGACATATTTCGCCCGGGCTAATTTGCCGCAACGCTATCCTCTACACGTTGAATAAACGTAGATGCGCTAATGCATTTATAAACTTCCACACAAAATCACGTATGCTACGTACTACGAAACACTGAACATTAAATCCCTACCAATATTATAAAGGCGAAAGTTTGTATGTATGGATGGATGTTTGTTACTCTTTCACGGAAATACTACTGAATGGATTTTAATGAAACTTTACTTTAATATTTTATGTATATCTGTCTTTCTGTCTGAATTTTACGCCTTCAGCCCATTCTACGCAGACGTAGTCGCGGAAAGTATCTAGTTAGACATAAGTAAAACGGCTTATTGATGCAGTCCGTTTGATTAAATATTAAAACACATTTAGAATGTTTTCTAAATGTGTTTTAATATATAATATTTAGTGTGCCGATGGCCTTTGGGGCAGAAAGGTTCTTGAGTGGAAACCACGTCGCGCCAAGCGCAGCGTAGTTCGCCTCCCACAAGGTGGACGGACGACCCAGTAAAGATCGCAGGGACGCGTTGGATGCAAGCCGCTACCGACCGGTCGAAGTGGAAGTCAATGGGGGAGGCCTATGTTCAGCAGTGGACGTCCTACGGCTGATATTAAGATGATGATGAAAAAGTTTTCTTAACAGCAATCCATACTAGGAACCACATTGTACAACGTTTAATGATTATTTATATGTGTTTTTCATATGACGCGTAATAGATTAAATCTGTCCCATTTTTTCGAATATTCATGAACCTTTAAGAACTCTTCTGAAATTCGACAAAGAGCCCTTACTAAAACAGCGCTTAAAATAACACTGTTGACGATTTTATGCTTAAACAATTTTGTATACTTTAAAGATAGCAAGACCGTAGAGTTTGTTGTCGATTCTTCTCTGCACACGTCTAGTTTATTAACGGTGGTAGTTTTTTGACGATCAATAAAAACTTAAAATAAGCCTATATCGAATAAAAAAACTCATTTATTCGAACTCACTTTGCTTAAGCAATATAAAAAGAATCCTCCACGATAAGCCGCCGTAAACTATATTAATAAAAACCATAGTCAAGATAAACACGATTTAACCTCGGGCACTGTGAGCCCGCCTTTCACAGCGAACTTAATAAACGTTCCCCATTTCCCTTTTCAAATTGATCGCGACGGTAAAAACGTTTTGAACAATCTACATTAGTTTATTCTTGGTAAAAATATCGCTGTTGATGTTCTATAGTGTTAGTTTTTTGAACGACTTTCCTAAACCGATAGCATTTGTGTAGCACGTACTATTGAGCCTATTTAACCGAAAACACGAACTTAGAATATTAAAATAGTTATGGCTATTCTGTACGTGTTCAATTTCACAAATCACACAGCGACCAGAAATATGACTCTTGTAACTAGTTTAATGGAAAAGTTATCGTTTCTATGATGACGTGGTGCCTATGCTAAGCTATTGGCTTCGGAGTCGTGGGTCGTGGGTTCGATTCCAACACGGGACACGTATTTGTGTGACCCACATACAATTGTTCCGGATCTGGGTGTTTGTTTCCCATGAAGGGTTGACGTCAGGCTGGCAGCCGGTCGTAAAAAACATAGCCAAAACCGCTTACAACACCGACCCCTTCTATGTGGGATAAGGGCAGCGAGATGATGATAAGTTATCCTGCTTAGGCCAAAAGACTTGAGCTCTCTTAGTGAAATAAGAATTTTATTAATTACCGATTTATTTTTATCTCTGAGCCGCGATAGCTCTGTGTCCGCTTTATAAACCTAGCAACTATGTTAGGGCCACGCAATAGTTGACGCTGTACCGCGAATGGACAGGTCCGTCCGGGGAAGTACCACGACCTCACAGCAGACCAAATTGAAGTATGTTCGTCTGGGTAGCCGGAGCCCACTTTATATACTATAAGAGGTAGCAAAGCATCTGAAACCTTCTTCTGCGTTGCAATGTCCATGAGTTGGTTACCACTTAACATCAGGTGAACCGCCAGCATGCTTACCACTTTCTTAGATAAAAAAATTATAATAATTCAATATACTCGAGCAATATACCTGAGTTCAGATCGGTGACAGAACTAATGAAATTGTCAATTTGCCAAGTGTTGAATTATTGCGTGCTCAGTGGTGAAGAAAAACGTCGTGCGGAAACCTGCATATTTTCGAAAGAACAAAAAATATATTTGAAAGATTTAGGAAGTCTGCCTATCCGCAGTGGGGTCGCGTGTTCGACTATGCCCTAATGCCCTCTTTAGAGAAGAGGGTTTTGCCCAGCAGTGGGACTTGTATAGGATGTTAAAAGTAAAGACTTTACTTTTTTACTGATTTATTAATTTATCATCTCCCTACTTCACTAGCCACGTTTCCGGTTGAGCGATTAATTCATCTGCACGGAAATATTCACTAATAGATTTCACTCGAACGCAAATATATTGAACGTAATAATCTCTGCATATCCATAACTCTCCCGTTTATCTCATATCCAGTATTTACGCTGGGCTTTCGGGTGAATTGCGTCGATAACTCTCGTTTCGTTTCATTAAATTTAAATTCATTATTATATTAATCTTCGTTCACTCACACAATAGCTTGTTGGCAGTTCTCGTGAAGATCGCATCTCCTGCTCCAAATATTCAAGTAATAAACATCATCTGCCAAGCAAATCAGCCAGATATTGCTGTTTTTTCTTAAGTGAGAAAGTTGCGAGCGAGCCGACATTCGTTTCCACCTTTAATAAAGTGGGCCCCGACAACCTCGCTCACCGGACGAAACGCTGAAGTACCACTTCTACTTCACGCCAGTCTTCTGTCAGGTCGTGGTACTTACCAAATCGAATCAAGTCAAATTTATTCATCGAAATAAGAAATATATACATTCCATCTATCGATAGTCATTTTTCAAATCTACCACCGTTTCTTAATGAGGTTCCTCTAGCGGAGAAGAAACAGGCGAAAGAAACTCCGTGGGTATCCTCTTTTTTGTCATTTTTTTTTCTCAAACAATTATATTGCTTGATGTTATACAGTACATTTTTTTTTTATTTTGATTAGAAACAGCTTAAGAGCGATCATATTAGAGAGCGATATCATTCCCAGGGGTTGTTATCGTTAATGTATTCATTTATATTATAATAACCCTTTTTAAACAGCTCTTCTTTAATAAATATCTTAATCCTGTTAATAGATAACGTCCGTCCGGCTTTGCACAACCGGACGGACCTGCCCATTCGTGGACCACAGTTGGTTGGCGGTCTTCAAATTTGTATTCGTTTTTATTTTGCTTTATTACATGCAATAGACCACCACATTACATTGAAATTTACAATATGACTGACGTCGTCACTGGGTGTTGAACATTTCACGTCTAAACAAACTTCCTTATGAAATGTAATAAACAATACATAATAGGGTTATTATAAACTCGATGTGTAATACCGCATTTACGAATATCGTTCGACTTCTCGAAATAGCTTCTAACTTTAGGATTACTTTTTCTTTGGCCATTACCGTCACACATTTGCTCCCAGTATTCTGAAATTGGCTCGATTATAAGACGTTAACATTAAATTATAAACCGTTTGTATTAAGTATAGATTCTTGTTTTTCAATTATTGCATAATCCAGAAACAGACTCTTTAATCACATTATGTGGACGTTTGTCTTTTGAAAACTCTGGTAATCTAACTTGTGAATAGTCAAGTGGCTGTAACAAACATGGCAGCTTGGAACAGATCCAACTTTTTATTCATTGTTCAATCTGATTCTATATTTTCCAAGCTTCCACATACTTAACCCTTATTGGGTAGACATATCTGGTTAATAATAATGATTTTAATTGAGTCACGTCCGAATTATTACAGGTGATGTGCCTTTCGTCTGTACTATCGGACATAAAATTATGTAACGAGATTGCATTTTAATTAACTTTCAACGTCAACAATGCATGAACATACATGAAAGTATATAACATATATGAACATAGTGCAGGTTAATTATCAGTCATGCATGGTACATGCTTTTCTTTTTTTAGTTTAGTGATATAAACGTTTCGTAATATTATGAAAATATTAAAATTTAGTTATTAAATTTAGATATTAAATTGATTAGAAATAATAAAATACGCCGCGTTTAAATCAATGTTAAGTATGACGCATGTCCATACTGGACGGCGTTTAAAAATTGTTCCGCTTTACATTATATGACATTTATAAGTGAACGTGACAAATGATTTAAATGATATGATAAGGAAAGAGATAGCAGTGTATATAGATCTCTTTCCTAATTATATTAGAATTGCAATCTAATTATATTAATTGGCGTAATTGAGTTCTTCAGTTTCGGTGCTCTAGGATCATATCTTCTAATTGATATTTTCAGATGAAGCAAATATTTATGTTACCAACGGATAATTGTTAAGTTCTATGTTGTATTACCAACAGATCATTGTCAATTTGTAAGTGACGGGTGATACAGAACGTATGGTACAGAAAGAAATAGCAGTCTTTAGAATTGCAATCTAATTATACCAATTGGCGTAATTTGCGTGTATTTTCACTACTCCGTACTTTCAGATGGAGCAAATATTTGTATTACCAACAGATAATTGTCAAGTCTCATGTCACGCACAGGATAGTTAACATATATAATAAATTTAGTAAAATAGTTTCCTGATATTTTTATCTAACATGACAGAATCGATTGAACTACGACAAAAAAAAATATAAATTACCAATCTTTCAACATCTGGCAGCGGTCCAAAGAGCTATTGCTCTATTGCAAAGTTGAGATTCCTATGAGGAAATCGTGCAAAGTTGTATTGAGTCTAGCCTATTCAAAGGTTTTATTGCCTATGGAAAGCCTTTGTGGGAGCAGCGATAAGACCTTCGTCTATACAGATAAATAAAATTGGAGTGTCTGTTTGTAATATTAAAATAACCGCTGTTTACTAAATGCATATGGATGTATACACGGTTATTTTATTATTATAGACCTTAGCATCTATGACAGATGATCTGAGTAGCGTCGCGGTGACATTTCGCACCTTTAGAATTATAGTGACCTATTTAAAAATATCAGTTTTTGGGAAACGTAAAATAAGGATTTGTGGAACTTATGAACAAACGCGCTAATTAGGGGGAAGTGAAAGAGACAGAAGTATACGTTATGTAGCTTTCTAAAATCGGCCCATGTTTTAATAGGATTCGAAATGTCGTTTTAGTGATTCGAGTGGTCGTTTTAGGTTGTTTCCTGGCATGAAGCCAAAATCATGATTTTCATAATTAGGTCCCTTTAATTCTAAAGGTGCGATTTACGCTCGTGGCTGAAGAGGCCGATCCGAGAGGTGAACCCCCCGCAACCTCGGTAAGTGAAGCCCCCTGGTGGTTCGGGGTTGGCGGCTTTACGCCCTGTACGCTTTTTCTTTAAAAGATCGAACCAAGTTTACGCCACTTGCCTCGGTCTGCTGACAGCTCTTCCCATTGCTGCGTTGGGATGTTAAATGCGATCATGTCACGCTTTACGCAATCTTTGAAGCGCAACAAAGGTCGCCCAATGGGGCTTTTTGCGTCTGCGAGCTCTCCTAGTAAAATTTGCCTTGGCAGACGAGTCTGCCAAGCGCCAAAATTACGATCTTCTTAGCGTTAATAGACATGGAGAATAGGTCACATGCTCTGGCAAATTTGTCCACTAATTTCTGGAGCTCAGCTTGATCGTGGGCGACGAAGGCGGCGTCATCAGCAAAGAGAAGGCTGTCAACAAAGAGGTCCTCTCTGTGACGCTTGGACTTGAACAGGGAGATATTGTACTGCCTACCATCGGGAAGTATGTGAAGGTGGACGCCCTGATCTTCATTACCGAAAGCAACATTAAGAAGTACAGAAAAAAATATTCCAAACAGCATTGGAGCCAAAACACAGCCTTGACGAACGCCTCTGCGAACGTGAAACGGCTCTGACGATTCGCCATTGTGCAAAACTGTGGCCCGTTCTCATAGAACAGTCAGGTATAATCAGTACAGTCCATTCCACGAGAACATACACGGTACATATACCAAAATAACATTTTTTACAATTTTTGTCTGTCTGTCTGTTTGTTCCGGCTAATCTCTGAAACGGCTGGACCGATTTGGACGAGACGGCTACTTTTATTTTAGATTTTTTTTTATTTTAAATTCCACGCGGACGTAGTCGCGGGCACAGCTAGTTTAATATACTATCGGTCGCCCATTGGACGCAAATCGACCGTAATTTTAAAATAATGACTTGTTTTTCTCTCAAACTCATTCAGCCAATCTGACGTAATACTCATATAATTTTTTGGTGAGACAATTTTTAATCTGTTTGACAACAGATTGTTACATATTTCATAATGACAATATGAATGTAAGTAATGAATGTTATTATTAACTTTCAACTGCCTTAGAAGAAGAAGATATTTAACTTTATTTTATGTATTTGTAACACGTATTTACGTGTATACATCGTACGTTTATTAGACGTATGTATATAAACAGCCTAAGTGGTTAAGTTAATAAATCTCCATGAAAACCAACGACTTTAAACAATAACAGGTTGAGAATATGAAAAACTTTTCATATATAAGTTTGATATAAGACGGTAAGTTCTTGGTAATTGATTTCAAGTAACTAACCATCAATCATGACGGAGAAAATGCCTAGTCGTGTTAAGTTTCAAAAGAGAAACAAACTCCTTCGGATAAAGATTAATGTGTCTGACCCATTATGTGTGACGGTATCAGAACTCTTTCGTATATTTTGCTAAAAATATTTTTAATACCGACTATGTACAACATTTATCTCATTTTGATAAGCAGTGATCTACTCTCAAGTGGTAAATGCAACAGCTCAGTGAAAACATTATCGATCTTTTACGATGTGCTATTAAAATGCTTAGTCAGAACTGCAATAACACTGATATAATACATAAGAATATATAAGATACGTCTAAATCTTTTAAAACCTTCAATTGGAGTTGCAAATATAATGTATTTAATATAATGTAGTTCAAGTGAGAACTCTCAGTGATTAAAATATGTAGAAAAAGTGCGAAAAGATTGTCGCCGCTGTGGGAATCGAACCCACGTCTTCGGCATTCGCGGCCTGACGCTCTAGCCACTGAGCTAAACGGCTGATTACCACACCGACGAAAATCTTAACGCATTGTTCCACATTGTTTTCTTAGCATTTGAAGCAATGCTTGGCGCCAAAAAGCAATGGCGACATCTCTCGTTCGAATTATCGTTGTAAAACGATATTCGAAGTTGTTTGTATGCTGTAAAGGATATAACAATAGATGGCGCCAAGCATTGCTTCAAATGCTAAGAGTGGAACAATGCGTTAAGTTTTTCGTCCGTGTGGTAATCAGCCGTTTAGCTCAAGAGCGTCAGGCCGCGAATGCCGAAGACGTGGGTTCAATTTAACAGCGGCGACAATCTTTTCGATTTTTCTAGTTCACTATGCAACAATTTAAAACTCTCAGTGATATTATTAATATTGAAAATAGAGCTAGGGAAAGAGATATTCGCTAATTTGTAGTGCTTAGCTCTATCAAACACTACCTATGTGACATTAGGCAGTCATTGTTTGCTTCGTGTGAAAGAGACAACGCTCTATCAGGCTGAAGTAAGTCGATTGTCTCTATCCATAGGTCGATGTGATATTTATCGCGAACTAGCAACCCGCCCCGGCTTCGCACGGATGCAATGCTTGTTTTCGACATCGCATTAGAAACCTCTAAAATTATCAGTGTTTTTCTGCTATATTAAACATGAATTATACATATAAACCTTCCTCTTGAATCACTCTATCTATTAAAAAAACCACATCAAAATCCGTTGCGTATTTTTAAACATCTAAGCATATATATGGACAGACAGACAGCGGGATGACTTTGTTTTATACTATGTAGTGGTACTGTATTTAGAAGAAGAAGAAAGAAGAAGAAAGATTTACTGTTCACTGTGTTATATATTGTATATTCTTTAAATTGTAAATTTTTGTTGATAAATTAATAAAAATTTTCGGCGTTGCGTGCTTCGAATATGCATCCTCTGATTTCGGGCCCCGAAGCATTACCATATTAGCTAAGCGACCGATGACCTCACGTCGCCTAAACCTCGACATCTACCTACGTTCTTTTAATTGCATTTTAAGCAATCCTTCGCGCCATCTAGTGTGCATACTTTACAGTATACAACACCTTACAAAGAATATTCAAGGATGAACACTTTTAACGAGAGATGTCGCCATTGCTCTTAACATTTGCGGATTTATTTTAAATAAGGTTCAAATCCCGCAGTGCCGAAAGTTTTTGTTGATTAATATACAAAAAATTACAATTTACAGTTTCACCTTGGGCTGAATTCAAACTAGCGCTAAAATTAAAAAAAAATCTCAAAATAAAATTAAAAAATAATCTCAAAAATAAAATTAAAAAATAATCTCTCTCGTTTAAATTAACAAATCGTATACAAAAATTAACGTTTTCTCTTTTCTGTACATAGGTTGTAAATAATTGCGATATTTAGTAGTAAAACTACTCAACATGGGATAACTTTTTTGATTGAGGCCAATGTAAATTTTATTTCATTTTAACAATTAATTATTTCGCACGGTCAAGTTGTAAATAAAATATAATAACTTTACCTAACCTAGATTTCGAGACAATCAATGCTGGACTACGCCAAGGCAGCCGTTAATGTCCTTGGCTGCTGTATTGTCCTGGCTGCCAGATAATACCCGCAATTTACCGCAAAGAATGGCCGAGTTCGATAATATCTGTAGTTTTATTGTTTTAATATGTTTAACAGACGTACATAATGAGCACACCACAGGCGAAATATATTTTTTTTAATTCGAAACTGTGGCTAACGAGCTGGCGGTTCACCAGATGTTAAGTGATAACCGTCGCCCAAGGACATTTGCAACACCCGTAAGGTAGCACGCGTTGCCATCTTTAAATAAAGTGGACCCCGGCTACCTCACTCACCAGACGAAACGCAGAAGTGTAACGCTTCTACTTTATGCTGGTCTTCTGTGAGGTCGTGGTACTTACCCGGACGGACCTGCCCATTCATGCAACAGTGAACACCATTGCGTGGTCCTACCACTGTTTAAATTATTTGTAAAGCCTCCCCCTTCAACTTCAACGGAGTTGTGTTATTTAATTTTTTTATGAAACTAATCTCTGCACTTACGGTGAAATATCAAAATTTGTAGAAATAAGGACGAAAACCGCTCGTGGAAATCGATGGACGGAAAACTATGGACGATACAAAGCATTTGAACCGTCGCGTCGGGTGTTTAAAATAACAATAAACTAGTCGTAATAAAATCTTCAAGGAGTTGGATCACCTATCCCGTTTATTGATATAGATATATTTATTTTAACGGTGTTAGGGCCACGTAGCAGCCTCGGCTGTTGCACGAATGGGCAGGCCCATCCGGGTAGGTACCACGACCTCACAGAAGACCAGCGTAAAGTGGAGGTATGACAAATACTTTCGCGTTTCGTCTGGTGAGTGAGGTAGCCGGAGCCCAATTTTCAAAAGGTTGTCAACGCATCTGTAACCCTCGGGTGTAGCAGACGTTCATGGGCGGCGGTATTCACTTAACATCAGGTGACCCGTCTGCTCGTTTGGCAAATTTTCGCATAAAAAAAGAAAAAAAAAGAGAAGATCTGCAATGCTTGGAATCTCTATGGATTGCGATCATTGCTTAACGTTGGTGGAAACTCTACATAGTATAAAACAAAGTCGTCCCGCTGTCTATCTGTCCCTATGTATGCTTATCTTTAATACTGCGCAACGGATCTTGATTCGGTTTTTTTTTTACTACATAAAGTGATTCAAGAGGAAGATTTATATCTATAATAAATACATTGTACCCGTGCGAAGCCGGGGCGGGTCGCTAGCAATCTATAAAAAGCATTCAATGAAGTCGTAGGATGCATTTGTTTTGAACCAACGTTGCCCGTTAACTACTACTACATTTACACAGGCTATAAATGGTCGAAATTCCCATGCGTACGTAACTCGCTTCGTATCGATTCATAACATTAATAATGGACATGCGAACCGAACACGCTTGTGTCGGAATTGGTGGTGCGAGCGTTCTTATTTCGGGCTATTACCGCGGCCCCACTGTCACTATTTATGTACCCCCCGATCGATAAGTACGCGGAGATGTCTTGTTTGTTGCCAGATAGCATTAACTGCGCAGTTCTGTTTATCCCTTACTTTCCTGGACGACTGGAGGCCGCGGGAATTATATTCTATTAATGTTATTTCTTTATTGTTTACTGTACATCACATAAAAACGAAAGCAAAGTTTAGAATTAAAAAAGTACAAGGGCGAGCTTAACCCTAAAACGAGTCCTCTACCAGATAACCCCTGACATAAGATTACAAACAAATTATGGATAGGTAAGGGTAGGTGTGTACTAATACTCTAAATTATAAATATGTAAAAAAATAATTTTATGGTTTAATGAAAGTAAATAAAAGTATTAAATGTATTATAATATATAAATAAATAATATAAAAATAACTTCACTAACATATAAATACAGTAATGTTAAAATTTTAAATTTATACAGTTTTTCAGCAGTTACAGTGGATATTTCCCACCTATTTATTCAGGCCCAAAAATAGAGGCTTCTTATATCAAATGTTCCTAAGCACTTATGTAAGGCCTAATATGATTCGTATTATTTACTTTTTTACATGCTGTGGTAGGTCACGCAACAGTCTTCTCTGTTGCACGAATGAGCAGGTCCACAGAAGACCCGCGTGAAGTGGAAATCTTTTAATTCTGAGTTGAGCCCACTTTATTAAATGGTGGCAACGCATCTGCAACCCTGCGGGTGTTGCAAATGTCAATGGGTGGCGATTATTACTTAACATCAGGTGAGCCGCCTGCTCCTTTGCCACCCTCTCACATAAAAAAAATTCCTATTGTTATATTTAACTTAGAGTTTGGAACTTATGTAGTGATTGTAAATCACTTTGAGAATTCTACAAACGTATCAAGCGATTGTAATTATTCAAATTTTCTTTGTCATATACAAATACAGTAATTTACATTGAACTTAATGGATGGAGAACTTAAAACATTTTACATTTCCTCAACGGATAATCCGACAATAAAGCTGTCGCGTTTCCCGAGAATAAAAATAAATTATTTTTCACTTAGGCAAAGTTGCCAGCTTTTTGCAATGCCTAAAGTAGCGGGAGAATTCCCAACTGTCTGTTATAATTTACTAATTCTCATTTGAGACTAATGGTGCTCTTGTTATTGCGATGAAACAAGACCTTGGAAGTAGATTAAGTAATTCAAAAAAATTGAGCTCGGGAGAAAGTTATGAGGGCTGAAACACTAAGTGATAAATGCTATTATAGGCGCTTAACGATAATGCGGTCAGCATATACGAAAACGAAACCAACAAAGTCTTCACAGGCGTATGGTAATGCTACGCCCGGGAATTATCAAATAATTCGTTCTCTAGTTGTATTTTTTTTATGTGAAAAGTTGCCAAACAGGCAGACGGTTCACCTGATGGTAAGGGAATACCGCCACCCATAGACATCTGCTACACCCGAGGGTTACAGATGCGTTGACAACCTTTTGAAAATTGGGCTCCATTGTATTCAAAGACGCAGTAGATTGTGTTGTGGTAGAAGTAGCAAAGTCATCGAAATACGTTAATCTGAGATTTGAAACACAGAGGTGTCAAATCTTGATACTGAAAGCTTCCACGCTTGTAACTAAATAGATTAGATTAGAAGTGGATAGTTTAACATTTCTGCGTACGCACTATATTGTGCGTCGAGTAAATTATGAGATTTTTAAGGTAGTATTAATAAATGTAGGCCTATTTTAATACCTTATATTAGTTATTCGCAATCTGAAAATTTTTGTTAAAAGCTTGTTTTACCTTCTTTGATCCCTGTTTCTCGTAAATTAAGAATACAAAGCCTCACAATGTTTGAAAGTTGGGATATATGAATAAATCGCACAAATATTTCGACATTGCTTATATTTTTTCTATTCCCAATTGACGTATGTTGGAATTTCCTATTATGATATTTTTTTCTCATAACAATCTCTAGAGATTTAGTGATTTAAAGTAACAAAAACTTTTGCTCATATAATTGTATATTTATTGAGAGGTTCACGCTTGAAAACAATTACTTCCGCGATGGATGCATGATTTTTTAATGTTTACCATTTTATATCAGATATATTTTTATACAACTTAAAGAAATAAAATGAATTTGAAAAGCGAAAAATAATGCGGATTTAAAAATAATGCGAGGCACCTCTAAATATGATTTTCTTTTTTACTAGATAGCTTTCTCTTTTCTGAATGTAGTTTTAATTTGAATTATTGATGAAATGAAAACGTTCTTATCTATTTATTTATTTGCATTTATTTTCTTAAGAGACGACTTCGATAGTTTCGTATGGACCTCGGAAATGTAACAAACTTTGTTTTTGTAAGCGAGTTGGTTGTTCATATGACGGAAAGTGTAAACCACCGATTAAAAGAGAGATTAAGAAGGGTATTACAACAATAATCTTATATCATAGCTACTCCTGTCCTCGAATTTGATATTCCTGCGATAATAACAATACAAAACATCTTCCATAAGTGTAATATTTAATGTATCAGGCCATCTTAAATGTTAATCACGTACAAACCTCGGGAAAAAATGCTGTGCAATAATCTAGCAACGCTAAGAATTTTTTTTATTTGCCTTTAACATTTTAGTGCCCTCTCTGCTTTATGTAATAAGTGATTGTTTCAAAAGATAATAATAAGTGATTCTTTTGCAGATAAATTTTCGACAAGTCTACAAAAAATCACATTTGACTATAGCTTTGAGTGCAGAGACCAATACTTATAAATGAAACAAATCCTAAATTCTAATAGCAAAAGCTTCATAGCTCTTTGGAATATTCATTGTAAAAATGTTATTTGAAGTGTCAGTAAGCGTTATTGTGCTATAAAGATACAAGTATATATTTGAGGAGTTTTCAAGCATCTGGGCACGATACCCAGAAGATGCAGATTTGCACTAGAATACGATTAATCATGGATGTATACTTTTTTCGGGGCATTTAAATATTTCTTCATATTCTGTAAATAGCTTTGAAAAGCACCTTCGTCCGCGTGGTGTTCGAAATGCAATAATTAATTATCTGCCATTATACTCATCATTTCCTAAAAAGGTATACTTAACGTAAATATATTCGTTTAAAAATATGGTCAAATATAATTTCTTTTTTTTATTTAAAAACATTGACCTTATTTTAGGATAACATTATCCAGTGTTGTAAGGACGTTTTACATATATACATTTCAACGCGGAAGAACACCCAGATGCGATACAACTATCTGTGGGTCACTCAAATATTTGTTGTAAAAAAAAAAGAAAAAAGCTTGCATTAAATGGGTCTACCATAGAGTTCGACGTCCCCAACAATTTCGTTATTACTGTAATATAGTTAAGTCACTGGAAACGAGGTAGTACATATAGAACATCACGAGTCTCTATCAGTCACTATTTACGATGGAGGAAAGAAATTGAAAGCTTCAATGAAGTTTTATACAACAAGCTACTACGCCGTACCTGATAATAATGCACCAGCGATTCTGCTGACACGAGCTCTTGGTATCGTTAATTGGAGGACGCCTCGGCGTTTACTTTTTTGACAGTAGCTCAATAGTGACGGCATATAAGCCATCTTGACCTACGACAACGTTACATGTAGTGATGCAATGCACTACCCAACTCTCAGCCCTGAATTCGACATAACTAACTCAATCGTCTCACTATAAGTAAATTTTTAGCAAGTACCTAGTGTTTTTAAAGTAGTATTTTTTATGTGAGAAGATGGCAAGTAAGCTGTTCACCTGATGTTAACCGCCGCTCATGGACATTTGCAACACCCGTATTGTTGCAGATGGGTTGCCACCTTTTAATATAGTGGGCCCCGGCTACCTCACCAAACTGATTGCAGAAGTATAATAAAACCACTTCACGCCGGTCTTCTATGAGATCGCGGTACTTATTCGGACGGACTTGCCCATTCGTGCAACATCGAACAGTGTTGCATGTCCCTACCACGGCGAAATGAAATGTTCGTAAATTGATAAGCTTGTTTTATTAACTTCGGCACAGAGGGTCGTCGGTTCGAATCCCACAGACAATTGTTCCAGATCGGGACGTTTATTCCCCAGGAAGCATTTCATAAAGTCGTAAAAAAACCTAGCCAATACCAATAACATTGTGCTGACGCCATAAGTGGCACTTATGCCAGGAGAAA
The DNA here is from genome assembly GCA_933534255.1 of Iphiclides podalirius. NCBI lineage: Eukaryota > Metazoa > Arthropoda > Insecta > Lepidoptera > Papilionidae > Iphiclides > Iphiclides podalirius. The sequence continues at coordinate 12,480,410 of OW152831.1, read as the reverse complement.
GCCTTTAGTCAGGAGAAAGAAGAAAAAGATGTAGAAGAAATACGTTCATATAGGTAACACATATATTATGCTATAATTTAAAAGAAATTTATGTAGTAATACAGAAAGGAGAGCATACAAAAGAGGAGGCCGGATCAAAATACATCTGAAAAATGAGTTAAAAGTTTTCAAACGCTCTTGACTTTCCCCGATACAACCCTTACAAATTTGCCTATTCAAATTCAGAACAGCTCTCGCGTCCTCGTCTTACTTTTTGTATGTCAGCTTTAATTCTAAACGCAAAAAGCTAACAAAACATTATTTCTTTACGGTGATTAAGATACTTCGTTATAAAAAAAAAAAAAAAAACGATAATTATCTTATTAAATGAAACAAGACCCAACGGATTTTATCTACATTTTAAGGGAATTTGGAATTTCAAAATCAAAATTAAAACGTGATAAAATCCGTAAACCAGTTTCATTTAATATGTATAAATATTCGCGTAAAATCAGGAAGTCAATAAATATTTATTTTGTTCAGTTTAAGAGTTAGATAAGTCACACAGTGTCGGGGCGCCCGCTGTGCCAATAAAATTGCTAATTGCAATTTTAAGTACTGACTCATCACGTGCTCAACTGTGAAGGAAAACATCGTGAGAAAACCAGATTTTTTTCAAAATGATAAAAAAAATGCTTCGAAGACAAGTGAAGTCTACCAATCCACAGAAGGGTCGCTTGGTGGACTATGGCCTAACACTCTAGACCCTGTGGTGCAGTTGCCATTGTTATTGGCTTAGGTGCTGGGGTCATGGGTTCGATTCCTACACGGGACAATTATTTGTGTGACCCACAGATTATTGTTTCAGGTCTGGGTGTTTGTCCACGTGAAATTTATGTATGTAAAACGCCCTTATAACACAGGACAATTTTTTACTACAATTATAGCAACTAATCTAAAAAAATATCGATTAATCGACACACTTATACAAAGGAGTCCTTTGCTCAGCAGTGGGATATTTATAGACTTTTTAACGTTTTACAAGTTTCCTGTTGAGTGTACGATAATAATGTCCAGCAAAATTTTGCCAACGAAAATTTCTCAGTTTCGCCAATCCGTGCAGAAGGCCAATTAAATTGAAAAACAGACTTCATTCCACTTTAGCGACCTGGATTTAAGGCACGACTAGCACGGTTCTAGGAACAATGCGTATTGTTTCATTTGCAATTTTAAGCAAGAACTTGGGCTGAATAAATAAATATTTTATAAATTGTAAAATCATAAGCAAATTATGTTTACAGGAATGTATTAAAGACAACAATACGCATAACTAAATTGCGATAGCGTTGCGTATACTTTGCCCCATTATCTTATCAAGACAGTGAAAACTGACGCCAAGTTTTAGGGTATATACAAGCTGACTTTATAGATTGGCAGCTCAAAATTATGCTTTCAGATTATTTGAATTATTAAATCCCTAGCAATGTATGTATTAGTGAAGACAGTGGACTTTCACAGAACTAGGGAAATTACCAACTGTACAGTAAATAAACTGTGGTCAAGTTGCGTTTCTCACTAGCCTTAATATACGTGATTGTAACTGATAAAATAGTAAGGTGCCAGATATATTTGGTGTGACGATTTCAGTTATATTAAAATATTATCCTGCATTGGGGTAAATAATCTCTCAGAAAAATATTTTTTTATTTGTTTGCGATCGTTAACAAAAAAGGTCGCGATGAAAGTAACAGAGCCCTCTTCGACCACTGCCCTCCCATTTCACAGTCGGGAGGGCTGCAAAATGTCCAGCGGTGGGACAAAAACGGTCTCTACCCAAACGCCCGCAAGCCCCGTAGCACTTACGTAACCCGGCCGTAGCACGCGACGCCGCAGTGCGCCATCGATCGATACGAGAGCAGCGGCTTGCACGATCTACGTTACCGGCTCTAGCGCGCCCGCCACCGTCACCTCTTCCCGGAAGCGCGCAGCTAATGAGTGTGTATCCGTCGCCTCGACTGCGCCGGGGCGGGCGGATGGTAGAGCTACGAATTGAAGTCATCCGCCCTTTGCCTCGTGGAAGCAATATTTACATAATGAATTTATGTATTCAAATGCATATTAACCGTATAATGAATCGAATGAAATTGTTATAAAACTATATTGTCATATTCACGGTTAAATAACATAATGATCGCCTTATTGAACGTATTTTTTGTACCTACATTAATCAAAAATAGAGTAAGAACAAAATTAATACAATAAAACCCGATTTATTGTTTTTATTTCAATTCGTAAGATTTATATCTCTCTTACAGAATCGAGATCTTACTTAATTGTATTTTTTTTCATTACGATATTTTTGAGACTAGAAACAAACTTTAGCTAAAGGTGAACGACAGTTGTGTATTTTGTTTCTGTACGTCTAAACATCGACAGATCTGTCGTGACCAGAGGTCAGAGTTAAAATATTTATTACCCGCATAAGAGCCATGATAGCTCATTGTCCAGGCGCTCGCTTCTAATTCAATATATTCAAGCAACCTGAGTTCGATCCCCAGTGCCGACACAATGAAATTATTACTTTTAAGTGCTGACTTATCACGTGCTCAGCGGAGTGCAGGAAAACATCGTGAGGAAACCTTATTTTCGAAATAATAAAAAAAAATATTTCGAAGATATTTGAAGTCCGCCAAGCCGCCAAACGCCCTAATACCCTCTGTACAGATGAGGCGTTTACCCAGCAGTAGCACATTTATAGGCTATTACTTTTTATTTTTTTACTTTTTACCCCCATATACAATATTATGATTATTTGTTTGTTTCACAAATAAAAACTAATGCTTAGTGCACCATTGGTGCACTGGCATACATATTCACTTATCTATTGAAAAAAAACCTAGCAAAATAAAGAAATACTAGGAAAATTTACTAATGTTATTTTAACCAAATAACAGTTTAATACAAATACAACATAAGTGTGAGTATGTTTAATATATAGCGTGTCGTTACAACGGCGACAATAAATGAACACACGTCTAACCCTACTTGCCAATAATCATAAAAAAATATAAAACCTTAAAAATATCCATAATTAAAAAAATATATTTTTCAAACAAACTAATTAAATAAAAAAGAAACAAAATTTGTAACATCCTATACAACTACAACTGACTGTTTCATACATTCAGAGACTTTTTCATTCGTTGCCACAGCGTCGCATCACAAGCCTCTCCTTCTAGCAGTATGTTTTGTCTCTTTTAAATTCATTCAACACATTCATATGCTTTGTGACCTTTACAATTAAACTTTACGTTACAGTTTTATACGTAAGGTTGTTCCAAAATTGTTCGTTTTGGAAAATTTAATCACTTGGTAAATATTGATGTTTAAAGAATGTAAATTTTTAATACAATTTTAAAAAGTTATCCTCTATATGTGTGTTCATTTATTGTCGCTATTGCAAAGACACGCTGTATACATATTATAAAAAACTCTTATTCCTGTTACAGCCGTATAGTAGCAATGAGACTTGTGCTCCACCATTCCGTAACCCTACTCGAAAAAAATTTATGACAATTTATCGATACCATCATCATCGTCATCATTGCATCCTGTTATAGTCCACGGCTGAACATAGGTCTTCCCCGCAGACTGCCATTAATCAATATAAATGGTAATATTTAAATTTTTAAATGAAATTTAAAATGTGTATACTAAATAATTAAAAAAAACATCCGCTTCCAGGATTCGAACCTAAGCTCTCTAGCGCTCTAGCCACTAAGCTGAGCGGTCGACATCCTCACCGCGCATAAACGTCGTCGTCTTATCGACTTTATTTTTATTTCACTTTTAGCAATGCTCGGCGTTATCCAACGTGCTTCTTCTACAAATTACATTTTGTACAGTGAATATTTGAGAACTAAATTTATTGCTAGTGAAATTATCGTTCACAACAGTGCTTTGCTATTTTACCAGATACATACATAGATTTATATAATGTATACGACACAGAATGCTTCAGAAACTTCCATTGCAGTGGTCGCATACAAACCCTTTGAATGCGATGAAACACGTTTGCGAATTGTTCCAGACTTATTGATTTCTTATTTTACGCGAATATTATAAATTTTTGAATGAAACTTTATATTTTATTATTTATAATTATAATTAATATATTTATAATTTTACGGATTTTAAAACGTTCAATTATATTTTTTAATTGCCGACCGTTCGAGCCCTTTCCAGTCATGGCCACAGACTGTTCGAGACTTTTAAATAAGGACTTTGCATACAATACGCATGCCGCTTTGCCACAAACGTGTTAATTCTACACCAATTAACACGATTTTCAATTCAGTGCCACCTAATTAATCTCGGGTGTTAGCGCACCCTAAATGATAATTACCCGCGCGTAAACTTCTCGTAAATATAACGACGCTTTACGCTGTAAAGCGTCACGAGAGGCAAATAGAAGTGTATGCGAGTGGCTAAAGTCACAGATAACGGGTATAGAAAGTGTTGTCAACTTTTTATTTCAGTGTTTATGTTTGATATTACAACCGACTGTATTAAAATGCTATGATATAATTTGCTTGCATAGAACGATCGAATTCCTGAAAGATCTGTTAGATACATATAAAAAGGTTAAAAAAAAAGTGTTGTTTTTATTTTTCTTGGATAATTATAAAAAGCTAAGAGCCGTGATAGCTCAGTGTCCGGGCGCTCGCCTTTAATTCAATATACTCGAGCAACCTGAGTTCGATCCCCGGTGCCGGCACCAATGAAGTTTTTAACTTTAAGTGCTGACTTGTCCCGTGCTCCGCGGTGAAGGAAAACATCGTGAGGAAACCTGCATATTTTCGAAATAATAACAAAATAAAATATATTTCGAAAATATGTGAAGTCCGCCAATCCGCAGTGGGGCCGCGTAGTGGACTATGCCCTGATACCCTCTGTATAGAGGAGGCCTTTGCCCAGCAGTGGGACATGTATAGGCTGTTACTTTACTTTACTTTACGAGTAATCTATGGCAGAATCCGTTTTTTTTGTAACCTTTTCTTTATAGACACTTTGACACGTAAACTTTTTAACGGACAATAAATATTCAAACTCAAATATCTTTATTCAATATAGAATCATTACCCTTACTTATTCTTACAACCCCTACTTATTGTCAAAATACTACTACTACTATGGACAGACATACACATTATTTTAATAAAGAGTATGTTTTTTGTGTTTAACTTCAGGTGAAACGCAAACCCGTTTCTACTTCCGAACACAAAAAACAAACAGGCGTGAAGAGAAAGTCATTATACTTCGTGTCCCTAAGATGTCCATGGGCGGCGATATGCACTTAAGATCAGGTGGACGGTCTGCTCGCTTGGAAACTTATCATATAATCATCATCATCATCATTTCAGGCTGTTTGAGTCCACTGCTGAACATAGGCCTCCCCCAATGACTGCTCGTACGAGCCACATACATCCATCGACTTTCACACATTTACACAGATCGTCACTCCATCTGTGTAATATATATAACTAAAATCTGTATAATATATATAAATCGTATGCTTTTAATACGCTACCGCTTATCACTCACGCCGAAACATTCAGCCTGAAGAAAAATTCGCACTCAAGCAAGCCCAGCGGGAGTACGCTAGTCAAACGAGGACTTATTGCATTATACTTTAATAAATCCCCGGGACAAGTGCGCTATTTCCGGTTATAAGTTACACGTCACTCGGCGTAGGCATATCTTTAAACATTCAACTTTCCACCTTGGAGGCTGAGTGCAATTGTGAAGCACTTGAAGCGATATACGCTTTTAATTTGTATGCTTTGAGCGACTCAAAGCATACGTCGTGTACTATAATTTTTCTTGCTTAAAATAAGAAAAATTTTTAGCACTCGCTTTGATTGGCTTTTACCATTTCCGGCTCTATTACCCGTCATCTTATGAGAGTGTTTTATTGCTTTCGTACTTGTATTGCTTTACATACTTTATAAAACAAAGTCGTCCCGTCCCTGTCTGTCTGTCCCTCTGTATGCTTAGATCTTGTAAATTACGCAACGGAACTTGATGCGTTTTTTTCGAGATAGAGTGATTCAAGAGGAAGGATTATACGTATAACACATTGCCCCCGTGTGAAGCCGGGGCAATTCGCTAGTGTTCTTTTAAAAAAAACACTTATTATTTAAGTTACTATAAATGGTGAAGTTTTTTTTTTCTTTGAAAATCATTGCCCTTTTTACTTTTTTTATTCGGTATTGTAAGGACGTTTTACAAACATAAATAGACAGACAGCGGAGACTTAGTAATATGGTCCCATTTTACTCTTTGGGTTCGGATCCATCCTTGTATTAATTGAATGATTTTTTTTAAATACGTGTGTATATTTTATGTTCTTATGTTTGCTTTTATAATATATATATCCTACTTGTAGTGCGCTATTGTTTTAGATTCATCTTGTAAAATTATTGCCAATTACCAATACATTTGACGACCCGAATGGCGTAGTGGGTAGTGTGGCCTCTTGCGCCAGAGGGTGTGGTTTCGATCCCCACTACTGGAAAAATATTGTGTGAGGAACATAGTGTTTTTCTAGTATCTGGGTGTTTACATATGTATAAAATGTATTTATTTACAAAAGAAAAGTATTTTTACATATTTTTATCAGTGATCTAGTACCCATAGTACAAGCGTTGCATAGTTTGGAACTAGTTACTACAATGGAATATAATAAAACGACATTTGAAATGGTGTGGCCATCAGTCGTTTAGCTTAGTGGCTAAAGCGTCAGGCCGCGAATGACGAAGACGTGGGTTCGATTCCCACAGCGGCGACGATCTTTTCGTACTTTTTCTACAATTTTTAATCGCAAACAATTCTTTTCGCTTTTTTATTTAGCATAATGGTTAGTCTCAAAAGTAAATATTATCTTGCGTGGATTTTTTGCGCTAACCTAAAAGGGGTTCGACCTTAAAGCTGAGAACTTTAAACCATACATTTTACATTATAAGAGATAAGAGATAAACGGTAATCAACCATCTGTCATGTCATACGTTCAAACGGGATAGAAAGTATAGAAATTGCAATCTACATCTGTCGAATGCACACTCGATACGTGTGACAAAACACCAAATAACATCGACGTCAACTTGACGATTGACATTCCATTAACGTACACTTTTCATAAAACTCGATGTCATGTATGACTACTTTGTGTTATCAACTGTCGTTGTTGAACGACTCCGTGGCGCAGCTGCCAAGGTATTGGCTTCGTCGGGGGTCGTGGGTTCGATTCCCACACGGTACAACTATTTGTGTGACCCACAGATAGTTGTTTCGCATCTGGGTGTTTGTCCGCGTGAAATTTATGTTTGTAAAACGTCCTTACAACACAGGATAATGTTAGCCTAAATTAAGAATTTGAAAAAAAAAAAAAACAAATAAAGAAAGAAATTCTCGTTGGCTTAAATATGACACAGAAGAAATTCATATATTGGACAGCGCAATGGTGCACGCCCCTGGGCGACCTTGACCTCGCGACCTCTGATTGAGTCACTAGCCACTAGTGCATTCTCTGACTAAAAATAAAGTTGAAATTTTTAATAAATTATTACTGTACTATTCCAGTAACAGTGGCTACGCTTGTGTGAATTTTGATTTCGTAGAATGTTAATTGGCAAGGAGCCAGAACGCTCCCAATCTAACCTACAGGGACCGCGTATTTCTGCGGGATAAAATTTGTCTACGTCATTTTCCATTACACTTAAGTGTGGTATATTGATTTAAAACATCCTCGACCGTGGAACTAAACATTAAGAAAGGTCTGTGTTACCTAAAAGTTTTTACAGTGGTGCATTCCACAACTTGACCTTCTCGTTTGCTAACTTTTTTCATAAAAATTAAAAAAAATATTAAAATTGCATATAACATAAGGGATACACGCGACATAATTTGCTATTCATCACACCGTCTTAATTCAATAACTATTTCAATTTCTGGACGAAACGATAATTTATGAAATGACTTTGCGAAAGGTCACGTCTTATTAGTAATAACTTCCACTTATAAGACGTGACCTTTCGCAAATTCATTTTCTCCTTAGTTACATTGCGAAATAGCTGAGCGTTGCCGTGTTGTACCCTGAGGGGAAATCAACAATTCCCGTTGGTAAGATTTATGTTAAATAGAAAAAAATTTGCTCTCTATATACAAAATAGAAAAAACCGATAAAGCTCCACTCTTGACCCTTACTTACGTAAACAAAGGTAATATCATTCTAAATTTTTCAAAAACACGTCTAATAGACTCTATATTCTCTCGCTCGTTACTTAGAGAGAACTGTTAGCATTTCTAACATGGTCTAATATTGATTCAGAATGGAATCCGACTGAATTAGAACATAGTCATATATATATATATATATACACGATATACACGACATACATATATATATATATATATATACACGACTATGTTCTAATTCAGTCGGATTCCATTCTGAATCAATATTAGACCATGTTAGAAATGCTAACAGTTCTCTCTAAGTAACGAGCGAGAGAATATAGAGTCTATTAGACGTGTTTTTGAAAAATTTAGAATATATATATATATATATATATATATATATATATATATAGTCGTACGTACGAAGTAGAAACCTCAGACTTCAAACATTACAATGCAAATTTCACAACGGCCGCAATGCAGCTGCCTCAGGATTTACGTTTGAAAAGCTTTTGCTAACATTTCCTTTACAAGATTGTATAACTTCGATGATAGTCGAATGTTCCATGTATGTATTTGATTAGTGACAGTCTCATCAATTAAACATGTATTGTATGTGTTTAAATATATCGATATTTTTAATAATGTTTTTATATTTAAATTAACGTTTTTTTATTTGAAAAGTTGCCAAGCGGGCAGACGGTTCACCTGATGTTAAGTGAATACCGCCCATGGACATCTGTTACACCCGAGGGTTCCAGATGCGTTGACAACCTTTTTAAAATTGGGCTCCGGCCACCTCACTCACCAGACGAAACGCAAAAGTATTATACTTCCACTTTACGCCAGTCTTCTGTGAGGTCGTGGTACTTACCCGGACGAGCCTGCCCGTCCGTACAACAGCCGAGGCTGCTGCGTGGCCCTACCACCGTGGATCTGTTAATCTGCATTTCTTCCATAAATCCACTTGCTTTACAATTTTAGTCATATTTGTGTCGACGAAATCGAAACGTTTCAAAACAAACAAATAATTATCCACTCTTTTCAACATCATCGACTGTTATTTTTCTGTAGTAAATATTATTTTAATCAATGCTATCAATTTATATTCCACTGCCGCAACTGTAGACATAACCAATGGAAAATTTTCACCAATAGCAATAGAAATATTTATATTTTTCTTTCCGTGTATTTCGTAACCTGTGCCCTGTAAGTATTATACCCTATATACAGTTAAGACCTCAGGCTACCTTCTTTATAAAAATTAAGAATTTATCAACAAATCACAGCGGCGACAAGCTTTTCGTACTTCTTCTACAAAATTTTAATAAAATGACATTAAGTAAAATATTTTAAAAGGAAGTTGGGTGATTTCAAACACCCATTTAATTCGAACTTTAACTAGATAGCAGTGCAGATAGTATTTTCCCCATTAACACAGTAATTGTTCCCTTTTGGTTAACTTTACTCCGCACTCAGAGTCAATAAGCATTTCTCACTGTATATTTATGTCTTACGTCTCATTTACCAGATAATAGTGAACTTTTAAAATAAACGCATTGATTACGCTTCAAGTGCCTTGTCACGACTAAAATTTGATCCCTTTATGTTTCTATAAACAGTATAATAGCGCATTTTTCTTCATGAATTTCACATGAGCTTGTTGGAGGCTCGTTAAGTCAACGAGTTTTGAAGAGGGCTTGGCTTGAAGACTGCTATTTTAGCGCTAATTAAAACGTGATCATAAAACAATATCACTGACCCACATTAAAAGCTATGTACCTACTTATTTTCTTTTATGCCAGCGTAGTCGCTTCTCATATTGCACCCACATCAAACTATCCCGAGTGCCCGAAATGAATAACTAATAACTGTGGCTTCCTTTCTATAGCCATGAACTCCAAAAATTCTATCTCCAACCTTTTTAGGGTTCCGTACCCAATATATAATTTGTAAAACTGGGCCCTATTACTGACTACGCTGTCTGTCTGTCTGTCACCTGTTACTCATGAACCGTGATAGTTAGGCAGTTAAAATTTTCACAGATGATGTATTTATTTTGCCGCTATAACAACTAGTACTAAAAACAATAAAAAAATATTAATTGGGGCTCCCATACAACAGACATGATTGTTTGCCGTTTTTATAGATAATGGTTCGGAACCCTTCGACTACTTGGCCAGTTCTTTGAACCTGAAATATTTAGTTCAACGAACCGCAAAAAGCTTAACCAAATACCTGCTAATAATAGAATTTTAACAAGTATACAACTACAACTTTGGTATAACGTGCCCTATTCATGACTCGTTGTCATGAATAGGGCACGCAACTGCCAGGTTGACAGGTAGTTTGTATGGGAAAATAAGATTGTTGCTATTTCGATTTTCCATGCAATTTTTCCATAATTTCCCATCGTTCAAACCTTCCCTGGACTGCCACGAATGTATCAAAACCAAAATTAGCCAAATCGGTCCAGCCGTTTTCGGGTTTTAGCGAGACTAACGAACAGCAATAAATAATACTCGATCATACTAAATTCAAATACCAGTGCCATCACCAATGAAATTGTTAATTTTAAGTGCTGATTTATCACGTGCTCAGCGATGAAAGAAAACATCATGAGTTAACGTGCATATTTTCTAAATAGTAACAAAAAATATTTCGAAGATGTGTGAAGCCCACCAATCCGCTGTCCTCTCTACAGATGAGGCCATTGCACATCAGTGGGATATTATGGCTGTTACTTTACTTTTGACTTTTACAGATGACATTTTGTTTTCTTTCAGATGATAGCCCATGCACGTATACTGTTCACGGCATGTCCAGCTACGGGACATTTAACGCCATAGACAAAAGAAAGAAGTGCCCAAAACTTGTTACAATCCCATCAGTTTCACGTTCGATCATCCAAATGCAACGTTAAAAACGAATTTCCCGAAGCTCCCTGTACGTCGAGGTTAATCTAAAAACGACAGGTGGCCCATACCGAACGGAGCAACGTCGGAAGAAACGAGGGATTTTGAACTAACTTAAACTAAACTCTGGTAAATAGTTTTAAAATTGAAACACAAAAATGTTTACATGAAACTGTTGCAAAATTACAGTTTCAATATAAACTAGAAATTAACAAGTGCAAGTCGGATGCGAAGGGATCCATGACATTATTTAGAAAAACGGCAAAAAAGTCCCACTTTTTGTTTTAATTCTGTATTTTAAATACATCATCTGTGAAAATTTCAAATGTCTAACTATCACGGTTCATGAGATACAGCCTGGTGACAGACGGGCAGACAGACAATTCTTAGTAATAGGGTCCCGTTTTACCTTTGGGTACGGAACCCTAAAAATAAATAACAAACGCTTGCCTATTTTTTACAACGTTCATTGTAAAAACGTGCTTTGTGAAAGTGTGCTTGCTATAAACGATTAGATTTAAGCTAGGTCAAGATTTTTATTTATTATTAATTTAGGTCATTTTATTTATTAATTTAGGTCAAGATTTCTTAATTTTATCCGTCTCCATTATTAGTAGAGGTCTGGTTAATTAATTTCTAACCCGCATTTACTTTGTTCACCTCCGCAAACATCCTGACCTAATTATTAATTAAGGTTACAAAGCCGCTGTCTGGCAGAATGTTTACCACTTTTCCTTTTAAGAGTGAATAAATCAGTGATAACGGGCTCACTGTGTCTATTTTATCTTGCCTTGGTATAAGGTATTAGAGGTATCGTATCGTATTATATCTTAAAAATCCAAATGTCAATAAAGAATATTTTCTATTTAGTTTATTAACATTTCACAATCAAAAACATAAGGGTAGATATTCAGTTAGAAGAGTTCAGTTAGAATCCACTACTGCAGAGGCCTCCCCCACAGACTGCCACAAAGCACGATCCTGCGTCACCTCCATCCATCGACTTCCTGTCATTCATCACTGGAGTGAAGACCTGTGCAAATGATGACGAATGACCCAGATGGCTCTAGTAGTCGTCGTTGCGATGTTCAATAGCAGGCTGCCACTCAAGGCTATCACTTTGTAACTGTTAGTTTGTGCGATCTGTAAATTAATGAATTAGTGGTGTTAGGATCCATCGACTTCCCGGCACTTGCACAGCTCGTCACTCCATCTAGTGAGAGGTCGTCACACATTGCATTGCATTCATGCATTGAACAAATACAAGAGCAACAACTAATGATCCGAATCTAAGTCACTCGATATATCTTTTTAATTTAGATAAATCAAAACAATATAAAGTCATGTAAAAACTTGAATTGGCAAGCCCCTTTTCCCCGCTTTTATTGTCACCGCACTATAAGGCTTTCGCCGCCGTTAACGGTGGACGTTGACAAGTAAGTAAGGGAAATTGCTCACAAGGAAGCAATCAGGACGCGGGATGATCGTCGGGCGGACTTTGAGCGATTTCGTCGATAAATCGTCTCGGACACCTCCCGCCGCTTTGGTGATGCGTCATTAATCAATTCAACCACGTGCGACCGCCCTCGGTAATTGACAAACGAATGTTTAAAATGTACACGAGTTTTTTTTTTTTTATGTGGAGAGTTGTCAAGCGAGAAACAGGTTCACCTGGTGTTAAGCCGGCCATGGACATCTAAAACAAGTGATGGCTTTCAGATGTGTTAACCTTTCAAAAGTGGGCCCTGGCTACCTGGCTCACCTGACGTAACGCGGAAGTTTAATACTTCCATTTGCAATAGCAAAAACTGTTGCATGGTCCTACCACAGTAAGAAGAAAAAGCTAATAGGCAGTTCGTTCTGCTAGTATGTTTAACGATTTTACGGTAAACACTGAACATCAGGCTTGCACGCTTACAAATTTCCAACGGAAATTAGAATTTCTTAAAACACCTAGCGTTGGTATTTTCAAATAATGAAAACGTGTTGTTGTTGCTGCGACAAGACAACTGTCACTTGACTTTCCACAAAGCACACAGAACTAGGTCGGTAACCTTTAACGTATCTATCAAAAAGATTTCCCCACATAAGTTTTACCAATATGAGGCACTGTCTTCTATTAGCAACTCACGGATAGAGATACGTCTTACCTGTTGTACTTTGAACTTACAAAAACATGTTGGTTGGTTAAAAACAGGAAACTAAAAAAACATTATCAACGCCTATAACATTTGAGGATTGCCCTCGATTTCTCTGGGATGCCATCATCAGATGGGGGTTTTCTTATCATGGTACCACCCTTGGGATATTTCCTTTCCAAAAAAAAAAAGAATCATTAAAATCGGTTCATAAATTACTCATACGGAAGTTATTCCCGAACACACATAAAAAAAAAATTAAAATATATACGGTCGAATTGAGAAACCTCATCCTTTTTTGAAGTCGGTTAATAAAAATTGGAGAAATTAGGTCTTAAAAAGTTTTTTGATTATTGGCTAGTTTAACATCAGTAAAAAAATATATTCATGTTAGTCAACTATACTTTCAAAAGTTACTTTCAGATAATTGCTTTTTTTCTTTACAAATAACAGCAAGAAAACGGATTAATCTTTAACTAGCCAGAGTTGTCGCGAGCTATGCCTTGACCTAGTAACGGATACAACAAATATAAGTTATTTTAAAGGGCGTTTTTATAGCATGACGTTGCGTGATCACCATTGCTGAGTATGATATAATGTATTAAGCAGTATACAACATTTCCCTTTTGTTTTTGCAGCATCTATTATTTTACTATTATTATAGGGGGATATTCATTTGTTTTCTCGTCTGGTTGGGTTTATAAATAAAAATAAAAATATAGATATATATTGCATATATAAAATAAATATTATGGATAAAAATAAACATATATATATAAATATTACATAATACATATATAAATAGGACCCAACCAGACGGAAGCCCTCGGCAGGGGAGACCAAACGGCCGAGGGTTAGGGCGAAAGGGAGAGAAACCGGCGGACGATGCGGGCGGTATCGAGGAGCACCGCCTTTGCATTTGAGCCTGGAGCGATCCGTCCCGGAGTCCCAGTCGCCTGAGATGTTTAGAGAGGCTGACTGGGATCAACCCATTCGCAGACACGACTATCGGGATAATTTCGGTCGGCACACCACCCCACATGTCGGTCACCTCGTGAGCCAGGTCCAGATACTTTGTCTTCTTATCTGTTTCGGCTTTCACGAGGTTTTCGTCATATGGAATGGTAATGTCGACCAAAAATACCCGCGACTGTGCCCGGTCCATCACCACGATATCAGGTTTGTTCGCAACAATCGTCCTGTCCGTGATGATGGGCCGGTCCCAATAGAGCCTGGCGCGGTCATTTTCGAGCACGGCTTCCAGATAGTACTTGTAGTACGGCAGTTTTCGAACCACGAGGCCTTATTTCAGAGCGAGCTCCTGGTGTAGGATTCTGGCTACTAGGTTGTGTCTATGCAGATACTCAGAGTTAGAAAGCATGGAACAACCGGAAATAACATGCCGAAGCGACTCCCCGGGATGGCGACAAGCTCGACAGATGTCGACGGTGCCATCCTTTAGGATGTATCTCCTATAGTTGTTCGTCTTAATAACCTGATCCTGTATCGCACAGACAAAACCTTCGGTTTCCCCAAAGAGGTCACCGAAACGTAGCCAGTTCAGGGAGGCAACAGTATCTACGAAAGGCTCGTGTAGAGCCTTGTAGAACCTCCCGTGGAGCTCTTTCCTTCCATACAGCCTCTCGGTCGGAAACGCACAGTACTCCCGGGTCCTGCCATTGCTCGTTGGCTAAGGATAGAGGGGTAAGTCCTTTATCACAACTAATGACGTCCGTGTAGATTGACTCATCCGATCTCGCCAGAAAGTAGTTACGGAGGCTGCACACCTCGCGATTGTGCATGGTGAGGGCGCTTAAAAAGCCCCTCCCGCTATGCTTCCGCGGAAGGTACAGCCTCATCACTGACGATCTCGGATGATGCATTCTGTGGGACGTCATAGTTGTGCGGACTTTTCGGTCCAGGGCGTTGAGCTCAGTTTGAGTTCACCTGAGTATGCCAAAGGTATACATGAGGACTAGCATGACCCAGCCGTTAAAAGCACGTGCCTTGTTCCCGCCTGACAAATGGCTATTAAACACCTTTGTCAGGCGTGCAAAAAACACGTCACGAACTGACTGTTTATTATTATTATTATTATTATTATTTATTAATATAACATAAATTACAATAATAAGGGGGCGAACAGGTAGCTAATGAGACCCATGACGTCAATTTAAAATTTTAAAAGCTGAAAATATTTGGGATCAAAAATAAGAATTAGTATTAATGCGGTTACACGTGTTTCATAATAAATAAATATGACGCTCAATATTAATACGTCCTAATGCTACGTATATACGTCGCGACATTTGCATTTCAGATCTGTTTCAGCTTTTTCTTGCTACACCGCTACGTGAATTCGTAGCACTAATGACATTGTGCAGCAAGCTCGTGTAGCTCGTGTAGCGCAAAAGCTTTCGCTACGTGACAGATGCTACGGACGTGCCAACAGAGTCTCGTGTTGCCGGCAACACGATACTCTGTTTTACATTCCGATTATATCTTATTTTGCTATACAGAAATAAAATGAAGTTGTTAATTTTAATTTATCAGGTACCTTCGACTGTCAAAAAAACAATAATACTGATTTTAAAACGTTGATATAAATTCTTGTGATTTGAGTACGTTACAGTATCTAAAACTTGAATAAAGGGAACAAAAACCGATAAAAGTTTCATTTACGGATTGTTAGTTATTGTAATTTAAATAAAATTGCAATAGCTTAAGTTATACCCCCAGTCGTCTTTTAGGAAAGGCAGAGATGGTTAAGTAACTAAACTACATTTCAAAAAGCTAAATTTCCAGCCACTTACTTTAATAGCCAGGAGGACTTACGAGTTGGCATTGTGAGTGATATGCACTTCTCGTTACCACTTACTTATACCATTAGTATGCTATTTAGACTTACCCTCCACCTAATATGCTTAGATTGTAATAAGAATAACATCAGCTTTATGTTTTGCTCCAGCCAAAACGTACAAAAAATATAGTAGACAACAAATTATCGTCATCAGCCGATTGGTATTAAAAAGGACTGTCGTATCGGAAAATGTCGCTTGCCAATAAATTGGAGACGGGCAAGGAATCAGCTATCGTCCGAGAGATAAGGGTGCGGCCTAAGTGTTACAAATTGGTTCATCTGGCTGTCTCTCAATCAATGTTCTTACCCTCCTAACTTTTATAGGTACAGGAGGAATATTTTGGTTAAAATAGTCTATATTAGGTACTTTATCGCATAACATTAGTAATAATACTTGGTTAACCAGCTTTATATCTTTAAAATCAAATGAAAATTATATAATTGACTACCGCAAATCTAGACCAGTGTCCAGTATATCGGAAAAAAACTTGTAGTGCATTTGGTAAGTTATTTTAAGACATCTCGTTCGACCATTCGCTTGCTTTGCTTATCGTTTTACGATTTTTTTGGTAAGGATTGCTGTGTCGCACCACTTCGTCATATAGCGCTTATATTAATGAATTTTAAAAGTTAGAAGAAGAATTAGAGAGTTAAACTACGCATTAGACGATCTTACTTCAACAACTGGTACAAAGTACAGTAACACGGATATGGGAGTGAAGAAAGTGGGAATGAAGTCAATTTATTAAATGGTCGATTTTTTCGTTTCTATCCTTACTAATCCTTACTAATATTATAAAAGCGAACGTTTGTATGTATGGATGGATGTTTGTTACTCTTTCACGCAAATACTACTGAATGGATTTTAATGAAACTTTACAATAAGCTTATACATCAGAATAAGACATAGGCAATAATTTATATTTATGTATATCTGTCTTTCTGTCTGAATGTTAAGCCTTCGGCCTATTCTACGCAGACGTAGTCGCGGGTAGCTGCTAGTATATCATATGAACTGAATTTCTGTGCGTTGTGCTATACGCACAACTTCATACGTGTGCGTGGACTATTCATTATCACGCTCGATTCAATTCCCATCGTCCGAGCACCCTCCACACCGATCGGTCTGCATTCGATAAAGCAATTATTAACGGAGCCCGCAAATGTTTGTACGTAACGTATAATTAAAACGATGGATGCTGCGCTACACAGCCTTATATGGTCTAACGGTCACAGTAACTAATTTACTGCGGCGATGTTCACTCGTTATTCGTTCCGATATACGAAGTTTTGATTGGTTATCAGGATTACGTACGCGAAATTAGTTCGTACACATCGAGTTGTGCTGTAATTGAGCTGAAAACTACTTAATTCGAACGCTCCTGCGAGTATACGATTGAGTTTTTGCTCGTGTTTCACTTTTTAATTATCTTTTTAACTCTATCAACGAATGCTATGAGATTTTACGCATCTAACAGGCGTTCCTAGTTAAAGAAACGGATATTAATTGTTTCTGTTTATAAAACTTCAGTTGGAAACACGATAGAAAAAATTTATTGCGATGCTGAACAAATAATTAGTGGCACGTCTAAAAAAAAGATAAACGTCCACTCATCTCAGTCTAACTCCCTTAGTAGCAACAAAAAGTTTTTCTCGTTTTAATTTATTAGAAAACGCAGTTTTTATTAGAAAACGCTAAGCGAGCTGGTTAAGGTTACTCCATATTAAGTGATAATTGCCAGCAATGGACATCTGCCACACCCGTTGGGTTGCTTTGCCACTTTTTAATAAAGTAGGCACACAAAAGCGTTGTAAAACAGATAAAGTATAAAATTAACTTTTTTTTATATCTTGCAATCTTATTATTACAATTGTAACAGAATATTTGAATCGCAATAAAATTTGTTGTGAAAACATTCGGTTGTTCACACAGTGAGACTAAATAAATAAATTGAATCGAATCAGATATACAAATGTATTCAAATATTCGTTGAGCATTTGACATACTATTTTTAAACACAATATCCAGTCGTAGATACATATTTGTATAGCTACAAAATTCCCTAAAGGATAGGTACTGCATATAATTTCCATTTCATTCAGCTCTAAACTAATAATAGAAACAAGCATCACTGTAATAAGAAGGAATATAGAATAACATATACTTAACACAAAATTCATTAAAATACTCTAAATCAAAAACGTATCTCTGTCACAACTGCAACAACAATTTTAAATCTTAAATCTAAATAAATGTATACCTAAGAATACAATTAATTCCTCCAAATATCATTGTGTTTTACGAAATATCAGTTGTGTTTTATGAAACCTACAGGTTACCTTCCAATCTTTACGAGACCAATCGTTGTCAATTTAACGGATCGCATGATTTCGGTAACAAAGAGGGTGCGAACCCTTTAGCTACTAAATGAACTTCAAGGTAAAGAATGAAGAAATAACGGCTCAATATGTACAGTCTTGCTGAAAACGAAGTGTGGCCGTGAAATTAGCGTTTATCAGATATTATTTTACGTTACAAAGGAGCATTTGATCGGTCTATCTTGCTAACCAACTAAGACTTCCGGCAACCTTTTTATTACCTATAATTTTCGATTATTATACATGTATATTTTATGATATGTATTTGTATCTGTAACTATGTTTAACTATACCCGTATGTTTGTGCTAGGAGAACTCCATTTCGCTACTCCAAAATAATAATCATAATAATCTATCGTACCATATGAAGGACGGTACGGTAATACAATTACCGTAACCTTACACAAATTTACTGTGAAAACACAATCTGAATACATTATTGAAGGTTCTTACGTTCTAATGTTTCATGTATAAGACTAGACAGGGCATTATGTTCGTCTGATCTCAATTTTCACAATAAGTTTTTATGAAAACTTTGTGTAAAATCTTTAAACAAAAACGTAAATAAATGTCTTTATCAGAAATAGAATACATTAAAATATAGTTTTTTACAAATTCTTATTTAGCTGAAGCATCTTATTAGTGTAAAACGTACATAACACTAATGATGTCACATTGTGACTTGACGTAGCTGTCGACGAGCTACGAGAAAGACTTACGTAGCAGGTGCTACGGACGTCACTAGTGTAGCGAATGATAAGGCTATTGTGCTTGCGTCAACTTCAATCGAGACAGACCTTGTCTTAACTGCGTAACAATAACAAAGGAACATTCTCGTATTTCTCGCTATTCTAGTTAAAAAGGCACTCCACTTTAAATTTCCAGTCAACGAATCTACACGAGTTATCACCAGTAACTGTACTACTAATGTAAGAATTGTTATAGTTTTTTTTTTTTATATGAGAAAGTGGCAGACGATGTGGCGGTTCCCCTGATGTTAAGTGATAACCGCCGACCACGGACATCTACAATACTGGTAGGGTTGCAAATGCGTTGCCACCTTTAATAAAGTTGCTCTAATCGGACGAAACGCAGAAGTGTAACTTCTACTT
This sequence comes from Iphiclides podalirius, assembly GCA_933534255.1. Classification (NCBI taxonomy): domain Eukaryota; kingdom Metazoa; phylum Arthropoda; class Insecta; order Lepidoptera; family Papilionidae; genus Iphiclides; species Iphiclides podalirius. The sequence goes on along the minus strand of OW152831.1, from coordinate 12,460,789 downwards.
CACGCCGGTCTTCTATGAGGTCGTGATACTAACCTGGACGGACGTGCCCATTCGTGCAACAGCGAACACTGTTTGTGGCCCTACCACAGTTGTTATAATTCATGTTGACGTTTGTTAAGCGCATAATGTTAAAAAATATACACTAACGCCCGGTTTCTGAAACACTGATCATCATAGATGTCAACTAATCAGCTGTCAAATGAATTTGAAATTGTAAATTGTAATTTGAAATCCATTTGACAGCTGATTTGTTGACATCTACGATGATCAGTGTTTCAGAAACCGGGCGTTAGTATAGAGATCCGCGCGTTCCCATTGACAAACTTCCAAAATTAATTTTTGAGACATTTTCTCTAATATTGTCAAAAATTAACGTTTCACAGCCAGAGATTTTTATGGTTAGTCACATAAAATAGTGCCAATAAATATGTTTGCTTTCGTGTATAGATAGCTAAACTCTAGCGCAAGGCGCGGCGTCTGACTAAGGCGCCATCACTCAGCATACTCAAGCATGATGGCCAGCACATCAAAAGGAAAACATTATAAGAAACCTAGACGTATACTATATATATATTGACGACCCAATTGACGTAATGAATAGTACACCTGTCTCTTGCGTCAGAGGCGTAGATTCGATCCCCACTACTTGAAAAAGTTTGTGATGTTTTCCTAGTGTCTGGGTGTTTGTATATCTTCTATAGTATGTAATTATTAATAGAAAAAAATTATGTTTAAGTGTTTATCATTTACCTAGTACCAATACAATCTTTGATTAGTTAGTTAATATTGTGTAAAAAATATATCCTAATTAAGGTTGATTTAATGTTAAGGATATATCACAAGTCTATCACTGGGCTAGTTTTGAGATACTGTGCTACCTATGCTAAAGAGACTTACCCAGCTTTAAGAAACATATGTTTTAAATCACTCTACTTATGTGTATGGATTAGACTTTGGCAAAGCCCAACCGCTATTTATATACAAGGCTAGCAGCCTAGCACACTCAAACTTCAGCTGAATCCGACGTTTCTGCGTAGACAAAAGCGGTGTCACGTAGCCAGTGGCAAATTGCCAGTTGATGTTGCACTGTGCTAGGCAGTAGAACATCGCTCTACCGACGTTTTACTACTATTTTAATATCCAATTTTCATTTTGTAGAGATATGTAGAGATATGAGCCCAATTTTAAAAAAGGTTGTCAACGCATCTGGAACCCTCGGGTGTAGCAGATGTCCATGGGCGGCGGTTTCACTTAACATCAGGTGAACCGTCTGCTCGCTTGGCAACTTTTCACATTAAAAAAAATTAAATATGTATTTACTGACTTCATATATGGACAGAATATATGAAGTTAAACACAGATAAAAATCTATTATAAATAAAAAAGGTTATACATTTATTTATGTCTAGTTTACTAACACACATTCACAGCTCCCCAGACTCGATACGAAATGTAATTACTTACATTTTCTTAGCTTTACACTGTATTAAGGGAAGTTACTGTTTATTACAAGGAATTACTATTAATTTATAAATGAAGTTATGTTATATGATAAATTTAAACTGAAAATGGACATTGCACATTGCAAAATGGACATTTCAACGCTCAAAGAAAGCGACAATCAACGGTTCTAATTCAAAACTTTTCCGAGCCTGCGTAGTTGGAAGAGTTTAACGGGTTCCAATTTACCAATTCACACGGAACGCGCGGCTGAACGAGAGAGTATAGAAATGAAATCAATCATCCCCAGGTTGTGTGAAAAACAAAGAGAACTGTTGGAATTGTGATTGTTCACATTTTATCGAACATTTGAAATAGACGCGAACCAGCTAGAATTTAACAGTTTATTTAGTAAAGTAAAGTAACAGCCTATAGGTATGTATCCCACTGCTGGGCAAAAGCCTCCTCTGAACTCGGGGTTTTAGGGCATAGGCAAGACGATCGCCGCAGTGGGGATTTGGAGACTTCGCGTATCTTAGAATTTTTTTTATCATTATTATTATACATACATATTTATTATATATTTCCGAAATACGCAGGTTTCCTCACAATGTTTTCCTTCAAAGTTAAGCAAGTGATAAGTCAACACTTAAAATTGAACCTTGCATTACACGAAGGACATTGTAACTTTATTTTATTTTATTTTTTTATTTGTTTTTTATTTAGTTATTTTTATTTGTATTTTAAATAAAATTTTATACCCATTGAAATTGATGTATACAGTTTGGTTCCTGCTAGGGGTTACTGTGTTATCGGTATATTTTTTTTTAATATTGATAAATGATTGTAAGATATACTACGTCTTAAAGTAAGGGTAAGTATTTAATAACTATGAAGAAAAAAACATTAAAAATAAAAATAAATTAATCACATGTATGAACAGATTAAATTTGATCGGAAATAGTAACCATCTTTAATTAAAATCAACCGAGCTTTCACCCTCTCCCCATAACTCCAAAGCCGACTGTGAACGAAGGGAAATCGAGTGAATCCCATTCAAGCGGAGGATGCAGATTCGGATGCGACCCATCGAACTGACGCAGCCGTAGCTCTAACTGGATTAATCATTCAACTGGTGAATGTGATTACAGTGTCGTACATTCATTCGTCGTGTTTGCCAACTGCAGTCCAGTCGAGGAAACATACTCGTGTAAAGGAATGTCACTGCTATCAAAATATAACAGGTCGATGTAGCGTGTGTATATAAGGATAGTAATCCACCTTTTACATTACTGATAAGTTGTCTGACGATAAGAGTAAGGCTGTCGACGAATACCGAATACATAAGCATTAAAATAGTCACTATTGCATTTATTCTATTACGTGGGTCACACTGAAAGTTCTTATAAAACCATAAAACGGCTCAAAGTAGAAAGTTTCAAATACTTTTATTACCAAGTAGTCTCCGTTTCTTTCTATATATATTCGCATTGGATAAAACCACTGAGAAAAGCTAATGGTACATTCTTCCTTAGAAGTCTCTACTACGTCATTTTTGAACGCACTCATTTTCAGGGTTCATAAAGCGAATAAATACCTAGAAGTTTATCTTTTCAATCTTATGGAGCCAGTTCGGGATTATAATGGCGGATGACTGGTTATATCGACACCTGTTATAATCAAATATTCAATTTATCGTATCGCAGAGTGCGCTGAAGCGTTGTCGTGGTGAAGGAGTATCCTGCTTCGAGGCCGCTGTTGTCGAATATTTTGCAATACAACTGTTAACATATCGATCTGTAGTAACTGTTCTTCCATCTTCCAGCGCAAGTGTTGCGAAATAACTTTTCCAAAGAACGGGGCTATCATCTTCTTCCTTGATTTATTCCTTTCTTTGCTTTACTTGGCCGATTCTCAAAAGGAAAGTCCCACCGAGCGGATTGTCTTTTGGTTTCGGGTTCGTGGCAATATATCCAGCTTTGATGACGTATAATGATATCAAATACAGCATTAGATTCATTTCCGTTGTACTTTTCTAACATTTCGCGACAATCCACGCGAAGGAGTTTCTGGTCTTTGGTCAATGTACGGAGAATCCATCAGGTACAAAGCTTCCTGATGCATAAGCTTGCCCAAATCTGCTGATAGGTCATTTTCTTATCGTACTCTAACATGCATCTCAGCACTGATGTTATTTTCAGATGTCTCTGTTGAAGGACGTGACATAGGGGCTTAATCGAACCCAAAGCAAAAATGTTTTTATGCTGGAAAGGATATAACAATGGATGCGCCAGGCATTGCTTCAAATGCTAAGAAACAATGTAGATAAAAGACGTTAAGATTTTCGTCGGTGTGGCAATCAGCCGTTTAGCTTAGTGGCTAAAGCGTCAGGCCGCGAATGCCGAAGACGTGGGTTCGATTCCCACAGCGGCGACAATCTTATCGTACTTTTTCTACAAATTTGAATGTTTAATCTTAAGAGCAAAGATTAGCACTATAAAAAAAAATTAAAAAAATTCTAAAAAGCAATGGCGACATCTCTCGTCCGAATTATCGTTGTAAAACGATATTCGAAATTGTTTGTATGCTGGAAAGGATATAACAATGGATGCGCTAGGCATCGCTTCAAACACTAAGAAACAATGTTTTTTAAATTTTGTTCATGAATGACGGATGTAAAACATATAAAGTTAATAAATTTCAAACAGCATAAATCTTTAAAGTAGTATTATTTTAACATAATTGGTATTCTCGTAAACACAAGAAATCATCATAGAATTACAATGGTCATGAAAATTCTGGACATTTAACGCACAAAAATTTCTCATGATCTTCATGTGAAATTTCACCCAGATTGAAAACTGTTGTCTGATCTCCGAGTAATACCTGTCCTAAGTACTTATTGAACCCAGGACCCCGAGCGGCGATACCAATAGCCTAGTAGCGCCAACATGAATCAAATAAGCAATCTAATAAAGACCACTGTGTATCCTTTAAATAACCTTTGTTCGTAGGATTTAAATAATAGAGATGACGTCAGATGCCTCGGAAATCCTGCTCTATATTCTAGAATACTTTGCACGTACCTACAGGGATGAAGGGGTGGGGTAAGGGGGTTCTACGCGCGAGGGCGTTACCGCTACACGCCTCCGATGTTGCAAATTGATCCATTACCGTACAAACAGCGGCCGTGTAAGATTTTAGGTTACACATCTAATGTCCTATCTGGCTAGGAATCCTAAATTAGAGCGCGGCCCAATTTGTATTGGACTAATTTATTTATTTTTTATAACACGTACAATTGCGTTAAAGTTTTTAGAAAAATGGACGAAAGGTGATGGATGAATCGAACCCTTCCTGATTCGCGCTAAAACGCTTTAACCACTAAGCCAAACGTTTTTCAGATAATAATTAGTTAAATTGACTAAGCTAAACGGTTGATTGCCACACCTTCGAAATCTTCCTGCATATCAAAGGCTTCCTGCATATAGAGGCCGTGATAGCTCAGTGTCCGTGGGCTCGCCTTTAATTCAATTTACTCGAGCAACCTGAGTTCGGTCCCTGGTACCAGCACCAATGAAGTTGTTAGTTTTAAGTGCTTACTTATCACGTGCTTGGCGGTGAAGGAAAACATCGTGAGAAAACCTGCATATTTTCGAAATAATAACAAAAAAATATATGTAAAATATATGAAGTTCGCCAATCCATAGTGGGGCCGCGTGGTGGACTGTGACCTGATACCCTCTATACAGAGGAGGCCTTTGCCCAGCAATGGGACATTTATAGGTTGTTACTTTACTTTTTTTTAATTAATATTAATAATGTCAATAACGGAATCTTCAATTTAATTATTTTAACTTCTTTAGCTCTTCCATTTTAAAGTTATGCCTTCGATGACATTGTTGTTACATTATTAAAGTAACATGTAAACTTAAATTACCATTTTTTTAAACATATGTACATACGTGGATTATATATGTACATACGTATATATAAATGCGATAAATCTTGTTGAAGAGAAAGTCCGTTGAGAGTACAAAATGTTATGGGTGATATGATCATTGCGTCTTTTTAACCGACTTCAAAAAAGGAGGAGGTTTCTCAATTCACCGTATATATATATATATATATATATATATATATATATATATATATATATATATATATATATATATATATAGTGTGTTCGGGGATAACTTCGTCATGTATGAACCGATTTTCATGATTCTTTTTTTCTTGGAAAGGAGATGTCCCAAGGGTGGTACCATGATAATGAAAACCCAGATCTGATGATGGCATCCCAGAGAAATCGAGGGCAATCCTCAAATGTTACAGGCGTTGACAATGTTTTATTCGTTTCCTGTTTGAAGTCGTTTTTTTTTCTGTTCAAAATTACCGAAGTAAGGTTATTTCATTTATACACACGCGGCCACTTTCCTGAGAACAAAGTTCTGCCTCTATAGAAACCTTCAGGGTTCGGCGAATCTTTTCAGTTGTACCCTCGTCAAAAGCAACCCCCGTCAGTTTTAATTTAATATTGCTTATATCGAGCCAAACCGCATATCGAATTCGATATAGTATCTATATTTCACTGAAAACTTATTTAATCTATATAACTTTGAAAGCTTTCATATATATATAGGTTTTACGAAAATTCAAATAAATGTTTATATCCAAAAGTTAGACTTGTATTTACTTTTAATCGTTAATAGAACACCGTAACATCTTTTATTTAAGACATCGTTGGTGACTCCGTGGCGCAGTTGCCAAGGTATTGGCTTCGGCGTCAGGGGTCGTGGGTTCGATCCCCACACGGGACAACTATTTGTGTGACCCACAGATACTTGTTTCGTATCTGGGTGTTTGTCCACGTGAAATTTATGTTTCTAAAACGTCCTTACAACATAGGATAATGTTATCCTAAAGTATGGGCCTTATTTTTTTAAAATAAAAAAAATAAACTATACCCTATATACAGAGGAGGCCTTTGCCCAGCAATGGTCTATATAACAAACTGTTACTTTACTTTATTTTGATCCCTGTCAGGCTCTAGTGCCAAATAGGCCAAAAGGTTATAGGTTATTGCTTAGTTATCAAATATTATAATTATAGTAATCGTATAAAATTGTCATTACATTTATACATTGAAAACAGATTTTTGAATTTGAATATTTCTATTTCATTTTATAATCTGTTGTCCTTAGGGAGTCAGTGTTTGTTTTTTATCTACAAATTTTTCGCAATCAACCTAAAATGTGGCAACTTTACAAATCCTTTATAAGTTCCTTCTTCGCTTTTAATGCTTAATTTATCTTCGTGGGTCGGGATTAAAACAAATCTTAGGATTTGCAACTTCGCTGGTCCCGAAAAAGTGCGAGTTTGGCATTTCTTTTGAATGCCTCTTAATTAGTAACAAAAAACTTTGCTAGATTTAAATAAGAAAGGACTTCTTTTGATAATTTGGCCGTCTGTTAACCGTATCTACAGGATGATGGTGAATATTTCGGGACTTTTATCAATTCATCTATCATTTAGTATGACCTCTAGTAAAAGGAATTAGTAAGTAAGTATGATGAATTATGTATTTATGTCTAAAGTCGCAGGAGGCGTATGACTGAAATGGTAGCTGTCAAGTGAAAAATTAATAATTAAACAAGTGAATGTCATTGACACAATATTTGAAAATAAAACTCGAATAAGCAGGATTTATGGCATAATAATTTCTTGTATTTACGCGATTACACATTATAAATGAAACTAATTTTACGGATTCATCGCGTTTATTTTAAATTTTAATTCCCGACGTTTCGAACCCTTTACAGCGTTCATGGTCACGGGACAGACAGGATTTATGGCATACCTCAAAAAAGCAATTATTTATGTAAATTTAAATATAAATTTGATGACTTCGTGGCGTAGTCGCCAAGGTATCGGTTTCGGCGTCGGGGGTCGTGGGTTCGATTCCCACACGGGACAACTATTTGTGTAACCCACAGATAATTTTTCCGCATCTGGGTGTTTGTCCGCGTGAAATTAATGTTTGTTAAAACGTCCTTACAACACAGGATAATGTTATCCCAAAGTAAGGGCAAAGCTTATATTAAAATAAAATAAAAAAACAAATTGTACACGTTTTTGCAATATGTTTAGAACTAGAACATAACTCTGCAGCATGCATTAGCTTCAGCTGTTTTAATGGAGAGTAGCATGGCGTCACAGTTAAGTGTAGAATAATGTCACCCTTGCCTTATGAACTTTAATCATAGTTTTTGCGAAAGTTAGCCTTTGCACCAAACAGCCAACGTCAGGTCTTAAACAAACAGTCTAACACTGAGCCAATGAAATTAGGACAAAATTGACACCTGTCAAATTTATCCCAACGCACAGTTGAAGATAGAAGCCAGACGAGCTATTTACTCTCTGACCACTAACCGTGATCACTAATTAATTAAAAACTATGTAAGTCCGTTTTACCGTTTTCAATTTTGCATTAACGCTAGCCAAACTAAAACATTTGGTGGTAAATAACCCAAATATAATGTCCCGCATGACGGAATACGGCCACACTGTTTATTGGGTGCCCAACCGCTCGCGTGTGTCGGCGCAATATCGAATAAAATAACTGTGTGGCCATAATACGAAGCAAACTACTGAAGCGAATGTCTAGTACAGCGCAGCGTAGTAGCAACGTAGTAGATGGTTATAGTTACACTATTAGCTGAACCTTTTAATGTATCATAGTTTGATACAGATATCCTCGGTCGTGATTCAGTTATAAGCGCATACGACCAATAAAGGCATATTAGCTTCTTCATGCGTTATAACATAAACCTCTATCTATGAAATTCAGACAAAACTATTTCTTTTACTTTAAACTAAAGCATATCACCAAAACAATTCGATAATTAGCGCTTATTGAAAAGAACAGTTTAGTAATAAATTTTAGCGCGGTTTAGATTTGTTTTCTCGACCTCATATGAGACTGACGTAAAGTGGAAGTGTGAACTATATATATATATATATATATATATATCAGGAACCCAATAGAGTAATAAATAGCTAAAGCTTTTCCCAATCCACTAAACTTTTTTTTAACGCGAAAAGTTGTCAAACGAGCAGACGGTTCACCTGATGTTAAGTGAATACCGCCGCCCATGCATCTGCCACACCCGAGGGTTACAGATGCGTTGACAACCTTTTGAAAATTGGGCTCCGGCTACCTCACTCACCATACGAAACGTGAATGTGTTTGTCATACTTCCACTTTACGCAGGTCTTCTATGCGGTCGTGGTACTTACCCGGATGGGCCTGCCCGTTCGTGCAACAGCCGAGGCTGCTGCGTGGCCCTATCACCGTGAACTTTGTTCTAGAGATTCAGTTTTGTTACTTACTCTCATATAATTTATGCGTGCGTGTATTTTTAACATATTTTTCATGGCCCCAATTATAACGATAACACGTTTAGTGGATCGTTAACTATGTGTTGATTTCGAAAGCTCGCAATAGGTGATTTTGCAACGAGCTCCCAATATAAAATCGTTTGAACTTTGGCCATAAACGAAAGTAAAATGTCTGTTTCGCACCTTTCTCTGTTCACATGGGCGCAGGTAATGACGTAATAATTTATTAGAACACATATTAGAAAACATTGGGAGTGTAAAAGAATAAAGAGCTATAATACAGTTATTGAGTAATATAGTATCTTCCTATGAGTTTTTTTTTAAGAATTCATTTTAACAGATATGTTTATTTTGCTTTAAATCACAAATATTCTCATACATTAACAACTTCAAAACAACATTGACTAACAAATTCAAATCAAAAAAAACTTCCAAACTTACTAATAAAGCGAAAGTTTGTTTGGAAGTGTTCTCTAATTACTTCGCAACCACTAAAAGAACTTTTTCTGAAAGGAAATTTGGAAGTAAGAGTATACGCTAAATTAACACTGGCTATTTTTATCTCGTAATATAATATATTTCTTTTAATATACAACCTCACAGACGGAACAGCTTCTAAAAGTACTTTTGTAAACTAAGTACCCTTCTATACTAGTAACACCTGAGTAGTTCTTAGTAGTCAGTCGGTTAGTGCAAGACAATTCCAGTAGACTTTTTTTATACTAAACATTGATTACATTGTACGATAATCCATTCTTTTTTGCAATTCTACGAATGTACTCCTGATGGCATCGGCAAAGTCCAATCTAAATACTTTTTATGCTTAGTTACGTTGCAACTGTGAAATAACTGCGCCCGCGAACTGTTGGTTGTTTTTTCTTGACTTCTACCCCACTTACAACAAGCCCTTAGAAACTGAAGCCTTTCCATAGACTTTAAACACGATGTACCATCAAAGGCTTCATCGCCACTTATCATCAGGTGGGATGGCAGTCAAGTGCTGGCCAGTTCTAAATAAAAAAAATAAAAAATGTAACTTTACATAGTCCTCAGACTGAACGCCTTAAACACATCATCTGTGAAAAGTAAGTCACCTGATATTACGTAAAGGCGTCACCATTCGTGATTAGCGCATACCAATTTAGTTCTGTTTTGATTTAATACTTCGAGATTAGAAAGCCTAGGAGACGTCACTCAACTTGGCAAAAGACTGACAATAGTCGATTGTTGTTTGTGTTTATTAATAACAATCGATTTAACTGTTACAATGTTTAATATTCCAGTCTCGTAAACAAATCTCTTCTCTAACATTCTCTCCTTCGCTGGATGTCATGAATTTTGAATCAGCGATCTCTGATCGGAAATCGAGATCTCCATTTACTCAGTCATGAATATGCAATCTATTGTAAACTATGAAACGGAGAACCCTTTCATATCTTTCGCAAGCATTGCTTACATTCGCACAATAACTATTGACGCCACATTTAAAACCAAAGAACGTTATTGTTGAACTAACGAAGTGAGAAATTTAAAGCTTTTTATAATGCACTTAAGATTAAACATTAAAACTCGTAGAAAAAGTACGAAAAGATTGTCACCGCTGGAATAGAGCCCACGTCTTCGGCATTCGCGGCCACTAAGCAATGCTTGGCGCATCTATTGTATATCCTTTCCAGCATACAATATTTGTATGATGACGAGGTTTCGATTCCTACAGCGCAGCTGTGACAAACTTTTCTACAAGTTTTAACGAAGTGACATAAAAGTTGAAGTGACTTTCAGCGTACTGCTACGATTGTTGCTACGTGACATGTGCTACGAGCGCGATTGAACCAGGCGAACTGGCTAAGACACGCTAATCTGATGCTACACTAGTCCCATTGTCCTATAATCCGTTGTTACAAATTGCTCTGTACGTACGTGTGTACAAAGCAAAGATAATGGCTGTCTCTCGTAACTGGCGCATTCTCACGACGCAGACAGCTACGTACGTACTCGTAGCCTAAAGCTACGATACAATAGCTTATTATTAATGTATGAACGACTCTAGGTAGATAAAATACATTTTAAGCGTTAACATGTCAAAGTAACTATATAATATGTACTAAGTTATTGTTATTGAAGTTGGTAATTATTGTTTTGATTGCTTTTTGTTTTATTCTTTAATATGATAGGAAATAAATAAACAGAAACATAATTAGGTAAATAAAGACAAACTTAAAAGCAAAAATTCCGTAAATTAGACTTACTTAACAAGTAGAAAATTATTGTGTATATTACTTGAAGAATTATTGTGTTTATCACCGAAGATTTATGTTAATGTATGTTTTGTTTATTAGTATAAAACGGTGTTTATTTTACAATAATATAAAATCTTACCAAGAGGATCACACTTTCAAATAAAGAGATCAATCTCATGTTAATTCCTACTATATGTCTCATAGAATTGTATGCATGACTTTTTACAGTTTATGGGTTTGCAAATAACGATGCGGTAAAATAAATATTTTTATACATTTCATAGCAATTCTGTAGTTTTAGTTAGTTATTTAATTAGTTATACGATAACCGATAACCGAAGTCGATAACCGAAGTCCGCCAATCCGCAGTGGGGCCGCGTGGTGGACTATGCCCTGATACCCTCTATATAGAGGAGGCCTTTGCCCAGCAGTGGGACATGTATAGGCTGTTACTTTACTTTTTAACCGATGATTGCTCAAGGTGTGTGACTGTGGTATCGGACGATAAAGTTGAAAATATATTAAATAATTATATCCGTGTTACATAACTGCGAAACAAACATTTTGTAAAAGCTACCCTAATAGAAGGGGCCTATTATAGTCATAGAATACATAAGGAGGTGTTGAAATGACTCTTGCTCTGGATGCTTTATTTGAAAACTTCTTTGATATAATGCCTTACTAATTTCGTATTCTTATATCATTAAAAAAAAAGATTACGAGACCGCACAGCTTCATTTCTTCTCTGGCCAGGTCTAATTTAGTGATGCGGTTTTTTTACATTCAATAAGAACTCAAGCAAGCCTATATTGAATTTTTGACTTTGACAAGCTGCGTCAAATAACACTATCCTTCGTTCCTGTCTTCCCGTAAAGAAAAGGTAATAAACTAAAATGATTCTTGCTCTTACTTGTTCTGCTTTCATCATACCTATGTGTGGTCACCATAACGTGTGAATCATGTTGTTATAGGTGTTAGGTTTTTTCTACGACCGGCTTGCTCCATGACGTCAACCATTTTTTTGAAACAAACACCCAGATCCGGAACAATTCTCCGGTCATACAAATACTTGTCCCGTGGGAATCGAACCCGCGACCACCGACATTATTCAAAAGTTTAAATTAAGAACATTATTTCAGACGTGGATGAAACAGTAACAAGCTGTTATTTAAGAATAAAAAAGCTACTATTAGAGCTTTTGATGAGATGGAGACAATATAGCGTCATAATGGATATGGAAATAGGAGTGGGCCCCGGCTACCCCACTCACCAGACGAAACGCAGAAGTGCAACACTTCTACTTCACGCCGGTCTTCTGTGAGGTCAGGGTACTACCCCGGACGGACCTGCCCATTCGTGCAACACCGAACACTGTTGCGTGGCCCTATCATAGGATGATTAACTTTCAATCCCCCTGGTCCTTTCTGAGGTCGCGATACTTCCTCAGACAGACTTTTGTGTGGCCATACCACAGTAATTATTTCATAGCTTACCAAATGAAATAATGACAATAACAATGATAAAACCACTTGATAAAACGCTGATTAAGGCCCCCGTTCAGGCCAATTAGTATTATCGAAAGAGCGAAAATAAAATAAAAGCAGTTGCCGGGCGTTGTGAAAACATTTATTTAACTATTATAACACATTTTGGCGCGCGGCCAAAGCGACGATGTCGCTTTACCGCTCAATTGTTGGACACACAAGAGCTCGGAAGCATTCGATGAAGGCTTTATTGTAAAGAATATCTGTCTTTAATCTGTGGCTTTTTCGCGGCTTAAAATTAAAAAGAATAATTCGAATTTTCTATGTATGAAGAAGTGAACGTAATTTTTCACGCTATCACTTTTATGTCCTCTTATGTAGTAATATTTATTATTTTATTTTCATAATAAAAATCGTACGTTAACTTATTTATCAAAATATTTACAAACACGTTTATCCAATTGCAAGATATTATAATATATGGTAGTTAATTGAATTTATTATTATTCTTAGCATAGCCACGAAGAGATATAACATATTGATTAGCATAGTACGTCCACAAAATAAAACAAACAAGATTATATTCACGATCATTGTTGTAGTACTTAAACCGAAAACTACCTGGTCTTTTTAAACTATTGATATACGTACTAGCTTTAGTATAAAGGGCGTAAGGAAATAAAAATATTAACAATATTATTTACAGTATAGATGACATATAAATTTGCTTTTATTTCAAATTCTTTGTAAGTCAAGTCGATCAATGTGTTAAGTTTTTGTTAATATATAAATCTATAACAAAGTTTTATTTTTAAATTACTAGTAAACCATCTTTGTGCAGTTAATAAAATAATTATTATCACCTAATGCCCAGTCTCAGCTAATGCAACTTCACCAACACCTTAATGATATATAAAATGATGATGTATTTTAAATTAATTGGGATCACTCATTACTCTTTTAAAAATTAACAAAACTCATTATCGTGAAATTCACTCTTAGATCCGTTACAACGAATTAACGTTCCTATTCAGATCGAAAAAAATTTTGTATGTAACTTAACATTTCATCATCATCATTATTTCAACCTTATTAACCGACTTCAAAAAAGGAGGAGGTTTCTCAATTCGACTGTATATATAATTTTTTTTATGTGTGTTCGTGGGTAACTTCGTCGTTTATGAACCGATTTTGGTTTGGTGATTTTCGTCACTCCATCTAGTCGTCCTACACTTAACATTTACTAATACTTAATTTCGGAAAGTTAACCATAATACTATATTTTATTTGCTGATTCTAGGTTTTTATTAATAAATTTAATATGTTATTAATTATTTATTGTAGCGATCTTTGATTTTTGTATGCATAAGTTTTAAAAGACGTCTAGAGGCGACAATATTAATGGCATGAATTTTTAAGATACATACAACTGCTTTACTTGATAAGTGGGGAGTTACCAGTAAGGACTAACCATCAATTAATTTCGGCACACCGATATGTCACCCACATATAATATACTCTTTTTTTATCAATGTAGACAAATATGGTATCCATAAACGTCCATGCCAAAAACATTCTGGCCGTTTATCCACCACGCTTCCCTGAACGACGTCATTCGTAGGGCTCTTGTTTCAAATTAACCGGAAAACGTAAATTCGAACCCTGTGCCGATGATAGTTTTTTTTTCCATTTATATACACAAAAATATATTTTGCGTTTCATCATGAGTGCAGCGACTAATAAGGAATGTACTATATTATTTCTTACACCAGTTTTTATTTACCACTTTATTGTATCTTTTCGGATCAATCAACTTGTTTTAACCTCTATCCACCCAGTTCCAATAACAGTCTCAGCATTTCACATATTTTAAAAACATACAATGTTATATCCTGGCACGTGGCCAAGCTCAACGCCGCAGTGTCCTAGTTTTAAATAATAACTGAATGTGTATAAAACAACCCACTAAGGAACTGGTGATTTTCCAATCGACCAATATTCGAAGTGGATTACTAAAACACAATATTAATGTATGTGATAAGTTGTGTATTTAAGATATTTAATTTATTAATCTCAACTAAATTTTACTTCCTCTAGGAGCAAAACTAATACCTCTTAACTTCATTAAAGATATGGTGGCTCAACTGATCCTATGCAATCACTGCCGTTTATGTTTTTTTTCAAGATCAGGGTAAGTTTTGTGGTGGCCAGTTTTGAATTAAACAAATAGATTCTTATTTTATTCAAAGAGTGCTGACTCTTTGTTAAATATCCCCTATCGTGAAATCGAGGCCGCACACTTCGAAATTTTTTGAGCAAGGTTTTACTAGTAATTTCGCGTAATAGTTGTGTTCATGTGCAGTAGTTTGTTATAAGTCCTTCAGAGTCTTAATTCCGTTCTTCTTAGTTGAGTCAAATAAAAGAAAACTCGATAACTAGCCTCTAAACGGAGACGTATCAAACAATCGCCGGGCAATGGAGCTGGAGTAATAGAAATGAGCCCTTTTGGGATGGGAATGAGATGATAACTCTTCGCCCGGAATGCTACGCCAAAACGGTGCTACGAATGTCATCGCTCCGACTTCCTCGCATAAGGGGAAATATGATCGCAGTATGATCAAGTTTCAAGTGTACGGTGGAAAGTTGAAACTGTTGACGCAGTGGCTTACGTAATCCTGGATCATGTCCAATTGTGGACATCCGCCGCATCTTGAGATGTCCGCGATTACGTGATCTCCTTATTTCTTTATTCTTTGCTGTGTTTAACGAGAATGATGTCAATAACTATATGAAGACCCTTCAAGTGAACTTTTGCGAAAGTTCAATATATCCTTATTACCGTATCAACTTCATAAAAATGGTGCAAAATTACATAATTATATATTCAAAATCAAAATCAAATCATAAAATATATTTATTCACATAGACGCTTGCGCGTTCTTATGAAATGTCAAAAATTTTACATAAAAATTAATGCGTTCGTAAGTTACCACCGGTTCGAAAAGCAGTTTCTGCTGAGAAGAAACCGGCAAGAAACTCAACAGTTGCTCTTTTTTAAAACGATTAGTTTACAATATAATAGAACAAGTATGTCATTTTAGCCTACGTGAGTATCAACAGTATTAACTCGACACCTTGGCGTCGTCAAGATATTCCGCAATGGTATAATATGACTTAGCCATAAGTTCACTTTTACTTTTACTTTTATTGGCCGGAAAAACCTTTTAATAATATGTTTAAATGCAAATAAATAATAAGAGAATATGCAACACAAAAGTTCTAACCACATGATAATTTTTGTATTAAACATTGAAAACAGTACAAAAAGTTATTAAAGGTAGTAAATAAAAGTAGTGACTTCATAAAATGTCCACAATAAAATCGGCCCAGTGCCATTTTATTATTCTTGTTAAATTATAAACTTATATTTTTACTTAATATATATTAGAGACAAATAATTAGTTAACAATAAATGACAGCGCGTATGAAGATAGTGAACTATCCAATATTTGAAAGTTAAGTGCTGGCTCCGCTTGAGTTTCGCAGTTATAAAGCCTCAGGTATCCCCACTACAGGAACCTCAGCAATATGAAACTGCCTTCATTGGTGTCTGTTTCTTTGCTGTCGTCCACAGATGGCACCTCAAATTAAATGTTGCCAACACGGCCATGCTGCACAGTGCCTGCCCCAGGCACCTCAAGTCTGGATAGGATACTAAAATCAAAATATGTCCAAGTTAAATCACAAATATATAAAAGCATTCTTAAGCAAGGACACTAGAGAAGTATTGCACATTAAAATTATTTTCGATTTATTTATTGCAATGCTACTTCCGGCACCTAAAGGGACTTTGCCAACCTTAGGAGACCAGGTTTATAGCAGACATCACTTGCACTTGAAGAGTATTTCACTCAAGCGTACCAAGTTGATATTGTCCAACATAAAGCAAAGCAAAGCATACATTTCAACATAATATGCAAGACAACTAATCACTTGCACTTGAAGAGTATTTCACTCACTCAAGCGTACCAAGTTGATATTGTCCAACATAAAAGCAAAGCAAAGCATTACATTTCAACTCACTCAATACCAAGTTGATATTGTCAAGAAAGCAAAGCTAATCACTTGCACTTGCACTTGAAGAGTATTTCACTCACTCAAGCGTACCAAGTTGATATTGTCCAACATAAAGCAAAGCAAAGCATTACATTTCAACATAATATGCAAGACAACTAATCACTTGCACTTGAAGAGTATTTCACTCAAGCGTACCAAGTTGATATTGTCCAACATAAAGCAAAGCAAAGCATTACATTTCAACATAATATGCAAGACAACTAATCACTTGCACTTGAAGAGTATTTCACTCAAGCGTACCAAGTTGATATTGTCCAACATAAAGCAAAGCAAAGCATTACATTTCAACATAATATGCAAGACAACTAATCACTTGCACTTGAAGAGTATTTCACTCACTCAAGCGTACCAAGTTGATATTGTCCAACATAAAGCAAAGCAAAGCATTACATTTCAACATAATATGCAAGACAACTAATCACTTGCACTTGAAGAGTATTTCACTCACTCAAGAGTACCAAGTTGATTTTGTCAAACACAAAACAAAGCATTACATTTTAACATAATTTGCAATACAACTATTAATGCTGTAAACCTTTTAATTACTGGTACAGTATTCTATCTATATTCGTTTACTCAAAAACGAAATTAATTCGCACACTATTCAAAGAATATTAAAATATTTTAGATATACACACAGTTTTATTTCAACATTAGTGGCAAATAAACAATAAAACAGTTCTACTTCTATTATAAATATCTTGCCCAATACATTTTTTTTTATGTAGGACTCATCTACGTCCCCCGACTAGTTCTCCTATAAACTTTTCCTACTTAAAACTTCAAAACTATTAAAAATATATTTATGTTCGTCGGCCTCTCCTGATGCAAATTACTTTATGACATATCAGTCAAACAAAATCTAAAAAAGGACTAACCGTTACCTTTTTATTTACCTATTTATTTGAAATTCTTGTAAACTACGGGTGAAGGTAGTGAGATATTTGACACAAGAGATTCTTTGCTAAAGATTCAGATATTAATGAACAACTACTACCAGTGTCAATAAAAGTTTCTTTAATTATTTAATATGTTACATCCACAGTCACTAATATATTTCACGTGCATCAATTGCGCATTGACCGATGCTTCCTTCAATATTATCAACTACCAGCAAAGCGCGGCGCCTTTAGTCATGTTAACTTAGTCTTTAGTAATTAGTATTAACTTAGTTTAGGTCTTTTGAAAACGTTTATTAAATACTGTATATAAATTAAATCGTTCTTTTTTCGTTTATAAAATCCTCCGCTGCACAACCCATAATTAACATATAAATGTTATTAATAATCTTAGTTACGTGGATAAATAAGTTTAGTTTCGCGTTCAAGTTTAACTTCAGTAACAATTCGATTTTACGTGTCCTCTTTTCCCAAAACATACAAATTTATTTGCATCGCATTAATTCGTTTTATGATAACCCCCAAAATTATAAGATTTAATTAATTAGCACTGGATGTGAAAATTGTTTCTATAGACGCAACAATATTGTGATCACCTATTTCACCTCTATAATTGAAATTTTAGAATTAGTGTTCAGAAGAACTCAAACATCTATCTTGTACTTTCCCTCAAAACAAAATTCATACATTAAATTCTTTTAAAAGACCGAACATATTTCGACGTAGTTTTGAAACTACCCGACAATTTTAACTTCTAGTCGTCCCATTTCCATGCGAGCCACTGCATTTCTATACGCAATGATGAACCATATCATCACTTTAGCCGATCCTTTTAATTTACTCAACGTTGATAGCCAATAATTTTGTCAGAACATGAAAAACTATTTGCGTAAGATTGAATAACACAAAGCCAGTTATCTACATCGTCTTTTATTGGGTAAAAGAATGTGGGTACCCGCCATGTAAACATCGTGTCCGCTTATTTAATTGTTAAAATTTAGTAAATATAAATAATACGGTAGAAAACAGTGAATATTGTGCATAGTGTGACCTGTGTGTTTAAGTGATACGTGATACTGTTTGCAACTCTTCACAGAAATAGTTAATATGAAAGTGATTAAACATTTGAACTCAAACTCGCAACGAACATTTTTTTACCCAGCCATGTTATGCTTATGTTTTATTGAACTTTGGACTACACGACCGTTTATTTAAATTAATTATTGTTATTTAATATTACTCGTTAATAATGGAGAATGAGAGCAATAGTAATATAACTTTAAGAAAAATACGAAAAACAAAGTCCCGTAATAATGTGTGTGTCATGAACACCTCGGATTCGTCGCTCTTCGATACCACCATACAAAGTCTACCGGACCCATGCGAAACAGTAGAAATTCATGATTTGAAAATAAAGTTATCGTCTCTTCAAGAAGAATTGTTAATTGCCAATAATGAAATTGATAATTTGAATTCAGAAAATACAAGCTTAAAATGGGAATTGGAAAGATGCCACAAAATTATAGAATTATATAAAAAGATTGAATACGGGGAATCACTTTCTACTCAGCCAACATCCACACAAAAAAAGAAAAAAGAAAATAAACATATTATTGTACCCGAAAATTCTTTAAATACAAGATACATGCTTAAAGAGAAATACTGACAATGAATACATGAAAAAGATTCAAAAAGCCCAAAGTTTATGCTTGAAAAGCCACCCTGATTGTGATAAAAATAAATTATGCATACTGAGTACAAATAAAAAAAATAAAATACTGTCATTAGTAGAAAATACATTTTCAAACTTTGACTGCTGTCACTATTTGATAACCAATGGGAAAACTGAACAACTTCTGAAAGAGATAAAAGAAAAACTTAGGAATTTTACGATAAATGACTTTTGTGTAATTCTTTTAGGCGATGAGGACTTCAAAAAACAAATAACTATTTTGAAATTATACTACATATAAGAGAGATTTTTCGAAACATACAGAACCAGAATGTGATAATCTGTTTACCTACATATAAGATTGGGAATTACGTCAATTTATTTAATGGTAGAATAGAGATTTTTAACAACCTTTTGTATCTAGATGTACTTAATTACGAACATGCATATATTTTAGACAGCAACTTAAATCTATCTTATGATTTTCATATGTATGATAAAATTACTGGTTCAGTTAATCGCAGCGATCTCTCGGAAAAGGGTGTTGACATAGACGTTATTTGCATCTCTGAGCATTTTATGATGTCTGGCTGTGAAAATCAGCTAAACCTAACTAATTATAGTTTAGCTGCGTGTTATTGTAGACAGGAAAGTAAACGAGGAGGTGCATGTATCAAGCATGGTGTACAATGGAAAGAATTGAGCAATGTCACAAAAATGTCATCGCAAAGCAATTTAGAATGTTGTGCGGTTAAACTGATTGACTATAATATTATAATAGTATGTATTTACAGAGCACCTAATTATACAATATAAATGATTTTTTTGAGAGACTTGAAAATATGTTAAAGTATTTATCTAAACAAAGATTTAAAAATATAGTTATAGCTGGGGATTACAACATTGACATTTTAAAAGAAAACAAAATATCAACGGAATTTGAATGCACTCTTTTTCATTTTAACTTAAGACTATCATTAAGACAACCTACTCGAGTTGTGAGTCAAACGTGCATAGATAATTTTGCCCATGACTTTAAGAACAGTTGCAAAACTGAGGTGTTGGAGCTCGCGCCATCTGATCATACAGCACAACTCCTAAAATCTCCGGTTAAAAAAATGTGTGCTATCAAATATTGGCGTAAAACTAAACGAGAGTACAGTTAAGAAAATATAGAAAAATTTAAGGCATATATGAGTAGTCTATCCTTTTCAGACATGTACGAAATGCAAGAGCCAAATGCAGCCTACAATTGTTTTATAGAAACTTTCAAATTATTTTATGACCTTTGTTTCCCTTTTAAGTTAATAACCATAAATGTCATGAAAAAACCGAATTGGGTGTCTCGTGGGATAAAGCTATGTTACAAAAACAAAAGAAAACTTCTATGGCAATATAGGTTAAAGCCGAATCAAGCAAATAGAGATAAATTTAAAAAATACTCGAAATTACTTAGAAGAATTATGTATTTAACACAAAAAGATCAAAATGATCACAGAATTAAAACCTCCAATAACAAATCTAAAGCTACATGGCAGATTATTAATCAAAATAAATTGAATTTTCCGAAAAATACCATTTCGTGCATTAAAACAGAAAATAATAATATTACACACCCAAAGGACATAGCCAACTCTTTTAATAATTTCTTCATAAATAAAACACAACTTACAATCAATGCAGGAACTAATTCTACGGTATTTATTAAAAGCAGAGCACAGTCCATGTTTATGGCTCCATCTACACCGTATGACATATTTCACATAATAATGAACTAAAAAAATTCTAAGTGCGTTGGCCAAGATGGCATTGCTACAAATATATTGAAAGCAGTTGCATCTGTGGTGTGTACTCATTTATGTTTCATTATTAATGTATGCATAAATGTAGGCAAATTTCCTGATGCATTAAAGAAATCCATAGTGAAACCATTACATAAGAAAGAAAGTCAAGAATTAATGATAAATTATAGACCAATTACACTTGTACCAGTGATATCTAAGATGTTTGAAAAATATATACAAAATATATACAGTGCAATGACTAATTACTTAGAAAAATTTCAACTGATGAACAAAAGGGATTTAGAAAAAACAGAAACATAAATTTAGCTATTTACCAATTCCTACTCACCGTCATGGTAAATACAAATAGAAGAATCCCCGTTTGTGCCATATTTTGTGATATGACACAGGCCTTCGACTGCGTCTACTACAAGTCTCTGGCAGACAAACTAGAAGCGTATGGTATGAGAGGTAACATACTCTCTCTAATAAAATCTTATCTCTGCAACCGTAAACAGTTTACTGAAATTAGTGCTATTAATAAGAGGAGTAAACAAGAAGTAATTTTCAGATCAGAGGAACGTGATGTGATTTATGGAGTACCCCAAGGCAGTGTACTAGGGCCCCTCCTGCTCAATTTATATATAAATGACTTGCCTAAAGCAACTGAACAACCGATGACACTTTTCACAGATGATTGTACTGTGACAATAGCATGCAAAGACAAAGAATATTAAAGAAAATGATATTAAAAGTTC
Source organism: Iphiclides podalirius (assembly GCA_933534255.1). Lineage (NCBI taxonomy): Eukaryota > Metazoa > Arthropoda > Insecta > Lepidoptera > Papilionidae > Iphiclides > Iphiclides podalirius. The sequence goes on along the minus strand of OW152831.1, from coordinate 12,438,974 downwards.
ACTAATATCTATTAAAAATTGGTTAAATAATAATAATTTGATCATGAATTTAAATAAGACATACATAATGCATTTCGGAAAACGGACACATAAATTTGAAAATCTTAATATTAATTGTGATAATGATAAAAATAATATTAATGAAGTTGACACAACAAAATTTCTAGGTTTAGTAATAGACAATAAGTTAAATTGGAAAAAACAAATAGAGACAGTTTGCAAAAAATTAAGCAGTGTGGCGTACGCACTAAAACAACTTGCAGTGGTTCTTAATAGAGATGCGCTAATTACAGCCTACTATGGGTTAGCAGAGTCAACACTAAGATATGGAGTTATATTCTGGGGCAACAGCACAAACATTGAAATGTCCTTTCGGGCGCAGAAGAGATGCATTCGATCAATGCTAGCACTTAAAACAACAGATAGTTGCAGATCACATTTTAAAGAACTTAAAATATTGACTTTGCCCGCATTATACATCTTAGAAACAGTTATGTTTATTAGGTCTAATTCCAATTTATTTTCACTTTTATCTGATGTAGCACCTAGGAATAGACGTGATGAGTTCAGGCTCTGCCTTTATGGCGCTAGAACTGCTCTTATGCGTAAGAGCATCTTTTGCATGGCACCGATAATTTTTAACAAATTGCCCAAATCGTGGAAAGAATTAAGTACTCTTGATCTTAAAAGACAATTAAAGAATTTTTTAATTAATCGAGCATACTACAATATCTTAGAATTTTTGAAGGAAGACAATTTTTCGTAGTATTAAAATTACTTCATATTTTAATATAATTTAATTTGCATTATATTATGTACTAAAAATTGTAAACTGTTTGAATTATCATCTGTTATTTTAATATTGACATTATTTATTGTAACAATTTTATTAATTTCGTAATTAATTTTATTATGACTGAATAATGACATGTAATTATATTTGGCAATAGTATAAAATTTTTAATAAAACAATATTGCGGTCAATGCACCATCTCTTGTAACCAATTTGTATGCCGTGATACGGCCTGGACATGATAGGACAATGTATATTTAATATCTTGCATGCACTGTATGTATACCATGTTTTTACAAATAAAGACAATCTATCAATCTATCAATCTATCAATCTATCAATCAAAATCTTGTATAAAACGTAGTCTTTCATTGGACCAAATTCTGTTATGAAACGGCTCAAAGTAGTATAATTTGAATTACTTACAGTTTCGGCATTATCATAAAATACCTTATACTTTTGCCTTGGTGGCCACGAAGACGTCGTTCGAGCTTAAAGAATAAGTGGACCTGGTAAGTTTTCGTTATGAACGATTACTACTGCTACCTCGCTTACAAATGACGTGAAAGTTGTATCCCACTTCTGATGTTAAATTATAAACTTATATTTTTACTTAATATATATTAGAGACAAATAATTAGTTAACAATAAATGACAGCGCGTATGAAGATAGTGAACTATCCAATATTTGAAAGTTAAGTGCTGGCTCCGCTTGAGTTTCGCAGTTATAAAGCCTCAGGTATCCCCACTACAGGAGCCTCAGCAATATGAAACTGCCTTCATTGGTGTCTGTTTCTTTGCTGTCGTCCACAGATGGCACCTCAAATTAAATGTTGCCAACATTCTGTTTTTTAATGATCAGAAATACATCATCTGTGAAAATTACAACAGTCTAACTATCACGGCCCATGAGATACGGCCTGGTGACAGACATACAGACAGCAGAGTCTTTGTAATAGGGTCCGGTTTACCCTTTGGGTATGGATGCCTAAAAAGGGACAAGTGCGAGTAGGACTTGTTCGGTAAATGTAGCAACTGAGGTAATCCTTGAAGCTACCAACTCATTATCAAATATCGCTTTCTCAGTTGCCATCTATTAAAAAGGTGGTGGAATTGGGAGTTACTATAGGCAACAGTTTTTACGCACCACTACTGGGGTAGAGCCACGCAACAGTCACTGTTGCACGAATGGGCAGGTCCGTACGTTGTCCGTACGCAGGGGAGTTGCCTCGACCTCATCGAAGACAGGAGAAGAGGAAGTGATACACTTCTACGTTTCATCTGGTGGGTGAGGTAACAGGGGCCCACTTTATTAAAAGGTGGCAACGCATTCAGTATTGCAAATGTGGGGTGACAGTTATCACTTAACATCAGGTAAACCGCCAGCTCGCTTGCCACCTTCTCAAATAAAAATAAATAAATAAAAAGCATCAGCCACAAGAAACACAACCGTTTACCACAAAAAAAAACACTAGGGTGGTCACAACAGTCACTTGTCAAACGGGACACCCAACTTTTAAAGCCGCCCCCGACGACCCGATAGTCGTCACTGCTAGATGCACCAAGGTTATGCTGGACCACAGAATCCTAAGCATGGCAAACGCCGTCTCGGGAGCACAAGATCCGGAAGCACCTTGGAAAGACTGGACGGTGCCGAACATTAGATGGATCAACGGGGTTCCCGGTTGCGGCAAAACAACGTGGATCGTCAAGAACTTTGACACAGGGAGGGACGTTGTGATCACCACAACAATAGAGGCGGCGAAGGATCTTCGCGAGAAGCTTGCTAGTCGCGTCGGCGCCAATGCAAATACCAAAGTGCGCACAATGGCTTGGTATTGGTAAATGGGTTCAAAGAGCCAGAGAAGAAGACCTGTACTCGGCTCATGGTTGACGAAGCCCTTATGAACCACTTTGGAGCCATTGTGATGGCAATGCGACTGAACGAAGCTAAAGAAATCCTGCTGATTGGTGACATCAACCAACACTCCCCTACATTGACAGGGAAAACCTCTTTTCGATGCAGTACACTCGCCCAAACCTAGTGGCAGGCGTCAGTCAGGAACTGCTGTGTACGCATAGGAACCCGATGGATGTAGCATATGCTCTCAACGAAATATACAGTGGCATATACTCTTCCAGATCCCTTGTGCATTCGTTGAGTATCGAAAGATACTCCAACTCGCAAATACAGAAAACTAGTCCAGAAACGCTTTTCCTAGTCTATACCCAGGCGGAAAAAGAGGCCCTTATCAACCAGGGATATGGATCGGGCAATGGTTCGCGGGTTCTCACCATCCATGAAGCACAAGGACTAACATACTGGTGAGTCGTTGTCATGCGTACAAAAGTGAGCAAGCTACAGCTGCACGACAGCGTTCAGCATGCCGTAGTGGTGGTATCCCGGCACACGGTCAGCTGTGTTTATTACACAGACGTCTGTGACGACGCAGCAGGCCGCCTTATCCAAAAAGCCATGGCGCCATCAACCTGCAAGATAAGAGACTACAACCTTAAAATGGCAATTAGGAACAGAGACCTATTACCAAATAACCTGCGACGACCAGATCTCCGTCCCTTCTCCCTACAGCAAAAACTGTGCAGATCAAAATATATATATATATATATTGTATAATAATAATAAAAAATATATATATATAAATATGAACTCACTGCTGCACCGCTACCAGCCCGGTTGATGTACGCGGCGGGGACAGCCCAAAGAGAAAATTAAAAAAAAAATGTTAACCAAAAAAAAAGAGTACGGACCACGAGTCTGTAGAGTTACTTTGTTAAAATAAAAAAAAAATAAAAAAACAGTCACTTGTGGTAGAGTCATGGAGGTGTGTGGCAGTGTTTATTTTTGCAGACTTAATACGCTCGTACGGCGAATTACCACGGCTTAACAGAAGAGCTGTAAGTGTAATACTTCCTTTTGTCTGGTGAATAAGGTATGTCTCACTCTATTAAAATTTGTGTTGCAGATGGCCACGGGCATTGTAACCCACTTTACAGCAGGTCATCACACTGCACACGAGCCACTTTAGCTTTAAATAAAATTCTACATATCGCCTGCTAACTGAAACCATAAAATTTCATCCCCTTAAAAATTGGCAACGTAAGTACGCCAAAAGTATTGTGGATGTCCTTAAACGTTTAACGTCTCTCGTATAAATAATTATGATATTGAATTAAAATAGTCAATTCTCGCGGTATAAAATCTTTCCCAAACGCGCTGATCCGTCTGTCGTTTCGGGTGGGGTAACAAACACACTAAAACACTTTCTTATATAACCTTAGTGCGACGGCTGATGGCGGTGTAAACAAACTGCACAGCTAACTCTTACAGCTTGGCGTAACCGCATAGCGGGTCGATGAACTTGCCACCAATATCTACAGGTATGCGGCATTGCGACCGCATTGAATATGAATCCGATAGAATACTAATGTGTCCAAGAATGTTGGTTGTTTCCACAACTTGATCGTATATATGATATTACTAACTTAATCGTATATGATATTGCAGCATGGTTACAAAAGTTGAGACTTAAAAAAACCGGCCAAGTACGAGTCAGTTTTTAGTGTTTGTTGTTATAGTGGCAACAGAAATACATCATCTGTGAAAATTACAACTGTCTAACTACTGCTCCCATGGCCCTGGTCAGCGAACTCGGGGGAGTTCGTTGGCCATAAAATGGGGCTGAATAGTGCAGAATAAGACACTCGTGATCGCTCAACGTTTATTGCGAAACTGACCCACCACTGAATGTTCCAGCGTGCCTTAGCTGGAGGAAGGGGGAGTTGCTCCCCGGAAGGGGGCTGTTGAGGCTTTATATATAAGGTTGTATATATTGGTTGTCAGTGACCGGGTATATAGTATTCCAATATCGAATGCCCATGAGAGTTTACTTTTACGGATATTTCACTTGCAAATGGTACCTCATTTCATCAATTCAGCTATGTTTATAAATATCAAACGGTTATCCAGAAATTTTTGTGCACCGAATTTCTCTTTAACTCTTAAATTATTCACTGCACAGCTTTCTAGTATCGAATTAGGATCAAGTTGGAAGTAGGCCAGCTTTCACGGAAGTATGTGATTCCGTTGACTTATGCCGACAGTAGCAATTTGTACGCGCCCTCGTATTGCCGTGTCTTGTTATTTATTCTGTGGTCTGACGAATGTACTTATATCTTCCTGTTAATATCCTTAAATATTCCTATACTTCAAAGGGCCACGCATTAGCCTCAGCTGTTGCACGAATGGGCAGGATCGACTGGGTAAGTACCACGACCTCACAGAAGACCGGCGTAAAGTGGAGGTGTAATACTTTCGCGTTTCATCTGATGAGTGAGGTGGCCGGAGCCCAATTTTCAAAAGGTTGTCAACGCATCAAGAACCCTCGGGTGTAACAGATGTCCATGGGCGACGGTTAAAATTAACAATTTCATTGGTGTCAGCACCGGGGATCGAACTCGGGTTGCCCGAGTATATTGAATTAAAGGCGAGCGCCCGGACACTGAGCTATCACGGCCTGTATATGTAGGAAGCCTTTAATATGCAGGAAGATTTCGAACTTACTTCGAACTTACTTTACTTTTTTTTAATTTTTTAAAGCATTTTAAGCTGACTAATAAAAGGATTTTGTAAAGTAAAATAACAGCCTATACGCGCCCTGACACTCGCCACTAATCTAAACAGCTGATTGCCACACCTTCGAAATTCTCAACGCCCTTTTATGTTGTTTGTCGTTTAATGGTTGGCGCATCCATTGTTGCTTCAAATACTAAAATACAATGTAGATAAAAAGGCGTATAGCAGAGATTAAAAAGACCAATTAGGGAACCCGGCTATTGGAATGTCACCTAAGACCTATGATATATTTTTGTTTTTTTATATTGTATTCACGACCCCCAACGCCGAATCAAATACTGCAGTAATCGTGCCTCGGAACCAAAACCCTTGAACATAAAAAAGGACAAAACTTTGAACATAAATCTCGCAAAATTCGGTTTGAACATTCATTCAGCTTATGTTTAATCGGAAATTTCTCATTTAAACTGCATCGGACGCGTCATGTCCGTACATCAAAGGTGAACTAACGAGAATTAATCTACATAATGCAATCAATCTTTCATCTGACGCATTTCGCGATTGCAAAGCAATTTAATAACGAAATTGTTCGCGCGCACCGTTAATCGGGGTAAAGCTCATTAATTCGACAGCGGCGATCCACGCAGATCTATAGACAATGAAGAACGTTGAAAGAATAAGCTTTTTAGTGAGGAAAGACCTTCTAGAAAATAGTGGATAAAACTTAATCGTATAATTAACATTCTCTCACTTCTTTTAAGCATAACGGTATAGATGAATAAAGCCGAAACAGCCGCTTATGAATAATTGCCGCTGTGAATAATTGTGAAAAATCAACTGATGTTCATGATGTTATTCATATATTTAAAAGTTTATTGTTTACACTCATTCTCTTCCAGTCAACCCTGAGAGTAGAGAAGATTTGACGTAGCTGCAGAACAAAATACGCGAAATAAATTTAAAAAAAAGAAAAGAAAACCTTTTCACCTTTCGTAAGCACTTGCTAGAAATATATATAATTCTTCTGTACGTGTCTATGTCACTGAACTCGTCTTAAACGGCTGGACCGATTTTAATGAATTTTTTTGTGTCTTCAGAATGGTTTTGTCGAATATATATATAACTATAGTTACCGATATAGCAGAGCGAGTCAGCAGGCTGAAGTGGCAGTGAGCAGTGCACATAGCTCGAAGAACCGATGGCCGTTGGGACAAGAAGGTCCTCGAGTGGAGACCACGTGACGGCAAGCGCAGCGTAGGAAGGCCTCCCACAAGGTGGACGGACGACCTAGCCAAGATCGCAGGGACGCGTTGTTGGATGTTCAGCAGTGGACGTCCTACGGTTGATATGATGATGATGATGATGATATATATAATTCGAAAATGGTTTAGATTCAAAATTCGGTTGACTACAAGTTTTTTTTAATATTCATAAGTTGCTTTCGGGTTTAGGTCGTGGGTACAGGACAACGTCTGTTAATTCCGCTAGTAGCATATACCTATATCTTTACTAAAAAGTCGCAAACAATTTATTTTAAATATTTTTTTTTGCTATTTATTTTCAAAAATAGTATTCTTTGTACTTTTATTATTATTGCTTTAATTAATGTTATTTAAATTTGTATACCTCTCATGAGAAGGTGGCAACCAAGCTGTCGGGTCACTTGATGATAAGTGATAACCACCGCCCATGGACATTTGCATCACCCATGGGGTTGCAGATGCGTTGCCACCTTTTAAAGTGAGATAGCCACACACCAGACGGAACGCAGAAGTGTAACAATTTCACTTCACGCCGGTCTACTGTGCGGTCGTGGTACTTCCCCGGGTGGAGCGGCCCATTCGAAACATCCTGAGCTGGATATTTTGGGTTAAACGGAGATTGAAAGCAGCATTGAATGCTTCATGATATTGTTCTCCATTATTCTATTTTAGCTATATAGTTATTAGTTTTAAGATTTTTATTATGTTTTGTCACAAATATTTATTCTTTGTCACTTTTATAGTATGTACCATCAATTTACTTGTTTTTTTCTTATATAACTTGCTGTCGTCGCATACTTGGAATGTCAACTGAATGTTATAATATTGTCTTTGCATTATTATTTAAATACGTTGTCATTCTGCTTTGTGATGCTACAAATAAATAAATAAATTCGTGCATCAGCGAACTGATGCGAGGCCCTACCATAGAATGTTGTTGTATGTGATAGAGGACGATTCATATGGAGTTCGCATACCTTGCCTTGACTCGGTTAGGGCCAGTGCCGATTAGGTTAGCGTCGGTCAAGATCCATTTAACTTCGTTCCACTTCCGATAAACTCGTCATCCACATTACTTAACTTAGCATCAGCTTCACACTCCGATTTATTAACATTAAATGATCTATTTGGTGAATTTGGACTATTCGATTCAAAACAATACAGGACTGTTTGAACTTTGTTATATCGTTTCTTTAAAATTCTTTAAAATTATTACACTTTAATAATTCATCTATACAGATAAATAAAATCGATGTGTTTGTAATATTAAAATAATCGCTTATATTAAATTCTATTATTTATTTCTAATTATTTTACTAAATTTATGAATGTATACACGGCACGTATACCAAAATAATTTTTGTTTGTCTGTCTGTTTGTTAAGGCTTATCATTGAAACAGCTGAACCGATTTTGACGGGACTTTCACTGGCAGATAGCTGAATAAGGTGTAACATAGGCTACTTTTATTTTCGAAATTTTATTTATTTTAAACTCCACGCGGGCACAGCTAGTCTTAACTAAATCTTCTGGCTACTTATTAACTTATTTTCTAAATATTTACACAGGTAAACAAAACCCGACACAAAACATAGAAGAACAAAACGATAAACGTATCCAGTTCGTAGCATGAATCGTGTAGCATTGGAAGTGCTACGTTGTAGACTACATCGTTACCGTAGAACATGATTCACTGCACTCAGTCCTATAAATTCTATTTCTCGTTTTTCAAATCAATTACGTCCTCGGCCATTCCTTTTATTCTTTAGCGAAAGGTTTCAACTTCGCAAAGAATACTAAAACTTCGAGCAGAACTTTATGTAATGATAATGTAGATTCGTATTTTCATTGTGACTTCAAGACAAAAATGGACCCAAAAACTAACTATTAGACGAAATGGGAGTCAAGTAACCGGCCAGTTAAAAGAAAAAAATATACGACACTACACTAAATTTTGAATCACTGACGTTTCATCTTTGTCTTTACAATTCGTTAACCGATAAAATAAAAGCCAAATATCACAATGCCACGCTCTTCTTTTTGTTATTTCTGTCATTTGTGGCAGTGGTGTTTTAAGTGGTCTTGCAATAATATGTCTTACCAGTTGACCTGTGCGAGGTTTTGTCGCAGTACTGTGATCACCGAAATGATCACCGAATGGTAATATTATAAATAAGTCATCATCATCAGCCCCAAGACGTCCAGTTTTGAAAATAGGCATCACCCGTCGAACGCCACAACGTACGACACTTTACCATTTGCATCCACCGGTTGACGGTCATCCACCTTGACGGAGGCCTTCCAACGCTACGTATTCCGGTTCGTGATCGCCACTCGAGAACCTTTACTCCCCATCGGCCATCAGTTCTTCGAGCGATGTGGCCTGCCCACTGCCACTTCAACTCGCAAAAGAGCTGTAGGTGTAGCTAAATCTGTTTCTTCGGCAAATTTCCTCCTTCCGGATACCTTTAATAATTAATAATACCTTTAATAATCCGGATAATTTAATAAGACATCTTAGATTGATTGATTCGCTATCTTTCATTTCATTAAATTGTCAACATTAGCATACATCACTATCACCACATAGTAAACAAAGTCGTCCGCTGTCTGTCTATCCCTATGTATGCTTAGATCTTTAAAATTACGCAACGGATTTTGGTGCGGTTTTTATTACTAGATAGAGTGATTCAAGAGGAAGGTATATATGTATATGTATAATATATTGCACCCGCGCGAAGTCGGGGCGAGGGGCGAGATGAAATGACTTTCATTAGCCAGTCGTCGTGCTAATTTAATGTTCATTTGTTTACCGTAGAATATGACATTTGCTTGAAATAAAGCTGAAACTTTCATGTTGGTAACACCGCGCTGTAATTGCCTATGGCCACATTTTTTCAGAATAATGCCAAAGTTCACGGTAACGCTCGGCCCGTTTCGCGAACGCTCGACGCGTTCGGGGCCACGAAACCAGCGAATAACTGTTGTTTAAATGAAATAACGAATGTTTGTTTAGCTTTGGTAAATTAACTGAAAATTATTGTATGCACTGCTGCTAAGCCTTGGGACATGCGGAACTGATGTAAACGCCAAGATGTAATGTCTTTTTATCCCGACGAATATTGTGATTTGTGATAATTTCTTGTATTTATGTGTTTACACATAACTGGCGTTGCTATTTTTTTTTCTTTTTTTTATCCTAAAGTATGGGCAATCCCATACTTTAGGATAAAATTATCCTGTATTGTAAGGGCTTTTAACAAACACCTAGATGCGTATCATCCCAAAAGTCCCGTGCCGGCTACCAGGCTTCAAAGTAACTGTTCAACAAGTAACAGTTTAACTACATTAGGTGTTTTTGCAACTTTTACACCCGGTTTCTTTAACACTGATCGTAGAAATTAACCAATCAGCTGTCAAATGGCTTTTCAAAAGTCATTTTTTTCAAAGTCAAATATCTTTATTCAATATAGAAGCATTCACTTACTTATTGATAGTCAAAAAACTCTACCACCGGTTCGGAAGGTAAGCCACTGATCTGAGAAGAACCGGCGTAAGAAACTCAGCGGGACATAATTTTTTTTTACTTGCCAAAAAAATTACAAATATGTGTACAATTATTAAACTCCTATTAAACTCCACTTGAAAGAGCCTGGAGCAATCAATTCATTTCCAGAGTGTTTTATCATTCATATAATCACTAATACTATAATAGCCATTAACACACAAACGTTCCTTTACAAGTTTTTTGAATTTAGCAACGGATTCATTTTGAACGTTTTCTGGGATTTTGTTGTAAAAGCGTATACATTGTCCCATAAAGGATTTACTTATTCTACGCAATCTAGTTGAGGGTAGAACTAATTTATGCTTGTTCCTAGTATTTACATCATGCACATTACTAAATCTTGAAAAGTCATTCTTATTTTTGTGGACATACATAACATTAGCAAGTATGTACTGAGAAGCTACAGTCAATATTTTTATTTCTTTAAACAGGTTTCTTAGTGAGTCTTTGGGGCCCAGGTTATAAACCGCTCGAATAGCTCTCTTTTGCAGGATGAAAATAGTATTTATGTCGGCTGAATTTCCCCAAAGTACAATGCCATAAGACATTATACTGTGGAAATAGCTAAAATATACCAGACGAGCTGTATCCACATCAGTCAACTGTCTAATTTTTTTGACTGCAAAGACTGCTGAGCTAAGTCTACTCGACAGTTTATTAATATGGGGGCCCCACTGCAATTTGGCATCTACGGTTATGCCAAGAAATACAGTCGAGTCAATGAGGTCTAACGCTTCCTCAGTTTGAGTTGCCAAAAGGATTGTTAAACTCTCTGAATTGTTCATTCTGATCAAATTAGAGAGCTAAACCACCCTTTTGTATAACTTCTAAGATGATCAGTGTTTCAGAAACCGGGCGTCAGTGTTTCAGAAACCGGGCGTCAGTGTTTCAGAAACCGGGTGTCAGTGTTTCAGGAACCGGGTGTCAGTCTTTCAGGAACCGGGCGTTAAAGTGATAGACGATTAAAAACTAAACTTCTAATGATGAGTCTAATGGCCACACCACGTATTTGATTTGAAATAGCGTCGCATCACGCTAGAGTCCAATAACCGACGCGACCCGTTTTATCGTTGCCCCGGGCGTTACAATTTGGGTTATTCGGTGTTACCTTCTCGCACATTTCTATCAGGCATATCCATACATTTGGGAAAATGTTTAGTAACATTGATGTTTTGTAATTAACTTATAAACCAGTCGGTCATGCCATTGCATGTTATATTCAGAAGTTTTTGCTATTTAAGTATCATTTGCTTCTATTTGGTTTCATACCTTAGTTACATATTCTTTTACTTGTTAACATAACTGTGTTTGTTGAAACTACATAAATATTCCTTCATTAATTTATTCATACATTACAGTTATATTGTGAACTAGCTTTTCGCCCGCGGGTTTGCTCGCGTTGAAGCCCTTAAATAAATATCTATCCGCTTTAAGAACCATTTATAACCCTTTTTCCAATTAAAAAATAGCCTACGTCCTTTTCTCAGGCTCTAGACTGTGTACCAAATTTCATTTAAATCGGTTCAGTAGTTTTGGCGCGAAAGTGAGACAGACAGACAGAGTTACTATCGCATTTATAATATTAGTATGGATTAACAGCATATTCGACTTATCATACATTGTTCTAAAGTCGAGAAGCAGTATGTCTAATGTCTGATAAATTGGATTGTCTGGTTCAATGAACGCACTCGCGCATGTGCTAGGTGTTCTAGGACATACGAAAAGATTGATTAATATGTAATTAAAAACTGTTAACTAATACTGATATAATTGAAAGAGATAGTTACTGTCATCCGCACAAAGAATACAAAATTACAAAACTTGTTCAAGAACTAATTGTAATGAACACAAGTTTTATTGAAGAAAATTAAAAGTAGTTCATAATCTGTTTTATAACATTTAAAAAATATTTATATTTGATTTTCATAGTTAAATTATAAGCTCGTAATCTATCTATATGTTTCACAGATACAATAACTACATAGATTCTGAAATTTAACTCACTAGACTTAACAATCCAGCCCATCAATAATAAGAAAGCATAGTGATATATATGAGGTATGGTGGCAAAACTTGCGAAACTGTCAAACGGGCTCATTTCTATCCCATCTTACATCGGCTTCGGCATACATACTCATCAGCTCAGTCGACATTATTTGAAACACTAAACAGGAAAATTAATGTTTACTCACGAAATTAACCAATTACAATTGCAAGCTATAATGTTGACAAACAATTAGATCTATGTTTACGTCCGAAGTGTTCCTAAACCGGTAGGATTGTCTGGCACTTAACTGTATATCGTGTAATGCGCAACATCTCTGGCCAGTCACGAACCCACTATCGCTTGGGAAGACAGACTCACCCCGTATATACCTAACGTAATAGATTTCAAATAGTCCCCGCATGTTTATTCTGGACTAATTTAGAAGTAAAATATTGTTTTCTATAGATGTTTTTTTAATGTGATATTGCGATATTTATAAGCGAGCAGGTTTACATAATGTTAAGCAAAAACCGCCACCCATGAACAGCAACAACACCCGATGTGGCGTGCAGATGCGACAACCTATAAAAAAGTGGGACCAGGCTACCTCACACACCAGACGTAACGCGAAAGTATAACAGACACTTTCATTTCACGCCAGTCTTCTGAGGACTTGGTACTTCCTCGGACGGCCCTGCCCATTCGTGCAACAGAGAAGACCGTTGCGAAGTACTCTTAGCATAAACTCTACCTGATATTTTATTATTTTTATATTGCGGAAACGAGTTTCTGCGCAAGTGTAACGAATGAGGCAAAATTACGAACACACTATGATATGTGTCAATTTTAATAACTCATAAAAATTCTACTCGATATTTTTTTATTTTAAATGCGGAAACGAGTTTCTACGCAGGTGTAACAAATGAGGCAAAGTTACGAAAACACTATAAGTGTCAATTTTAACGCTCCCAATGCAGCTTGATATGTTGAGACAAATTTTCGAAACCTTTTTTCGCCGCTGCCAAAACTCGAAACTCCAACTTGGTGAAAAACTGCTTGTCTGCGCTGTCAATCCCTTATTTTGATGACTCCGTGGCGCAGTTGCCAAAGTATTGGCTTCGACGTCGGGTGTCGTGGGTACGATTCCCACACGGGACAACTATTCGTGTGACCCACAGATTTCAGTTGTTTCGCATCTGGATGTTTGTCCGCGTGAAATTTATGTTTGTAAAACGTCGTTGCAACACAGGATAATGTTACCCTAAAGTAAGGGCAACGTTTTAAAAAAAAATCCCGTGGCCATTCGAAATCGAACCCGATGTCTGTTCTGGACTGGTCTGAACTGGGCCGTATCGCCGTGAATAAATAAACCATTTAGCGGCGTCATTCCACTACAATGCGGCGTACTTAAGCCCCGTGAACCCGTAAGTATCATGCTCGTTTCATTCAATTTCACAATGCCCTAATCTAATTATACAGCGCCGAGACGCATTATGGACGGCCAGCGCGGCTGTCGCAGTTCTTACGTGAAGGTGGAAAACAGATAGTTGACCTAAAAGTGATCTGATACCACCATCATCGTCCATTTTCTAAATAAATAAAATGACACAGGTCTGCCGCTGTACGGCCATCACGGATAAATTGGAAATATTTCAATAAATTCTTCAGAATTTTATTTCTTAATCACTTAAAATTCTTAATCACTCATTCGCCTAAAAGAAAATATTGTGATATATTCGTTTAATGTAACGTTATAATAGTTTAAAAAAAACATTGTTTTTATGAGCAGCATTTGTTCAGTGGAGTATGTTTTCTTGCCGTGCTAGATAAACATCTTATATAGATGTATTTTATCTACCGCTTTGCGAGCATCACAGAAAAACTATGGAATGGATTTCAATTAATTCTTCTACACTTGGCCTTTATCTAAAAGAAAATATCGTGATATCTTCATTTAAAGTACAGTTTAATAAATTTTTTTGACGTTTCACAAGATGGCGGCGTTGATACCGATTTGGAATTCGCGCCAAAAAATCTGCCACTAGGATTTTTTTGTAGTGTTTGCCACTCTTTAGCGCTGTAGGACACCCAGAAGATGTCGTAGACCTATTGCATCGGGGTTATTTTAAATATAATAAGCAATGTAACCAAGTTGAGTGTATCAGCTAGTCCACAATATCAGGAAAGTTCAGTGCTTTGTCAGCTTTTGTAAGGACTCTCCGGAGGGCACTTGCTGACGAAAGGCAAATGTAGACTTCTACTGTGAAGCCGGAGGTACCGCAGCTGAGCCAGCCATTTTGTTGAAACTTGGCCGAACTCAGCTAATTTACTTTTCTTTATTTGAGCAGGTGGTAAGCGAGCTGGCTGTTCACCTGATGTTAAGTTATAATCGCCGCCCATGGACATTAGCAACACCCGTAGACTTGCAGACGCGTCGCCACCTTTCAATACAAAACAAACATTTTGTAAAAGCTACCTTAAAGCCAAGGGCCTACTATAATGTCCAAGAATACATTGAAGACAAGGATGTGTGGAAATTACTCTTGCTGCACTTGCAAGACCCCTGGCTGCTGCTGATTTTATACCTAAACAAGTTTGTATAATTCGCACCCTGCGTAGAACAACATGACATCTGCAAAATTGTAATTGTTCAGGACGGCCGATTCAAATTATTTTTTTCTTTTTGGTTATAGTTTTCTTATACATAGCAGTTTCTAAAAACTGATAGGTCACAAGTTCATATAAATGCACGTTTATTAACGTTGTTCAACGGAACATTCCAAAAAATAATAGGTCACACGTTCATTTATAACGTTGTTCTACTAAAAATTCAGAAAATATGTATGACATAAGCGCATGTAGCGCGGTTTTCAACGAAAAATTCATAAAAAAGTGGGTGACTGTACAATAATTATCAATTGACTCTAATAGAGTATTATACACTCGTCTATTACATTTGTAAGCTTAGTCTAGTCAGTACAAAAAAAAACAGTGTCTAAACGTACATATGTCCTTGTACTGCGGAGCACAAATCAGATAGAACGTTGTTCTATTCTGAATCTCAATATCTATAAGTCAGTCTAAAAAAAAAAAAAATGTTATTTGAAAGCGTAGACAAATAATTAAGACTTTCCCACGATAAAATCAAATTCGTTCTATGTGACCACAGAACGTTATTCTACGCACGGTGCGAAATGCATCACAAAAAAAAATTCAAAAAGAACAAGACCGCAGAGTTTCTTGCCGGTTCTTCTCTGTTCAGGTCTAGATTAGTAAACCGGTGGTAGATTGAGCCGGTTGATGGTAGGTTAAGCCTATATAGAATAAAAATTATTTGACTTGACTTTAAAAAAAATCTGGCCCCGGCTACCTCACTCACCAGACGAAACGCAGGACAATAAGACTTACACTTCACGCTGGTCTTCTGTGAGGTCGTGGTACTTCCTCGGGCGGACCTGCCCCTTGTAGGCCCATGAAACAGTTCGCTGTTGCGTGGCCCTACCACTACTGCTTGTAGATAAATGTGTTGTTGTGTTCACTATTGCCCGGTTCCTGTATTCGACGAACGGCCGTTAGCTACATACCTTCGTAACTTTCATAACGACTTGTAGATTAAAGGAACGCTAGTAACCCACCTTCCGTAGGTAACCGCCTCGTTTTGTTAATATAGAAACCGGGCGTACACGTCTTTTATCTACAAGCAGTTTTGAAAGCTACAAAGCCATGTAACTAACAGTCGTTCGTTGAATATAGGAACCGGGCATATGTTGATTCACTCTCAACGGGTTAATCTGATCCACTTGTATGATGCCGAATCGACATTCTGGTTCACTGCATTAGTAACCAGGTCGAATGGAATATCCTGGGGGGGGTCAGAAGGGCGCTCCTAAATTTGCTAGCTAATCGAGTTCTCTACGTGCGCTCACCGTGATTAGATTGAATAGTACAAGGAAAACAGTCGGTAAAATGCATTAACCGATGAAAACTGAATCTATTTTTAAGATTAGTTTTATCTTTAGTGCATATCTGCACTCACGTCAAATTCAAATATCTTACTTTTGCCATTCATATAGACCATATCATTCAATGGCAGAATCAAACAAGCCAGGAACCTTGACACGACAAACATAAAAACATTAATTGTATCATCATATAGGTAGATAATAACAACCATTACATAGCTGACCACTACATGGCTAAGAACGAAATGAAATGTCAGAACGAAACCCACGATTCTAGCTATCTATAACTATGGCATATATAGCTAGAAACGTGGGGTAGTGTAAGAATAGGCGGCATCTTTGCCGGCTGTTTATGTATATATTTATATGTATTCAATTTCCAAAAGAGTATGTTTAAACATATTTATCAGCGGTAGCTGGTAAGTACCAGTAGATAATAGTACAAGCTTTGCTTAGTTTAAGACTATTGATTTCCTGTTTTTACGCGAATATTATACAACGTTAAAAGAAACTATTAATACTAATTTTATCGCGTTTAGTTAGATTTTTAAATTCTCAACGTTTTGAGCCCTCTCCGACGTTCGTGGTCACGGGACAGATTGTTTTGTTTCACTTCAACAGTGGACTCAAACAAGGCTGAAATGAATGAATGAATAATGAACATTTTGTAAAAATATGTCCTGAAAAAAGACCAGTCCTCGTGGTACTTCAATCACGGTCTATTCCTGCAGAAATTATCGCCGGGATTGTATCTCGTATCGAGATTTCCCATAATCCAAGTCGTGGATTATGGAGTCCCGATGGGCACACTGCCGTGGGGGCCCGTGTAATCATGACGTCACGGCCACTGCGGCCGGGCGGGCGGCGCGACGGCGCGCCAAGTGTGCAACGGCCAAGTTGGAACGGCCGATTCGTTGAGAGGCCAACACACGCAAACAGCAATCATATGACTCACATCTTAGTACTTACAATGTTGCCAGTTCGCTTTGTGGAACGAGAATTATTATCAGAACTTTGAATTAATATTTGGCAACATCTTTAACAAAAGAGTAATATTTCGGAGGGCATGATATAAATAACACTAGGGTTATTTATATCATGCCCTCATTCAGATGTATTGAAGAGCAGAATTACCTATAGTTATATAGACGGGAACCTGCCAAGTACGCTTTGATATTCCCCTACCGAGGCACAAATCATAATACTTTGACTTGGGCATGTTGAATATAAAGTAACTTTCGACGTACTTTTCTTTTTGTTACGAATGGGTTTTTTGAGGTTTCCAAAAGGGTTATGGAAATTGAGATAAAAGGAAAAAGTTCCATATTAAAATTAAGATAGAACTATAATCTCAAAGATCAGAATGATCAATTCAAACGGTCTTATTCATAATAAGTTATCGGAGGTTTAAAACCTCGCTAAAGATAGCTAGATTATCAAAAAATCTTATTCATAATCGTTCTATAACGCTAAAACGTTCTACAACTCTCCGATAAAGTGTCTTTGACATAAACAAGCTAGGACCCTACTATAAACCTTCGATAAACATATAAAACGTGTAAAACATGGCGTATTTTGGTCAGCTGATTACTGACGTTTGTAATGACTTCTTTTAAATCATTCCACGCTGCCATCTTCGTTGCATTGGAGATCGGGTCGGTGTTTTTTAAACGGTTTTATTTAGCTCGACCCGTACGGAATTTGTTTGTTTATTTATTTGGGTCAAAATTAGAAATTGAAATTTAAGCACCTTGCCGTTGTCAGATTGATCTGAAATTTGGTACACACATTTAATTTAGATGACAATACAATATTAACAAAAAAAAATTAACAAAAAAAAAACATAAAATAAAACCGTTTAACTTAAAAGTTTTTTAAAGTAATTATTTCGTTGGTTTTGGATAACACCCGCTCCTTCACCAAATCAATCATTCAAAATAATCTTCGAAACGAAAACAGTAAATTTTAGTAGGTAATGCATGCATAAAAAAAATTACAGTGCGAAGCTCTAGGACTTGCGAATATTACAAAATTGTAACACCAACTTTATCTTCCTCAAGCCAATTTTCACTACAATAATTTATTTGATTTTTTTTTTGGAGGCCAAAGACTCCTAATAAATAACAACAGGAAAGTTGACACGGATCAGGATCAATATGTTTGACACAAGTCAAGATAGTATTTTTTTTAATTTGTAGCGATCCATAGATAAAAGCTCATGAAACCGTTCTTTTATCATTCAAATTTCACCATTTTTCTACAAAATGGCAACAATATGTTCAATAAAGATATTTTAGTTATCGGAGGTTTATCAAACGCTTATGAATAAAGATTTTTAAGGGTGGTACCATGATAAAGATACCCAGATCTGATGATGGCATCCCAGAGAAATCTTGTAGAGAGTGTTTGTAGCGTGACCATTGAAAACAAAACCACTGTAAGCTGATTAAATTTTAACCTTAACCACACACTCAATGTTTGTGTTTAACAAATGCAATTTAATTCTCTATGTTATTTATTTATTTCGTTGTTCAGTTGTGCATATAGCCTATTTCAACAAAATGTACATAATTGTTAATTAAACTTATCGTTTCCAATTTCATAACAAAACCTTTAAACATAAAATAATGTAAGCATATTGTACTGATTACGAGTAAATTGAATGCACTATGTTTTTTATTTACTGTGCTTCGCAGAAGCTTTTACCGCTACGGCGCGAGATTTAAATTGCATTCTTTGTGTCTATGAATATGCGTAAAAGGTTTAACGTTTCATCAGCGTGCAAAATAGATTGAACAAGTAAAAAGGATATGTCGAATAAAATGCAGCTATATTTTATTCACCTCATGTTATTTACATAAGCAATGCACTTTGCTTAGAACATTTTTACTCCTCTGCTGTATCTAAAAGACGAGCCTAGGCGGCTTTTCGAATTTAGAAAATAATAAGAAACCAAACTCCCATTTTAAAGAGATTGAAAGATGAAATAACCTGGACAACATTTAAAGTTAATTAAAGTACAATTTAAAAACAAAAATGTATGTATCTGGCAACAAGTGCTTTATTACAATTACTGAGAATTATTTACTTATTTGCACACTTTATTGTACTAACAGATACAACCGGCGGGCTTAATACCATAAGGCATTTTCTACCACCTACCCGGAAAGTTAGTAAAGGAGAAGTGTAGGTGCTAGCTAAATAGGGTAAATATAGTATATAATATGTACAGGGGAGGTAGGCACCATTCGTACGGGGAGCAAATACGTACATTAGGTTAAAACACAAAGGACAAGCTAACGGACGTTTCTTTTTAATTTTTCAGTAACAGTAATTTTTTGATTAATGTTTACGTGCAGCATTACACTAGATATGACAAATTATGTTTCGACACCGTTTTTCTACAGGTAACTAGTAAATATCTTTAAGATATGTTTATAAAAACTAATTATCTAATTTGCATATGGATATAAGAAGAGGTACATTCGTAAGCATACGAAGGTGCCCCATGCCGATTGTTCATGTATATTTTATCATAATATGTATTTAATATTCTTCTTGAAAGGATAATGGTGCTAAATTATAAACCTATAAAAAATATAATGTAAGAAAAGTATTTTAATAATTTGTTAACTTGAAGATTGATTTATGTATAATTTTTGTTGACTACAAGAAAATTCATTAGTATTAGTGATTATTACTCAATTAATGACAACACTAATTAAGTCAAATCAAATTATTACTGATGGTCTTCCAAAGCATAAAAAAACTAGCAACCAAATTGTCAATGTTAGTATCTTTGCCGATTATTCATTGTTTTTGTGAAAAACTCACACGTTCCAAACAATGTTAATGTCAACTTTTGCTATTGATGAATAATATCATGTTACCAGTTGCCTATGTGTTGCATGAAGACATTTTTTTTTTCAGGGTAACATTTAACTATTGTAGGGCTACGCAACAGTCTTCGCTGTTGCACGAACGGGCAGGTCCACTCGGGATAAGTACCACGACCTCACATAAGACCGGCGTGAAGTGGAGGTGTTATAATTCAGCGTTTCGTCTGGTGAGTTAGTCGGGGCCAGCTTTATTAAAAAGTGGCAACACATGTTCTACTATACGAGGATTGTATATGTCCAGGGGCGGTGGTGATCACTTAACATTAAGCGAATTGTCAGCTCTCTTGCTACCTTCTCCGATAAAAAAGGGGAATATCTGCAACACGACGTACATGTTAAATAGTTCGTTGTTACATGCATTACTTTTGATATACCCTTCGATCGGGGAGGAAGACAGCATTGTGTGACTGAGAGGGCTGATTCTCTCAAAGGAGTCAGCTCAGGACATTGGGACATCCGAACTTTGCGGGCTTCTGGACCTACATCGGAACGCGACTACTGAAAATATTGAGGCCTTGAACAATTACATGTTGCATACACATGTTGCCTCTGCCTTGACAAGAATATTAATTCCTCATTTGGAACGACATAATCGTCACTTAAACTACTTCTTAAACAATCGTTGATTAGTTTTTTTATTGCAAATAGTGTGGTTACCTTTCGTACGAATTTTTACATTATCCCTGGTATGGAATATTTACAAATTACAAAGGCTAATACCACGATTCGCATCAATTATTTAATACATGCTAATATTACGAGTATAAATAACTCTGCCAATAAATTTACAAACAACTTCCCGTTTATTTGTATATGCACAGCCCGGAAGTGACCACGCTGAACTCGTTAATTAATATTGAACACCCTTGATTCGATTTCCTGTTGCATCCGTTTCGAAGCAAGCGTTCAGTTAATAATTTATGGTAACATCCGCTATATTTAATAGTACCTACCTAAAATATGTCAGTAACTATTTTTGACGACAACATGTTTAAATGTACTGATTTGCGCGCCGTAATTCCATCAGCTTCTGTTTTGATTTGTTTTTTGTTTTTATGTGGACAACTTTGTATAGGATAATATTATCTTTTTGGAGGAACCTTTCAAATGCGCAAACTTTACATGCGTAAACATCTAGAGATAGATACGCCATCTCCCTCGATACATTGTGACGAATAACGTTTGCTATATCATTTCAATAATTATGTTTCTCACTTATGATGAAAGATAACCAAATAATTTAAAAATTATTGTTTTAAAATGTTTTATTAATTTATTTATAGATATGAGTATAAAAACAGTCGTCTATTGACAATCTGTTTAGATTCTTTACATATTATAAAACAAAGACGCTCCCGATGTTATGAACTATACAACGGATTTAAATGCTGTTTCGGCAATAGATAAAGCGATTCAAGCTGAAGGTTTTTATGTAATATACATACATAGTATAGTTGAGAAAAGCTGAATAATTTAATATCTACATTGCACCCGTGCGATGCCGGGGCGTGGCGCTAGATAATATTTTATAATAGCAAATGTTTTCAAAATTCTAAATTCATTATGTTTGCTGACGACCTAAAATTTTACAGGAAAACAAATTCAACTGACGACGAAATATTGTTACAAACAGATTTGGACCCTCTAGTATCTTGGTGCAAGTCCAACGATATGGCCTTAAACGCTACCAAATGCTATGTTGTTCGCTTCACCCGAAAAAAGGTTTCGCTTCCTAGAACGTACTGTGTGAATGGCACTTTACTGGAAGAGGTTGACAACATTCGTGATCTCGGCGTAACTCTCGATAGCAAACTGCAGTTTAATAAACATATAGAAAACATAGTTAAAAAAGGATTAAAAACTTTAGGATTTGTGCTGCGTAACTGTAAGGAATTTAGGAACCCTATGACCAAAATTGCACTATACACCGCTCTGGTGCCTAGCAGCCTGGAATACTGCAGTGTTGTGTGGAACCCACACTATGATATTTATGTCAAACGCATTGAGAACGTACAAAAGAGATTCTTGTGGCTATGAAGATCGTTTGGACCACTTTAAACTCAAATCTCTCTTTGTCCGTAGAAAATTCATTGATATTATGTTACTGTTTAAACTAATCAACGGTCACAGGGACACAATTAATCTGCTGTCTAAATTATCTATTTGTGTACCTAGGAAATTGCCAAGATCACTAAAATATGTTCCATTTGTACAAAAGGGAGCAAGGTCTAATTTGGGGCATAACTCACCACTAAATAGGATAACAAGAAGTTACAATGATGTTCATAATAAATGTATTGATGCTGACCTAATTGACCACGGTGGTAAGAAGGTAATGAATGCTAAAACAGCAGCCATCGATATTCACAAACAGTTTATATGTATTCAAGAAAAATATTGCGAAATGCTTAGTATAAATTTATATCTTTTTTATGTTATTTTTATGTCGACTGTTGTTAAAATTTTATTATTGTTAAAAAATTAATATTGTTTATTCCAATGTTATTAATTTATTATGTAATCAAAATATTTCACAGACGTTTACTTTTACTCCTATGTTTATTATAACTTTTTAGATTTCACCTTCATATGTGTATAATGTAATGAATTGTGCTTTTTTTTGGATTGATTTGAATTGTATTAGTTTAATCGTTGAATTTTCAATGCTTAAATAATCCTGTTTCTCATGCAAATGTCGTATACACCTATAATTGAGGTGGCACTTAACATGAATATGTTTTTCCGTATAATTAGTGTACACTTAAATTTTTTCAGTGTCCATTTCGTTGGTATATCAAATAAATAAATAAATAAATAAATAAATATCATGAAATTCAAATTGCCACCAAAACTAATAAAACACTTAATTTTTTATTGATAAAAATCAATAAACAACTTTATCATCATAACATCTCTACAATAAAAAACTTTAATGTGTTTTAAATTATACATTTTTGTGGATAAATGAATTCGGCGTTGCGGGATCCGAACCTTGGTGTTCTGATTTTGCGGCTCGACACTTTACCAACTTAGCTAAGTGACTGATGACCTCACAGCGCGAAAGTCTTGACATCTATCTTCATTTGTTTTATTGCATTTCTAGCATTGCTTGGCGCCATCTAGTGTGCATCCTTTACAAAATACAACACCTTTCAAATAACATTTAACTATGAATGCGAGAGATATCAACACTGCTTTCAAATTCTATAACCTACTAGCTGCCCGGCAAAGGTTGTTGCGCTTTTTATTTTTAGTGCTAGTCTCTGCACTCAAGATGAAACTTTAAATTATAAATTGTAGATAAATTAACAAAAACTTTCGGCGTTGGGGGATTCAAACCTTATATTATTCTACCTTATTATACCAATCAAATATGAGCTATATATACTGAGCTAAAGCAAATATATACTGAGCCGTGATATCTCTGTGTCCGGGCACTCGCCTTTAATTCAATATACTCGAGTAACCTGAGTTCGATCCCCGGTGCCGGCACCAATGAAGTTTTTAACTTTAAGTGCCGACTTATCACGTGCTCCGCGGTGAGGGAAAACATCGTGACGAAACCTGCATATTTTCGAAATAATAACAAAAAAAATTTTTCGAAGTTATGTGAAGTCTGCCAATCCGCAGTGGGGCCGCATGGTGGACTATGCCCTGATACCCTCTGTATAGAGGAGGCCTTTGCCCAACAGTGGGAGATGTGTATAGGCTGTTACTTTACTTTCATACCAATATATATTGTAACCTTGTAATTATAAAAAATTATATTGACTATAATAAATTATATTATACTTAATAAGCATGGAAATTTTTATGTTACGTGTAGGGAATACGAAAGTGGCTTATTTGCCATTGTTTAATTTTCAGAACGTATTGCTATATTGTTAAACGAAATAATTTTAAAACTAGTAACACTATTGACAAGCTGACTTGACAATCAGCTTTCCGTCAGTAATTTATTATTATTCTTCTATACTGTAATACCCTAAATTTTTGGAGTAAATTACTCCTTCGTTAAATTCGATGTCATTTACTCTGGTGTTAAGTATTTACAAATTTGAAATTATAACTTTCGGAACCCATTAAGGGGCCTTGTTGTGTGTTTATGGTGAAACTCGTACTATATGTCTTCCCGTTATGGATCCATTTACAACCGAACAAAACGAAAGTGACTAGTTGTACGTGAATTATATATTTAATATTCTGGCTGGAATACTCGTAACGCGTTGGAAAAATGTCGCAGACTGTTAGACGTGCCATTGAAGGACGGTATCCGTCTTGCTATTTACCAAATAGAATTAAAGAAAGAAGAGCGAAAGCTAGGGCATTGAGGTAAACCAGTTTTGTTTATTAATATGCTACGTGTATTGCTCTCATTTCCAGATCCCAAAAATAAATATTTCTATAATTTTCTCTACAGTTTTGTCAGTCTTTAACTTAGTAAACAAAAGCTAATTGCTGGTTGTGTGTGTGACTGCTATGTTGTCGATATTATATATACATTAAATGAGTGAAGGAATGTTAAATCGAAAAGAATTAGGTGATAATCATGTTTATCAGTAGAATATCAGATAATATTCAATAATCACAACATATGAACATTTATGATTTTTGTCATTTTGATAAATATGTTTAATGGCATGTTTATGATTGAAAAATAGAAAATTTTCTTTGTTGTATATATTATATAATTGATATAGTCAAGTTAACTTTTATATGATAAAGTCATATGATAAAGGCCTATAATTAATGAATCAAAAAAATCTCTCAGCATTAGGATCAACAAGTTTTTTGCTGTTTATTAATCATAAAAATATATATTATTTAAGTCTAAATATAAATTTAAAATAAAAATGTACTTCTGGTTCAAAATTGATACCTGACTCAATCAATCACATTTTTATTTAACATATTCAATAAAATCAATACAAAGTTTGCACTTACATATTTACATTACTAACCTTACATCTTAATTATCAATACTACTATTTAGTTTCTTTTTCGGTTAAAATTACTTGTATTATTTAATTAATTTTGCTCATTAATGTCTTCACTTATTAAAGAAATACCTGACAGTTACAGGTAAAACAGAACCTACAGTTTCAGGCAATCATTTTTCATCACCTTTCAGGCTACAACAACAAAGTAAGCCAGACAAGCCGGAGGACTTTGTCTGCTACTCGGACAGTGATAGCGAAGAGGAGACCCCAGCACAACAGCATCGGATACTTTCCACGTCATACAACTTTGTGGACTATGTTCGCTCTAGAGAAATCCAAGCACCTGAGGTAGTTACAGATATAACTTTCATCATATTTATTTCACTGACAAGAAAAGCACAAGGTCATCCGAGTTAAGTACAAAACTGGCATGCTGCGGCATGACGTCTCTGAATTGGTATGCAAATCTAAATAACAGTAATTTTTCCATGTCAGAATATATCAAACATAATAATTGCATGATTTATGTAAAAGAGGTTGAGTAGTCCCAAACAACCACTGCTATCTAGACTAAAATGTCATTTTGCATATTATAATTATGAAAATTTTGCAATTATTATGGAAAACAACAATGAATGCACAAGAATTATCAAATTTGTCAGCTTTAACCTAAATAGATGTTCAATTAAGGAGACTTAAACAACTATGAAAAAGCTTGGCATTTAAATAAATTACCTCTCATATTATAAATCATCAATATCAGTTAGATTAAAATGAACATTGCTATCCAAATTGTATAACAAATAATATAGATTAGTACCAAGGATGTTTGATTTACATTAACATGTACACTTCTTTGCAGAACTACTTCAAGAGTTATTCTATCTATTGATAAATTTATATCCATAAATTAGTGATATTGAACAATACATGTATGATTTCTTTTCAGCCGCGTTCGGTTGATCCGTCATACGCGACACGCCATATGCTCACTCATGACATGTTCCGTGAAACACCTGTCAGTCTCGGCAACATGAACAAGGTCTTCTGCTCACAATGGCTCTCCGACAGGCAGGTCGTCTTTGGGACTAAGTGCAATAAGGTATGTAATACTATCTAACGCTATTAAATCATCTTACCTATTAAAAATACTGGTTTTCAATAAATGTTGCATGGCCCTTCAATTCCAGTATTGGAAAAAGAAATTGATATTTGACTTAAGTGGACTACTCCCATTTCAGTTGATGGTGTACGACGTGCGGTCAAGGTCGCTGGACGCGATCCCAACCCTGAGGCCCCGGGCGCCCTGGCCTGGTGCCGAGCACCAGACTGGGATCCATGCACTGCAAATCAACCCCTCCAGGTCTTGCCACCTAACGCCTCCTACACACCAATCTCTAATTACTGAGACTCCAAACTCACTAGATCATCCCTGCCATTCTGCTTGTGATAACTTGAGACAAATAACACATACAAGGCATTCCACATAAAAGGAAAGGCTGGGCAAAGGTCTCTGTACAGAGGGTATCAGGGCATAGTCCACCACGCGGCCCCACTGCGTAATGGTAGACTCCACATAACTTCGAAATATTACTTTTTTTTTTTTTATTTCAAAAATATGCAGATTTCCTCACGGTGTTTTCATTCGCCGCCTCATTGATGCCGGTAACAGGGATCGAACTCGGGTTTCTCGAGTATATTCAATTAAACGCGAGCGCCTGGACAATGAGCGATCACGTCCATTCCATATTCATAAACAAAAGAATTCAATGTTCGTACCTAGTAGTAGTTGCTATAGATCAGAAAGCTTCCGTGCCAAAGTTTCGTGAATAATTGAAAGAATCAGCGTACATTTACCCTTTAATGGTTAATACACGAGGCTTCAGTAAAATGCATGGTTAGCTTAAAGTTTAAAAACGTAACTCCTAATAAAATTCATATTCATACCTAATATACTGTCATAGGACCCTTGAATTGTGGTAGAGTACATGATAAATGCAGTTCCATGAACGATATTCACTTGATTATATATTTATATAATCAAGTGAATATCGTATATATATGATATTCAGGTCAATTGTCTACTCATTTGATCCCTTATAAGTCTTCAAGCATTCAGTACAAATTTATATAAAATCATGAAACAAAGTACAAAAGAATTTTAGTCCAATATGTCCCACTGCTGGGAAACTGGATGGACCTGCTCATTGAAGCAACAGCAAACTGTTGCTTGCCCCACCACAATATTTATGTATGGTGAAGTGTGTACCATTGTTGAATTTTGCCTTCCAGAACACTGTTGGCTACCGGTGCGCGCAACTCCTGCGAGCTTGCCATATACAGTTTACCCACGCTCGATCCGGTCTGCGTTGGCGAAGCGCACAAAGACTGGGTAAGGTGCTGTATGTGGTATTGGGGCTTCCAGCCACCAGATTTATGAAGGGCCACGCAACAGTCTCCGCTGTTGCACGAATGGGCAGGTCCGTCCGGTTAGTACCACGACCTCACGGTGAATGTTACGTCATTATTTCACTTTATTCAACTCCGTTCAGTCTACAATGTCGTAGAGTCACACGGTAATTTTTCGTGTTGCACTAACCTCGCACGAGAGCAACATCTGATGGAAGTAAGGTAACCAGGGCTAGAACGTGTCTCGTAAACGTTGGAACTGCACAACCTAACGGGTGGCTGCAATAATCAATTAACACATGGTTAACCACTGGGTCAATTTCCATCTATAATAATAACATTTTTGATGACTCCGTGGCGCCAAGGTATTGGCTATGGCGTAGGGATTTCGTGGTTCGATTCCCACACGGGACAACTATTTGAGCGACCTACAGATAGTTGTTTCGATTCGTTTTGATCTGGATTTTTGTCCATGTGGAATTTATGTTTGTCAAACGGCCTTACAACACAGGATAATGTTATCCTAAAGTGAGGGCAGTGTTTTTAATTAAGAAAGCCCCTCGTCGAACATAAAGGACAAAGTGTCTGCACGTATGATGAATGATCAGCTCTTGCGGTGTCCGCCCCCAGATCCTGGACATGTGCTGGCTGGACGACGAGTTCGTGGTGACGGGGTCGCGCGACTCGAAGCTGGCGCTGTGGAGGGCGCAGCCCGGCGCCGAAGAGGGGCCTGCGCCCCGCCACGGCTACGTGGCGCCGCTGGCCGTGCGCGACTGCCGCGCCGGTGAGAGCCATTCGGTGACAGACATAAACACTTTCGCCTTTATAATAATTACATCGCCACATACATAGTATAAAACGAAGTCGTTCCGCTATCTATCTCTCCCTATGTGTGCTTAGATCTTTTCAACTACGCAACGGATCTTGATGCGGTTTTTTTATTAGTAGTAGTTTATTTATATGTATAATACATTGCACCCGTGCGAAGCCGGGACGGGTCGCTAGTATTACACATAACATTATCCTGTGCTCAGAGGACTGTTTATGTGGCAAATGAGCTCGCAATTCATTTATTTATTTATCACCAACAAAGAACACACCGTAACAGAGTAAATAAACAAGGTTTGCAAAAAAGTGACGAGTGGTACCTTAATTAGACGTAAAAACTACTTTCTAACAGACAGTAGAGACAAAACCAAAAAACTATTACAAAACTAAAGGTGAAATACGAACATTATAATAATACAAGCCTTAAACTAAAATACAGTAAAAATACAGTATATAAAGTGTGTTACAAAAAAAATATGTTACAATAAAAATTCATTTGATGTGATAACAGCCGCCCATGCTTTGCATTGGACCTGCCCATTTGTGTAATAACTAAAGCTATTGCAAGGCCCTAACTTTATATGTATCTGCAACAAAATCCCAGAAAATGTTAAAAATGTATCAGTTGCTAAATTCGTAATTATTAATTAGTATAGCTTAAATTGGTAAAAAACCAAAATATTAGCGATTAATTAAGCGAAACGTTAGTAGTAGGCGGTAGTATTGTGACTGTCACTAAGCGAGTGTAACACTTCTCACATTGACTGAAGATATTTGAATTTGATTGGCCGTGCCATTATGAAATGTTAACCGAATACAACTTTGTCTGTCCACTTAGGTCAGAAGGTGAGAGCGCTGACATTCAACCAACGCTGGCGGGAAATAGCCGCCCTGACCCTGAACGGCTACATCCACGTGTTCAACGCTGAGACCTTCCGCCAGACGCTGTCAAGGAAACTGCCCTCGTGCCAGGACCTGGTCTGCCTTGCCACCCAGGTGACATCTTATATTGTATTTGTATTTCGTTTGAAAGGGGTTGGGTAGCAAGTCTAAATTACCACTGCGACCTATAAAGATCTTTTTTTTTATTTGATGACTGCATGTCACAGTTGTCAAGGTATTGGCTTCGGCGCCGGGGGTCGTTGGTTCAATCTGGGGAAGTAACACAACCTCATAGAAGACCGGCACGGTTTTATATTAATATGTCATAAGATTTAAAATATCTCATTACTTATTATTATAAAATCAACTACTCTTTTGTCTGGAAACTGGCCGTGCACTCGAGTGATCTCTAGCAGTGTCCTTTTCAACATTTAATTTTCCCAATTAGATGACATAATGTCCGCTGTGCCATTATATTAACCTGTCACCACATCACTGCTTCCCATCAATATACTTTAGCTCTCAGCGACCTGTAGCAGCACCTTTCGACGTTTTGAAGGAAATGTGTGAAAATGACTTTTACGTATTTTGTGTAATTATATAAGTACAAGAAAAGATAACAAGACAGCGGAGTTTCTCGCCGGTTCTTCTCTGGACAGGTCTACTTTAGTGAACCGGTGGTAGTTAAGCCTATATTGAATAGAGAATCTTTGACTTTGACCCTGATTGTGACCGTTTGCACGTCGCAGCAGGAGAGCGGCATGTACGCCATCGGCTGCAAGTCCTACACGCTGCTGCTGGACTGCAGGACCCTGCAGTCGATCAAGAAGATCACGTCCAGGTACAACGGGTGTGGCATCCGCTCGGCGAGCTTCCGCGGACAGATGCTCACCATCGGAACCGGACTGGGTGAGACATATCGCTGACTTTCGACCAGGGATGAAAAAACTTTTATTGGCAAAGCTGTCGTCTAGTTTAAAATATTTCACTATAAAATTTTGTGTGAAAAAGTTTTCGCTTGCTGTAAAATAAAACTCTAGATAACATAAATATTTGTGTAATATACAAGGGCGAGTTTGGCCGTCTTATTGTTACGTAAATAATGCCACACGAAAGTTTTAAATAAATTTATTACATAACTATTGCTTAAAAATGTAATAAAAAGCAAAATAGACAAAATTACGTTGAGGTTTGTGTCGGTGTAAAGCTAAGCCTTTTAGCTCAGTTTCAAGATCGACGGGGGCGTATCCCGGAGAATACAAGTTCAAATCCTCGGAGCGGCGAAAAACTTCGTCCATTTTACTACAAATTTTAAAATTTCACTCGGATGTAAAAAGCTTTTCAAATAAAACATCTGTTAAAGAAAAGTGCAAAACGAGGCCATTCACACAATGTTAAGTGGTTGTAAAGTGTAATTAATAATAATAATTGTAAAAAAACTTGTATATTGTATTATAACTTATTTATATATCTTACTGCTGGACACTATGTGGATTGGCTGACTTCACTTATCTTCGAAGTTTTTATGTTTTTTCCTGTTCTAATGTTCCCTTTAGTTTCAACTCAACATTCAAGTATTTATGCAATTTGACGTGGATAGTTCAAAAATGGCGTACAATACTATTCCAGGTCTGCTAATGTTCTACGACGTGAGGGCTGGCAAATATCTCGAGAGCAACATACACTCGTCCAAAACCGTCACTCTGAAGGCTTCCAGAGGCTATGTGGTGAGTCAAGTTGAGGGAAGACAATTTAATTTGAAATTAACTATCACAGTTTCCTTTAACAACTGTCTATACATACAGGGAGGCTTTTGTAAGCGTATCCATTTTTTTTTTAATTCAATTCTAGACATAAATAATGTTATATAAAAAAATATAAATATTTTTTAACTTATCTCAAAAAGTGCGTGATTTATGGGCAACTCATTTATTTTACGCGCAATCATTTTTAACTAACACGCACACAAGTTCGTTTCAAAAGTATACGACGCATTTATGAATGACTACCGCATTGTCAGGAAGTTCTGTTTTTTAGGGCGTAGAAACGCATTTTTTTGAAATTTGAAGTGTAAACGATTATACTACCGAGTCTGAACCTCCTATGTGAATTTGGGGACCTTTAGAAAAGCCACCCTGTATAAATGACCCTTATACTTTTTATGGCCCCTCCAACGCTTTGATACTGGTGCACCTTTACCTTACACTTAAGACCTCTCTTTCCAACTGAATCCACCCCCCCCCCCCCCCCCCCCTTATTTCTATCAGCTGCCCTTGCCTTCCGAGCGTGTAATGAAACTTCCCCGTGTAATATAGTCTCCGCTTCCAGTTCCCCGACGAGGAGGCGGACGGGCTGAACCAGGTGAAGTACGTGCCGGCCATCTACACGCACTGCTACGACGACAGCGGCACGCGCATATTCACCGCGGGCGGGCCCCTGCCCGCCCCGCTCATCGGCAACTACGCGGGCCTGTGGCAGTGACGGTCGCCGCTGCCACCGCTGCCACCGCTGCCACCGCTGCCACCAAATGCAGTCAGTGTCAACAGACCCGATGGAGTACAGACTCATGATAAATGTGTTTTGTGATATGTGTAATATGTGTAGTCAGCATCAACGAATCGTGACGTGAGAGGCTTTCGCGACTAACGTGCTTGTGACTCGTGAAACATAGTCACCACCTCCTTCTGGCGAAAACGCCTTGTGCGATCTGTATAACGGATACGCTCCGGTTGCAAGAGGAGTAGTCGTTTTTTGTATAATGTTTTTGTATAATGTAAGCGACAGGTGTCTCCAACCGATATAGATATTTGTGCTTACGATCAATGTATCGAAATGTGAAAGCTTCAACTCTCCGTGAAACACAAGTATTACACTTGAAACGGATTTTGTATCACCAAAACATACAAGTTGTTGTATTAGAATTTTTTTTTAATTAATGCACTGCATTTGAGTGATTGATAACATGTTAGGTGTTAATCACGTTTTTATTACACATGGCAAGTATTCTTAATAGTCTAAATATTACTTAGTTACAAATGATTTTGTAAATATTATTATTGATTTTCCTTAATCATATTGTCATATGTCATCAAATGTAATTTCTGTTCACTGAACACTTATCTACTAAGAGCCAATCAGTGATATGTCAACAACTGTGGTCAGTTTACTTCACACTAAATTAACTCTAGTATAACCTGAATAGTAGGAGTGTACTGAAGTTATTGAATTAAATATAAAAGCAATGAAAATTATGCAGAACTAATAACAACAATGAAATTCTTGTCTCTTTTTACACAATTAACTTGCTATTGCTATATAAATATCATGGCAGATGATTAAACTTTTAATGAAGTTATTAATTATGTTAGTACACATTTATGTTTAACACAAACCTAATTGAATGAAATCTTGGTTTGTTTGTTGTTGAATAAAATTTTTCATAATAAATTAAATATTACATATTAGCGGACACATTTTTACGCAACATTCTCTAGTTCCAAACTAAGCAACGCTTGTACTTTGGGTACTAGAAAAGTAATTAACATAGTTTTCTTTTGTTAATAAATACATATTATACACCTATAAACACCCAGACACTATAAAAACACTATGTTCATCGCACAATATTTTCCCAGTAGTGGGGATTGAACTCACACCCTCTGATGCAAGAGGCACATTCACTACTCCCCACGCCAATCGGATGTACATCTACTATTAAAAATCAATGTGAAATTGATCAACTCGCTACATTAATGTGAAGCAAGAATAGTATAGCCCGTAGGAAACATATTTAGGCTGAATATATAAAGACCAAATTTAATGACTACCATAGTATTGAGCGTTTGCAAGTTCAAAGATATAATACGAGTACAAATTTTGACATGCATGTTATATGTTTAACTTTGTACATTTTTGAAATTGTATTCTATTTAGGATCAATTTCATTTATAATTCTTAAATTGTATCATCAGTGTTGAGTACTGAGACTCTTAGATGTCATTATGTTTAATGACAAATTATATAGTCAATATTTAGCAGGTGAGGAGAAAAAAAAATATTTTTATATAAAAGCTATTAACATCTATTATATATCATATGCTTAAGCACATACCACTCTTGGCATTAAATCAAAACCTTTGAATATGACAGTTGAGAACTAGAACCATGGCTATCCACTTGAATTCTGCATCCCTTTCTACAATTCTAAATTAGACAGTAACAAGAAAAAAACTAAAGTAAAGAAATGAACCAGGTGAGAGAATTTTTCTTCTTAGATATTGATATAGATCCTTTGAATGTTAGTCTAGTTATTTCGACAGTCCGTATGAGTCGATCATAAAATGGATTGGGGGAATGCAAGGTTAGTGTTATAGTTAAGTCTGGTTCTAATGACTATTTAAGATGCCATACTACCTCATTATGACGCCCGTAAGGTCTATTGTGGTACCTTTGTAGCCTGGATGAAAGCGGTTTGCTTGTAAGGATTATAAAATTTAAATTTAAGGTTTTCACACTGAGTTTCTAGAGAAAGTCTTAAGCAGCAACCCAATGTGAAAACTTGAGATTGAATTTTTACCCAAAAATTTATTAAGGAAAACACATTACTGTGAAGGTAAAATATTTGGTATATTTGTATTAAACATTTTAATGACATATCGGAGATTAGTATCGCTTAGATCGCTAGATTCTTTGTATTTCGCCCATGGTTTAACACCATCTTTGGCGGTTCTATACATTTCTAGTGCGCCTGTTTGGATTGACAGTCATAAAGCCAACAAAGTGGTTGGCACTTGGCAGGCGTTTTCCACCAGTGGTTATATTCTCTGTTTTCCACGTCGAATAGCTTTCGCTTCTATAATTAATAGTTGACGTTTCGCAACGTGGCATTTAAATTTTATGTACTTTGGTACATAACGATCATTAAATCAAATGCCAGATTAGTCCGTGCTCAGAGATCGATTAACCCAGCCTTTATACTAAGACTACTCTTGACGAAGACACTACTTTAATATTAGTAAACTAAATTGACTTCTCTGAACGCCTTGAATTAACTAATTGAGTAGACCGTTTTTATATAAACTTGAATAGTGATTAAATTACTATCTTAATTGCTATAATAAGGCATTTGCAGGCTAAGATGGTACACGGTTTATATTTTAAATAGAACAATTTTATACAAATCACGACTGTCAGTTCAAACGCTGGTCATATATAAGCATCCGAACAATGATATGTTATACTATAGATATTGTGTTAACGCGCCCGAATTGAAGCCACGAAAACGTGCCAATTGGGACGTCTCGTCTTTAGTTGACGTTAGACAGGGTGGTGAGTAAGACGCCTAAGACGGTGTCAAAAATTATACAATGATATAAAATATACCGTCGTGTGTGTACGGGACGTACCAAGTACGACTCGAGGTGACAAAATTGGGATCTCAAATCATTATGTGATGCAATATAATATCTTAGATCTATTGGTATATTCCAATTATTTTTCTAATATTTCAATGTATAGGTTAGCATATAAAGAAATGGCAAAAGATAAGTTTAATAAGGGGATTGTTACACTTACGCTAAAGTGACAAACACTCGCCGTCCTCTTTTTTCTTATTGCTTTAATTACGCTATCCTTTTTACGCCATTCGACGTGTGTGCTAGTTATGATGAACGAAACGTGAATGTGTGTACCTGTTTGGAAATACGCACACATGCGACCGGTGATTTTGCTTATAACATATCTATAGTATAAAATATCATTGCATTACAAATATAATAAGACGCGGTGTAATTAAGTAAAATGAGTGTTCGGTTTCGTACAGCGTAGTATCCCCCGCAAATGACAGATGGCGCTGTACCTAATAGAAACTGAATAAACGGAACGTAATGTTCTCTGCCGTAAGAAATAATTATTCAATGTGATGGTAAATGTCGGTCAGTGAGTCGGTGGTTTGTGCAATTTCTTACCGGTTTTTAGTGCAAGATTATAAGACTTCATAAACAATTTACCGTCTTTTATTTTATCCCATGTAACTTAAGCTAGGAATTGGTATATTTATGTATTAGTTTTGTTTATTCCGGTAATTTATTAATGTTAATTGCTAAGTAATGTTACTAAATTACCGGATTAAACTTTTAAAAAGTTCCTTTTGTGTATATTAATTATTTTAACCACTTGTTAACATTTACAATCAGAAGCAATAACAAAAAGACACAAAAACAATTAGCAACCATAACAAGTGAAGTTACACTAGTGTTTGGTTAGTGCAGGATAAGAATAAAATGCTTCTTAGAGCCTGAGCCTACTTACTTGACGTAACACGAACAATAAATAAATAAAGAAACCCAAAATAACAAAGTTTTGTACACAAAAAATAATTTATTCAGAAGCACTGTAAATGCAAACTTCGTAAAGTACATCGCGGACGTCATAGTCGCAAACATACAAGTGATAATTATCTTTAGTAACAAATCAATCTTCCAATTTCGGAATGACCCATCCCACCGGTAACGCTGACCCCTCGCTGCACACAAACTTGTCCCACTTTGTTCTGAAAAATAAATTACACACACAAGGGTTGTTTTCGACAAACTATCCAGTGAGATATTCATAAAGACATCTTCAAAAATAAATTATCTTTATTAGAAACAAGTAAACTTAGTATGTACTTAATAAGGAATTAATTTCGAGATTTGCAAAATGTTTACATATAATAGCCAGTGGATAGGACACACAAGAACCAACAAGAAATATGATTGTATGCATATATAACTTTTTTTAACATAATGGATAAATATTAAATAAAAATGGAAGAGTTGAATATAAAAGTTCTAAAGCTATATTATTATTATTATATTTCCTCAGTGGCTTTTGATTTCCATTTTGTAACATATTTTTTGATGGAAGATCTGTGGCAGACTATAGTATGTTTAATAACTTAATAATATATTTTTATACTGCGCAAACTCCTCTACCTTGTGGCAATGAATTTATTCACATCCCCATTGAAGTTAGCTTGGGGTAGGCAATCTCCAAAGAGCTGCTGCCTCCACATTTTCAAATCTGTAATGATATCATTATCTGTCTCCATCAAAACTTCCTTCTGTTCTGTGCCCTGTTTAAGCGTGGCCCGTAGTTCGCTTTCCTCCTTTTCGTACAGCTCTAGTTTTTTAGTCCAGAGTAATTTTAGTTTGTCTGCAAATATAATTCTTTAGATATTATTCCCATTACAAGTGCCTATGACTACTTACCAGGAACATTTGGCAACAAATTGTATCAAAGATTATAGAAATAAAATAATTTTTATTCATTTATCGTTTAAGGATTATTTGTAAATGCATCTAATGATATTTAACCCCTAAATTAATAATAAGAAAATAAGAAAAAAAAATGGCCACAAAAATGTGTCATCATGTGTTTAGATGTGTAAAAAATTTAATGATTTAAGTTGATTTCATGGCATTTTGGAAATCAGAGTTGTCGGACACATTCTTACAAAAGCAAAGCCTATTGCCTATTGCTGTAGATCCCTTCTGACTGTGTCATGTTCCAATATGTGTAATCTTAAATGTGGGTACTTTTTACATTGTTGTCAAATAAAGTTAAATAAGTGAAGGTAGTAGCTAAAGCAACAGACAATTTACGTATTGTGTTAAGCTACCTAGCTAATTACATTATAGTACATACTTAAAATCTTTTATTATTATTCTGGACATAATACTATGCATCTTATATTTATCTGGCCTGGTGTTTTGAAATATTTTTTCCACTTGTAACAAGTTAAATTAATATGTAGCTGACTAATAATTTTTTAGTCTATACAATCTAAACAAAATTCTCACCAATGTTATTTTTGAATGCAATCATTTCGCTCATATTCACCGAGTCTCCTCTGCCTTTAGCTGTTTTTACACGGGCCTTACGTAGAGTCATTAAGCCATCAAGCTTTGCGATGCATTTTCTTGCATCACTCTTTTTCCTTAGAACGTCTTTGAGTACTGCATCAGCGTGCAATTTCTCTTCAGCTTCCTGCCATCAAAACATTTTTTATTTTAGTCATTAAAACATAACAATATACTTGAGATATGTGATTTTATGAGCCCAATGCTTAGATTAGCTGCGATAAAATTGTTTCATGCAATTGAACATACTCTTTCTTTCTTTCAAGTGCAGGGAAGCTGTGTCAGAAAATCTATATGTAAGGAACATATTCAAATAGAAAATATTCATATAGAAAATATTTCAAACATTTGTGAACTTAGCCCACACAGTACATTTACAGTAGGTTATATCTGCTGTTAAAAGAGCCTAGAAAGCTCATTGTCCAGGTGCTCACTTTAAACTCAATATACTCGAGCAACCAGAGTTCTTTCTGTGCTGTCCCCACTAATGAAATTTTAAGTGCTGACTTGTCACATGCTTAGCAGTAAAAATTCGAAATAACAAGGGGAATTATTGTGAGGATATGTGAAATATGTCTGCTATAATCCCCAGTTGAGTCACATGGTGGACTTTGCTCTAATATCCTCTGTACAGAGGAAGCTTTTGTCCAGCAGTGGGATATAAATGGGCTGTTACTTTACTTTTATGACTGCTGGTGAATTGTAATTATCAGTTATTCATACCTGCTTGGCTTTTAAAAAATCATCCTGAATCTTTTTTAAATTCTCATCTATCTTTCTTGACCTTTCCTGCAGTTGCTTTATTAGTTCTTTTTTCTCATTTCTTCTTTCCAATTTCACTCTTTTTAATCGCAACCTTTTTGAGAGCCTCTTGGCAAGCAGCTTCTTCATCTGATCTAAAAATGACCCTCCTATACCGAACAATGCATTTTTGATCCTAAGTTTCTTAGCTCCCACTTCTTGCATTTGCATGTTCCACTCTTCCTCTGGGAGTGTTTCAATATTCTCCCTCAAAGTCTTCTCTGTCTTTTTTATATCGTCAAGTGAAAGCACAAGGTTTGTAATTTTTTCACGTGCATCCGAAATGGAAACAATCTTTGGGCCCCTGTACTCAGCTTCTTTTTTGAGACGTTTCTCAAAACTTCTGACAAATTCCTGGTCTGCTTGCTGTGGGCTAAGCCACGGTTGTATGAACACGGGTGGCGGAATTGGCGGCGGGGGAACACAAAAGTTACTTGGCGGAACAGGTGCATAGTTACCATGGAATGCATACATACTACTATGAGGAAAATTATTACAAAAATTAGAATTATAAGACATGATTTTGGTTAATATAAAAAAAATAATACAAATGTGAGTGTAAAGTGTTATTATCAACTAGTCCGTTTCAGGCAGCTGACTTTCAGCGTCTTTTAAGACTTGCTCAGCTGTTATGTAATCTTCGTGCTCCTTAAGGTCTTGTTCAGTCTCTAGTGTTGATTTTAAATCTGCAAAGGCCTTTACTAATCTGTGAAAGAGAAAAATATTATTATTGATACATTGCCTTTATTGTGTGCAAATTTCAAAAGGAAATCTTGCAGTTAAAATAATATCATATTTGCCAAATAAACAAAAACAACTCTTACATTTATATTAATGAACATGAAAGCGCAAACATGAACAAAGAATTTAAGCATGACTCATACCAAAACAGATTATTTTAATAAGCTTACATTAGAATTAAATTTGAAACATAATTTCTTTACTTGGATGTTTTTTAATCGTTTTAATCCACATACTATTTTAATTATGTGATTGGAAAAAGAAAAACAAGTCCCGACATACCTAACCTATGAAACAGGTGTAAATTTACTACACAATATTGCTATAAATACATCTATAACATAATATTTTAGTACAGTTTTTAATGTGACATCTTTAAAATAGTGCTTCTATCGTATTACATACCGCCTTTGACAATCAGGAACCATCATCAGCGACTCCTGCAAAACCTCCTCCTGTTTCCTAATGTTATGCTCGTCCTGACCCTCGTCCTTAATTTTTTGTATCCTATTCCTCTGCTGTTCTACTTCTTTTTCGTACACAATTTTCTCTTTGGCAATGCGTTTGACAACGCCGGTTTTAATTTTAATTTGCCGAATGCGGGGATCTGCCATTATTGAAAATCACAGACTATTTTAATGCCGTGCTGTGCTACTGTCGAAGAGTGATGTGTGTTGGCGTGTGTAAAACTGGTGTTCTGTTAGGCTCGAGCAAGGAGGGAATTGTAATATTATTTTATTTTTAGTAATATAATGCTAAGTACCTAAACTATGACCGTATTTCACAAAAGTTCTCTTTTGTTTTTTTTCATGACAATTCGATTTGACGTAACGACCGCATACAATTACAAACAAATACGAATAGTTAAGGAGTCAGATAAGTGATATTGATCTGTGGTCGTTAACTCGTTAAATAAAAAATGTAATGTTTTAGATATATTAATTCTACATATTGTATTACATATAAATTGGTGCGATGAATTATTTTGTAAGCTAATACATCAACAGAGATTAGATTCCAAGCAGCGTCAGCGTTAATAAATCTACGAACTGTTCCAATTTCAAGCTTTTATCTTAGAATAATCGTAATTTAAAATTAATAGATAGAGATTTTGCGATTTTAATTCTTTGAGTGAATGAGTTGAGTTCAATGTTTTATATGTTAATTAAATTTTCTTGTGTAATAATTAAAAAAGAAATTTAATCAAGACTTCATTTGGTTCCAAATGTTGTTTTTACTTTGAAAAATCCGCTAAAAATGTACCGTGTAAATTACCGTGTAATTCACCGTAATTTTGTCTAGAAACACCGTAATTTTACTCTTGCAACACGGTAATTCTTGATATACGTATGGAGACGCTGATTCCAAGTAAAGTTTTTCTCCTTTTTGGTCCATCAGTATAAAATAATGTAATTTCAATTCATTACGTTTTGTTTTATTTTTCAAATTGGTGATTAAAATCTATGAAGCGAATATTGATAGAGGCAACAACGGTTTTCGTGCGGGGTCTCTTTCGCTCGCGAAGCTAGCGAATTGGCAAGTTAAGAAGCCCACGTTGAAACCCAGAGTTACAAGTCCTGTGTGTACCGTAATTTTAGGCATATTATATTTTGTATTGTTGTGTTTATAACGGAGCACTTTACTCTTCCGCACGACTTCCCCATCGACCCGGTCGAGTAAGAGGACAAAAGCGGGCCCTACTGGGAGTTTAGAATGATAATACTACTGGGAGTTTACCCTGACAGACAGGCGTAGTACTAACGAACAAAACAAACTAGGTCCGACTCGCTTGCGAGCACTTTGTAACGGACCCACTGAGTACGCTAGTTTCACCCTCGTTCCAGGATCGTTCTCACCGCTCCCAGCCAGCGAATAATGCAGTAGAATACCACAAAAATTATATTTCAAAGGTTCGTGAGAAATATTAAAAAAAAATGTCTGCAAACGAGTTTCGGAGAAGAAATTAACTGTTGGGATCCATTCTTCTTTTACAGGTGGAGATGACTTGCGGAAAGGCATTGATTAGTTATATACTTGTTGCAGTTGATTAATTATATACTTATCTTGTTTGATTATATACTTTTATGTCTAAAATATATAATTTAAGCGGAAAGGAGTATATAAGAAATATTAATTAGTAGAATTGGAGCGTCATCTGATTCGTTGACGATAATCTTTTTATTAAAATTCGAAGGTCGTCTTTGGGATTTATAAGAAATAGATTCGGATTTAGGAAGAAAAATAACATCGGGTGCTTGCCCGCGTAAAATTTATGTTTTTAAAAAGTCCTTACAGCAGAGGATAACGTTAGCCCTAAATTGGGCAATGGTTTTAAAAATCGCAGGTCGCAAAAATAGTTGTCCCGTATGGTAGTCGGACCCACGATCCTCCACACCGAAGCCTATATTATAATTGATAATGATGTAAACCGCAAATATGTGTAGACGTATTTTTAAAGGAAGTGACTTTACTTACAGCGATTGTATTTAGCGAATATATTATGTTGAGATAAATAACCCACTCGATCGAAATGACCGTATCTTATCGAGGCATGATAAGGAAACCCTTTTTCGTTTTGTACAAACAGTTTCTCGAATCCCAAACTGAAATAAGATCGTTGGAACCATAAAAGTTAGTACATAGGATGTATTTTTATGCAACAGTTATTTCTTCATATTAATATTTTTAGCGCTATTTTTAGTGAGATGGTGCAAGTAAGTTCGTTCACCTTATGTTAAGTGATAAACTCTACCCATGTGACACCACACATCTGTAATATCCGTAGGATTGCAGATGCGTTGCTATCTTCTAACAAAGTGGAACTCTAACGTGTAACAATTCTACTTTGAGCCCGTCTTCTGTGAGGTCATGGTACTTTCATGGACGAGTTACCACAGTCCGTAGATACATAGTTATGTTTATGATTGGAGTCGACTATTGGCTAAATCACACAAAATACTAACTTTAAATTTTATCTTTATCATATAAAGTACATTTTTAACTTTTTATATTCTAATAATAAACAAAAAATACAATGTCTCTTAAGCGTATTCAGAAAACGATAAGTCCTTATGTTATTATGATGTTAAATGCAAAACATATGCGATTCCGTGAATAAATTACTAATGCAAGAACCAGTTGCATCATTATTCATAGGCGCAGATGATACTTTTTCATTTTTGCCTTGAATGAATATATAAATGTGGTACAGTGTCTAGTCTTTTGTCATATGTTATGTGATACAACAGTGAATTTTGCAACGTCCTATGTAATGTTCACGGGGGATTTAGACGGATATATCTGACGTTATCCATGTTACAGCGGAGAAATCGGCACCAGATAAGTGTTGATAGGTGGAATAATAAAAACTCATACACGTCTGATTGATGGTAAAGTGTCGCCGTTTTCCGCGATGAAGTGGCTTTTGTTGCTCGCAGGTGAGGATAAGTCGATTTACAATTGATAAAAACATTACAAGGATCGAGATAGATTAGTTTCTAATCTCAATTTTAAACTGATCTATCTCGATCCCGAGCAAGGTGATCTTTAAAGAATCTTCCTAAGAATTTTGAGCTACGTTAAGAATTTAGTCTTAATACAATCACATGCAACGTGGATTGAGATTGCTTTGTAGGTTTGCCGAGACATGAACTTTAGATATGTTTAAGTGTTGAACCCCACGTCAACGAGAACTCAGTTTAACATAGATTGCTAATAAAATAAACGATCAGGAAAACAAATGAAAAATGAGACAATCAAACGAAACGCACAAGCGTGTAACACTTTACGTCACGCCGGTCTTCTGTGAGGTCACGGTACCCCCACGGACGGGCCTGCCCGTTCGTAATAAAGGGGTTTGGTAATAAAATTTGACTGTTGCGTGGCCAACATCAACAATATCTGATGGGCTGCAAATGCGTTGCCTACGGTTGTTGCCAATGTCCATGGACGGGTGACTTAACATCAGGAGAACCCCCTGCTAGCTTGACACTGTTATGAAAAAAATATACATAATGTGTTCGCGTTTCAGGGGCTACCCTCGCTTTGAGCGCCGCGCCGCGGTCCAAGAGAATCGCGACCTGTCCATAGACCAGCACGAAAATGGCGGGTTCGTACTTACCATAACTGGGGGTGAGTTTTATTTTCATTTTAAAAAACATTGCAGCCTTACTGTAATATAACATTATAATGTCTAAGGGCGTTTTACATATTGTGACGTGGACAAACACCCAGATTCGAAAAAACGGTGTCGAATCAGCTAAGAACTAAGTGGTTTAGGCGTGAGGCCTCGACCCGCAGACCTATTTCAACGAAGCTCATAGCTAACAGCAAATCACGGGTATTAAATTGCTGAGCTATATTTAAATGTATTTAGCGTATCGAGTATATATCTATTTATAGAGTTAATTATATTTTCTTTTAATTGTTAATATAAATAAAATATTCATTCATTCATATCCGACTCCGACCAGTGCGAACTAGTCGCACAATACTGTGATAAAAGGTACTTTAATAATGGGTAATTATGTATTTATTATTGAAAGGTATCTTATTTTAAAGAGTCACGTCCTTAACAGCTTGTTTGGATATTCTATCTATCTGTAGATTTGGTTACTAGCGTTTAGTAGCCAGTAATCAAATCTACAGATAGAAAATTGAAACCGGCCGTAAGTCTATTGCGCTATCTTTCATTTGATCAAATTGTCAATAGATAGTATTATCACATTCTTTACAAGAAGTTTTTGTGTATGTAAAGAATACCTTTGAGAATTAATAAGTATAGATATGATGTTTGAATTGGATTGGTCCTATGTGTCTTGTGTCCCTGGCAGATAGGGGCGTGGAGCACTTAGGGCATATCGGACGCAAGGCTTCGAACGATGACAGCGAAGTGATCTTCGAGTTGAAAACGAGCTACGACCAGGAGAGAGGCGGCCATCTCATCTCCGTTCACTGGGACGGCCCACCGGACCGCGTCTTCGAGGACTGCTTCGATTTCGGTGAGAGTTATTCGGGTTATTCGGTGGTAGCGCCACGCAACACTGTTGCACGAATGGGCAGGTCCGTCCGGGTAAG
Organism: Iphiclides podalirius; assembly: GCA_933534255.1. Taxonomy (NCBI): domain Eukaryota; kingdom Metazoa; phylum Arthropoda; class Insecta; order Lepidoptera; family Papilionidae; genus Iphiclides; species Iphiclides podalirius. Next base: position 12,395,332 of record OW152831.1, on the reverse strand, counting down.
TACCGCGACCTCACGGAAGGCCATCGTAAAGTTTTACACTTCAAAAACGCAGAAGTGTTATACTTCTGCGTTTCGTCTGGTGAGCGAGGAAGCCGGGGCCCACTTTATTTAAAGGTGGCAACGCATTTGCCACCTTGCAACGGGTGTTGCAAATGTGGATTGCCATGGGCGGTGTTTATCACTTAACGTCAGCTGAACCGCCGGCTCGTTTGCCACTTTCTTACATAAAAAAAGAGAGTTGCGATTGAGCTATCGGTATTTATATAAATATTTCGAAGAATACGTTTGCAGTGGTGTCGCGTGGTGAACTATGTCTTAAAGTATAGGCCTTATATTGGTATATTGAAATTATTATCACTAAAAGCAAACGCCAGAACTCTGAGCTATCGCGGCTCTTGATTAATTAGGATACCTGCGAACTTTATTGGAGTGTTTAGAGGAACTTTTCCCCTTTAGAGAAACTGTTAAATTATCGACTACCGATAAATAAAATGAAGAATCATACATTTCGATTATCAGACGATTTGATTTGATTTGAAACTAGCGCGTCCTATTAACAGGTGCCAAGCAATGGTACGGCGGCCCTGAGCAGAAGGAGCAGTACTGGCCGATCCAGAAGTCCAGAATCCAGAAGTACTCCATCATATCCAAAGAGGAAGACAACTCCGCCGTGTCGGAGCGCTACTGGCTCAACTCCGACGGCCACTACATATACGTGCACCCGGAGGTGCCCCTCTTCGTCGACCACCACAACGTGCTGGAGAACCACATCTGCCTCGTGGCAGAAGTAGCCGCGCCTTACTCCAGCCGCAGGACCCACAACGTCCTCAAGTACGACATCTGGCTTTTCGACGATCCGAAAATAGCCCACATGCACGCCGTCGACACGTATTTGGGGAAGCCGTCAGGCATCCCCGATTTCCGCATGATCCAGTACCCGGTGTGGTCTACTTGGGCGCGGTACTCCCGGGAAATAGACCAGGACAGCCTCTGGGCATTCGCCAACGAGATCGCCGATAGCGGCTTCCCGAACGCCCAGTTTGAAATAGACGACCTATGGGAGATCTGCTACGGATCCCTGACTGTCGACGAGCGAAAGTTGCCTGACCTGAAGCAGTTGGTCCAAGACATCAAGGGTCTGGGCTTCCGCGTCACCATCTGGGTGCACCCGTTTATCAATAAGGACTGCGAGCCGTGGTACTCTGAAGCCTTAGACAAAGGGTAAGTTAATAACGTTATAAGTTTTATTCCTATGATTTTTTTAGATTTTTAATATTACTCAGAAATTAGTTTCGTATTTGTGTGACGCCTTAAACCGTTAATGAGGTTGAAGAAATTCGGATTGTCCCGCTTTTTTATTTAAGGACAGCACTCATTATTGTTTTAAATCAAAAGCACATAATGAGTATTATAGATAAATTAACTCAATTGCTCTTTTGATCAACCTTATGCCGGGCAAGTATGCCCGCAAAGCTATCCCTCTCTTAGCTACGCAAACGAAACGCACTGTTTTTGGATAAAATTAATGAATGCACTACAACCGTTGACATTCATGTTGACTCCTTAAAAGTATTTCGGAGTAAAATAAATGAACACCTTAAAACAAGAAGCTCTTAAAATTTTAAGCTAAGATTTAAGTTATTTGTATTTTGTTTGATGTTGACAAGTAACCTAATATTTCACATTGAAAACCATACAATGGACCGTATAATTTAACTTTCTTTGATAGATTTTCCACCCTATTTTTTTCTTTTTGTCTTGGAAACATTATAATTTTTTTTATTTATTAATAAGTGAGCCCAACAATATTTTATTCATACTTTTCAATTTACTTTAATTTTTTTCATTTCATTTTAAGCATTTAACAACTACTGGCAGACCTGATAAATGAATAAGTAAATAAATGTTGCTCATTAGAATATATAACGCGAAAGAAACATACGTATGCAATAAAAGAAGAGAAATCAAAAACAATAACACAAACTAACAAAAAATTTATCACGCGCTGAGGTGAAAAAAAAACCATCCACTTCATCCCTGAGAAATAATAAAAGACTGATTTCTAAAGACACAGGCTTTGTTAATTACGCATACCTTTTAATAATGCCTAGTTAAGCCTAAATCCTTACTATTTAGACGAGGCTTTTGCTCTAGGACCAAAACCGTGTGATACATTACTGACTCTGCCTCCGACGACAGTTACCTGGTGCTGAACGAGGAGGGCAGTCCAGACACCACGTGGTGGAACAACAACGGCTCGGTGCCAGGATACATCGACTTCACCAGCCCCGCGGCGGCCGAGTGGTACTCCGCCAGGATCGGGGACCTCGTCCGGGCCTACGACATCGACAGCCTGAAGTTCGACGCCGGGGAGTCCAGCTGGTCGCCGCAGGTGAGGCCTGTGCTCATTTTTCCAAATTCAAATATCCTTTATTCAATATAGAAGCATTAGACTTACTTACTGATTGTCGAGAAGCGCTGCTACCGGTTCCGAAAAAAAACCACTGAGAACGGGCCAAAGAGATTTTTTAATTTTTTTTTAACAGAATTTGACAAAAAGTAACAAACAATAACCTATATTAAATGCATGAAATGCCTGGTTATCATTCAATATATAGTATTTATTTCCTCTTTCAAGTGTAATAACCTATAGTCGACCACATTTAACACGTAATTGGACGAATTTTCAAAAGTTGCTACATAGAGCTACTGTAAAACTAGCGAGTTCAGCAAACAATTCCAATTTTTTTTTAAACTTATTTTATGGCGAACATTGTATTTCTTTGAGATAGTGGTCTGAACATTTTGGATACTATTTTTTTAATGATGGTGGTTTTTGATGATGAGTGTCGAATCGGATGGTTAAGTCAGTTTTTAAAAATTGTGTGAAGTCTACCCCATAATTTTAGTTATGTATTCGTCGTGCAACCAACTGCATCATGTCGCTTTTTGGTTGTCGGTGAGCGTACTCAACGTAAAAATTTTACTCTCAAATTTTTTTTCCAAACGCGCCAAAAGGAGTATAAACTCCAAAAAGATACGCATATACTGAGGTCTATGAAAATAACCATTTGAATTCGGAATACGAAAGGCAAAAGGATTACACATTTTGATAGAGATCTGGAGGGCCCTTATTTGCTTACCAACGCTCATCAGATCCCGGTACAAAACGGAGACATCGACCTCCACCCGGGCAACATAGTGCGCGACTACGTGCGGACGGTCGCCGAATTCGGGCCCATGATCGAGATCCGATCTGGAATGAGGTGCGAATCCAAAATACTTACTTCACTCCTTCGTCTTCTTTTTTTTTTTTTTTTTTTTTATGCGAAAAGTTGTCAAACGAGCAGACGGTTCACCTGATGTTAAGTGAATACCGCCGCCCATGGACATCTGCTACACTCGAGGGTTACAGATGCGTTGACAACCTTTTGAAAATTGGGCTCCGGCTACCTCACTCACCAGAGACGAAACGCGAAAGTATTTGTCATACTTCCACTTTACGCCGGTCTTCTGTGAGGTCGTGGTACTTACCCGGACGGGCCTGCCCATTCGTGCAACAGCCGAGGCTGCTGCGTGGCCCTACCACCGTTGGCGCTACAACCCTTTGTGGGTCTTGGCCTCTTCTTCAACTTATACTCCACTTACTATACTTATACTCCACCAGAATTCCTGACTAGATGTTTTTTTATGTGAGAAGGTGGCAAGCGTGCTGACGGTTTACCTGATGTCAAGTGATAGCCGCCGCCCATAGACATTAGCAACACCCGTAAGGTTGCAAATGCGTTGCCTCCTCTTAATATCGTGGGCCCCGGCTACCTCGCTCGCCGGACGAAACGCACACGTATACACTTCCACATCACACCGGTCTCCTGTGAGGTCGTGGTACTCACCCGGACGGACCTGCCTATTCGTCCGACAGCCGAATCTTTTGCGTGGCTCTACCACAGTTAAAACGTTTCCAGATGTTCATACAACAAACTAAGTACCAGCTTCCTTAATCACTAAAAAGAAACCTGTATTAGGAAAATAATAGAAAAATCATTAACATAATTTAACACAATAGTAACACTCATATAATTATAACAAAAAAAGCACTGTGCGTGTCTTACGGCTAGACCAATAGGTCTCCAGATCAGCTTGTCCAACCGTGTTGAACCCATGTTCATCACGGATGTCAAATAAAAATAACTAAAAAAAAGAGGTTCGTCACGAGTTTAACAGCTGTCCTGAACACGGTCGTGAACAGGACCCAGGACCTGCCCGTGTTCGTCCGCATGGTGGACAAGGACACGCTGTGGGGCTTCGACAACGGGCTGGCGACGCTGGTGACCACGCTGCTGGCCATGAACCTGAACGGCTACCCGCTGGTGCTGCCCGACATGATCGGCGGCAACGGCTACAACGAGGCGCCCAGCAAGGAGCTGTTCGTGCGCTGGCTGCAGGCGAACGTGTTCATGCCCACCCTGCAGTACTCCTTCGTGCCCTGGGACCACGACGCCGAGGTACCGCTTGCACACGACCTTAGCTTCCTAGACCTTAGCTGCTTAGAGAATCCGGGGCCTTTAGCTCTCACTGTGGACTACGCAGCAGGCTACGCTACAGGGGAGTACAGTCACAGGAAACGTGCGGGAACTGGATTTTTTATACTTCTGAATATCTTCTGGATCAGCACAACATCTGAACCATGTTGTAAGTGGTTTTGGCTATCTTTGTTACGACGGCAGCCTGCCTGACGTCAGCCCTCCTTGGGGAACAAAAATGCAGATTCGGAACAATAATCCGTACATCGCAGAAAGACTTGTCCTGTATGGGAATCGAACCCACGAACTCCAATTCTGTAGCCACTAGCTTAGCAACGGCGTCACCAAGTCATCGATAGAAAGGATTTAACTAATGTATTCCTACCCGCATTCTCTAAAATCACCTACTTCTAAATTGTCTTATCCACGAGTCTTTTCGTCCGTGTCAGATCTCCGAATTAGTCTGTTGAAGGAGCAATTTACACAGTCAACATTTGCAGGCCGTGGAGATATGCCGAAAGTTCACTCAGCTGCATGCGGACTTCGCTGATTTGATAGCTGAAGCGATGCAAAAGGCAGTGGAGACCGGGGAACCAGTCAACCCTCCCATCTGGTGGTTGGACCCTACGGACGAGGAGGCGCTTGCGGTGTGGGACGGTGCGGCGGCTCAAAACTATGCTGTCTCTAAGAGCTACTTACACTATCTCCATGGTAGAGCCCCGCAACAGTCTTTATTGTTGCACGAATGGGCACTTCCGTCCGGGGAAGTACCACGCCCTCACAGAAGACCGGCGTGAAGTGGAAGTGTTATTATTTCTGCGTTTCGTCTGGTGAGTGAGGTAGCCGGGCCCCACTTTATTGAGAGGTGGCAATAGTCTTGTAATCCTATAGTGTTGGTGAATATCCAAAAGCGACGGTTATCACTCAACATCAGGTGAAATGCCAGCTCACTTGCTACCTTCTCACATGAAGAACGCTGTGTTCTCACCTGCATTGCATAGCGGCTGCATTATATCGCCGCTTTACAAAAAACTCTCAAAACACTTAGAGTTTAGAGAAAAACAAAAGTTTAGAGACAATAAACAAAACCAACTACACACACATTACATTTTCACTACTCATACATTTTCCATTCATTTTGAGGAACCGTGAGGTGTCATCAAGTCTAATACTTAAAAAATTAATACCAACCGAATCTCTAACTTGAATACCAAAGAAACCAATATAAACCGAAACCAATCCAAAAAGAAATTTCAAAATCTGATCATACACCACCGGCTTCCTAGGTGACAAACGTAAAAAACACACGGACTATTAGCCTCCTTTTCGAAGTCGGTCAATAAGCCCCCAAATCCCGCAGAGTTCCTGCTCGGGGGGAAGGTGCTGGCGGCGCCTGTTCTGGAGGAGGGCGCGGAGTCCCGTGACGTGTACTTGCCCAGGGGCAGGTGGCAGGCACCAGATGGGACGCTCTACGAGGGCCCCACGTGGCTGCGCGACTACCCAGCGCCCCTGGACACCCTCCCCTACTTCTTGCTGCAGGAGTGACGTCGCTGTGATTTCATCGCAAATGTTCAAACAATTTCAAATAAAGAGCCACTTTAACATTCGCTAGTTTGTTTGATTCGTGTACCCGGTGCCATACTTCATGATGCAGGAGTGACGTCGCCGTAAGGTCGTCGACGGAAAACGTATCGATAAATTACACCCTTCTAAAAATACAGTCAACTCAACATGACTTGCTTCACCACTGAGCACGTGATAATTCAGCACAAAATTAATTATTTAATTGGTGCCGGCACCGGGGATCGCACTCATGTAGCTCGAGTATGTTGAATTAATAGTACCTACGACCTAGAAACACTTGAGATATTACGGCTCTAAGTTAAATATAAAGTTAAAGCCTATACATGTCCCACTGCTGGGCAAAGACCTCCTCTCTACAGAGAATCGTAGTCTACCACGCAGCCTCACTGCGGTTTAGCGGACCTCACATATCTTCTAAATATTCTTTTTGTTATTATTTCGAAAATATGTAGGTTTCCTCAAGATGCTTTTCTTCACCGCATAGCACGTGATAATTCAGCACTTGAAATCAACAATTTCATTGGTGCCGACACTGGGGTTTGAACTCAGGTTGCTCGAGTATATTGAATTAAAAGCTGGCCCCCAACACTGAGCTATCACGGTTAAAATTAAAATATATAAGCATATATATAACCGAATTGAGAAACTTCCAAATTTTTTGAAAAGGCAAAGGTTTTTCATGTTGTAATAATAACTTATACAATATTATCTGTACTTACATAAATATGTTAACCTAACGAAAGCAATAGATTTCAATAAATAGTTTAATTTTCCTTAGTTACAAATAAAATAAATGACATGAGCATTAGTTTTTATTTGTTAACAAATAACGCTTCAACATCATTTCAAAATTACAATTGCGTCTAATTATTTAAACAAGTCATTTTTTTTTACTAACGAAAAACAAAACCGACTTCTAATATCTCACTCTGTATTCATTTTATTATCGATTTTCAGGAGTTCCCTGCGTATCTACGGAGCGCAAGATCCAATACCATTGAAATTAATAAGGGACCACATTGGAAGCACCAGCCTTCAAATAAAAAAAGAATCATCAAAACCGATTCACCCAGTCGAAAGTTCAGAGGTAACAAACATAAAAAAATACAGTCGAATTGAGAAACTTCTCCTTTTTTGAATTAATTTGTAAAGATGTCGATTGCCGACGCGTAAGAATTCGACATACATTTTAAATTAGAATACACACACCTTCTCATGTGTTTACTTTCCACTACCGGTCTTTTACTGGGCTTACTTGAGCCCCAAAGGTGGTAAACTATTTCTTCATTCGTTGCTTCAAAATATGATACAGTCAGGAAATCTGGCATTATTTGGACCAGCATATGATATACCACCATCTCCACTAGTTTATCACACATCAAATAAATAATTTATTTAAATATTCATTAAGTAATAGAAAGATATGTATTTCAAATGCATTCCTTATGGGTTTATGGCTATTATTATGGGTTCGATCTCTACTATTTAAAAAATATTGTATGATGAACATAGTGTTTTGCCAGCGTCTGAGTGTCTAAATATGTGTACAGCGTGTCTTTACAATCGCGACAATAAATGAACACACATATACAGGATAACTTTTTAAAATTGTATTAAACATTTACATTCTTTAAACATCAATATTTACAGAGTTATAAAATTTTCCATAACAAAGAATTTTAGAACAGCCTTACGTATAAAACTGTTACGTAAAGTTCAACGGTCAACGGTTCAAGTTCGACAGGTAAAGGTCACAAAGCATATGAATGAATTTAAAAGAGACAAAACATATTGTTAGAAGGAGAGGCTTGTAATGCGACGCTGTGGCAACGAATGAAAGTCTCGAAATGTATGAATCAGTCAGATGCAGTTGTATAGGATGTTACAAATTTTGTTTCTTTTTTACTTAATTAGTTAGTTTGAAATATATTTTTTTTAATTATGGATTTTTAAGATTATTTGCAAGTAGCGTTAGACATGTGTTCATTTATTGTCGCGATCGTAACGACACGCTGTATATTTATAAAAGGAAAATATAGCCATAGTAAGCTTTGCTTAGTTTGGGACTAGAGAAAGTTGTGTAAAAATATTTAATTATTGTTTTATTTATTTGTAATAAGCGAATGATTTCTTATTCGATTCCGTCTCACAAAAGTTAACTACGTGGTAACAGGTCCATGTAAATCTTATTCGGAAGAGCAATGTTAAAAGAATTAGAATCGATACGCATTTTTATCAGAAACAAGTGGCGAAGATTACTTTGTGAGGTGTCGATAAGACGGAGTGTATGATTTATCTCCGATATCGGATGCAAAGTGACAGTATCAGAGAGGCAAAGCACTTAGCTGGCAGCGATGGCCGCTTTAAAGATACTGCTCGGTAAGTTTTTTTGTTTTTTTTTTTATAAAAACCATGCCCTTACTTTAGGATAACATTATCCTGTGTTGTAAGGACGAACTTACAAACATAAATTTCACGTGGACAAACCAAAACACCCAGATCTGTACGTCACACAAACAGTTGTCCCGTGTGGGGATCGAACCCACGACCCCGACGCCGAAGCCAATACCTTGGCAACTGCGCCAAGGAGTCCTCAAAAGGGTGAGTCCAACTTTACTTTGCGATATTTAAACAGATTATTAGTGCGTTATTACAGTTATTGTGAATGGCAGGTGTGTTGTCATTGGGCGCGCGCGCCCACACTGCTGGTTTGTCCTCTGCACGAACGGAGGACGTGGCGCTCTCCCTGGAGCCCCAACTTACCGGTGGCTTCCTACTCAGCCTTGTCAAAGGTGCGTTTTTAACAACAATTCTAAGAGCTCTGTAGACGGGAACTACACCGCCTATGGTGAAGAACTGAATAGAAAAAAATACAAAGCGAGAGCTCTTTAAATACACTGTTGAATATATAAGTATAGTTTCTCTTCAAGCATGTTATTCTTCTTTGTCCGATGACTTCATGATTATTGCAATAAAATGGTCACCCTGGCAACTAATTCATATTACGTTGTGGCGAAAAAGTTGATTCGAGTGTAGGCGTATTTTGTAAACCGCCACAACACGGGGATAGTTTCCCAGTGGAGTAAGTTGGCTGCGGGTACCTCACTCAGCAAACGAAACGCGAAAGTATTTATTGTACTCCCACTTCACGCCGATCTTATGTCAGGTCGTGGTACTTACCAAGACGAGCCTGCCCATCCGTGCAACAGCCGAGGCTGCTTCGTTGCCCTACCTCACTTAAATATTGAAAAACGCCCACAGACGGCGAACGCACTGTGTACGGTCACATCGGCCGAACGCTGGTGTCGACCTACTCCGCCGAAGAAGTGGAAGGTGGCATGGAGATCCACATCGGCGGCGTGAACCTGACCATCAACACGTTATATGACGAGGCGCTGGACGCCAGGGGGATCAAGATCAAGTGGAACTCCTTTACGCCTTTACGGCTGGAGGACTGCTTCGATTTTGGTATCGTGAAAACACTTTAGAATAAGCTTAAATCATAATCATTATCCTTTAGTCTTTATCAGATCTAGTTGTGGTCACATAATGTGTAGTATACTGTTAGTGGCATTGGTTGTTAACCCTTCTTGGGACATACACCCGAATACGAAGCAATTAGTTTAGTGACACGCAAATACTTTTCATGTACGGCAATCGAACAAACGTAACTTGGCGTCGAAGCCAATAGTTGTGTAATCTTTAGATGTGACACTATAATTATTACTCTGGCGGCATTCATCTAAAGCACTTTTCATCAAGATACTAATTCATCATCATGTCAACACTCGTCTGCCGTATGCGGAACATCCCAGATATAATAAATGACAACATAATACTTAATGGAAATTTACACCAAGTAAGCTTGTACATTAAATCTCATAATATCCAGTTCAAGAATTAGATAGCGAGTATCAGATGAGATCTAACAGAACAGTATTTAGTAAAAACTTATCAACAGAAACCGAAGATATCGACATAGACTTCGAACCTGCGAAGTGTCACCTAGAGTTGACTTCTCGTTCAATAATTGAATGAAGTCATGATGGATCACGTAATACGTTCACACAATTACTATGATTTTGTTAGTTTATCGATATCATAGCCCAGTTCTGAAGGGTGGTATGAACTATATCAATGTTTCATGGGACTACTCGACCAGAGAAGTACTAGATCCTCACAGAAAACGGACAGCGGGGAAATATAAATACTTTTTCCAGTGGGTGAGGCATAACACGCGCTCCTATTTAACGCTTACAAATTTACCTACAATAACACTGGTGATTTGAATATCTAAAGGTAGCGTTGAAGTTGGCCTTATTCTACACGTGCAATCTGCAGGCACAAAACACTGGTACGGCGGGCCGATGCAGCTCGAACAGCTGTACCCGATCGAGCGAGCGAAGCAAGTCTACTCGCCGTATTACTCGAAGGAGACTGACAACGGGGCGATAGTCGAGAGGTACTGGCTGAACTCGAACGGCGAGTACATCTACGTGCACGCCCACGTGCCGCTGTTCGTCGACTACGGGAACATAGCGGCCGACCACATATGCTTCGGCGCCCAGCTCTCCGAGCCGTACTCCGCTAGGAGGACCCACACCGAGCTGTCGTACGACCTGTGGCTGCTGCCCAATGTGAAGGAGGCACACAAGCACGCAATCGCCAACTATCTGGGCAGGCCGTCAGATGTCCCCGACTTCAGGATGGTCCAGCACCCGATCTGGTCCACCTGGGCGCAGTATTCGAGGGACGTCGACGGCGCCAAGGTACTAGAGTTCGCGGAACAGATCAGGGCGCACGGCTTCAGCGATTCGCAGCTGGAGATCGACGATCTGTGGGAGACATGCTACGGGACCCTGGCGGTGGACGAGAACAAGTTCCCGAATTTCACGAGCCTGGTCCGCGATGTGAAGGCGATGGGCTTTAGAGTCACCATTTGGGTGCACCCGTTCATAAATAACAACTGCGAGCCGCTGTACACTGAGGCGTTGAACAGTGGGTGAGTGATAAAACTATTGCTTTATGATTGATGTGACTACTAATTTATGGTTAATTTTATTACTAACATGAAACTCTTCTTTTTGTTCATAAACGGCCAAAAACTATCGGAAAACTGCGTTATTATTGACCATTTATTTACAAAAAATCACATTTTACACAATTTCAAAACCTGTAGTACCTTTACCTTTAATAATGTATGCCCATTATCGATACACACATCATTTACAGGCAGTTACAATGCTAGTTAATTGAAACTAATTAATTTTAAAAATGCCTAAATACAGCAAAATTAAACAAAGTGGAGCGAGTAATTTGAACAAGACAAAAATTAAAAAGCTACAGTAAAACAACGAGACCAAAGAACCAACATACCTAAAGTAAAAATTACGAACAATAAAACAAAAAGAAAAACATATGAAGGAATAGAAAAAAATAATATCAAATTATAGTCATATCAGGAGAGTCTCAATGTTAAAAGCAATAAGTTTATCCCTTTAGATACCTGGTGTTGGACGAGGCTGGTAAGCCAGCGACGTCCTGGTGGAACAATAACGGCTCGGTGCCTGGCTACGTGGATTTCACCAATCCGGAGGCGGCGGAATGGTGGTACGAACGCGTTAAAAATCTGCTGGACACATATGACATTGACAGCGTTAAGTTTGACGCTGGCGAAAGCAGCTTTGCACCAGAGGTGAGTGAAAGCACCTTAGGTTGTTTGCTTTTTCATTGGTTTCGTAATAAGTGACGGTGACTACGGTGGTAGGGCCACGCAGCAGCCTCGGCTGTTGCACGAATGGGCAGGCCCGTCCGGGTAAGTACCACGACCTCACAGAAGACCGGCGTAAAGTGGAAGTATGACAAATACTTTCGCGTTTCGTCTGGTGAGTGAGGTAGCCGGAGCCCAATTTTCAAAAGGTTGTCAACGCATCTGTAACCCTCGGGTGTGGCTGATGTCCATGGGCAACGGTATTCACTTAACATCAGGTGAACCGTCTGCTCGTTAGACAACTTTTCGCATAAAAAAAAATTGTGATGATGGAAAATTATTTTTGCAATGTAATCGGGCTTGCTTCCATGCTCTGATAAGATCTTTATTATGCCAACTGACTGTGTATGACCACGCAACAGTCCTGGTTTTTGCTCGAACGTCCGTCCGGGTAAGACCGACGTGAGGTATTGTACTTCAGCGTTTCGTCTGGTGAGTGAGGTAATCGGGGAACACTTTATTAAAAGGTAGCAACGCATCTGCAAACCTCAGATTATTGTAAATGTACGTGGACGGCAGTTATCATTTAACATTAGATGAACTGGCAGCTCGTTTACCACTTTATCACATAAAAAAAAGAACTTCTAATCAGTAATCACATTTCGATTATGGGTTAAATAAGTGGAAGTAGTCTGTTCCAGCTCTTTGCGCTTTTAATTAGTTTCAAAGTACTCGATATTTTTATTTTTTACTTATATGCAACACAATACAAAATAAAACTGTATTTAGAGAATCATTGCGTTAATTTTTTTTATTTTAATTCTAAACGTATCCGATGCTTTGCAGCGTTCATTAAGAGACAGATTTAAAAAACTATACAAGCACTGAGTGTTCGATATTTAAAATTAAATTCCCGCGCAAAGGTCGCCGTACAGTCGGGCGACATCGATCTGCAGCCGCACCACATAGTGCAGGCGTACGCGCGCACGGCGGCGCGTTTTGGCGGCATGGTGGAAGTGAGGGCCGGGTTCCAGTAAGTAAATGTGTCTTCACAAATACACCCTTGCATGTAAATGTGATGCCTATGAAAAACCAGGGAGGATGCGGTGCAGGGGAATTGGTAAATCAATAGTTAAGGCCTATAATTACTTCAGAATGCCATCGATGTGGAAAATAGTTGTGCGACTGACACACAGGTTTGTGCGAGTATGTTGAGAATGAGAAAGTTTAATACTTTCACTTCACGCCGATCTTCCGTGGTACTTCCTCGGACGAGTCTTCCCATTCGAGCAATAGCAGAAGACTACCACAGTTATTTCCCGAACCATGCTGTTTTTTGCGTGAGCAAAATCCATTATGGCTACCACGGATCGCGAAGTGGTCGTTTAATGGAAGTCTCGTTCAAAACGGGCACCCATTAAAAACCTAAGTTGCACCCGCCTTTATCAAAGTCAAAGTATATTTATTCAATATAGGCCTAACTTAAGCTCTTATTGAACGTCAACAAAAAATCTACCACCGGTTCACTAAACTAGACCTGCACAGAGAAGAACCGGAAAGAAACTCTGCGGTCTTGTTCTTTTTGTTATATATATTTTTTTTCATGCAATTATACACACTTATTTGGGTATAAAATCAGCAGCAGCCAGGGGTCTTGCAAGTGCAGAGCAAGAGGCATTTCCAAACATCCTTGTCCTCAATGTATTCTTGGATATTATAGTAGGCCCTTGCCATTAAGGTAGCTTTTACAAATTGTTGAAATTGTTTATACTTAGTTGTTTGTGGATGTCATCTATTTTATTATAAAATTTGATGCATCTTCCAAGAAACGACTTTCTGGTTTTAGCCAATCTAAACCTCGGTACTTCCAGAGTGTCACCACGGCCTCGACACGATGTGGATTGTTTTTTCGTAAAGGATAGGATTCGTAGGTGGATATTATTATGTACATACAGGATGTTCTCAAGTATGTAAAGCGACGGGAGCGTCAAAACGTTTATTTGCTTAAATATATGCCGTAGCGACTCACGTGGACCTAAGCCATACGGCCCGTATAGCCTGCTTTTGTAATACAAATATTGTGTCTAAACCGGATGCGGAACCCCAAAGTAAGACACCATAGGACATTATGCTGTGAAAATAAGCATAATAAACTAATTTAACTGTTTCCTCGTTAGTTAGCTGCCTGATTTCGCGTATGCCAAAGACGGCCGCGCTCAATTTCTTAGCTAACTTATCTACATGAAATCCCTATTGGAGTCAACGCTTATTCTTAATCTAATTCTAATCTTATCGCATCTACGGGGGGCACGAGTACACGTAGACACAGTGTTCCGCAACCAAGGCCTACTCAGTCCCGGGTGCTGGGGCACCATGTCCGGTCATATGGTCCTGAGCGGGGTCATTAACACACGACCCTCCACGAGCAATATTTACGCCCATGCCTGCCACCCGGGGCTTACTATAAAGGTCAATACGATGAACGCTAGTATGCCACGCCCTTACCTACAGCGGTAGTTATGATGTTCCCTGACGAAGCAGCCCATTCCTGCAACAGCAAAGACGTGTCTTTACCGCATTCAAATTAATGATTTTCAAAGTGAGCCCTGGCGATGTCAGACACGGATAGGAGTGCGACAGTGGCTGCCTGGCTTTAGTAAAGTTAATGATTTAAAACGTCACTCCTGGCGACGTCAGGCGCGGGTATGAGTGATTCTGGACAATCCCAGGACCCAGGAGCTGCCGATCTTCGTGCGCATGGTGGACCGCGACTCGATATGGGGGCTGAACAACGGCCTGTCGACGGTCGTCACCACCGCCCTCCAGATGAATCTCGCCGGCTACACGTTTTTGCTGCCCGACATGATAGGCGGCAACGGCTACAACCTGGACCACGAACAGGCGGACACACCGACTAAGGAGCTGTTCTTAAGATGGGTGCAGGCCAACACGTTCCTACCGGCCATGCAGTATTCGTACGTGCCGTGGAACTTTGACAACGAGGTGACTGTTGCACTGTACTTAATGTACAATTTTTTTTAAAACATTGCCCTTACTTTAGGATGACATAATCCTTTGTTGTAAGAACGTTTTACGCAGATGAGAAACAACCGTCTGTGGGTCACACAAATAGTTGTCCCGTGTGGGAATCGAACCCACGAACCCCGACGCCGGAGCCAATGCCTTGGCAGCTGGACCACGGAGTCATCAAACTATACTAAGTACAATATTTTTTAGTATTCTCGGTCAATTGTCAATATCTGTTTTATTGCCAATGTGAATCTTAATCTTATTTTTTTTTTTTAATGAGAAGGGAAAGTGAGCAGGCGGTTTACTTGACGTTAAGTGATTACCACCGCCCATTGACATTTGCACATAGGGTTGCAGATGCGTTGCCACCTTTCAATAAAGTGGGCCGTCGCTACCTGGCTCACTCACGATCGCTGAAGAATAACACTTCCATTTTACGGTAAGTACCACGACCACACTTCTGTGCGGTTATGGTACTTACCCGGACGGACCTGCCCATACGTGCAACAGAACACTGTTGCGTGGCCCTGCAGTGAGAATTATATGTCGCAGACAGTTGAGATAAGCAAGAAATACACCGAGCTGCACGCCGCTTACGCAGACTACATATACGCGGCAATGCAGGCGTCGGTGGACGAGGGAAAACCGGTGAACGCGCCACTGTGGTGGCTGGACCCCAACGACCAGGAGACACTCACCATATGGGACGGTAAAAGACCATAGAATATCTCAAATCAAAAGCAAATCATTCCTTTATCAGCGTAAGCAATATACATTTCATCTAACGATAGTCATTTTTTTAAATCTTTCACATTTTCGTAATGAGGTTCCTCTGACGGAGAAGAAACAGGCGAAAGAAACTGTGTAGGTATCCGCCTTTTTGTAATTTTTGTTTCCTCAAACTATTATTATGTTTTACAGTATACATTTTTTTTTTAAGAAACAGCTTCGAGGCGTTTATTTCATTCCCAGGGGTTATTATCATTAATGTCATAATAACCCTTTTTAAAAAGTTTTCCTTTAATAATTTTCTTAATTTAAACCTGTTAAATAGGCCTTAACTGGGATTTTGTTGAATACACCGTGACATGAACGTGTTACTTACTCATAGCCCAGTAACTGGTATGTATGTAAATTGATGGCGTAAAATTTATAAGGTATAAGCGTAAACTAGGCAAGGAAGTGGTCTAACACGCTCTATGATAATGATTTTACATCAGATAAACCGCCTGTTAGTTTGCAGCCTTTAGACATAAAAACCGGCCAAGTGCGATTATCTAGAAAAACGGCATAAAAATCATATCTGTTGTATGGGAGCCCACTAAAATATTTTTTGTTTTTTAGTATTTGTTGTTATAGCGGCAACATAAATACGTCATCTGTGAAAATTTCAACTGTCTATCTCGGTTCATGACAGTAAATGAAAAAAGAAACATTTTAAACAAAACTTTAGCCTATCCTTTAACCATGGATATAACGGTGTTCCAAACATCCGAAAAGTATATTTATTTAAAATACCTATAAGCTCTAAGAAAGAGACGTATTTCTTAAATTCCAGGGGTGAGGACATCCTAGTGGCACCGGTGCTGGAGCAAGGAGCTACTTCCAGGGACGTCTACCTTCCTTCTGGGCTGTGGTGGGAGGAGGGGGACCCTGAGAGGGTTCTGGTAGGACCCATTTGGATTAAGGACTATCCCGCGCCGTTGGACGTCCTACCTTACTTTGTGCGCGCCAAGGAATATGTTGCCGATGCAGCATTTTGTCCTACCATCACCGCTTTCCTAGTTCTCCTAGGAGCTATTGCTAACTACATATCGTAGTTGTAAGTGTTTAAACTCACTACTTGTTAAACCACATGTTGGGGTAAACGTAAACTTAATGATAAAGTCTGTTTGAATTAAACTATTTTACGGATTGTATCGTGTTTTATTTCATTGACGTCTCCGGAGTCCAAGGAATTAACATGGCACTATATGGGAGTTAAAGCGAATACAAATTTCAAAAAGAATATTTAAAATCGTTTAATTTGTAAATTTTTTGTAGATATTTGAACAAAACCTTCCGGCACTGCGGGATTCGAACCTGGTTTCGCGCCCAGGCGTTTTACCGACTAAGCTATGCGGCCGATGACCTAACAGTGCGAAAATCTTGATATCTATCTACGTCCGTTCTATTGCATATTTAGCAATAAGGGTAATGGCATAAAGGTGGTAGGGCCACGCAGCAGCCTCGGCTGTTGCACGAATGGGCATTTCCGTCCGGGTAAGTACCACGACCTCACAGAAGACCAGCGTAAAGTGGAAGTATGACAAATACTTCCGCGTTTCGTCTGGTGAGTGAGGTAGCCGGAGCCCAATTTTCAAAAGGTTGTCAACGCATCTGGAACCCTCGGGTGTGGCAGATGTCCGTGGGCGGCGATATTCACTTAACATTAGGTGAACCGTCTGCTCGTTTGGCAACTTTTTCTAATTGGCGCCATCTAGTGTGCACTTTTTACAGCATACAACAACACCTTACAAATATATCAATATATCCCTTATCGCGGTTGGTTAAAAAAAAAACACAACACCATTTGTAAATACACTTATATTTCAAGCGTCCATCGATTGAGGTACAGTCACGTCCCTGACGATGCCGCGCCCCATTATCCTGAAGTCCTGGAGAATTGCCTCCTTGTTCACCACGTACCTGGTTTCGCCGTCCACGGCCACCGGCTTAACAGCATTTGCGTTGGCGATCTGAGATCAATGTGCTCCGTGAGTTGAGCCGATGGTTCTGACTTGGGAACCGGCTGGTATTGGGTCTGGTGTGGGAGTTACTAGCAATGGCTGCCACAAACAGGATGGGCGAGGACAAATTTGAGCTGAAATTACTACCACAGTTAATGGCAAAAAATAAACTGTGATAGAATTATGCAGCATTGTTCGGTGTTGCACGAATGGGCAGGTCCATCCGGGGACGTATCGCGACCTCACAGTAGACCGGCGTGAAGTGGAAATGTTATACTTCTATATAATTGGCGTTGCGTCTGGTGAGTGAGGTAGCCGGGGTCCACTTTTTGAAAGGCTGTCAAGGCATCTACAAACCCTCAGGTAGCAGATGTCTATGGGTGGCGATATTCACTTAACATCGTGCGAACCGTCAGCTCGCTTGGCAACGTTTCAAATAAAAAAAAATCCAATGATTGGTATGACGTTTAAACATGTCCAGCAGTGGACTAGAACAGGCTTAAATGATGATGATGATGATGATGATGATGATGAACTGGTACTGGATATGGACTTATGGATATTTATATTTATAAAAGAATTTCCACTGTTATAAAATTGTGCACAGCAGTAGTCAAGACCAGAGAGAGCATGAAAGGGTGACGATCCTTACATATTGTCCAAATTAGTCTCTGACGAATTAGGACTTGCTAGATACAATATACATGTTGTCCCCGTACGGAACAGTTATCTGTGGGTCACACAACTACTTGCACCATGCGAGAATAGAACCCTCGACCTCCACCAAGACTCCATCATCATCAAGCTGGAACGGGGTCCATTCAGAAGGAGCATCAGTCCTGTGCCGTCTCCAGGGTCCTGGATAAGCACGAGACGCACCTGGAAGTCCATCGGCTGGCCGAGTCCAGGGCGCCACAGAACCCCAATGACGCGACCGCCGTAAGGGTCGTGGAAGAACAACGCGAACTGGTCGAAGGCGCTCTGAAAGTGGTCGCTCCATCAGTGCCGACGAATAACAAACGTTTTCTGCGAAGTTCGCAATGTGGGCAATATGGGCAATATGGGCAATTTTTTGCTCGCGGTAATCGGAGACAGTCATTATAAATAGTAAAGTAACAGCCTGTCCTAATGAGCAAGGGCCTCATATGTACAGAGGGTGTTGGGGCTAGCCCACTACGCGACCCCAACGGCGATTGGTGGACTTCGCATAACTTAAAAACATTTCCTGGCGCTGTTTACCTTGAGAACGTAAAATTGCAAATAAAACAATTACATTGGTACCGGCGCCGGGGCTTGAACTCGGATCGCTTGAGTACATTTTAAACTGTCGCAAACTTTTTCGCAATATACATTAAAAATTTGTCGCAAAATATTGAAAAGTTTAAAGTCTAAAACCCGGTAAGACCGGTACCGTATGTATTGCGGAAGCTTTTATATCCATACTTTTACAAAACCTTAGGCAGTTGATGACGCCGGTGCTGATACGATGACTTACTTGACAGCAAACGTGTCTTATAATTTTAATACTCATCGATAAATATTGTACATTGATCATTAGAAAGAGACAATCGGCTGATTTTATAAAGGCTTAACCTTCCGTAGAGCTCTAGAGAACGCTCTAGGAGGTAAAAGTTGGCTGATGGTTACTTCCAAAGGTCGATGTGGAACAAACATCAGCGACGACTGTACCAACTTGAGTCTACTCACCCTCAGCTCGTCCAGGTATTTAGCGACTGGATCGAACTCGACCACGGGCAGGAAGTCTTCCAGCAGTTCCGTCTTCTTCGGCCTCGGGGTGGGGGTCGCCCCGACCACCTCCTCCGAGTAGACCACGGCGTGGGGCTCCAGGTGGATTATCGCGTCGTATCCCGCCAGCGAGGGCACGAAGGCGCTCTGTCAATCAGACGAGCGAAACTAGCCTAGGAATTTTGGTGGTGTAGCTAAGTTGTCGGCTCGTCGGTTCGATTCCCACGCGGGACACGCGTTTGTGCGACGTGCGAAAATTGTTCCGGATCTGAGTTTGTTTCCAAGGAGGGTTGAGTCGTAAACAAAATGGCCATCGTGATTCACATAATCACGACCCTCACTTGGGGATAAGGGAAGGATTGTGACACTGATGATAGTAAACTAGCCTACGCCCGCGACTTTGTCGCTCTGAATCACGAAACGGGATTAAATAGGTACTTCAACACCAGTTAATTAATTGTGGTAAGGCTACGCAACAGTTTCTGCTGTTACAAGAATGGGCCAGCCCACCTGGGAAAGTTCCACGAGGTTGCAGAAGGCATAATAGCGAGCATAATACCTGATGACTCCGTGACGTAGTAGCCAAGGTATTGGCTTCGGCGACGGGGGTCATGAGTTCGACTCCCACACGAGACTACTATCTGTGTGACTCCTAAGTAATTTGTTGGGATCTGAGTCCGCGTGAAACGTCCTTACAACACAGGATAATGTTATGCTACATAGTTAAGGAGCAATGTTTTAGTATTAAAATAATTAAAACTAGAGGCGACGGTGCCCAACTCACTAGCACGTTATCCTTGAAGTCCTTCAGCAGGGCGCCCTCGAAGTACGCGAGGGTGGCCCTGGCGAGGGTCTGGACCCTCACCACCACCTCCTTGGTGGGCGCGGTCCTCGTCCAGATGGACGGCAGGTCGCCGTCGTACGCCGTCACTATGTACATGTATGGCGTTGGCTCCTCGCGCTCGCTGAACCTTCGCTCCAGTTCAGCCACCTCCTCACCTGGTGCGGAGGTGCTTTCTTATACATTGATCTAAAGTATCTGACACAGGAGATATATAACAGTTCCGGTGATGAAGACAATTATTAACGTGAGGATTCGACGTTTCAATTTCGTCTGAACCGTGGATCAATGCTCTGTACCACGTCAATCTAATCGTCAAAAAACCGGCTCGAAGGACCAACTGCCTTATAAAATGTCATACATTTCATTGTATGCATTAACCACACGATTAGTTAGCCGTATAACCCCTCCCCTCTGTCCTACGTCAATTTAACCGTCAAAGATCCGGTTCGAAGGACCAACTGGCCTAATCGACACATCATACACCGAACGTATTAACCACGGCGCTAGCTCATCGTATAATCTTCCCAATCTGTCCTACAGGACCAATCGGCCTATACGACTTAGGTCCAATCCGCCGTATGCATTAACAATCAGCTTATGGTGCATTCGTCATGTACATAAGAACTTTAACGACAATATGTAAATTGAAGACCTGTCTCTTGCGTCAGTGTGTGGGTTCGATCCCCACTACTGGAAAAGTGTATGTGTGATGAATGAATATGAATATGTATGATAATGAATGACATACTGTTTTTCCATTGTCTGGGTCTTTAAACTTGAATAATATCAGTTCATCAGTTATCTAGTACCCATAGTACAAGCGTTGCTTAGTTACGACTAGAGAACGTCGCGTGCAAACGTGTCCTAAAACATTTATTGTACTCATCAAACTCACGCGTCATGTCGTCGTTCAGGTCGAGCACGAGCATCTCGCGCGGCCAGTCCGTGTCGGCGATGAGGCGCAGCGCGCGCACGAACAGCGTCAGCGGCTGAGCGGGCGTCTCGAGCGGCGCCGAGCTGGTCGCGGCCGCGGCGGTGACAAGCTCGGCCGCGACGGCGGGGAAGTGCGGCGGCGCGACGAGCTGGGCGCTCAGCCAGCGCCGCAGCAGGCACGCGGCCGGACCGAACGCGCCGCGCCGCTGCTGCAGCCTGGCGGGCGGGGGCGTTCGACTTTAGCCGACTTCAAAAAAGGAGGTTGTCGGTTTTCTCTTAATTTTGCGTTAGCCACCTCAGAATTGCATTGTTCTTTTTGCACTAGATGCGTACCATGTGGTCCCGTACTGTTTTCGTTGGTATTGGGCATTGGACTCCAGAGACACTCGAGGGCATTCGACGAAATAAATTATTGTAAGTGAGAACTGTATACGTTTTAAGTCGGTTTTGTTTTTTGTTAATAAAAATATATTATTTTATTAGAAGGATAATCGCCGCCCATTGGCATTTGCAACACCCGTTTAAATTTTATGTTAGAGCACAAAATAACACTATAAAAAAAGGCAAAATTCGTGTTGTGTTGGCTCATCCAAAACGGTGTACAATATGATCTAATCAACAAATTGAAATATATCCTACCGAAAGCGACTCAAAAGCCCAGAGGTCAAAGCAGTACCCGTGCAAAGCGCCTCTCAGCCGGGGCAGAAGCATCGTGTCCCTTTGCAGGTCCAGACTCTCCTCGCTGTGGCGGTGGCGGAGCAGGCCAGCGTCGTTCCGGCGCTGCAGCAGCACCAGCTCCTTGGGGTGGGCCAGCCGGAGGCGGAACACCCTGCCGCCCTTCAGCACGTCCAGGTGGCCGGGGTGGGGCTGGGCTGGCAGCGAGAGCTGCCTCGTCAGCCGCTCGGCGATCTGCACGTGGAAGGCCGCCTTCAGGCAGCGGAACGCGGCCAGGTCGCCGGGCCACTTGCCGCTATGGCCTGCGGACGGGTCCAGGTTTGGAGATAACAAGGAAACTACCCGATATCAAGCAAGTACCAAGTCTCTATGCCCCCTCCCCCCCAACTTTACAGAACTCTGAAGTTTGCCCTTGAACACTACTCAGTTATTTTTTTTTATATTTATTAGGAAAGAGCTTTATCGCTGAACGATAACAACGCCCTGTAGGGTTAACAAAAAATAATATAGTACATCAACACAACATTGCTTAACATCTATTACAAAATCAAGTTTTTCTTAAACTAAGTTCGGCAATCCTGGCCAGTATCCGAGCCTGATCTGATATCGGAACAGTCAGGATACTGGTCACAAAACCAACATTAAAATTTCGGGAATCCATCAAAGACATTCTGAGATCTTGGTTACGAACGCATTCTGTCAATGCATGGAGTACATCTTCAACGACACCGCAGTCATTACAATTTGGCGAACTCACCATTTTCATTAAAAATGCAAACTTATTCGATGGAATATTACTCAGTTAATTACATGTTTGAATGGGAAGGGCTGCATGTGGGGTGTGGTTCAAGAATATCGCCGCCTAGTTTACACCCTCGCTCGATCGCTTTTTTCTACTTTCGCCCCAAATCCACGTACGATGCACAAGTTCTTACTCAATTGTAAATCTTAGTCTTAAATCTCACCAAATCCCTACAGGAGAGGGGTAGAGGGTTAAAATGTTTAAAGAAAAACACCAATTAGTTAATGGACGACTTCAAAGGGGCAGCTGAGTGTTACAGACTAACAAAACTGACTACCAGGACGTTAAGATGAAATGTGGTGCCCCACCTAGTTCGAGGATGGCAGTAGTGGCTGGGGTGTAGGGGGGGAGGCGGGCTCCTGGCACGTCCTTGAGGAGGGCGGAGGCGCCTTTGCGGCGCGCGCCCGGCAGCGGGGGCGCCGCCCCGCCAGGCTGCGGCTCGCTGTAGCTGAACACCGAGGACACGCCTGCAACATGCCGAATAGACCCTAAGCTGTGCTAGGGCCAAGCGACAGTCTTCGCTGTTGCATATATGGGCAGCACCGTCCGGGGAAGTATCGCGGGGAAGTGTCACACTTCTGCGTTTCCTATGGTGAGTGAGGTAGCCGGGGCACACTTTATTAAAACGTGGCAACGCATCTGAAACCCTACGGATGTTGAAAATGTTCATGGGCGACGGTTAGCACTTAACATCAGGTGAACCGCCACTTGCTTCACATAAAAAATAGGCCTATAAGGCAAGCGGCTTCTCTGTAAATTGGCGCGATTTGCACATCGCTACTTTGAAGGTGGTGTACCTCAAATGCTTTGTAAAGCCGAAGTGGCTAGCGGCTCTTGTTTACACCGCACGCACTACTATATTGAACCTTATCCTTAAGGGAATAGAGTCGAAGGCGTTGATCCAAGGACCGGCGTCTATTATACAAACAAGCGAATCACAATATTGAACCTTATTAGCATTGAAATAGAGTCCAAGTGCCGTGCACGGCGCTAATCCAATGACCGGCAAATCGGCTCACACAGGCATACCACAATATTAAACTATATCTACAATACCGCCGCGAATGCCGAAGACGTGGGTTCGATTCCCACAACGGCGACAATCTTTTCGCACTTTTTCTACATATTTTAATATATCTACAAGGCAATAGAGTTGAAGTACCGTACACAGCGACGATCCAAAGACCAATATCTATTATCCAAAGAAGCGAATCACAATATTGAACCTTATTCCCAAGGCAATAGAGTCTAAGTACCGTGCACCGCGCTGATCTCGAGCGGCAGCTGGTCCAGCGCGCGCAGGTCGCGGCGCAGCTCGTCGAAGGCCCTGAGCACCTGGACGGAGCGCTCCTCCAGCTGCTCGCCGGCCGCCTTGCACAGCAGCAGCCCGTCCAGCTGGTCGCACACGTGGAACACCTGCGACGAGGGCACGCCTGCGAAATGAGCGGGCCGATATACATGTATTTGCATTTTGTGTGGAAACGTTTGGGTAGTAAGTTCCAATGACCACTGCGACCTGTTCAATGTGGAAAAACACCCAGATCGGAAATAATAATCTGTGGGTCACACAAACAGTTGACTCGTGTGGGAATCGAACTCACGTCCGATACCAACTCAGCGTCGGGGCTAATACATTGGCGGCTGCACCACGGAGTCATGATTAAGTCTGTTAGTATGTGTACACCGGGCATTAGGTGTGAGGAAGATCGGGTTACCATATTTGAAGCTCATGAGGTAGTCCACAATCTGCTTGGGCAGGGCTCGCCTCTCTGCCATGGTCTCCGCAGCCCAGACACAGGCCTCGGTGATGGAGCCGTCTTGGAACCTGCGCAACTCGGACTTGTCGCCCCAAAACGCTCTGAAAGTAATCATATTTTTAAAATTTTTATATTAAATTTCCATAGTGCTAATTACTTCAGTGCTAATTCTACACTTAAGATTAAACATTAAAATATGGTATTCTCGTTTTGCTCGAAATAGCTGATTGCTACATTGACAACAATCTCAACATGTTTACATTATTACTAGCTTTTCGCCCGCGGCTTAATTCGTGTTGAAGTCCTTAAAAAAATATCTTTTTTAAATTATTTTTTTCGAATAAAAAGAATCCTATATAGTAGGAATAATACGGTTTATCTACATTTATTTTAACACTTTAAACAATGTTTTGCGCTATAAAATTATCTCAGTAATAATTAATTAAATTAATAATTACTTCCTGTATTAATTCTCCAGGACTCAACACAAATATGAAACATGATAATGGAGGAACATATTAAAAAATATACCATAAACCTTACCTGAATTCTTCAGATTCGGGAAGATTGGCTGGTGGTCCTCTATCCACAATATTCATTACATTTTCAGAGTTCAAAATTAAACCAAAAGCCAAATCAATATCAACCCTGAAAAAGAAAATCAAGTGTTAACAAGTTGTATACTGTGGTAGGGCCTCGCAAGTCTTTGCTGTTGCACAAATAGTCAGGTCTGTTAGGGGAAGTACCACAACCTCACAGAAGTCCAATGTGAAGTGGAAGTGTGTATTACATTTCTTGATTTGTTCGGCGAGTGAGGGGCCTACTTTATTAGAAGGTGACAATGCATCTGCCCATACGAGTTTTGAAAATGCCCATGTATGGTGGTTATCATTTAAGACTGGGAGAACTGCCAGGTCACTTGCCATATTCTTACATAAAGAAAAAAAGCAAAGAATATATACATATATGGCCAGTTTCAATATTCAATCTACAGATAGAACTTTGACGTAATCATTATGGAGCTAATGTCAAATACCTATCACTGGTAACCAAATCTATCTGTAGATTGAATATTGATACGGGCCGATAGTGAATATATATAGTCTGGCCCGCGCAACTTCGTCTGCGCTTATTCTACCGGGTCCATACGTTTCTACTTTTAGCATAGCGCCACCTATCGGATACTTACTCAATCCAGCCAATAAATTTACCTAACACCACCATCTGTTAAAATCTTATGGGACTCACAGATAGATCTTTGTCATCTAATAAAGAAATAATTTGCAATAACAAATATTGAGATCAATAATTGAGATAAAAACTTCCTTATTGACGAAGTTGGACTAAATTCCAAATGTTTACAAAATTTGATAAAAATTGGTTCAGTAGTTTCGGAGTTTATCGTGAACATACATCGTTACACGAAATTTTTATATATATATAGATGTAACAGTATGTTTTTACATCATGAATTAATTTTTTCACGATCTATAAACATTACACAAAATAATAGATATCTAACATTTATTCCATTTGTAAGTCCTCAAATGCTGCAAAAATCCAAGGTCAAATTACAATCCACTCATTTGCCACCTCTCTATAAAAAATGATTTATATGTTTTTACACTTACTTGTTTTTCGCTTTCACATTCAGAGGCCATGAATGGTCTGCTTCAACAAGCTGCAATATCAATTTTACTCTGTCCCCCAAACCTCTACTCAACAAAGCATATAATGTTTCCACTACCAGAGCTAGATCATTTACACCATAGTTGACCCTTGATGCATTCGGAATCCTACTAAGGACGCTCTCTTGGAGTTTTAGGGGATTTTTAAACCTGAAATGATAATTATATAAAGAAATAACACAAACATACATTCTAGATGAGTTGAGTACGAAAAAGGTTAATAGTTGAAAGTACCTTATTATATGATCAAACTGCATTAAGTTATGTACTGGTGTCATGAAAAGTGGTATGAAACTGTTTATCTTCGGATTGTCTAACATATCAATAGCTATCCCGCACTCTCTTCTCAGTGCATTGTAAGTTCCTTTACGCATATCCCAACAAATATTATAATATCCAGACTTGTCAACAAATATCACAGGAAAGTTCTGCTGGAAATCTTCCAAAGAAGGTGCTGGTGAAGAACCTTTAAATAATGAAACACCTTTTG
This sequence comes from Iphiclides podalirius, assembly GCA_933534255.1. Lineage (NCBI taxonomy): Eukaryota > Metazoa > Arthropoda > Insecta > Lepidoptera > Papilionidae > Iphiclides > Iphiclides podalirius. Next base: position 12,368,821 of record OW152831.1, on the reverse strand, counting down.
TGTCCCATTCTGACGATTCTGAAGTAGAAAATTATTACGCATAGGTAAAAATTTTATAAATAGAACAAAATTAATATAGTCCCCGTAGAGACAATTTTTACATATTACAATGTCACATTCTATGGACAAGTAGAGAGTTTACCATCATATACTTCTCAGGAATACTTTCTATAAGAAGAGAGTTTCAGCTTTTACTTTTATCTATTAAATATAATATTTAAAAATTTTTTACAACACAAAAAAAACTCTAAACAGAAAAAATAGTAGATAATAATGTGTTCTAAAAGCTCTTTAAATCTATTTATGTACAGTCAATTCCAATAACTAATGAATAATGAATCTCACTCAATAAACATGAGGAAAAATAGTCTCTACGATGAAATAAAATATGTTATGTTACTTAAATTATATTTTAAAAATGGAAAAACCAGTTATACTCACTTAGTGCAATCCAAATGTTTCTTATTATCTGATAGCTGCTCATAATGTTGTTGATCCTCTTTATTTGTACCAAATACGCAACAAACATGCTGATTATATACCCCGATACTTGCAATTTCCTCTGCCTTATCCATATTTTCAATAGTACAATGGCCTGTTTTAAGTTCTCATGATTTAGAAAGGTTTCCTTTAAAAATTCTTTATTCACTGCATCTGTTAAATCACTTAATATGCTGCTGTTATAGTATGGTGTAGGGGGTCCCACATCTGAGGCATTATCTACAGTCTCATTCTTGAATAACCAAGTTTCTCTCAAGTTATTACGTAATGGGCTAAATCTATGCAGTTTATATGCTTCATTGTCACAAGTCAAATTAACTCGGACCAGTAATATGTTACCTAATTTTCCTTTTGGCTTAATATCAATCATTGGCTTAGTCTTCACGCCATTTAGGTAAGTATATTCACATTCTTCAATAATGTCCAGCTTTTGTAAATGTGAGGCAATGTAAGCCAGATATGCAGCGCGTTTTTTATGATATCTATAGTTTATAGAGTCATTTTTTGTGTATGTATCTGCAGGGACTGCAATCTGAACATCAACAATGAGCTTTGAATTGATTGCATTGCCTAAACCATATGACCCAACAATCTGAATATCTTGAAATTTACGGAATTTAAACATACATTTCGTATTTAGTTCATTACTAATTGGTGATTTAACACCGAGGCGTTTAAAAAATGTCTTCTCGGTAAGATCATATTCCGTCGTATCTTCAGATATGGCAAACAAATGTTCTTTGAAAGTATTAAACCATTCTGTGAAACGTTTGTCAGTTTTTTCCTTGACCTTGACTTCATCGAGAACTTCTTCAATTTGCAGACGAAACAGATTCGAGTTAAATAAATTTTCGGTCTCCTGTAGACGGTTTAATTCCCTCACGGTCGGCTGTCTATACAAGTTTTTTATCCTTAAACGTTTTTTTCCCTCCTTATTTTCTGTTTCGGACGGTCTTTTACCGTTTTCATTTAGAACAGATAAATCATCGTCATTCTCGGAAAGAGAAGTAGTCTTGGCCTTTAAAAAGTTATAGGAATTAAAAAAAGTACATCAAATTATAACATTCTCAAAAGATAATATGTTCGTTGAATACTTACTCTTTTAACCATTTTTGATCAATGACAAAGGTAAATAATAATATAAATACTCAAATAATAATTTGGTTATATTAATAAAAACAGCATGGACTTCATGCCGTGTATTTTGACAGATTCAAACTACAAAGCAATAACATGTCAATGTCAAACTTACTTTTGACATTTGAAAAAACCGTAAAAGGCTCCTTTTCAGTTTCACATTGTAATATAAGTTCTCTCAGAAATACAAAAATGAAAAACGTTTTTAAAACAATTTTCAATAAGACTATTAATATCGTGAAAATTATTAAAACTTGCCATCAAGAAAGGCTTCAGGCTTTATAATATAACTAGCGACCCGCCCTGGCTTCGCATGGGTGCAATCTATTATACATAATAAACCTTCCTCTTGAATCACTCTATCTAGTAAAAAAACCGCATCAAGATCCGTTGCGTAGTTTATATCTAAGCATACATAGGGACAGACAGGCAGCGGGACGACTTTATTTTATACTATGTAGTGATGTTACGACTAGTAGCAGCGGAACATAAATGAATAATGTTGCAAAAACGGGACAAAATGATTCCATTTGAGAGGTTTTTTTATATGTGAAAAGTTGTCCAGCGAGCAGACGGTTCAACTGATGTTAAGTGAATACCGCCGCCCATGGACATCTGCTACACCCTAGGGTTCCAGATGCGTTGACAACCTTTTGAAAATTGGGCTCCGCAAAACATCATTGTATACATATGATGTAATGAAGACGATAGAGTACAAATCAAAAAGTTTAACAAACTGATGTAATGAAGGCGAAAGAGCACAAATCATAATGTTATTGACAGAATAAATGTAATTAATATGATTGCGGACTAAGGTATCGAATTGCAAAAGTCAGCAGGGGCGGTAAAAATTGAACAGCCTATTGGCGGAAAATTTGTAAAGCCGCCACTGGTGCGCTGCGTAAACAGCTAAACTTATGTAAAAATCAGGTATGACGGAATTGTTCCCCTTTAAAAATTCTAAAAAATTTCATGGACCGCATATAAAAAATAAAAATAAAAACGGATTGTAGCGGAATCTTTAAATCCCTATCTTATATATTATATATCTTCTAATACCCATTCCAACATAGCGAACAAGAAGCGTCAAAATTTCCTTTCGAAGGAATAAATAGTTACTGAAATCCGTAAGGCGCAATGCCATCGTACTTAGCGCAGAATACACCGCAATAACTTTGAAACAGGCAAAGCGCGTTCGCTTATAAATACGAGGTATAAAGTGGTAGGGTCACGCAGCAGTTTCGGCTGTTGCACGAATGTATAGGCTCGTCCGGATAAATACCACGACTTCACAGAAGATCGGCGTGTATGTAAGTATAATACTTCCGCGTTTCATCTGGTGAGTGAGGTAGTTGGAGCCCAATTTTCAAAAGATTGTTAACACATGCAGATGTGTACCCTCGGGTGTAGCAGATGTCCATGGGCAGCAGTATTCACTTAACATCAGGTGAACCGTCAGCTCAAGTGACAACTTTCCACATAAAAAATGGTTCCTGATACTTACAAAGTCTACACACGATATCTTTCTCCATTTATTTGTTTGAATATGGTATAAAATGTTGACAATCATATTATACAGTTCGATGATATTCAACAATTTCTGGGATACAACCATGGTGGTAATACTCCCTAGCCTCTGCCAATGTATACAGCCCTACAACAATACTTCCCTACCTCCTTAATGAGACATATAACGATGCTGCATTTGCCATGAGCAAATGCAGGGTTCTACTAAACGAAGAAGGCTGTATAAAGCTCGTAGAATCTGGCTGTTCTAAAAGCTCTGCTTTCGATAAAGCTTTAATAATCTATGTATGTACTGAAAGCGAAAACATCAGTCATGTAAAGACAATAGGTATCTTCGTGTGCCTGGCCTCTTGTCTTTTTTTTTTTTAAAGAAATTGCCCTCACTTTAGGATCATATTATCCTGTGTCGCAAGTACGTTTTTACATACATAAATTTTACGTGATACCCAGATACGAAACAACTATCTGTGGGTTACACAAATAGTTGTCTCGTGTGGGAATCGAACCCACGACCTCCGACGCTAAACCTCATGGCGCAGTCGTCAAGACGCCTTGACGGAGTCACCGAACCTGTGAATAGCATATGTCGTGTTGATATTGTTTTTTAATAGCGAGTCAGCGTACGATCATTCATTAGTTAAATACCTAATTATTTACGAAACTTCTAAATTTCGACGATTAATAATTTTCGTGAATTGATTATTTTTGATAATTTTGTGTTTCGTAATCTCGGAAACTAATTGCTTTTGTACAATCGTTCGACAGGGTTGTGTCATGGTTAAATCGTAATTTCAACCATATTACTTCTAGAGGTTCAAACCTCTATCGGAGGGCCCTTTTACATCCCCTTGTTAGTCGAAATAATCACCTTTCATTAATATGCGAGCTGACGGCTTCATCGTCTCGTCTATGGTATGCTATTGTTCTCCTCAGTCCGTGCATCGTCTATTTGCTCAAAGTCCAGGCGGCTTGCTAATGTACTTCGCTAATAATGAACTACACTAAAAAGGTACACAGGCGTAAAGTAGAAGTGTTAAATTTCTGCGTTTCGTCTGGTGGATGAGGTAGCCGGGGCCTTCTATTTGAATTATTTATTTTTCCTAGTTATATTTAGGCAACAAGATTATATTGTCAGCGTATCGTAGGGCATCCTAATCATTGTTCTTATTCTTAACTTGCCTCATAAATATTATAATGTTATTAGACATCATGATTCTTTTTTTTCTATGTGGAAATAAGAAACAAAATTAAATTATATTTCTTTAATTAAAGTGAGAATAATCAAACCAATGTACACATTTTTATGTTTGAGAGACATTTTGGCAGGATGGTAAATAGGTATATTTACCATTTTTGTTACATAAAATTATAAGAGAAATAAATATACAATATGTAAGCTGTATCCCTAGATATTCATAATACTTTGGTAAATTTACATATCTATTTTAACAAAATTTAATACTCTAAATTCGAGTTGGACAACGTAAATTAATTCCAAATAGTCAACACAACAATACAGTCACCGTGCACAGCTTAATAAATCCAACCTATACAGCGTTATGAACTGTGCCTTACGCGACATAAAACGTATGCGTTGTACGCATTACAATCTTATAACATGTATTGTTTACTTTAGCTTTGAAATGATCGCGTTTGTGTATTCGCTGCACTTTCCAGTGCCGCCCAGGTCTCCGGTTAGGGATTTTCCCTCGCGCAGAACTTCGTAGCAAGCGTTCTGCACGCGATCCGCGTGCTCGTTGAGCTGCAAATGCCTCAGCATCATGATTGCGGACAGCAGCAGGGCCGTGGGGTTCGCCATGTCCTTGCCGGCGATGTCCGGAGCAGTGCCGTGGACCTATGAAAATGATGTCAACGAATGAAATAAGAGAGATGGTAACAGAAGATGGATACGACAGATATCTTCAAATGTATACAGGGTGCCCTTTCTAAAGGAGGTTCAGACTCTGTAGTATAATCTTTTATTGAAATAAAAACAAACTTAAAAAAAAAATTGCCATTTTATTCCCTAAAAAACAGAACTTGTTGATAATGCGGTAGTCATTCATAAATGCGTTGTATACTTTTGAAACGAACTTTTGTGCGTGTTACCCATAAATCACACTCTTTCTGAGATAAGATAAAATTTATGTAATTAATTAATTACGAGTGACTTTAAATATTCATCATTTTTATATAACATTATTTATGTCTAGAATTTAATTAAAAAAATGGATACACTTAAAAAGCCTCCCTGTATAATAAATAACCGTTATATGAACTGTTTTATACACTAGTTTCACGTAACTGATACGCGTCACGGGAGTTATGTAACAATGTGATTAAATTACATTCATATACATTATACATAATTATAACCTAGTGGTTTTTGGCCCAAATTAAAAATTATGTTCATTTTTTGGAGTGCTAAACTGTGCATGTTTAATACGCTAAATAACCGCTACGAATTACGTTACGGGCGTTATCTAACAATGTGATTCGCATTTCTAAATCACATTCATAATACGTAATACATAATTATACATTATACATAATTATAATTAGTACCTAGTGTTTTTTGTTCCAAATTAAAAACGTGAAAAAATATGTTAATTTAAATTGTTAGAGTGCTAATCTCTTCACTTATGACAAACATCAAAGATTGTAGAAAAATGGGCGACGTTTTTCCCCGCAGTGGGAATCAACCCCGTTTACCGGAATCGCGGCCAAACACTTTAATCGCTAAGCTAAACGGCTGATGGCCACACCGACATAAATCCCAGTGTATTTTATTTACTTTATTTTTCGACATGGCACCATTGCTATTTGAAATTTAAATTTCCTAGGTCTAATCTCTGCACTTACGATGAATCTCGCTCAGTTCGGTTCCTACGACCAGCGGCGAAAAACTTCTCATCCATTTGTTTCTACAAATTTTAATATTTATCCTGTATCTTGCAGTGTGCTGCGATCGAAAAAATTCCATGTGAGCAGGTATTTTGAACCGACTTCAAAGAAGGAGGTTTCTCAATTCGACCGTATATTTTTTTATGTGTGTTCGCGGATAACTTCGTCGTTTATGAACCGATTTTGATGATTCTTTTTTTATTGGAAAGGAGATATCCCAAGGGTGGTACCATGATAAGGAAAAGACCCGGATCTGATAATGGCATCCCAGAGAAATCGAGGAAAATCCCCAAATGCTATAGGCATTAACAATGTTTCTTAATTTCCGGTTTGAAGTCGGTTTTTTTTTATTAAAAATTATTTACTACCGATATGTTGTTAACGCGCTCGGATTGAAGAGAGAGGCAGCAAATGCGGGGGCAAGACAGATTGATGCACCTAGAGATTTTTTAGGCTTATGTTCAAATGACACACACTTGTCATGCCTTGAATTATTGCTTTAATTACCCTATCCTTTTTATACCACTCGAATTACTAATAACATCCTAAAGTGCATTGCACGCCACAGAATTAAATGAAAAAGATGATGTTGATTTAATGGCATTCTCGATAGCAGCGTCATCTGTATTTTCTGTACAAAGCTCTGTGGGACTTTCTAATGATTTAAGTAGTAACTTTTTGTGATGTCTAAATGGCACACTTTATAAGAAACAATATGTCCAGTTATCGAACATATTAGCCATGTAAATGTTTAGTATGTTAGAAATAACATTTAAAGCTCAATAACTAAGGGAAAATATGCTGGTTTCAACATATTGGTGTCTGTTAATAATTTAAAAAAATATTACAGGTGTAATTCAAAGTTATTAGGAACTTAACACAACAGATTTAACTTACCAGTTTTCCTTCGTGAAATAAAAACAACATATCAAGTTTTCTAATGCTCTTTATTCATCATACTCATAAATTAACTTATTTATTCAATCGAAACTAGTAATTTAATAATAAATAAGGTGAAATTTCAATGTCTAAAGCTCTGCTTTTAAAATGTCAGATTAAATCTGACATTACATGTTGGAAAAAAATAATTCTATTAAGTAACATTTCACAGATACTGCTAAAGAATAACTTGGCCGAAAGTAGGCCATCCGAAATATTATTTTAATTAAATAAAAGAAACATGATTGGGTTTCAATGGCAAAAAATATATATACAATCACAAAACAAGGAATTCAAAATCAAATAAATAATTGTAATACTTTTTCAAAGCATACAACGGCCACAATTTTACCAACAGCATAAATGCTTAGTCATTATAAATGAAACAGTTTTGGTTAAGTTTTTTCACCGTCAAAGTGGGTTACATTACATTATAACAATAATAAATAAATGCGCATGTTATTATCTTTTAAAGAAAAAATTCTAGGGGGTCTTGGATTATTAAAATAAACAGCCTTAGATCTTAGTCTCTAATAAAATGGTAACACTAACACAAAATACTGGATGCAAATACTTAAGTATGATAACAATTAATTAAGGAAAGAACCTAGATCGGATGCTAGATCAGCAAATACACTTTTTAACACCTGTCACACTGTCTTAAGTAGTAGTGAGTTATTGTAAATATTAACACTAGCAATAACTTAATTGACTGAACAACGAAAATAAACTGACAGAGTGAGTATTGCACAACCGTTGCAACATAACGGTTAGCGCTTACAGTGTACACAATTGGTCAATGTGGAATAACCAATTGACAAAAGTTGAAAAGCACTACATATATCTACTTTGCATTGAAACCTTTGTTGTAGCTTCATTGAAATTAAGTACCTAAATTGGAAAACTGAAAAGAATTTATCTGCACATGACAATGTGACATAATTTGTCCCAGAACATTACTTATATTGAATGTCTGGATTTTAATTCAGTAGAATTAAAATGTGATGATCACATTTAATATATTGACTGGTTAACTAGTCAATATATCCAATTCAATTAAGGTCCGTAAGAAAATTTTTGAAAATATGAAAGTTAAAATTTTTTAAAACATGCGGTACATACGTCAAATTCGGTGGATGCAAGACTCAAATGAATTACTTGAATTCGGATATTGTAAAAATAGATTTATATTTTAATTAATCACTTTAAACACAAATGCATCATAGTATAATAATTACATATAAGAAAAACTGGTAGAAAGTTGCTCAGTGTGTGGCAACAATTCCATGTAACCGTCTATTCTACTATAATAGAACTTAACGGCAACAATCACAGTTTTTTTTAATTTACAAAACACATGAAACACATGTACACAGCCAATGAATTATCAACAGTATGTCACATTCCATGAGGTTGTTTTAAAAAACAATAACATAAAATGTATAACTTACATACAAACTTATATGTAACCCGTATGAAAGAAATAATATTAAACATAGCAATTTCATAGGTAGTGTTATCCATAAAACAATCATACAGAATTGTGTAATTCCGACAAGCAAAAAAGTTACTATAAATAATCCAACTTAATCTTTCTGTTACAAAAGGAACTAAACAGTTTATGAAATGCATAATGTAATAATACTTCTTTGGCAGGATGAACATACTTGTGTAAAATATCCAATCTTTTAAAACTCATAAAATGCATATGTTATATTGTCTATCTATACTGAAAAGTTAACATTTTCTAAAATTTGTATTCATCAGAGACCACTGTTGGGTTAAAAATTACCCAGAAAATTTTAAGTAAGTAGCAAATGATCTCTTTGTGAAATAAATTTTTTGACTGTAATTGACCATAACAACAAAGTTGATTAGTTGGTCGCAACTGTTACACAATTTAAAAATCGAACAAAATCGCTACCAAAACATACTGTAAAGTTGAAACATACAGTTGGAAAAGGTCCACAAATGTAATTTTTAACACAGATGGACAATGGCCTCTTTATGGGCACTAATTAATGTAGATTCTTGATGATCTCATTGGTGTAGTTTGTGCACGAGCTCTTCCCACCTAGATCCTCAGTGAGGACCTTTCCCTCCTTGAGTACAGTGAAACACGCCCTCTCAATGTTGTTAGCGTACTCGGTCATCTGCAAGTGTCTCAGCATCATGACAGCGGAGAGCAGCAAGGCAGTGGGGTTAGCTTTGTCCTGGCCGGCGATAGATGGCGCTGTCCCATGCACCTTTAAGAATCGGTCAATGAGGGGTTATACCGGCCTATGTGGCTTTCTTGATTTACTAGTGTTAAACGGGATGCCCCTAAAACCAGCACCTATTAGCATTCATCAAAAACGGATCAATATGAACAAAAATTATTATGGAAAAACATGTTAGAAACATCAATTGGAAAGGAATGTGGCCATTGATCAACATGCGATGCCAAACGTATGAAGAATGTAAAATCGCTAATTGGCACCAGATATAAGTGAAGATCTTTTTACCTATAAAGATAACACTAAAATTAAACATGTATGGTCTAACAATATGTTTGAATTTATCTTCCTTGGTATGTGCAAAAGTAATACAAGTTTTAGTTATCTTCTATAATAAGATTAATAAGTAACTGGAGATACATATGTATAATTAAGTAGATAGAATATGTCAAAAAAATATATTGTGAAATAAAGAAAAATATTTTTAAGAATTTCCTGAGACTTTACTAAATATTATGCCATTTCACCTACGAACATAAGCAGTCCCACTCAGAGACGTCTTCAGCACTTGATTAAGATTTAATTTCATTTGTGAATGCCTTTAACTAAATGCCTACATTTGGCAATTATGCTGGCAAAAACATTCTTGAACTGGTAATAGAGGTATGTGATAAACACATAAAAGAAAGTGTTAATTTCGTCACTCTGACTTAGTTTTTTTTTGTATTGATGCAATCTGTTTCTATGAACATTAAGCATTAGGTTATAGATTGTCATGGGCAGTCGGTCCAGTGACGTGTGCCCATTGCTTATCTTCAAGTTTATAAACAATGGTTATATTGCTACAAGTATGGATGATTGAATGATATGGAAAATATCAAAACCTTTATTGATTCGACAGTAATGGAAAATTAAGATGTCCATTTGTTTAATATGATCACAAGTATATTGGATTGAATTTTGAGTGTGTGTTTAAAATTATGAGGTTACAATGGTACCTTGTTAGGGATGGATCATGAGCTCGGGATGATTTCAGACCATGCGGTTAATTTTGACTTGTGACCAACACCGGTTAGTGGCACACTAAGTACATAAAGCACTTGGGACTTACTTAGACTTTGATGTGTCCTCGAGAATTACAAAAACACTATTTAACGTAAAAAAATCACGGTGTTTTCTTAGAAACGTTAATGAACAGTATTTTAATGTAGGCCCATAACAACTTCTCGGTCTGATGCTTAAACGATGCAGAGGTTCAAAATTAAATAAATGGTATCAAAATCACATGGTTTAATAATTTAATTTAGTTGCACTGCATAGTCCTTGTGGCATACAAATCAGGCAATATTTAACCTAGCACTGTCTGATTTACCTTTTGTGATATATTTGCAGTCTCTGAGAAAAATTAACTAAGTGATAGAAGAATTCACATTATGTATTGATAAATTTAGCTCAAAGCTGATGAATAAAGATTATAAGAAATGGGGTTTATGAACATAATCGGTAATTTTGATGTTTCTCTTTTATACTGTCAACTGAAGGCCTTATAAAACTTTAGTCATATTACATAAGTCCTTTTGATATTGTACACACATTTATTAAAATACATAATTATATGTCAAATATTGTAAGTGAAAATAATTTTTCTACAAATTTTAATAAATAATTTTTAATCAAAAAGCAGTGACAACTACCAAATGAAATTAAAATCGTGAAATTTTTGGGGATTTTTTCCCAATTTATCCAATTAAATATAGACATAGTAGGCATTTACTATAAATAAAAAGTGTGATGGAATGCTATCGTGAAATATTTTTATTAGTTGGGTAGAAAGTCCCAACAACCATTGCATCCCAGAAGATTTACTGTAGTCTTCACTTCAAAAAAAAAATGTCCCCTTGTATTACTATTATTCATTGTAGTACACTAGTAGCTTTTAAGCTGACGCGAGTGCGTCTGCTTAAAAGCTACTAGTGGTTTTGACTATTAACCGAGGTTGTTAATGATTGTTCCTATCTGTGACCACGCGGTATTGTTTTGTACTTTGTCTAGAAGGGGTTATTTAGTAAGTTCCAATGACCACAGCGACCTAGATCTATGGTATTCTTCCCATCGAAAACATTTCCTCCTTATTGTTGGCTAACATTATCCTGTGTTGTAAGGAAGTTTTACTTACATTAAGATCTGAAACAATTATCTGCGGGTCATACAAATAGTTGTCTCGTTTGGGAATCGAACCCACGACACACGGTGCCGAAGCCAATACCTTGGCAACTGAGCCATTACGTGAAATATGACTCAAGTAAAAAGTTGTGTAGACTATATTTATATGGCAGGGCCGCTGTGATACGTACGGACTCGAAGAGTGCGCCGTTCTTGCCGATGTTTCCAGAAGGCGTCAGGCCTAGACCGCCCACCAGCCCGGAGCACATGTCAGACATAATGTCACCGTACAAGTTTGGCATTACCTGTGAAGGGACATTTTTTATGTGAGAAAGTGACAGAAGAGCAAGAGATTGAAACGATATGAAGTGTCAATGCCTATGCACCTGAGATAGAAGAAGAGTTGTTAATCTTTAAAGTAAACCCTGATTACCTCACTCGCCAACGAAATGCGAAAGTATACAGCACTCCGGACGAGCCTGCACAGTTGTGGACGGCAAAAACTGCTGCGTGTACAAACAGTGGTCGTTCTGAAGTAGTTTATTGGTGTTGAAAATACTGCAATAGCTTTTCGTCTTGCTCCCGCAAACGTACGACGAAGGAGGTAGGTATTTGCTTTTTTCGCAATGATATTATAAATTGGAAGGTTTTTGTGCTTCTGTTGTTTCCTCGTAATGGCTGAAAGGATTAGGGTGAAATTTTGTCTGGAGATCTGTCTTTTTGATGTTGTTACCGGTTTCAGTCTTAGGAAGAATGTAATTGTCATTTGACAGAGAGCGGGTAGAAAAGCATCAGTTCCTATCGACTCACCAGCACGTCGAACTTGGAGGGGTCCTGGACCATGTTGAGGCAGACGGTGTCCAGGTATCGCTCCTCGAACTTGATGTCCGGGTACTTGGTGGCCAGGTCGCGGCAGCACCGCAGGAACAGACCGTCAGACATACGCCTGCAACGTTACACACAATAAGCTATCGTGGAAGATGACGTGTTTTATACGTGAAAAGTTGGCTAGCGAGCATGTCGCAGATGTGTCAACAACGTTTAAAAATTTGGCCCCGGCTACCTCAATCACCAAAAACACGAAATTATAATAACTAGTGGTCAAAATTCAACCATAATTAATTAATAATACATGGTAGAGTGTGTAATGTTTTTTTTATTTGATTTAATGTTCTTTTTATGCATCATTTAAAAAAAATATCAGTATTATGAACTCCACTATATAAGCTATTACTGTGGGAAATATCTCACACTGTTCTGTCCTCGTAATTTTCGTAAAAAGGGGTACAAAGTTTTTGATGCTTCAAGAATAAATATATAATAGATAATTCCACTTCAGGCTGGGTCTTTGCCCAGCATTGGGTCATTTATATACTGTCCCTCTACTTTACCGCTGAGTTAGGTAGCCCAAACTTTGAAAGTTTCGCGGCGTATTCACAGCCGACAGGTGTTGTAGGAGTTCTAGAGTTACCATCCCCTTTGATCCGCCTGTTCGCTTGAATACTTTACATATAGAAGAATGCGTGAGGGACTAAAATCATAGAAATAGATGCAAATGCTTGTGTTTCGTCGTTATCTTGTCGTAATAGGTACGTTACGCAAGAAGTTCCGTGCCAGATAAGGCGCTTAGCGCTTCATTGGCGCCAATTGAGGTCTGGTTACCGCGAAGGTGTCGGGTGAACGTCACAACAATGATGAATGCGCAAATTTTATATGAATTCAGTTGACTGTGTGACGGATACTTAACTGTCCGATTGAACACAAACAATTATTATTATTTTATATTGTACTTTACAACGAATTTAATACAATACGGTACAGGGTATCGTGGGCTCGATTCCCGCACGAGACAACTATCTCTGTGATCCACAGATAATCTTTATGTTATATGTATTATGTATAATTGTTTCGGATCCGGATGTTTGTCCACGTGAAATTTTATGCTACAGTAAGGGGTAATGTTCTCGAAGATAAGACCACAACAGATCTTGTAGGTCGCGGTGGTCGTTAAGAATTACCCAACGAGATCCACACAAATCATTCATTAACCTTTTCTTAAACCAAGCAACTTTATCTCTGGCCCGCTCGGCTACTTTATGGAACCAGTTGCCATCAGCGGTGTTTCCAGACCAATACGACTTTCGGACCTTCAATAAAAGGGCCTTCCCCTAGCTCAAAGGCAACTGTGACTCCTCTGATGTTGCGTAGGCGGCGGTAATTGCTTACCATCATGACCCGCTTGCTAGTTCACCGCCTTTTCCCATAAAAAGAAATTGATTTTCTTGATTTTCTCCGTCAAGCGTGTTGGTGCGACGCTGAAGTACTCAAGAGTCCAAGGACTCACGTGATTGTCGCGGAAGATTGCGTCCATTTGTTCCTGTCTCCCCGGCCGATGGGAACAGATACGGGTGCAACGTGGGGTTTTAGTTACCCGTTGGGATACCGTACTGGGTCTGACGGCGACTCCCACTCCCACGTTTTTGAGAAAAATAAAGTATCACATCGGGAAAAAAAGTACTTTTCAAAATCTTATTTATTTCTTATAATTCGTCTCTGGAAAGGCAAAATCACTTAACCGTCAAACAAATAATCACATACCTACCTACATGATTTTATACAAAAGTATAAAGTAACTTTACTCAAAAATAAAAAGTACAATACGTCATTATAAAGTATGGTTGGCAGCACTGCCCCCACACCGCACGCAGGGGGATCCCCTGGCGCAATAAAAGAAGTTACTCACATGATGTTCGCCTTGTGGACGGCCGTGACCTTCTTGCGCCTGTTGTCCCTGGCGAACTGGAAGGCGAACTCGGCCACGCGTTTGCTCGCCTCCTCCGTGATGAGCTTTATCGACTGCACCACGCCGTCCACGATCTCGTGTTCTATGCCCGAGTACTCGCCCTCGGTGTTCTCGCGGATCGTGACCACGTCCACGTTGTCGTACAGGGTCTTTATGCTGCGGGGCGAGGTTCGTTTAGCGACCGGTCTCCGGCGCGGCTTTGCGCGGGTGCAGTCTAATGTGTAAAATTCTCGTGTCGCGCTGTTTGTAATCGAACTCCTCCGAAAGGGCTCGACCGATTTTCGTGAAATTTTGTGTGCACATCGGCCAGGGTGGAGAATCGGACAACGTCTTCTTTTCATCCCCCTAAATGTTAACCATGGTGGTCCACCCCAAACATTTTTTCCTACTCTACGAATAATTTATATGGCAAAACAACGTTTGCCGGGTAAGCTAGTGTGCTTATAAACTTCGTCGTAAATCACTATCTTCTGCTGAAAACTACGTTATAATCCGGTACGTGGTTTAATTCTAAGTGTAAAAACAACGGTAACTTTGTTTTATACTGTGTAATGAAGATGTTCCTCTTATTATCAAATGCACAAAGCTTAAGTGATAACCTAACCCACACTGGAAATGAACTGATTGCTGTAGGGTCTTTCAAGATGAAGATCTCAGAATTTATTATGTTGTAAACATATTTTTCTTTTGTCATATTATGTTAAAAAAAACTGTCCCGATGAATTTCTTCCGCCGGTTTTGAACAAGAACATAGTATAGTGACATTTAAAGACATTTAAATGTCACTATACTATGTTCAGATGTGTGAAGCCTATCCGCAGTGGGTGGTGGTGGACTATGCCCTAATACCCTACAGAGGAGGCCTTTGCCCAGCAGTAGGCGATAATGCCTAAGTATCAACTTAACCGACTATTGTTACACTACACTAGGCAAAAGTTACAGGTTACAGCGCGTACAGTAATAAAGGTCAATAAAGCAAGTTGGTAAACTTTAACATATCCTCGGACACAACTTTAAAGTTTCACCTTATAGGATTCTTTCGAGTTGAAAGTTTTAAATAAGTATAATTAATAGAAATTTTAAATTGTTTATAGTGCTAATCTTTGCACTTAAGATTGAACATTAAAATATGTAGAAAAAGTGCGAAAAGATTGTCGCCGTTGTGGGAATCAAAATTAAAATTTCTAAAAAAAGCAATGGCGACATCTCTCGTTCGAATTATCGTTGTAAAACGATATTCGAAATTGTTTGTATACTGAAAAGGATATAACAATAGATGGCGCCAAAGCATTGCTTCAAATGCTAAGAAAACAATGTAGAAGAATGCGTTAAGATTTTCGTCGGTGTGGCAATCAGCCGTTTAGCTCAGTGGCTAGAGCGTCAGGCCGCGAATGCCGAAGACGTGGGTTCGATTCCCACAACGGCCACAATCGTTTCGCACTTTTTCTACATATTTTAAAGTATAATTAATTTTTGAACACAATTATTAATCACTTACATTCTAACTGCCTAATTGGTCATCCAAGATGTTGACTTTTATAATTTATCTATTAAAGTTATGAATGAAATTAAGTTAATCTTTTTTATTATTCTTCAGTAATATGCAAATACTTAAATCACTATCAAGTGATAAGAGCTAGGAAAATGTTGGCGATTAGAGCGTTAATTAAAAAAAACTGGCCAAGTGCGAGTCGGACTCGCACACTAAGGGCTCCGTACAATTCATTCATTTATTTATTTAAGCTTCATTGTTACATCTTAAGCTAAGGGCTACAATGGGCGGCCTTAATGCCTAATGGCATTCTCAACCAGTCAACCTTTGTCATTGTGAAAAGTTGATGGCAAGTGCTATAAAATTGGCAAAAAAATCGTGTCTGTTGTATAATAGGAGCATCACATCAATATTTTTTTTATTCTGTTATTTGTTGTTATATCGGCAACAGAAATACATCATCTGTGAAAATTTTAACTGTCTAACTATCACGGCCCATGAGATATAGCCTGGTGACAGACGGACAGACAGATAACGGAGTCTTAGTAAAGCGTCCCGTTTTAACCAATGGGTACGGAATCCTAAAAATGTCGAAAGTGGGAATTTATCGTATTTACTTCATTTCCAGATAACAAGCCGATTTATTTCCTTGATTGACATGTGATATAAGAAATCTCGAATCGAGGTTGCAGATTATGAAAGTTACAAATCATTATTACATTGTTTAATGTTCACCTGTTAATTTTGCCATTGACAAAGCCTTAGGAAACATTTTAGTTAATGGATATCTATGGAATTGAACCGATTAAATTCAGTTATTATGACCGTCTTTGAATATTCATATCGAAATATATGATGTTGCTAGCTGACCCGGCAAACGTTGTTTTGCCATATAAATTATTTGTAGGGTAGAAAAAAATGTTTGGGGTTGACCGCCCTTAATATTTAGGGGGATGAAAAAAGATGTTGTCCCATTCTCCACCCTGGCCGATATGCGCACAAAAATTCACGAAAATCGGTCGAGCCGTTTCGGAGGCGTCCAATTACAAACACCGTGACACGAGAATTTTATATATTAGAGATATGCTAGACGTTTGCAAAAGACCTGCTTTACAATATTATATGATATCTTTATGCTATATATCTTATTTTTATGAACATTTAAACAATACAGATTCTGCTGGTTGCATGGATTTGGTAGTTGTTTTGTGAGAGACTTGAAGAGAGAAAAAAAAACTTTGTGCGTAACTTCTATTTGTAAATAAATAGGTACATAATAAATATATGTATGCACCAAACCACTAAAAATCTTTATGTTTATAACACAACAACTTTTATAGTAGGATCACATATACACTATTCACTACACTAATGTCGTTGTATATTTATAAAAAACGATGCTTCTGTGTCTGATAAATATTAATTTTGAGTGATAATCTCTAGTCTATACTGAATGTGATAAGATGGGAGTGAAGAAAGTAGATAGATGTCGAGATTTTTGAATAAGTAATATTATTTCTCGAAATAGGTCACCTTGTTCAGTGTTAAGAACGTTTGGGCGTATTATCCGTAAGAAACAGATTCAAACCCCGCAGCCGTAAATGTTTAATATTTTATACAGCGTGTCTTTACGATCGCGACAATAAATGAACACACATATACAGGATAACTTTTTAAAATTGTATTAAACATTTACATTCTTTAAACATCAATATTTACCGAGTTATTAAATTTTCCAAAACTGTAACATAAAGTTCATTTGTAAAGGTCAGAAAGATGATGACCACAGCCGGACATTTGCAACACCCGTAGAGTTACAAGTGTGCCACCTTTCGATGAAGACTTTCAAAATAGGCCCCGGCTACCTCACTCACAAGACAAAACGCAGGAGTGTAACACAGTTCACGCCGGTCTTGTGATGTCGTGGTACTAGCCCGGACGGACCTGCCCATCCGGACAACAGCGAAGACTGCCACGTGGCCCTCCTATCGTTCTCCATTTGTCATGTATCCGCTTTTAGCGTTTCACCGATTGTGATGAAACCATATTGATCGATTTAGACACACACTAGGTGAATTTTCGGCTGGCAATCACGTTTAGCGTGAGCGTACAAGGCGATTGGTCGAGCGCACTCAGAGAAGTCAGTTAGAACGCGCGTTAATTAAATTACTTAAGACGTCAATATCTTATCGTGGTGTTCACGCGCAGTGTTATGCTATAATAACTTAATTAAGCGCGAATTTGCCCGCGATTTAAGATAACATTAAAAATATTTACTTGAGGCTTACAATGTAAATATTGTGCACAATATGTTTGATTAGGAGACTCTAAAAACAATGAAACACGTGGGGTGTTCTGTTTGCCATAATTCCTATTTTATTTCGATGACTCCGTGGCGCAGTCGCCAAGGTTTCGGCTTTGGCGTCAGGGGTCGTGTGTTCAATTCCCACACGGGACAACTATTCGTGTGACCCACAGATAGTTGTGTCGCATCTGGGTGTTTGTCTGCGTGAAATATATGTTTGTAAAACGTCATTACAACACAGCATAATATTATCCTAAAGTAATGGCGTTTTTAAAAAAAAAGAAAAAAAAATATGTATTAATTACTTCCAAGCGAGACTTTTTTTAAACTAAAAACAATAAACCGGGAAACTGGTAGATGTACCTAAAAATAATTTTCTTTCTTAAATAAATACAATAAATGTTATAGATACTCAGACACTAGGAAAGCAGTGTTTATAAGAATATAATTCCAGTAGTATAGATAGAATTCACACCCTCCAACGCATAAGACAGGTGTACTGTCCCCAAGCCTTTGGGGTTGTGCAATCTCTTATAGGTTATTATCGTCACGGTATCAATTATAGTCATCACAAAATATAAACGAGCGGGAAACATTATTATTTTTGTAATGTGGGGTATTTTATCTGCTAATTAGAAGATAATATTACAATGTACGAGGACCTTCGATGGTTTTCATACGGCACAGCGTTAAGTTACAACTGACATTGTGACGGTTAAATGTCGAGCGAAGTCGAAACGCTTCAATTATTATGTTTTTTTTATTCATACTAAGAATAAGAGTTTCAAACAATAATGTGCAGGTCAATGGCCTCGATCTGTCAAAGATCAGTACAAAAGTACGCATAAAACATAAAAAAAATTGCGTAAGTACTTTTTTCGTGAACAAGGAATAATTTACAACGAAGCCGTAGTCTCGATCGTAAGAGACGGCTTGGCAGAGGGACATCCACCACGTCAGGCGTTTCGAAAATGAATACCGGCAACGAGAGTAAATAGAAAGAAAGAAAGAAAGAAAGAAAGAAAGAAAGAAAGAAGAAAGAAGGCGGTAGTAATTTTAGTTTCGTTATAACTGTTGTAGAGGCACGCAACAGTGTTCGCTGTTGCACGAATGGGCAGGTCCGTCCGGGTAAGTACTACTACCTCACGGAAGACCGGCGTGAAATGGTGCTTCCACTTGGTACACTTCTGCGTTTCGTCTGATGAGTGAGGCTACGTAGCCCAATTGCTTAAAAGGTGGCAACACATACCCTACGGGTGTTGCAAACATCGATGGGTGGCGGTCATCCATTAACATCAGGTAAACCGTCAGCTCGCTTTCCACCTTCTCACACAAATAAAAGGGATAATTTTCGTAGTTATTATTATCACGCGAAGGTCTATCGATCGCAGGGGAAGAGAACATCAACGATGTCAGAAAATTAATAGCGGCAACGATAATAAGTTTAGTTACAACTTTAACACGCGATCTATTTTTTTTTTTGTGTGTAATAAAATGCCAAACGATCCGACGGTTCACCTGATGTTAAGTGATAACCGCCAATAGACATTTGCAACACCCGTTTGGCTGCAGATGCGTTGCCACCTTTTAACAAAGCGGGCCCCGGCTACCTCACTCACCAGACGAAACGCGGAAGTGTAACTATGCCTATCGTCAATCTAAATATAAATCTACATACGTTATTAATTACGCACACAATTACAACGACTTAATTCGAGGTTCCTTATCTCCATTTCCGAATACTACAGACGCTATCTAGTACGTGCCGGCGCCGAAGAGCGATAAACTAACGATAGGCCTCCGGGTTTTTTTTAGAGAACAATGTCAATACCCTTAAAACGCCCAGCGATATGCCATTCAAGGCCCATTTATTATCTGTGACGGTGTGACGTGCACCGCGCAGATTTTTACATTAAATATTTACTATAGGCTGTGGTCAGTAACAATAAAGTGCTATAATCGCCATCTTTTTTTTATTTTGACGTTGGCAAGCGAGCTGATGGTTCACCTGATGTTAAGTGATAACCGCCATGGACATTCACAACACCCGTAGGGTTGTAGATGCGATGTCACCTTTCATTAAAGAGGGCCCCGGTTGCCTCACTCAGCCAGACGAAACGCAGTAGCACCTCCTTCACGCCGGTCTTTACCGCTATTTTATTGAGAAATATAATTTTCAGCAAACTTCGAAAGACCGGCCAGGTGCAAAAGTCTACTCGCGCACGAATGGTTCCATTATCTAATAAAACGGCAAAAAATCATATTTGTTTCATGGGAGCCGTTGAATATTTTTTTTTAGTATATTTTGTTATATCGGCAACAGAAATACATTATCTGTGAAAATTTCAAGTGTCTAGATATCACGGTTAATGAGATACAGCTTTCACTCCCATGACTGACTTGACATTGGCAGAATTCTTTAAAGAGAAGCCATAAAGAAAGAAAGAAGAAGAAGATACAGCTTGGTGACAGACGGACCGTCAGGGTTTTAGGGTTCCGTTTTGGGTACGGAACCCTAAAAAGGAGGTCTTTTTATGCTTGTTACCTCAGAAGTCCGCGATTTATGAACGGATTTTAAAAATTCCTCTCCTATTACGTTTGGTTTAGTTATTAGTTCAATATTCCAATATTAATTGGTCATGGACACAACAAATACAAAAAGAAAATGTATATTTGATGTCGGTTTTGTTTTTTGTTGTAACAAATGTACTTGTTTTAGATGTAAGCTATAGGGGCTTAATATAATTATTTATTACGAAAACTACTATAGATATATACGCAAGACACACTGCTTATCACATTTTTAACTTGAAACTTGGTTACCTTCGTCTATCGGCGAGCGTTCTGGCAATTTAGGACTCTTTGTCTAATCTAACGGGGTTGAAAATTGGTCAAGCCTCTATGGATTATAATTTATATGACGTCATATAAGTACCTAACAAATTTTTAATATAATTAATGTCGACATTGCAGATAAACCAATGTCAGAATGTTGATAACTTATCGTGAAATAAATCGATTGAAATCATGTGATTGACAATTGAGTTACGAGATACTGATAAAATTCACACGTAATGCAAATATATATATATATATATATTTACGAACACACTAACAACAAACCAATTTTCCGTTCCTATGTCTCTTCGAAAATCACTTAGTTTGAAATAATTACAAGTAAGAAAATACTATATCGCCACACCACCATAATAAGCAATGAACCTTCACAAACCAACAATTTATTTTTAAAAACAATAAAGTTTTTCCTTAACATCATTTGAATGTACACAAAGTCGCAACGGATAATAACATGACATACTTTAGAAAGCGAAGCCTTTTAACATGCTATCAAATACGTTTGACCCGCTTTGCATGAATCGCTCTACAATAAAGTTAATGGCGATAGAAACAAAGCCATTTCAGTTTCATGAATAATTTAGTAGTAAACTGATAATCACATGTGATTCAAACAAAGAATTTAAATTCGCTTTCTATTACCGCACATCTTATTGATTGTTGTGATTCACCAGTAGGTGTTGGGTAAAAAAGCAATGTAACATTTAAGACCATTTATGATTTAAAAAGATACCACAATGGCAGAAAAAGTTGTCCAATTCCCAATCAGTAATCTGAATTTTTCTTAATATATAACTACATGTCAGAGCTCAAAATTTTTTTTTAACAAACAATTTTGTTAAACTTTCAGTTTGGAGACTACTATAAAGCTTTGTTGTTCAAATTGTCCAACTTTTCAATCTGACAGACATTATACGAGTACATGAAATGTCCAATCAGGATTGATATTAATTTATTGTAATATCATCATCTTCCTGTCCTTATAACACGTAGGTGTGGTCGGCACAATATATCAATAATTTTGTAAGTGGTTCTGGCTATTTTTTACTTTTGCTTGACGTCAACCCTCCTTGGGAAACAAACACCCAGATCCGGAACAAGTGTCTGTGGATAATACAAATACTTCTCCCGAGTGGGAATCGAACCCACGACCACCGACGAAGAAACCAATAGCTTAACAAGGGCGCCACCAAGTCATTAATTTATCGATAATAATAAAAGACAAAATCGATCTGAACCTGCTTCCACGGATTTCAGAATTTACATCCTAGCCACTTGCATTAAAAAAAAATATTTTTATCTACTATAAATATGTTAACCAAATGACCTTCAATTATAGGAATGTGCAGAACTTGAGATATTTTCATGTGAATCACTTGTGTTGATAAGATTTTTTTTCAATACCGTTTATCTACAACCTGGATATAATCTGATGCTCCATCAATTTTCAGATTTCTTTTCATATCGGTAATGGAAAAATGTTTAAAGTTTAAACAAATTCTTTTAATTATACATAATAATTTATTCTTATCAAATTTTGCACATTATGTATTTTGTTTTGTAAATTTAGTTATAGCAATAATGCACATAATGCACACAGAAACATGAAACACATGCAAATTTAAACAAATAATTGTGACAAGAGATTAACTTAAAGTGTCAGTTTTATAATCGTCAAATTGCATAATCGCCAAGATGATGATGATGATGCAGAGAGGAAATAAGGTGTACATAATATGGTTTTGAAAATAGAATATTGAATTAACATAAAATGAATACATTCAGTATTAGTTATACTTATAATTGTCATTCAGAAACTACACACTTTACAGAAACAGGTAAAGAAAAAATGACAACAATGATGACTATTGAATGTAATATTTCTCTGTATTTTTTGAAGCACAAATAAAGTGTACCACAAAAACAGTGATTGCTAAATAACATTCTTTTCAGGTTTAAAATGTTTGAAAAAAGACAATTAAACTTATTTCAGATAGTATCACATATACATTTTAAAATAATGAAAAGGAGTCTCTTATCTTTAAAAATATGGGAATGATGAGGAAAAATAGATTTTTTAACAAAAGTTATAAATCAGTTCTTGGTAAGAAGGTAACATTTAGTGCATATTCATTATTAATGACTTCATATAAATAATAATAAATAAGGAACATACCCATCCAAGCTTTTGCATGGCCTCACATTGGCATAAAGATCAAACTCCTTCCTGAGCGCCAAATTTAATGAGCGGTAGCCTTTTCCCACAGGGGTCATCAGGGGACCTTTCAAGCCAATTTTGTTGGCATTTACAGAGTCTATCGCCTTCTGAGGGATACCGAATTTGCCATCTGGACCCTAAAAATAAAATACTTTGCTGTAAGTTTTAATTAGTTTATAATCTTGCCACTAAATTGCTACTCTTTTATCAAACTGGGAGATTTTAATTTACATAGGTACTTGTGACACATTAAACAGAATTCAATATTTTAATTTCAATGAATGCTGTAATCACATATACTTATTAGAATTAAGAAGAATTTGCATTAGTAATCTTCGATCTTTAATAATGTTAAATTGATTTAACATCTTTAAAAACAAGTTTTCCCCTTTATAAAAGATATTTCAATAAATGTATACAACAATTGAAAGTCATTGTATTTAAGACAAACAGAAGTCACAAAGAAACTTTATTAATTCAATTATAAATATAAAACAACAATAACACGTCGTCAACAGCGGTACTTACCCGAACAGCTGTGACATCGACTTCGTCCCATTCAATGGGAACTTTGGCAGCTTCGAATATTTTCTGAACAGCCACGGTTATCTCGGGCCCGATGCCGTGTCCGGGAATGAGCGTAACCCTCCGTACGCCGCTGCTGTATTGCGCAGCGCCCGTCTTCGCCACTGGAGCCTGGACGAAGGCAAAAAATCCCTGGTATAACCTCAAACATCACCCATAAATGGAAAATACGAAAAATCTGTATGTAAACCTCATTTTTCGCCAACCCAACCCCTTTGGCTGGCTTATTGGGCCCTGTCTCGAACAATTTCAGGAAGGCACCGACAACGTTACTCTCACGAAAAGGCTTCAAAAGCGCATTTATGTAATTCTTCGACATAACTATATTAGTCTATTTTTGGATAGCGAAAGAAATTAAGCTTACAGCCTCGGAGTAGCGAATTAAGGGTAACATGCAGGGGTAACAATTTTCTACAGCACGGATCTACGAACTTACGATTTTCCTGATTAATCTCGCAGCCATTTCTTTAATTTTTTATTAAACGACGTTGAACGCGCACTCCCCGCGGACGTTGAAGCGAGCGGGCTGAGGGCGGGGAGGAAATTGCGAACAAGATATCGACGCATGACCGGAAATTGTTCTCAAGGTCATTAGAACCCGCGAAAATTTTAATATATCACAAAATATTTTATATGATTCATTTGATTTATCTCAAAACTATTGTTTGTTATGTTTACTATGTAACAAACATGGATTAAATAATAAAATGATTTTACAAAATGTGACACAAAAACTAAAAAAGAACAACAATTTCATTTTTGAAATTGAGTCTAGAAAATTTCTTAAAAATTGAATAGGTATATCATTAAAATATTAAATTTTTTGTTTATTATTCAGAGCCGCCTGGCTACGAGCTACATGATCAATTGATCACACCGTCATGGATCGTGGACGTTTCAGACGTCAATATGACACTGACAAATTGACGCATGTCAGCTCAGTTGTCAGTGACACGAGTTTTTTATTTTGATAGAAAGTGTTTATTTATTTAAGAAACAACTTTCATTTTTATTAAAAGAAAAACTATTTGAGTTTTTAATAACGATGTGTGATTGACGAAAATAGCCATAAGACAACAGTATGGAACAGTCTTTAGAAGCCAAACTTGCATCCATCTGTTTGATATCCCAGTATAAATTAGAAAAAATTCTTACCGCATGCGGTGAAAAAACCGATTTAATTATAGATGCATCACTTATAAAACCCTTGGAGAGGATTTGTGGCGTTACTTGGTTGAGGTTGGTTTAACAAAGTTGTGACGTATTTTATTTTGGGTATTCAGTTTATTATTACAGTTTCGTTTTTTTTGGAAAAGGAATTAAAGGAGTAAGCGAATTAAGGAATAGGCATAGGCTCTCTTTTTGAAGGTCCCCAAGTTGCCTTTGTCCGCCACTTCATTGTTATGATAATTATTTATGCTCTGTACTTAGGACAGGAGTATTTGTATCTACAATACCCTGTTTCACTCATAAGAATTTTATTATACCTATATCATTAATTAAACTATTTTTTTTTTATCTTAAATTTTTCCAAAAATTTATTACATTAGATACTCCCGTTTTTCCACAGACAACATGGTGTTGAGAAGATATACAAAATGGACCCACACCTGGGGCAAACTGCAAACACTACAAAAATATACTTCATATCAGCCTGCATACAAAAATACAAATGTGTTTTGGATCAAATATCATCCCAACTTAGTCAAAATCCTTCAATGAGGGAATTAAAGTGCTTTAACATAATTATTGTGCCAAAAGTTTTGCAAACATATGATTCTATACTTGAAAGTAGAGGTTTGTACAGTGTTGTGAAACTTCATTCATTCACATGGGAGTTTATGCCATTGGATGATAGGCTCCTTAGCTTAGAGCTGCCTTTTTTATTTAAACAGCTGTATGTTGAACAAAACCATTCATTGTTATCAAGTATTTCAATGTCTTTGTGGAGTTTGTTTCATGTGACGGGCCGACCTAAGTGTATTTTGTCATTGGGAAAACTCTCTGCAAGTGTTTTAGATATCTTAGAGATTTATAATGAAACCTATTCAAGAGATTATGTAAACAGTGATACCTCAGAGGACATCGGAACATTAGTACTGATAGATAGGAGCCAGGATTTTGCATCGAGCCTACTTACACCAGCGACATACAGTGGTTTGCTAAGTGAAATTTTTAACATAAGCTGTGGTCATCTAGATCTTAATGTCAAAGAGACTAAGTATAAAAAAGGTAAACTAAATTTCAAAACGGAGATTGAGGATACATCTAAAAAGGCAACTATGACTTTGGACAGTTCAATTGATAGCTTGTATGGAGAGATTAAACATAGACATTTCTCTGAGGTTCTCAGTGTGCTGAGCTCGAAGGCAAAGTTACTGAAAAATGAGGATATAAAAGCATTAGGGATTCAAGAGATAAAGCATTTTGTATCCACAAAGTTGCAACAGGTGGCACTATTCAAACAGAACCTAGTTAACCATGTTCTAGCCAGCGAGACAATTATATTAGAGATGAATAATAAATTCGAAAATGTCACATTCACTGAAAGTGAAATGCTAAATAATAGAAATAAGAAATCAAATTTCACATTTGTGGATGAGAATTTTGGCACTGATATACACATATACAACAGTCTCCGAATGATGTGTTTGCTCAGCTTGACCCAAGGCCTATCGTATGACGAATACAATACTCTCATGAGCAAATATTTGCTAGCATTCGGCTACAAATTTATGTATGTTTTCAACAATTTGATCAATGCCGGTTTGCTAGTCCAACCATCCAGTCCCAAGTTGTCATTGAACATATCCAACTTAAGTGGGCTCAGTGACAGGTTGCCCCGTTGGCAAAGCAGCTTTCAGAATCAGGCCAGTAAGCTGAAACAGCTGCCTTCGCCCGAAGACTCTAAGGCCTCGCCCGGCTACGTTTTCAACGGCAGCTACGTGCCGCTGGTGGCTGTGATCTGCAAAGCTCTACTGACCTCCGAATCCCTGACGGAGGCTTTGAATAAGCTGTCACCCCTGGCCGAACTGAAACTCGGCGGTGGTATCTTGGAGCACACTAGGGACGGCATTGAAACGCTGAACGAGAAACTCTCCAATATCCGGCTGCAGACCGAGTTGGAGTACGGCTGTAGGGAAGCCAGGTCGTTGCTGAAGCTGTTGAAGAGCGATGCGAAGTTAGCGCAGGCGTTCTCTTTGAGGACGAAATCGGTGTTGGTGTTTGTGGTCGGTGGCGTGACGTACGCTGAAGTGGCGGCGTGTGACGTCATCCAGAAGGCGACCGGTGGCAGGGTCTACGTGGCGAGCGACTGCATCGCCAGTGGAAGCGATTATATGGCGGCAAACACTTGAAACTTACATTGTTGACACACTTAATAAAAAAAAAATGCTTTTAGGACACACGAGAGAATGTTGTGTCACACATTCTCTAGTCCCAAACTAAGCAAAGCTTGTACTATCGGTACTAGGTAACTAAACATGCTTAAATATACTTTTCAACCGATTTCAAAAACGGAGAAGGTTCTCAATTTGACTGTATTTTTTTTTTATGTTTGTTACCTCAGAACTTTCGACAGAGTGAACGGATTTTGATGATTGTTTTTTTTATTTGAAAGCTTGTGCTTCCCATTTCATTGGTATTGGTATCATCTTGGGCTCCGGAGATACTTCGCGAACCCTTGTAAATCAATTATAAAATGAATACAGAGCGAGATATTTTAAGTCGGGTTCTGTTTTTCGTTAATTAAAAGAAATTAGTTATCTTTTGTAAATAAGTGCTTATTATACGTGTATAAAAACCCAGATACTGGAAAAACACTATGTTCATCACACAATAATTTTCCATTAGTGGGGATCGAACCCACACCCTCAGGAGCAGGAGGCAGGTCACTACGCCAATCGGGTCAAGGTTCGAGACCTTGGCTTTCTTTGAGCTTCCGTTTTATGGATTCTTCAATCGTTATCTCAATTTTTTTGAAGAGAGAATAATTTTAATGTCGAAGAAATGTTATTTAAAAGAGAACTTTTAAGAACTACTGGCTTACTGCCTTGGATTTTGAAATCTCAACAGCTGTTGCCTGTTGCTGTCATCTGCATGCTTTATTTAAGAAAATTGTTTTTTTTTTATCACAATTACATTTGAAATGTTGCATAGTATTATAGGTAGAAAACATAGCCAAGACTGTTCAAAGGCTTATTTTATATGCTGAAATAAGTATTGTAAAAATCAAAAGATTTTTAAAATCTCACTTTTGTCATAACACTATCTTTTGAATACTCGTTATAAGACTATAATATTATATCTAAAAGTATTTATTGGGAATAAAAAGTGTTTTAGTAACAAAATACTCTATATTGTTTACAATTGTCTTCATAGATAAAATATCACAGTACAAGGTTATAGAATTGTTACTATTAACGTTAAACGTTGCGTTTACTGTTCGCTCGATAATTCTTTTTGACGTTTCTAAAAATTAAAAAAATAACTAATTCATACGATAGATAAATTACCATATAATTGTCCGCCATAGTCATTGTCATTGTTGAACTGACTTTTGGCATAAAAATATCACTGTTTTATTACTGTTTGGAGTCACATATTTATTGCATATTATAAAATAGTTTTCTTTAGTATACAAAATATAATTACGATATTAATAAAAGGACATTTTAACACTACGGCTATATATGTTTTTTTCCTTATAAATATTTTAATCTATAGAAAAACATACCCGACACATTACAAAGTAAACATTTTTGATCTTACTTCTTCTATTATTTTTTAAATTTGCCTAATGTAAGAGCACGAATGACAATATTGAAATACAACCAACATGCTATTAATGCGAAGAAATAGAGATTTCCCAAATCGATTACAGAATTTTTAAATATTTATTATGAATTAGGTTAGTCACTTTTTTATATAATAATGAGTATAGGTTTATAAAAAAAGTGCAACTTAGCCGATTAGTTTGATATAAATGTTCAACTTAATTTACCTTAGTTTCAACTTAGTTTCAACTGATAATAAACTTTCCTTTGTTTCGTGCTGAGTATAATTTTTACAAATTTAAAACACAAAAAATTTTGTAATCGATTTGGTAATACTAAGTAAATAAAAAAAACATTTTATTGTAATGTTGGTAGTCTTTCAATGTGGCATAGTTTTGAATGAATCGTTTTTTGTATTGCACAAAATGAACGTATGTGAAGTAATAGCGGATTTCTTTAGTGTAAAATTCTAAATTTTTTTCTTAAAAGCGGTTACGTTTCTCTATCGGTTGACAATATTTGTAAGCGGAAAACGTACATTGGCGTAATGCAAGAAATTGCTAATGATAGAATATTACATAAATTGTTACTAAATACAAACTATTTTGTTCTGCCTATCTGATCTAGTACGTGAGAGGGCGCTACACACGAGTTTCTTAAATCGATCTCTTCGTACAGTAATGCAACGTTACATCATTAAAGGTCAAGTCAAGGTCGAGCCGGCTGGCTGTATTTGAAGGGATAGGCGGACGAGCCAGCCGCCAGGGCCTATTTGCGCCAGTACTGCGCAAACTTATGGAATTGTTCGACCAGCACCGCCATCACAGCGGTGACGGACATATCCAACAGGTTCTGGAAGTAGTGGACAGCCTCTTCGTCGCCGAGGTCCAATCTGAAAAGTACGCTACAAGTCAACAGCTGACGGTATATCACCAAATGATGTATTTTTGGACACCTATAACTGTAAGATATTTTATGGACATCCTATAATTATAAGATGTATTTTTGGACAGCCTATAATAGCAAGATTACTTTTGGACAACCTATAATCGTAAGATGTGTTTTTGGACACCCTATAATTGAAAGATGTTTTTTTTGGAGTATGAAAGATTTATTATTATTGCGGAACTTGTAAACAGCTGTTACAGATATGAACATCAAACAATATAAGATATATTTTATATCGAATGTGGTGGCCATAAACACCTTGAAAAGTTATTTCTTTTTATTTACATATTAGATACCTCATTAGTAATAATGTGGCAGTACAAAACAAATATTTATTTATATTTAATTATTTACTATAACTGAACAGCGACATCTTAGTGAAATCACTTGATGATCTTACTTATTGAATGAACATATCCTATTTTCCTAGCTATTATAAAGCATTCGCTATTCAACATCGAAAGTCCAGTGGACAGTGTCTGGGTTTGTTACCCAAAAGTCGCAGGTTCGAGTGCTTGTACACATGAGGCCTATGCCCAGCAGTGGGACACGTGTATATGTTACCACAGTTAAAACCCGTTTCCTTACAAATGAAAACTAACTTCGAACCGAAGTAAAAATTATTCGAAACTTGATTTTAAATCTACGGAACCGGACGTCCAAAAACGGGCGAAGTTTCCTCACCTCAGCTTGTCCTGCACCTTCTTGACCGCTTTGTCGGGCTCCAGCGCGATGTCCGGCACCGACGCGTCCACCATCAGGGAGAACAGGTTCAGCATCAAGTTGGCGTGTCTGTTGATCATGGAAGCCTTGAGTAGCTTGCGCAGACCACAGGCTCATGCATTATTGCAAGGGCCCTTGTTCTGTATGCATTTTTTGTAGTGAAGGTAGCTGCTTTTCTTTCTCATAGATTTTCACCTCAAAGTTAGGGGGACTCCTGATGTAGAGGGTTATGGCTAGGACTTTGTGGTGCAGCTCAAAGTTAAGATAGTTCATTGTGGCTATTTCATACGCGTCATAACGCTCTTATGGATCGCAAAATGTCCATGGTCACATGACCTGGGCTCAAGAAGGATGATAAAGACCAAAAAAGTTAGTGAGAAAGACCAAAATATATCGCTATGAATATCCAGAGATGCGAGCTTGTTGTTATAATCGTTGAAGAGTGAATAAGAAAGAAATATAGAAAGGGAGGGAGAAACAGAGATATCAAGATATCTCCTGAGGTAAGGAAAGAGTACTCAGCTGTACCTACAATGTTGCTGCAAATGTTTCTTAACTTGTCGATAATTTTGGGAGATAGACAGAGAAGAGTCTCTTACATTACACCTCCCGAGATAAGTAAATAATACTCATCAGTAACTACAGTTCGACGCGTGTTTTAAATTGCTGATGCTTATGAAATGCTTATGCTAATGGGTATATTAGGAAAAGCTTGAAAGTAATACCAGTGACTGAGAAAATAAGGAGTAGGTTGATATGCTATGGGCACGTCATCATAATTGATGAGAAGGGTGGAAAGTCATGTGACAAGATGAGTGTTGAGTAGGAATATCGTTGGAGAGTGTAATGCTAGAGGGAAACAGAGGATTTGGATTGACTGTGTGAAGAACTGTTAGAGTGAACAGCCTGTGTCTGTGAAAGGAATGACATAAATTGTAGGGCTAGAAGAAGAGCGCACATGTTCGTGAAAGGAATGCCATTTATCGTAGGGCTAGAGGAACACCGAGAAAGGTTTGAACGGATTGCGTGATTAATGATCTGTGAATGGGGTGGTATCGATCGGTGAGTTGTGTAACGGGAGGAATAGTCATACCTCCTGAGGTGCAGGAAGGCGGTGTAGCAGAGCTTGCGGAACTCGTGGTAGTGGTCGGCGTGGACGCCGCCCATCGCCTCGACCATTTCGCGGCTGAGCTTCATGGGCGGCGGCAGCGGCTTCGGGTCGCGGCCCAGGATGTAGCCGAAGTCGATGTGGAACAGCGCGCCGCAGCGCCGCAACAGCAGGTTGTCCAGGTGCCGGTCGCCCACCCCTGGGAGACAGCGCGATCTCTCCAATCAAGCCCTGGAAGGCTCCCCCGCAAAGGTCCAAAGACCTACTGCTGCACGGGCCTACCATTCCCAATACCTTCGACCCCTAAGGGAACATCGCGATCTCTCCAATAAAGCCCTGGAAGGCTCGACCGCAAAGGTTCAAAGACCCGCGTGGCCCGCGCCAGTGACATATCTACTGCTGCACGTCCGGTTAGCGGGATACCATGAAATATGCCGGCGACGCAGGTGAAATACCTACGCTTGAGTTTACTACTGTTGCGGATTGCGCAGGGATGAACTTATTACTGCGTAAATTGATTGTCTGCCACTCTGTCACTTCGTCAACAACGCCCGGTGGGTTACAAATATGGCAATAACAATAATGCTAACCATTAGTCTAGCATTGTAACTTCTGGGCGGCAAGAGCTAAGACTCACCCAGTAATTAAGTGATGAGCTGTTCTGACAGTTTTGTTTTATTTCCAAAGGCCCTTAGTCTACAGACAGCGGGGCTTAACGTCAAAAGTCTAGTGGGCTTAACGTCTAAAGTCTCTGGATGGCAAAAGAGCTCACGCAGCAGGTAGGGAATGAGCAATGAGTCATACTGTTCTGGATGTGAAAAGGCCCTAAGTGTCCCTTAGTCGGGGGCCCTATCGCCAGTAGAATAGTGCTGTAAAGACTTCAGGGCGGTAAGATTCAAAGCTGTTAGTCAAAAGGCCTTAGTGTCAGTAAGTCAGTCGAGAGGCATAGCGTTAGAAGAAAGAGCGAATTCATTCAGCAGGTAGGTGATGACGCAGCAGCCGAAGTGTCCCTCCATTCGGGGGGCCTAAAGTCAGTGGCAAGGGCAGACTCACCGAGCAGGTAGGTGATGACGCAGTAGCCGGCGCAGCTGCGCACGTAGGTGTCTACGACGGTTCTGCTAGTCAAAAGACCCTAAGGATCAGAGGCAAGAGCGGACTCACCGAGCAGGTATGTGATGACGCAGTAGCCGGCGCAGCTGCGCACGTAGGTGTCCATGGCGTCGGGGCGGATGCCGTGCGGCGCGCCGGGCGCGGGGTTGTGCTTGCGCAGGAAGCTCTGGATGCTGCCCTCGGCCGCCAGCGCCTCCGCCACCGTCACCGACTCCACGAACTGCAGGAAGCCGTGCCGCGAGCTGGTGGCCAGCACCTTGTACGGCGTCAGCTTCAGGTCCAGGTTCTCCCTGCGGGCCGGGCCTTTAATGCTAATGGTGGATACCAACGATGTCTAGGGTGAAATGGACGTGCATTGGGGATAACTTGAACAGTGGGCACTTGACTAATCTTGACGCTTTAATCGAAATCATCATTAATCTATTGAATTCATTCTCGACAGCTCTTCCCACGCTTTTTTGCACGTCATCTTTAGAAACGCACTATGTAAATCTAAATATGTTAATAAGTAATTGTAAATACGTTGCCAACCTCTTCCAAACCACCGGCACCGGGTACTTTACCGAACAGACAAAACGCGAAAGTATATCGCTTTCACTTCACGTCGTTCTTCTTAGCATCACCATCTGCTCGCTGTCAACTTTCAAGCCAAATCAAGACCACTTAGCCCTTACCTCCTCGACGACTTGAACTGGCTTCTCGCTTACCCAAACTTTCACCCCAAAAAGACCACGTCCGGACTCACCTCCTCAGCAGCTTGTCCATGAGCGTGATCATCTGCAGGATGAGCTGGTCCTGGCGGAGGTCGTCGCCGTGCTTGAAGATCGCCTCGTACTCCACGCCCTCGGCGGTGAGGAAGGTCAGCTTGGAGGGCATCAGGGCGGACTTGAAGAGGCCCGCCTTCTTCGGCACGATGCCCTTTATGGTGACGGCCGGGTCCAGCGGGAACGGCATCGGCTCGAAGCTCGCGAAGTTGAACTTGAACGCGTCGGGGTCCGCCAGCAGCTGCTGCAGCCGCTCCGCCTTCTTGTTGCGGTTGCCGCTCTCGCGCGCCACGCTCTTCACCAGCTTCACCAGCTTGTCGATGAACACCTGCTGCCTGGCGAGGAACGAGCGCGTGCGCTGGTGGTCCGCGTTGCCTGCGGTTGCGGGCGGGTGCGACGCTGTCAAACGCGACTCGACTATCTCTTATTAGCGAAAAGTGGAAGTCAATGGGGGGGGGGGGGGCTACGTTCAGCAGTGGACGTCCTACGGCTGATATTATGATGATGATGATGATGAAAAACAAAGTGGCCGTAACAGCTCAGTGTCCGGCCGCTCGCCTTCAATTCATCGACATTGTTAATTTCAAGAGCCGACTTATGACGTGCTCAACGGTGAAGGAAAACCGGCATATTTTCGAAATGATAACAAAAAAAATATATAGAATACATGTGGGGCCGCGTGTGAGAAGGCTTTGCCCAGCAGTGGGATATGTATAGGCTGGTACTTTACTTGTAGCTAAACTACGCCCTTCTCCCGTGAGGTCGCGGCCGTACCTTTGGCGAGCCTCTGCGAGAAGGTCTTCATGACGCTGAGGTACATGTGCCTGGGCGGCTGGCGGGGCGAATCCACGTCCTCGCACTCGATGAGCAGGTACCAGTAGAGGTAGTTGGCCACCACGCTGTTGTTGCACGCGCGCTCTATCAGGAAGCCGGCCAGGCTGGGGCACTCCTCGCCGGCCTCCTCGGCGCCGCTGCAACGCACCGGCGAGGATTGGATGCGAAAACTAATCACTACATAGTATAAAACAAAATCGTCCGGCTGTCTGTCTGTCCCTATGTATACTAAGATTTTTAAAACTACGCAACGGATTATGATGAGGTTTTTTTTTAATAGACAGAGACAAGAGGAAGGTTTGAATGTATAATACGTTGCACCCGTGCGACGCCGAGCGGATCGCTAGTGATGATATATACAAATATGAGGTAGGTACGAAATTAACGCACCGAAACTGAGGCGCTCGAAAAGCTTTGTGTAAATCTATGGACTGCTATCTCTTTTCGTATCGTACGTTCTATATCATCTGTCAGATTCACTTATATATCATCGCGTCATCTACAGCGTGTCGTTACTATCGCGACAATAAATGAACACACGTCTAACGCTACTTGCCAATAATCATAAAAAAATATTAAAATTAAAGAAAATCCATAATTAAAAAAAAATATTTTTCAAACAAAGTAATTAAGTAAAAAAGAAATAAAATTTGTAACATCCTATACAACTCGCGCCACAGCGTCGTATTACAAGCCTCTCCTTCAACAGTATGTTTTGTCTCTTTTAAATTCATTCAACCCATTCATATGCTTTGTGACCTTTACAAATGAACTTTACGTTACGCTTTTATAGGTAAGGGTGTTCTAAAATTCTTTGTTTTGGAAAATTTTATAACTCTGTAAATATTGATGTTTAAAGAATTTAAATGTTTAATATAACTTTAAAAAGTTATCCCCTATATGTGTTTATTTATTGTCGCGATGGTAACGACACGCTGTATATTATTGAACATCATTGTGTAAAACGACCTTTCAACACAGGATAATGTTATCCTGGGGTTAATGGTAAGGGGCAATGTTTTCGAAGGGAAGACTACAACTGTATGGAGGGAAGTATGGGGCTTAAGATAACAGGGTCTAAAGTAAGGTGGCCTAAGATAAGAGGGCCTCAGGTAAGTTGGACTAATAAGGAGATCTGAAGTAACGGGGCCTTATGAAGCCTTAGTGCTAGAGGTACTAGAGCTGCAAGGTTATCAGCGGTGACCACTAGCCACGTAGGGGCCGTCCAATAATCAAGTGATGTTTTTAAGCATTTTTTTTAACCCCCCACCTCCCCCTTGGTGATACGCGGTTAGGTTTAAGACTAACCTCCCCCCACCCAAAATCAGGTGCATATTTTAGAACCCACAAAGAATCTTAAAATTATTACAATATTACCTTTCGAGCCTCACGTGATTAATGAACGGCCCCGTACAATGGGAAGGTAGTTTTGCGAATACTGAACCATAACCTAACGAGGGTAACATAATTATGTGCACCGAAAACATGTACACGCACCGGACAAGTTTTCGGTCCAAAGGACTTACTTGAATACGTCTTGGTTGGCTGCTGGGCTCTCCTCCACATTCGGCTCGTCCGATTGTCTGCTTGTCGTTGATGCTGTCATTTCGCTAGCAGTGAGCACTGAGGGACGATACATATAATACAACCATATAGGCTTATGAACCCGTGGCACTGCTAAGCAACAGGCCTCGCTGTTGCACGAATGGGCAGGTCCGTCCGGGTTGGTACCACGACCCCACGGATCGGTGTTGCAACCGTTCGATAAAGCGGGCCCCGGTCACCAGACAGAACGCAGATGTGTCCACTGCACGCCGGTCTACTGTGAGGTCTTAGTACTTCCTCGGACGGAACTGCCCATTTGGTACTGTCCAAATTGATACTAATAGGAGAGAAACAAACTCAAGCAGCAATTGGTTGTCAGGTTGAAAATGCCTTATGGCATTAAGGCCGCCGTTTGTACAATGAAGTGTTTAATAAATAAATAAATATATATCTAATACCTGAAGTGGAGAGCAAACTCGCCTGGCTGCCCCTGTGATAGCTCTGCATCAACTTCCCTTCGTTGTCGGAGAAAATCGGCGCATCTTTGCCGCAAACGCGCGCGTACTCTTAAACAGAACGACACACGAATGGATCAAGCAATAGTATTACCAACTGTTGGAAGATGATTTACTCCTAAAGCAATTCAAAAATCCACTGAAATTTACTAAAATTATAACTAAAACCTCTTAAATAAGACGTTTTGGTTTGAATTTACCTTTTAAAACTTCAATTGTAAAGTTTTTCTCCCTAAATTAGGTTTTCTTCCTAAGTTGGCATCTGTGTCAAGCATCCGTCCTTACCAAGAAGTAAGATCTTTTGAACCGACTTCAAAAATGGAGGAAGTATCCAAGAATCCGTCCATACCGAGATCGACCTTTTGAACATACTTCAAAAATAGGTACTCAATTCGATTGTACGATACGTTTATATTTGTCAACTCAGAACTTAATTAAACCGTTATTTATAAACCGATTTTAAAAATTATTTTTGAATTGAAATTGGTTTAGGTTCCATGTGTATATTAATTACCTTCGATGATACATCATCCGGAAACTTATCAAAATCAAACAGAAAATGTGTATTTGATTTTAGTTAAAAAAAAAAATTGTGGGGATCGAATCCACGCCCTCTGGCGCAAGAGACAGGTTCACTATTATGGCGCAAGAGACAAGTCATTAAAACAGAGTTGATACAGTTAAAACAAATCTAACCAACATTGCATTCGTGAAGTGCTTCGCTGCCTTAACCACTACGCCATTAACACGTAAGAGGTGATATAGTTAAAACAAAACCAAACAAGATCACACTGGTCAAGTGGTTTGTCTCACCGTTGTGTATTTCGTTGAAGTCCTCGTATTTGAGCGCCTGGACGAGCTGCAGAAGATAGAGGAGCAGGTCCTCGTCGGGCGCCTGCTTCAGTCGCGAGATGGCGTATCTGTACCGAGCTCACACGTCAAATTCTTGAACTCGAGGTCAAACGTGAAGTGGTGGGACCTGAGCTCACACGTTAAGTTGTTGGACCCGATAGCTCGAACGTCAAATTTTTGGACCCGAGCTCACACGTTAAGTTGTTGGACCCGAGAGCTCACACGTCAAATTCTTGGACCCGAGCTCACACGTTAAGTTGTTGGACCCGAGAGCTCACACGTCAAGTTCTTGGACCCGAGCTCACACGTCAAGTTCTTGGACCCGAGCTCACACGTTAAGTTGTTGGACCCGAGAGCTCACACGTCAAGTTCTTGGACCCGAGCTCACACGTGTTGGACCCGAGCTCACACGTTAAGTTGTTGGACCCGAGAACTCACACGTCAAGTTCTTGGACCGGAACTCACACGTTAAGTTCTTGGACCCGAGCTCACACGTTAAGTTGTTGGACCCGAGAGCTCACACGTCAAGTTCTTGGACCCGAGCTCACACGTCAAGTTCTTGGACCCGAGCTCACACGTTAAGTTGTTGGACCCGAGAACTCACATGTCAAGTTCTTGGACCGGAACTCACACGTTAAGTTCTTGGACCCGAGCTCACACGTTAAGTTGTTGGACCCGAGAGCTCACACGTCAAGTTCTTGGACCCGAGCTCACACGTCAAGTTCTTGGACCCGAGCTCACACGTTAAGTTGTTGAACCCGAGAGCTCACACGTCAAATTCTTCACCCGTCACCCGAGCACACACCTATAGTTCATCAAGGTCTACAGCCCCTTTGGGGCGGTAGACGCGTTAAGTGCAAAGACTCGGACGCCGGCTACCTCACTCGCCAGATAAAAACGAACAGTATGCCACTTCCACTTCACGACGGTCTTCCCCGGACGAGGACGCCTATTCGTGCAACAGCGAAGACCGCTTTGTGGTTCTACCACATTTTTTTCTAATCTTTTTTTTACAATCAACAGTGCCCCTAAACTTGAACTGAAGATGACACCAGAAAGAGAGAACAAGATGACTCCGTGTCTCAGTTGTCAAGATATTGGCTTCGACGTCGGGGTTCGTGGGTTCGATTCTCACACGTGACAACTATTTGTGCGAGCCACAAATAGTCGTTTGTCCGCGTGAAATTTATGTATGTAAAACGTCCTTACAAGACTGGATAACGCTATCCTACGGTAAGGGGAATGTTTTAAAAAAACTATCATTACCTCCTGACAGCGGGATGGGTGAACTTCGGCGTGAGCAGTTCCAGGGCGTCTTCCACGTCCATTGGGGCCCACTGCTTCATCATTGCCAGCGCCTGTCTCACCTCGGCTGTAATGGCGGACGGACCATCAGCAATGGTAGGGTTGCCACCGCCAATAAATGACAACCATCAGGTTGAAGTATTAGTGGTACCCACCCTAACTGTGGTAGGGCCGCGCAACAGTCTTCGCAGTTGCATGAAACGGCAGCCCTTCCGGGGAAGTACCACGACCTCACTGAAGACCGGCGTCAAGTGGAAGTGTGATGCTTCCGCGTTTCGTCCGCCGAGTGAGATATCCGGGGCCCGCTTGCATCCGCGGGACTTTGACATTGGCATACAAATATGGATCTCGTATATGAAGTTCCGTATGTTTTAAACAAAAAATGTAGGTAACACAATTTTTTTGGCACATTTTACACAACATTTTATAGTCCCAAACTAAGCTCAAACTAAGCTTGTACTATGGGTACTAGAAAACTGATAAACATACTTAAACATACTTTTCTTTTGTAAATAAATACATATTATACATATATAAACACCCAGACACTAGAAAAATACTATGTTCGTCACATAATATTTTTCCAGTAGTGGGGATCGAACCCACACCCTCGGGCGCAGGAGGCAGGTACACTACCCACTACGCCATTTGGGTCGTCAACATATTATACAATGTGGTACTTTATTTCGTAATGTCACTTTAGTTTATTGATTTCAATGTCCCGCGTATCATCGTATATTTAACAAACTGTAAAGCGGTCAAACACGTGTCCAAACGTACAGTTTGGCGGCCACTGGACGGATTGAAATGATCGTATATTTATTGCGGAAACGCGCTATCAGATCGGGTTTTTTTGCATATTTAGATACGTTGGCCTGAAGGTAGGTTCTAATACGATCAAATGCCGATCTAACACGCGTGCCGGCATAAATGGTGTCGAAGAAAAAAAACTCACCGGGCCGGTTCCAGTTGACGCACTCCAAGAATTTCGTCAGCGCCCGCCGGTGGGAAGACAGGTAGAAGCTGCGGACCATTCCGTGATTTTCACAAATTGAAATAGACTAACAGCGATGCGAATGTCGATTTCGTAACGTTAAAAGCTATTTGTTAAATGTGATGGTGTATACTAGATGTTTTTTTTTTTATGTGAAAAGTTGCCGAACGAGCAGACGGTTCACCTGATGTTAAGTGAATACCGCCGCCCATGGACGTCTGCCACACCCGAAGGTATGCAGATGCGTTGATAACCTTTTGAAAATTGGCTCCGGCTACCTAACTCACCAGACGAAACGCGAAAGTACTAAACTTCCACTTTACGCCAGTCTCCTGTGAGGTCGTGGCACTTACCCGGACGAGCCTGCCCATTCGTGCAACAGCCGAGGCTGCTGCGTGGCCCTACCACCGTTATATAAAGAGATAACATTTTAATGTATCAAACTTTGTACTGTTATATTTGTATATGAAGATATTTACTCCATAAACTAACGAGAGTATATATCTAGTTGATATATAAAAAGAAGATTTTTCAACAGATACTATCTATGTAATATCATAAGCTAAACATTTAAAGAAATACGTGTTAAATATGCACATATTCACTCTTTATATCTTAACTAGAACTCTAGTTAATTTAGAATGATTATAAAGTTTAATAACTTTAATATATGACAATTAAGCGATCTGTGAACAAAAACAATTTATGTATTTGGTTTCTTATTAAATATAATTATCTAGATTTAATATTCGTATCGGTTTTTTGCTTACTCAGCTGTTACGGGACTAACATACATGTCGTTTGCGATTTTAATACATAAATAACAAAATTAACATTACATGGTTATATAGCTATTGCTCATGTACTCACGACTGGCCGTTAGATTTGTTGTCTGTGGTCATTTGGATGTCGTTAGATGGATATATAAAGACAGTGCGCCCGATTAAATGTTTCGAATAGTTTAAGCCGCATGGGCAAGTAACGGTTGCCTAATATTTTCTAAACCGAACGCGTCTGACGTTTCTCAAACTTTTTTACAGCCACCGGTTAAGCCAGTCGTGAACATAGCTATAATATATATTATATTATGGCGCGTAAAAGTATACTGTAACGATGCCATAAGTTGTATTCTCGCCATTATTCTCTGTATATAGTTCTTAATTTAATCTTAATATCAGTATAGTTTGGTAACATAGAAAAAATATATATGTATTATTGTTACGTATGTTCCTCAAACATATCGTAATATGTCTACTTATAATTTAAGATACATATTATAGCAACCTGTTTAACATACTAAATGCTAAACTTTTCCGTGGCTGGTTCGAAAGATTTTCTATGGATATATTAAAAGATATCTGGGCCATATTCAGAGACTCTAATTAGCTCTTAACTAACATTAAATTCTTTCACTAGCCACATTTGACAAAGTTTTTAGTAGCACTAAATAATATAAAACAAATTCGTCCCGCTGTCCGTCCATATGTATGCTTAGATCTTTAAAACTACGCAACGAATCT
The DNA here is from genome assembly GCA_933534255.1 of Iphiclides podalirius. Classification (NCBI taxonomy): domain Eukaryota; kingdom Metazoa; phylum Arthropoda; class Insecta; order Lepidoptera; family Papilionidae; genus Iphiclides; species Iphiclides podalirius. The sequence continues at coordinate 12,328,182 of OW152831.1, read as the reverse complement.
TGATGCGGTTTTTTTACTCGATAGAGTGATTCAAGAGGAAGGTTTATATGTATAATACATTGCACCCGTGCGAAACTGGGGCGGGTCGCTAGTAGTATATAAATCTGTCTGGCAGCTATACTTCACATTAAATTGAACTGAAGTTACATTTTAAAGTAAATTACTAAATAACTCCTACGTTTAACATTTTAATAAAATGAACAGTGTACATTTTAAAAATTTCATCTATCGTTGTAGAAAGTTTGGGAAACCCTGCTTTAGTGTAATAAATTGTGACGACATGTTATCTCGAGACCAAACGGAATAAAAAAAGTTCTGCCTCGTATTGGAGTTTTCTAATGACTTATTACGTCCAACGCAGAGTTCATTAATTAATTATTATTTGGAAGATTTGATTCGTTAATTCATTGATATCATCATTGAACTAAAGACGAAATGTCAGTGATATAATAAAAACAAGCTTACCTTAAAATGCGACTTAAACGGCCAGTGTTATTTAATTTAAAAAAATCGCACTTATGACGATGAACTTCCGGGTTTTAGCAGACACAAATTTTGAATGGAGGTAAATTCTAATTAATCGGCGGAACAGTTTCTAAGCCATTGGCTTCGCCGAAAGGGGTCGTGGGTGCGATTCCCACACGGGACAGCTATTATAATTGTGTCGATACAGGGTGTTTGTCAACGTGGAATTTATGCATACAAAACGTCCTTACAAGACAAGATAATGTTATCCCACAGTGCCAATGTTTTCGAAGGCAGGACTACAACAGATCTAGGCAGAAGTGGCCGTTGCGACTTATATTTTGTATATGAGAAGGTGGCAGAGGAGTAAGCAGTTCAACTGATGTGAAAACCGCCGCCCGCGACATTTGCAACACCCGTAGGGTTGCAGATGCGTTGCCACTTTTACCACACTCGCCAGAAACGCAGAAGTGTATCACTTCCACTTCTCGCCGGTCTTCTGCGGATGCGGTGCATCCCCGGACGGAACGGCCCATTCGTGCAGCCGTGAAGACTGTTCCGTGGTCCTATAGCAGACTTACTACCCACCCCATCTACACGCATTTGTGTTTTCGGTCCTCACTACTGGAAAGATATCGTGTGATGAACATGGTGTATTTCCAGTGTCTGGGTGTCTATATACATATTTGTTTAAGTATGTTTATCAGTTATCTAGAACCCATAGTAGCTTAGTTTGGGACTAGAAAACGTTGTGTAATATATTTATATATTTTTGTAAACATGTCTTTTTTTTTGATAAATGATGGGAAAAAAAAGTCCGGCCGAGTTCCTTTCGCCGGTTGTTCCCGAGTCAGCTGTTCTCCTTTCCGAACCGGTGGTAGCGTCTTGACGATCACTAAGTGAGTGTGACGCTTCTATATTGAATGGAGGCACTCGATTTGGTCCGACATCCGTACCGGAACTTCCAGACGAGGTCCTGGTCGTCGGCGCTGAGGGCGCGCCTTGGCGGCGCCGCCACCAGCGCGGCGAGCTGATCCCTCTCCCCGGCGGTGGGCTTGGCCTCCCTGCCCCACGCGCCGCGCAGGCAGCGCGCTAGGCGGTGCTGCTTGCTCTCCACCAGGTTCTCCTGGGTACGCACGGCGCCGGAACATGGAGCAAAAGAAGCCGTGACGCTTTCGAAATGTGCTGTTGGCGTAGGACGCTCCGTATTCCTCGGACTGCCAGGAGAACTAACGACTCGGTACTAAAAGGCCTCAACGTCACTTTCTTCAATTTGCCGTGCAATGAGCCTCTTTTTGGACGCATTATGCGCTCTTCAAGGCACAGTCTAGAAAAGCAGACAGTTACTGTACTAAAGAACGGCAGGGCACCGACAAGATGGGCTGGCGTAGTGAAGAACGCGGCGGAGGAGAACATCATGTTGTCACGATCCTCAGCATTGAGGGACCGAGCAAGAAGAGAGGGGCTCTGGCCAGGACCGGGGCGTTTTTATTTTGAATTTATACTTCTTCTTCTTCGTTTGGGAAAAAATATGAGGCGCCAACGTCATGGCAACCGGGGAAAGCTCTTCGATATTTCTAAGTTATTTAATTACCTACACCATTGTCAATTGCATTTAATGTTATGGGATAACATTTTTAGTCATTTTTCTTTTGCTACTTTAAATAAGTGTAACATCTTACGTGCGTACATAAGTACACACACCTTTTTTATGTGAAAAGTTGCGAAAGGGCCCGTGAACATTTACAAAACCTGGGGCATTTTGGATGCATTGACTTTTAAACGAGTCAATTTTTTTATCAACGAAAAAGAAAACTGACTTCAAATATCTCGCTCTATATGTTCATTTTATAATTGGTTTTCATTAGATCCCTAAGTATCTCCGGAGCCCAAGATCCGGTACCAACTAAGTTAACATGGAAAGCACCAGCTTTCAAACAAAGAAGAATCATCAAAATCGATTAACTCGATCGAGAGTTCAGAGTAAAAAAACACAGCCGAATTGAAAACCTCCTTTTTTGAAGTCGGTTGAAAATGGGTGCCCCGATTACGTCATTCGCCAGACGAAACGTGCAATTATTAAGCTTCCACTTTTTTTTTATACGAAAAGTCGTCAAACGAGCCGACGACGGTTCGCCTGATGTTAAGTGAATACCGCCGCCCATGGACATCTGCTACACTCGAGGGTTACAGATGCGTTGACAACCTTGTGAAAATTGGGCTCCGGCTACCTCACTCACCAGACGAAACGCGAAAGTATTTGTCATACTTCCACTTCACGTCGGTCTTCTGTGATGACGTGGCAACATTACAAAATAGCATTCCTCGTAGTTTCGTTCAAAAACCATCCATGCCAACATCAGAGTATCATACGGGCGGAGATATAGAAGGGTCAGACTCACCTGTAATATCTCGTAGTCAGGCACCGTCACGATCTCCGCCTGCGCCCTAAATTGGTACATCTCGTCGCCGTCCTGTTCATAGTAGACCACTGCGTGCTGCCACAGACATACGAAATTAGGAAACAATTACATACAAGACGTACAAACCAAATGCTCACTACAGGGGTTACTGTATGAGGATTTTGTTTGCCGCGTGCTGACGGGCTGCTTTGTGAAGGTTTTACTTATGTACATATACAGCGTATCGTTACCATCGCGACAATAATTGAACACACATATAGGGGATAACTTTTTAAAGTTGTATTAAACATTTAAATTCTTTAAACATCAATATTAACAGAGTTATAAAATTTTCCAAAACAAAGAATTTTAGAACACCTTACCTATAAAAGCGTAACGTCATTTGTAAAGGTCACAAAACATATGAATAGGTTGAATGAATATAAAAGAGACAAAACATACGGTTAGAAGGAGAGGCTTGTAATACGACGCTGTGGCGCGAGTTGTATAGGATGTTACACATTTTGTTTCTTTTTTACTTAATTAGTTTGTTTGAAAAATCTTTTTTTTTAATTATGGATTTTGTTTAACGTTAATATTTTTTTATGATTATTTGCAAGTAGCGTTAGACGTTTGATCATTTATTGTCGCGATGGTAACGACACGCTGTATATACATAATTAATTTTCATACACATTAGATTACCACCATCTATCTATTACAACATCGGAGGAAAACTGCATGTTTTCGAAATAATAACAAAAGAAAAATATTTCGAAGATATGTGAAGTCCGTACATCCAGTGGGATCGTAGTAGTAGACTGTACCCTAATACCCTCTGTACTGAGGACGCCTTTGCCCAGCAGTGGGACATTTATAGACTGTTACTTTAATTTACCTACGTTGATGCCGTCAATTGGGGTCACGTGGTGTACTATGCCTTAATACCCTCTGTGCAGAGGCGGCTTTCGCCCAGCAGTGGGACATTTATAGGCTGTTACTTTACTGTACTTACGTTTATGCCGTCAATCTGTACCGTGGGGAACTCAATCATCAGGTACATGTAGTCGGAGCTACGTTTCTCCTTCTCGTTGATCATCTCGATCTCCCTGAAGGTCAGCCGGTCTAGCCAGTCCACCTAGCGATGGGCGGGAGGGTCAAGTCTAAGAAATGCGGGCAGAAGCAGCGTTTGGGCTACGCAGTAGCTTGTGATGTTGCTCGGATGAGCTCCGAGGAAGTACAACGGCCTCACAGAAGAACGTCTCAAGTGATACACATTTGCGTTTCATCTGAGTGAGGCGGCCGGGGCCCCCTTTTTGAGGTAGCGTAACCCCATTTGCGTTATAATAATAGTGTTGTACCTCTATAGGAGGCGGTAATTTTTTTACATCGGGCGTTTCGCCTGCTCTCTTGCCACCTTCTAGCATAAAAAGCTATGATGTCGCTTAGACGTCGCGAAACCGGAGGATCCAAGACAGCCCTGACCCTTAGCCCCTCATCGACCGTCAACTCCGTTGGTTTGGAAGACGCTATCTAGCTCGATGGAAAGACTACAACAGATCTTCTAGGTTAGTGGTCGTATACATACTACCCAACCCCCAACACCAAACACAATCACCAGCAGACAGCTCGAAAGAGCGAATACGAGATGTCAGTTAGCACCAAACCTCCGCCATTACTATTATTATTTTAAATCATGGTCTTAAATACACATCTTATATATACAGCAGAACTCCAATAGTAAAGATCGGGAGATACACCGTCATGACCTGAATTTTTGTAATGTTACGACGTTTAATGTAGTTTTCGTTCAAGTTCAACTTTCGGAATTTAAATTGTGGCTCACGAATATTTATTTTTAATCAATAATTAAACAATTTATCGTGAGTTGTGAAAAACTACCGTGGATTAGTCGTTCGTCTTTCGTCACCATTGTGTGTTAAGACGTCCACGAGCCACGTGATGAACACGAAATTGACAAGACCCGTGTGAGGCCGCGCTTCGGGCAGAGCACCCACCTTAGGCATGTGTCCGTTCCTGTGCTTCTTCGCCAGCTTGGCCAGCTTCTGCATCTGCTCCTTGCCGCAGTCGGCCGCCTTGCCGGGGGTCCTCTCGCCGCCCTCGACGCCCGGCCACACGCGCAAGTCGAACATGCCCTTCGCGACAACCAAACGCGCCCTCTTTAAGCGCCCCACCAGCAGAAGGTAGTGTTTCTTACACCATCCGTAAACGCTCAAACGGTTCCCCATTATCGTTATTTGGGACGGTTCCGTTTCAACGCGCTGTATTTTCGATAGCCAATTCACAAAAAATAGTCCACCGAGCACAACACAAATGCAACTTTTTAACTGCTTTAATGTGAGAAAAAAAATGGGCTCCAAAATTTAAAAGTATCTCAAGAATGTTTATATTTGTCTGCCCGCATTTTATTTATGAATCTCAATCTTCCCGAATTTATTTTCGACAAATCAACTGTGAACATGACGACGACAACACTTTGACTTGATATGACAGAGAAAGGGCTTTTCTTCACACGACGAACGAGATAATTATTAATGCGATATGTTTTCTAGAAGCTGAGTAAAGATAAGGCGCCTTACGTATTGAATAATGACATAAATATTATTGACATGTGACTGTCGACGCGTGGAATTATATGAAGAAAAACTTTCCACACCAATCAAGTCTTAGTAGCGTTAAACAAAACATTTTAAGGAGTTAATCGCGTTTAATTCTATTTTCAACACGTACTACATTGTTATGGGGCAAATTTTAGTAGTATTTAAGACATTAATAGTGATTGATTTAAATCTTTCTAGTATGGAACCTGGTATGAAATGTTTCTGAATATGAAAAAACTGAGATGAGCCGTCGAAATCGATTGTTTCTTTCGCTCCGATAACAATCTTTATTTAACTTCCCGAGAGTCCTTCCAAAGAACGTTTTTTCGTATTTCAGTATCGAGTTTATAAATTAAACTTATACACTTAAACACACATAGTTTAGTAACGAATGCAAAGGAATACACATATCGGAAGTAACAAACAGATACTAGTGGACATGGTTTGTGCTATCTCGAAATCATTATACTAACAAAAACGAAAAGATCCTTACATTTCCTCTTATAAAGTGGGTATCAACAAAAAATTATTACGTATTAGAAGTACAAAGCTGGGTAGGCCAACAAAACAAATTTCATTGTGGCATCAATTATAAAGTTGAGAAACAATTAAAATATCCGATATGCCATGATCTCCTCAAGCAAACTTAACATTTTGAGAAAATATTTACGAATATTAGAAAAAATCACAAAAATGCATCCTAATTTCATCATAGTTGAATGATGTTTTCCATTTGAATCTTATGGAATCCATAAACCACTTTCATTGGACACAGAAACCGTACACTTCTTGTACAGTTTCCGGGTTTTAAAAGGTGTGTGACACTGGTACGGCCATGCAGCCGCGTGTGGTGTTGCATGAATGGGCAGGCTAGTTTGGGGAAGTTAGTATGACCTCACAGAAGACCAGCAGAAGACCAGCGTGAAGTGGAAGTATGTGACATTAGCGTCTTCTCAGGCATTGCTACCTCTATTTTTTTATTATAACCACACTAAATAAAATAACTCGACAGTCAATATTTTAATAAAACAATATTGCTATGGCCAATATCACTGACATAACTTTATTTATTGTTTTGTTGACTCAAGTGCTTCTAGGCAGGTTATCATTAGAGTTTTCTTTTACGTACGGCCAAGTGAGAGTCGAATTCGCGCCTGAAGGGTTCATTACCATTATTTATAAAAATGGCACAAAATCGTATCTGTTCACATGATTTTGGCAGCACCACATATATTTTTTTTATTCCGTTTTTTAGTATTTCTTGTTATATACACAGAAACACATCATCTGTGAAAATTTCAACTGTCTAACTATAACAGTTCATGAGATACAGGCTGGTGACAGACTGACAGACTGACAGACAGACAGACAGCAGTCTTAGTAATAGGGTCCCATTTTACCAGTTGGGTACAACCCTTAAAATGAGTATCAATCAACTTTTTAGAATGGGTATAATTTAGTTATAAGGGAGAGGATAGTTAAAAATCAATGTGAGATATTTCATTATAATATAATAAATTTGACCTTGAAAAATCCATGAATTGTAGAACCGTTGTAGAATACCTGCAGATCTGTTGCCAATATTTTAAAGAGGTAGACCCTGATGATCTCTTTTTTTTATGTGAGATTGTGGCAAACGAGCTGGCGGTTCACCTGATGTTAAGTGATAACCGTCGCCCATGGACATTTGCTACACCCGTAAGGTTGCAAACGCATTGCCACCTTTAAATAAAGTGGGCCCGGCTACCCCACTCACCAGACGAAACACAGAAGTGTAACACTTCTACTTTACGCCGGTCTTCTGTGAGGTCATGGTACTTACCCACCGGACCTTGCTTTTTGGCATCGCCTTTCAGTGTGTTTGTAATGTATAATTGACAAACCTGTCTTAACATTCCATGCTTCCCAAACAGTGATATAGTTGTACCACCAACAATCATCACTTTGCCTGGCCCGGCGCAGTCATATATAGTCATGGCAAGGATGGCATTTCTAGGCAAATCACTAAAGAATACTGGCAGTGTTATCCATTCATTCCAACTGTAAAATTACAATAGTGTTTCTAAATAAATATAATAAAAAATTCAATAAGAAATATGATAATTGATAAATAAATCCAATTACCTAATATGGGAATTTTCATTTAACTATTGTTATTAGATATAAGGGTTACTTTTAAAGAGTAAAGAAAATAATTTTAAATTATAGACATAAAAAGATTGACCTGTTTTGATGGATTAGAGATTAAGCATAGGTCAAGTCAACATAATTAAATTAAACATATCATATTAACATGAAACAATTGTTTGTAGTTATTAAAAAAACATTCAAAGTTTTTTGGACCAATGTTACAATACTTACTTCCACCTATTAGTAAAGGCTTTATATGAGGTAGTTACAGGAAGCGCGAGAGGTAATCCATCGCACAGAACCTGGCAAGTAACATACAAGTCAGAACAGCCCTCCTGGTACAATCCAGAGAACTTGAGCATGGGATCTGACAAGAGCTTGTCGTATTCGGGCTTTGTGCGTTTTCCCTCAAGAGTACCACTAGCAACAAAAGAAAATGGTTAATCTCAATATTTCGCTTACGATAATATGTCGAAGACATCTATCTCAAGGGAAGTAAGCAGAGATATTGCGAATAAGTAAAATGTAGAGATATTGAGATTTTTTTTACTTACATTTTTATTTCAACTTTGTGGTCCAAAGATGAACTGTACACATAATAAAATTTATCGTCTATTTCATTCATGGTGTTCTTATAACGCTTCACGAATTTAAAGAATTTATTATATTATCAACAACTATTTCGTAATTTTCTTAGTTAATACAAAAACAAACTATTACAAACAAAGCAACAGCCAGCTGACTATTGGGAAATTGACTTGACTTGACACTTGACAAATTGAATTGACATTTGACACAAATAGTATTCTAATTTTTCAAGTATTTTTATTTTAATTTTAAGTTTTCAAGCGTAAACCGTAAACGTCAGAATCAGAAATCATAACAAAAATACGCTCCTTTTATCGACAATTATATAATCAGTAGACTTTGAAATTTAAACTATAACAATTTTAATTTTCGTAATATTATTATTATCTTTGGTTAGACTTTTTGAAAAATATTGTCGTTTATATAAAATGCATTGCACAAGAAATTGGTATGCGTTAATGTCAAATTTCTTTTATTAATCTATATTTCTATAATCTATATATATATATTGTTGACCGAGACCGAGACTGGAAAAAGCAAACAGCCTATCTTATAAGACAAATCAGGTACTTTTGTCCTGAATTGAATTGAATTGTCCTAATGAATACACATGGAACTTTGTAAAAAAACATGAAGAATTGTTTAAAACGAAGTTAATAACGGGTCAAAAAGAAACACGCAGAAACCTAGAAAAGACATGATTAGATGAGCAGAATTTAATAGGAGTTTTACTTGTTTGATTGACATAAAAATACTGAACGAGAATTTAAAAAAGTAACTTATGTTGTTAAAATAATAATAATTTTATGACGTCAAATAATTTTTTATGAAATTTGATATTATATTATAAATTTAATGAAATTGAATTTTATTTGAAACTAAATTTAATTTGAAAATTTTTACACCTGCCTCTTGTCTCTGCGTTAAGTCCGCCTATGCACAATGTTATTTTTTTTGGGTAAAAGTTTAAATAAATAAATATGAATTTAAATAAATAGTTATTGAGAATTTGATTATAATAAAATTTTGTTACACAAATTTTGTTTGTCAAAATATAACATCGGCTAAAAATATCGAAATGTTTAAAAAAATCGATACGTCCATATATCAATATTTTTTATTAGGTTTATTAGATTATATGTAATTTTAGATAGATTTAATCTTGTAAATATTATATCGTTTATATTTTTTCGGCATCCCTCATCCTATCAGTAATGTGAATATTGTCAAATTGTCAATGTCAAAAGCGGCGAAATTCTAATCACATCGTATTATTGTACATTGTATTTTATTATTGTGGTGCTTGAGGAATTAAGAATACAGGTTAGTAGATCTTAGAAACAAACAAAACCGACTTGTACGTTTGGAGGAATAAATTTGTAAAAGGATAATGTGCCAGTAATAATAACAACGCTACCATGTAGTCTTGTTTATTATTCGTATCATTCATCTTTAGTTAATACTACAGTAAATAAATCGGACATTTGACTAGAATAACATCCCATGTTAATATTATTGTGGTTATTGTTTCAACTAATGGTCTAAAAGACCTTATGAATAAAATTCCTATTCCCATACATTCAATTTTATGTTACAGAATCATGACAAAGTTATTGGAATGGATATCGGTAATATCTGCAATGTTCGCAGTATGGTATTCATTAATCGGTGGTTATGTTAAACATCCGATGATTGAGCAGAATATGAGGCTTATTGTGATGTCACCTATAATATTTGTTATCCTATTTGGCGTTTATGCAGTTACTGTTGTACTTTTCCGTGTATTCACTTTCAACAATTGTGAAGATGCTGCGAAAGAACTCCAAGCGGAAATACTAGAGGCGAAAAAAGACTTGCATGATAGAGGGTTGAGGTGGTGATATGTAAATTAACTTTCCTAATACATTTATAAGATTTATTCCAGCCGTATTTAAGATATTCGTTGAGAGTTTGGTGTAATAAATTTATTTACATTGGTATTTGTTTCAATAAATTGTCACTACTCAAATGGTTAGTAATGATGGTTTTCCATTAGATGATGTACTTATGTGTAATATTTACGTGATGAGCAGTTGTAGATTTGAGTTTACCACCAAAGAGTTCTCGTTATTTTCAGGTTTCGTATGTGCAAAATAAATATCTTTATTTAATGCCTTGTTGATGAACTATCACACAAATAGTTGTCCTGTGTGGGAATCGAACCCACGACCTGCGATTGCGAAGCCAATGCCTTGCCAACTGCGCCACGGAGTCATTTCGGTTAAAATGTTTAAAGTTATATAAATATTTTATATGTTATACAGGAAATAAAATTACAAGTGCAGTAATCACTTATCACTATCATTAAATTATATTTAATTTAAAGATTGTAATAGATGTATATTAACTACTTATATTTAAAACATTCAATATGTTTATTCACTTGTATGAGCACTCATTCCTGCTAACATAACTTAAACAATGTAACTAATTTATTAAGACATTGCAACTGAGTTCTCATTTGATAAATTACTCTTAGCTGAAATAAAAAAAAGCTTATCTCTACGCTCAAGATGAAACATTAAATTGTCTATTCTTGTAGATAAAATGGACAAAAACATTTGGCGCTTCTGGAATCGAACATGTATCTTCTGGTATTCAGCCAGTGACCTCACAGCGCGAAAATCTTGACATCTATCTATGTTTGTTCTATTGAATTTTTAGCAATGCTTGGCGTGATCTAGTCTGCATCCATTACAGCATATCCATAACAAATGAATGATCCATTATTAGTGTGGATTTCCATGGTCATGATTTATTACTTTTCATGATATTGACCATCAGACAGCACCTTTTATTAAAAAATCGGTGCAGAAATGGTATTGTACGTTGTAAATCTAGCAAGTATTGATAAAAATGTAATAAAACAAAATAGCTGTAACATCGAGATTTGTCGAGACCGCTTAGCTTAGTGGCTTGAGCGACTGGGAGCGGAAGTCGGGGGTTCGATTTCTAGCAGCGGGGAAAAATCATTCGACAATTTATCTATACATTTAAGTTTTGCGATCCCGTGTGCTTGCACTGCACTTATTGTGCGGTTCGTTAGTAACATTTTGTCCACCACGATCACGAGAAAAAGCTGTCCCCGTTAATGAACACAAATGTATAAAAATGTTGTGTATACAGCGTGTTGTTACCATCGCGACAATAAATGAACACACGTCTAACGCTACTTGCCAATAATCATAAAAAAATATTAACGTTAAACAAAATCCATAATTAAAAAAAAATATTTTTCAAACAAACTAATTATGTAAAAAAGAAACAACATTTGTAACATCCTATACAACTCGCGCACAGCGTGGCATTACAAGCCTCTCCTTCTAACAGTATGTTTTGTCTGTTTTAAATTCATTCAACCCATTCATATGCTTTGTGACCTTTACAAATGAACTTTACGTTATAGTTTTATACGTAAGGGTGTTACGTTATAGTTTTATACGTAAGGGTGTTACGTTATAGTTTTATACGTAAGGGTGTTACGTTATAGTTTTATACGTAAGGGTGTTCTAAAATTGTTTGTTTTGGATTTAATAACTCGGTAAATATTGATGTTTGAAGAATGTAAATGTTTAATACAATTTTAAAAAGTTATCCTCTATATGTGTGTTCATTTATTGTCGCGGTGGTAACGACACGCTGTATAAACACAAATGTTTTAAGGCCTGTCATTTTTAAAATTAAATGCAAGAACACCGTGATCAATGAGATTTAAGTTCAAAAAGCATACAGGAATTATTATGTAGCTACTAGCTTTTCGCCCGCGGTTTCGCTCGCGTTAAAGCCCCTAAATAAATATCTTTCAACCCGTTACAACATTTTTTTCCAATTAAAAAGTAGCGTATGTCCTTTCTCAGGCTCTAAACTATCTGTGTACCAAATGTCATTTAAATCGGTTCAGTAGTTTTGGAGTGAAAGCGAGACAGACAGACACTGACAGAGTTACTTTTGAATTTATAATATTAGTATGGATTTGATTATATTAAGGTCGCCATCACCATCAATATTCGCACTGGCTGGCAGGCATGAATAGAAGTCGCAATGATTTATCAAAATCGCTGAGCGCACAGAAATGCAGATATCACTAACGACGCTGCCCTAAAGCGATTTAATTTGTTCGTTCGATGTAAGTCACAGAGTACTTTGTAATATAGGAAAGTATAGTAGAAAAGTATGATGTAAGTCCACAAATTTTCTCTAGCTGTTACGTTCTATAGTGCTCTCGACATGTTACCTATATTTTTATGATTTTCTTTTATTAAAAATAAATGATAAGTTATTTATCCGTTGTTATGTATGTATTCGTTCTAACCTCAAGGTTAACAAATTATTTATTAACCGAGCACCTTGTTACATCGGAAATCTCGTTTGCATAATCCATAATATTTGAAGCCGCAAGTGGAACGGCCTTTGTGCTTTATTTTTAAAGATGTATCTTCAAGTCATAGGATGTGAATTTATAATGGGGCGGAAACCAACATACATTGCCTGTCACACTTGTAAAATTGTACTTTTTTTCGGACAGATATAAGCGTATTTTTGGAAAGAACTTCCTAATCGCACGGTACGATTGGTAGATGGGGGCTAAACGAAAATTTTTTTTTCATACTACCGAAGGAACTTCGTTCCAACCTAGTTATCCAACGACACCTACGGATTTCTTTTTTAATACGAAAACTTATTATTGTGTCATTCTTATGTAAGTAAAGCAATAAGGGGGTGGAAATAATTTATAATGTTTTTTTTTATTTTCATTTATATTCAATTTCCTACAGAAGAAGTTTAATAATAAATACTTAATAACAAAAGAAGTTTGTTTTTAATTACTTAATAATAATATCATAATTCCATTTATTTAGATGAGAAATTTATTGTAATTTATAATAGGACTAGGTAAATATTAAAATTATATTTTCCAAACCAAAAGGGGAAAACTGCAGTCCATATTACAGCAGGTTAGGTACTAATTGATTGCGAGGACGTTGTATCGCGAATGATAACTTAATTGATTTACTTTTATTTAGTAAAATTTTGTAACACTGAAGCATTGCAATTAAATACCCGTTTTATATTGTAATAAATTATTATTTTTTTTTTTGCTGATAGTAACATAACAACGTGTAATCATATTGCTAGTGGTGTTGGCTTGGTCATAACTAGTTTTTTTTAATTATATTTACTATAAAATAGTTTTTTTTGCATACTGAAGTTTTACATCGTAAAATTTTCGCTTAGACTTAATATATCTCGCTTAGTAAGTACGTATAAGTGGACTCCATTCATAAAGCGTAACTGAATAGCTGGAACCCTAGACGAGAACGGGAGGTCGCTTTGATGAAAAATGATATGGCTCTAGTCGTCGCGGCATAATTTATTATTTTTGAAATAACTGTAGAAACAAAGGAAATATTTCAAAGTGGGGTAATTTTATATTCTCTATGCTCGAATTAATTTAAATGTTGTGCACATTTTGTAGTTAATGTTTAATTTTGGATTTAGAATAACCGAAAAGATTTATTTTCTTTTTTTTTAAATGACCTAAATTCCATTCGCTCACTCTAATACTTTTGTTGAAGATATCATATGGCTTGGCGACTCTGCCTCCACCATAATGGACACACCATAATGGACACACCATTATGGACACACCATTATGGACACACCATTATGGACACACCATTATGGACACACCATTATGGACACACCATTATGGTGGAGGCAGAGTCGCCAAGCCATTTGATCTTTGCTGTTCGTTACACGATTAACCACATAAAAATAAAAGTAAATTAATATTTGATTCAATAATAATGGTTTTAAAAATTAAGATTATTTTATTGATTATCTATAAAGAATGTCTGTACCATAATGTTATGAGTAAATTCAAATGCCTGATCGTATTTTCCTTTAAATAATTGACATCAGAATAAGGTAACCGTTTGTGAAATAATTTGTAAAATATCTGCTATTTATAACACAATAATCACGTGACTGCGCAAATTAAAAAACTGCTCTGAGAATGTTTCACGCTTTTATGTTTACTTCTCGACCACTCTAATTTAGATTAATTATGGTTGAAATTCGATCATAATTAATCTAAATTATAAGTTCGAACAATATCTCTTTGCATACATCATATTCTCTATGCAAACTAAAAGTGTCGGAATTTTCATACTCTTCCCTCCGCGCAATTTTCATATAAAGAGCTACAAAGTTTTTGTTTCATGTATTAATATATAGATCGATTATCGCTTTACTGCTGTCTATAAAACAAACTAAATTAAAATAAAAAGTAAAAGTATAGTAACAGCCTGTAGTTGTCTCACTGCTGTGTAACCTTAGTCGTGTCATGGGTTCGATTATAACTATAATTATGTGTATAACCTACATTGTGTATATATATATATATACCAAAGTTTTATCCTTGTTAAATTTTTGAAACCTTCGCCTTTTGGCTGCTGCTATGCGGGCTGCTGCTATACTTTTATAGGTTGGCAACGCATCTTTAACTCCCATGTTCACAGACAACGTTTGCCGTTTATCACTTAACACAGAGCGAAATGCCTGTGTTTGCCTCCTTTATATATTTAGCGTTGGATAAATGGACTGACCCTGGCCGAGGGATACCAAAGAGTATCGCAGCAACATAGGACACCGAAGGTAGAAGCATTCGTTTCGTACTGACAGGTCATCATCAAAGGTCTATCTATTGAGTGCAGTGGGTTAGGAGCCGATCATAAGACGTGACTCACATTATTATGACTCGACATCGATCTCTAGTACCCAATAACACATTATTTATTCAATCGAAGCTATTTGTGATACAGTCAATTAGCTTGCTCGAATTACTGGCAGCAGGCAACGTGGTTCTAATTAATATTTATTATAAAGTCTGTCACGAAAATACACTTCATCCGACTTCAGAAAAGGAGGATTAACAACTCTGTTGTAGGTTTTTTGCTTGTTACTTCAGAAGCCCTGAGCGAACCCCCCGTAAAGTGTATGAACCGGTGTTAATTTTTTTTTGTATTAGGTTCCGTTTAGTTTCTTTGTGGTTCCACAATGATTCAATTATTTTATTTACGGCTTGATCGAGCAATAAAATAAAAATCAAAAAAGTGTGTGTGTACTTATGTACATGCGTTAGAAGTTATACTTCATTGGCGTAACAAGATAAAAATCTTTTCAAAAATTTTGTCTTTCGCCTTATTCTACGTAAAATTTTACTTTCATCGCGTAACATGCATTGCTCAGTTTTTCAATATTTCAGTTCAGTTTTAATTGATCTTGCAAAAATAAATCAATCTTACAAAATCGAATCGAAGGTTTTTTATAAAAATGGATACTAAGATATGCTTATTTTTTACGTGAAAAGTTGTCAAGCGAGCAGGCGGTTCACCTAATGTTAAGTGATAATCTGCACCCATTGTCATTTGCAGCATCCGTGGGGTTGCAGATGCGTTGCCACCTTTCAATAAAGTGGGCTTCGGCTCATACACCCACCGGATGGAACGCAGAAGTAACATTTAAACATTTAAACTTCATGCCGGTCTCCTGCGAGTTCGTGGTACTACCCCGACGGACCTGCCCATTCGTGCAACAGCAAAGATCGTTACGTGAACCTACCACAGACCTACCACACATTGATAATTGTTTTACTTATTCTACAAAATACGAACTTATCGATAAAAAGACAATGTTATCAATTAGGGTTAATAAATAAAACAAGCTTTAATTGGACTAGTTTCTTTAATTAGCTAATAATAAATAATTTTCTTGCGTAGATGTTTTACATTAAATTTCACTTACAATATTAAAAAATATATATATATGATATACTTCGTGAAATCAAAAGTATGTAAATTGATTAAGAATAGAACTATTCATAAAATATCAGCGGCAGAGGCGGACGCCATTTTACATCAAAATAAAAATGGTATAAATCCTGGCTTGACTTTAATTTGGATTGTATTTTTATTATATTGGCAACTTCTTCAGAGCTAATGTCATTTAGAGCAATAAAGAGTATATACGTTACATAAACTACGTTCATTTTTTCGTATGTGTAATTTATAAGAGGAAAATTTCACTGAATTCAAATGGAAAAGTAAGGCCGTCTCCACTACCGTGCGATATTGCACATCACTGCAATCTATAGTAATCATAACTATAAAAATACAAGTAAATAAAAAAATATAAGAGACATTACAGTATTTATAATAAATAAAGACATGGGTACAGGCCGCCGCCTTATGGCTTAAGCAGCGATCTCTTCCAGAGAACCTTAGGGCTGAGAAATTCATTAAAAGAAGAAAATGGCAGGGGTGTACTAAATAAATATTAAGAAAAGTACATAGAAATACATAATAGTATATACATTTACATGTAATTAAGTCTTGTCAAATATTTTACATATTAACACTGCCAGGCAGGTCATGTGAGGTATAAAAAATAATAGGTATGAAATAAATATATAATATACCTATGTAATTATGTAACATAATTTCTCATTTTACTGTTTTGGTTTCGATGTCTTCCACAATGCCTTCGCAATAATGTGTTACAAATAAAGAAACACATTTGCAGTTACAATGCTGTGTTTTTGTTCTGTTTACAATAAAATTTCATTTTATATTAAAAAAACACAAGACAAACATGTATTTCTGTTAAAAACGCATCTTAAGTCTAAACATTAAAGCTTAATCTTAATAATAACATGCAAAGTATAACAACCAGCAAGATATCACATTTTTTTTTGTATCAGGTGCACAGAAAGTATAAGGCGTGTGTTAAGTATATTCGAATTGACATATCCTGTTAAGTTAAAACTGCGTCAATAATTGTTGTAATAGACGTTTACGTATCCGTAATTTTCTTCTATCTAGAGATTGATCCGAATTCGAATATTTAATGAATTTTACTTGTTTAGTAATTAATTTTATAGTATAAGTGGAATATTATAAAGATTTGATTATTTTTTTGAGATTGCTTAGTTATGAATTATTGTGCTGATGGTGTACAGTGCAGTGTCTTGAAAATCTGATTATAATGCAATATTCTCGAACCATTCAAAGTTATCAAGTTTGTACCTGTCTTCAAACTTTTTATAAACATATCATGAATACAAAATACGGTGATTGGTTTGTTTTTTCTTCATGAAATTATGTTTTATTGTCAAGATTAGGTGAATGGTAACATAGTACGTAAGTTAATGTGAAACTAAAGGACCAAGTAAATCATTAGTTTAACGGTTCTGATCGTCAAAGGAAGATAAAAAATCGTTGGCTATTTTTAAAAAAACGATCTTTATTACCAACTTTTGCTAAAGTTAGTTCAAAGACATTTAAACTTGCCTGTATACATAGACGTGTAAATATATTATTTAACCTATGATAATCACGAATACTAAATTACTAAAGTGTTTTTGCTCTAATATTAATCCTAAATAGCACAAGATTTACGATCTAAAATATTTTAAAGCTACAATTTGAAATGTGTCTAGCTACCGATTATTATCGATCAAAGATCTATATATTTTTAATGACAAACTAAAAATACATTGCTAGAAATTAACGGTTTCGAACTTTAAAAATTTGAAATTCACAGCGGGTAGCCCCGAAAAATATTGTTCGAATGTTTTTTTTTTGTATTTTCGGGCTTCGAGAACTTTTTCTGACACAAAGTAAGCAATCGACTAATGGCTGCGCGTCAAACGTACTGCCAATATCCATGATCTTTCATACTATAGATATGTTGTTAACGAGCTCGGAGTGAAGCTACGTAAACATTCCAATTGTGAAGTTTACGTTGCAAACAAAGAAAGGGGCAGCAAAGAGGTTTAATAAAGGGAAGATAAAGATGGATGCACCTCGACATTTTTTTTACCCTTATACTGAAGCGACAAACACTTGTCGTCCTCTTTTTTCTTATTGCTTTAATTACGTTATCATTTGATTATGTACTTGTTTAGATGGAGTAATGCTAACAAACGACGCGCTCTGTCTCCAATTGCGTGATATGTGTGAGTACCGCTAGTGTACTTATTGTAAACAAACTGTCACGGTGTGCGTGTTTATGGATGCCTGCTCTAAATTATTAACTTACGTTTTCTCCATTATTTAATAAGAATAATAGGTGGTTCAAATGACACTGACATAGGTGAGAAGCGAGTCTACCAATTTTAGTAGACTTTATTTCCGCCGTTTGATAAGGTCAAATGTATAATCAAAGACGCTATCCTTTTTATACCATTCGAACGAAACGCGTGACTGTGTGCTGTTACTCTGTTTGCAAACAGGAACGATTTCGAACGGTGGTATTTTATTCGTATAATAAAAATATCTATAGTATTAAATATCATTGGCCAATATAACAGGTTTCATTAGTATCGTGTTGTTCATTCATTAGTATCGTGTTTTTTTGTGTATACTGCCGGTTTCAATATTCTATCTACAGATATAGTTTAGTTACTAGCGATAGATATTTAACATTAGCTCCATAATACTTAAGTACTACGTCCAAAATGTATGGTTCATTTGATTTTTGACGAAATGGTTGAATTCTTTGATGTTGCAACTTTTATTTGCACCTGTAGATAGGGTTGGTAAATGTTGTATTGACACACAGATTGTTTAATATTGGACTTAACAATTAATTTTTTTTTAAAACGAATGAACAATATTTTTCGTGTTGTTAAATAATTATCGAAATTAATAATAGTGGCAACGTGGTTGCTCCGGTTACATAAAATTGGTCCAGAATTTTATTCATATCTAATTATAATCTGTGCTACATTAGCGCGGGGTCTAGTGCGGGAAATGTGAGCCTCGGATCTGGATTTCGATTTATTGAAGTTTTGGAGCCTACTAAGAATCGATTGAAGTATTTGTTATTAACAACATGTTCTTTAATTCATCCCATGGCATTTTAAGTTACATGTTGTAATTTTAGAAACAACAGCACGCGAAGTGCTTTTGATGATATTACTTTCATGCCCCGTTTTGTATTCAGTTGAATGTTAAAACAGACGAATAAAATTCTGTGCTTTGTTATTTTTACACCAAACTGAGAATATCTAGTAAGAGTATTTTGATGCAAAAAGTGAAGTACATCTAGAAAAAGTGATTTTACTGGATCAAAGCTATATCTGTTTGAAAGAGTTTATTTATGTTAACTATTTAAATAAAGCGAGAGGTAAATTGGTATTAGAGGTTATTTGGCATTTGGAAAGTCGAAATACGAGAGAAATATGTCACTTAAAACTTGATAATTAGACTATCTGTTCCTTTCCACAAACTGAATGACTAATCTAGCCGTGTTGTAGATAAATTCGTCAGCGGTGGAATTATCCCATTTGCTTTATTGGTCTGCCACTTACGCATAAGTGTCACAACGGATCCTAAATCATAAACTGTTCCCATCAGACGATATTAATTTGGATACATTTATTAAAACACCCCGTTCTACGAACATTGAAGTGAGTAAACGCTATTTTAGAATGGTGTCAAACATTGATTTTTGAATATTTGGAAAATTATTTTAATTGATTTTTGAATATCTGAAAAATTGTGTCCCATGTGTCAAGACAAACAGTAAGGGAACACAAGTAGCCCTTTAAATCTTATCAGCTGAATATGTCCGTGAGCAGAGCTTTTTATTTTTGCTCAGTACGTTAATGATGTTTCAAGTATTGTCGTGCTAGACTCGCAGTGGCATACTTCGTTGGCTTCGCTGTCTGAGGGTGTTAGATTGGCATACTTCACTTCGCTGTCTGTGGGTTTTGACATCTCATACGAGCCTGGCTACGGCGACCGCCAGCAGTGAGATGCCAGCCTTGAGCCGGAGGGAGGGCTCGGGGTGCGGCGCCGATGAGTTCCCGGAGAGGATGAGCGCCCGCAGCCGCTGCCTCTCGCGGTAGCGCGTGTCCTCGCCGGGCGGGTCGAGGCACTCGAATTCGCAGCACCGCTCGCCGACGCGGAAGTTCTTACAGAACTGCCGACAATTTTTTTGTTTTGTTTTACAACGATGCCCTTACTGTAGGATAACAATATCCCGTGTTGTATGGACGTTTTACAGCCATAAATCTCACTTGGACAAACACCTAGATCAGAAACAATTATCTGTGAGTGACATAAATACTTGTTCCGGGTGGTAATCAAACCCACGACCCCGGAGGCCGAAGCCAATACCTTGACATCTGCGCCACGGAGTCATCAAATGTGGTCAGTCACAATGGGTGGGTGACACGCACTCTAGCTTTTATAAATGTATTAGCGACGCTTCCCGGCTTCGCACGAGTGCAATGTATTATATACATAAACCTTCCCTTGAATCACTCTATCTGGTAAAAAAACCTCATCAAGTTCCGTTGCGTAGTTTTAAAGATCTAAGCATACATAGGGACAGACAGACAGCGGGACGACTTTGTTTTATATTATGTAGTGACGAAGGTGGCAAGCGAGCTGGCGGTTCATCTGATGGTAATTGATCACCGCCGCCCATGGACATTTGCAAAACCCGCAAGGTTGCAGATGCGTTGCCGCCTTTTAATTAAGCGGGCCCCGGTTACCTCATTGACCATACTAAATGCAGAAGTCACAAGAAATAACTCTCACTTTACGCCGGTGTTCTGTGAGGTCGTGGTACTTACCCGATCGGACCTGCCTATTTATGCAACAGCGATGCCTGTTGTTTGGGCTTACCACGGCATAGTTAAACAAAAGGTTTTCAGTAATACATCGTTAACGCCGGTGACCGGTGCTAGCCACCAAGACTAGTCCGTCACGTTACGTCGTATCACGCCGTAGAGCAATACCCGTACCTCCAGTGTTACCTTACAATTTTTGTAAACTACTGAATACGGAATGTTATGAATAAAGAATTAAACGCTTAAGAATCTATCGCACCATTATTTCCGAGGACTTTAGGTCGGTGCCGTAACACATTTTTAAGCTGACCTTCTGTAAACTGACAAGTAATTGTGTTATGATAATCCGATAATTAGTTAACGGCGGCTGAAACTATGTCTTTCCGCAGCTGTTACGTAGCTACAAATAATCTTCTGCCATCACTTATGAACCAATTAGGTTGCGCAATGATGTCTAATCCTATCTTGTTTTCCCTGAGACGAGACCCGTATATAATAGGCGATAAGGCCGTTATAGTAAGCCATAGAAATGCAGGTTTAATCAGTACGAATACTCTGGAACCTCATGTTCTCGAGTCTACATCAGACCCTCTATAATTATAAAAGAAAATACTTGTTGGCAACCCTGGCTACGATCTGCATACTGAACTACAGTACTCTTATGCTCAGTTTGGGCATCAACTGTGGTATTGTACTTTCGCGTTTTGTCTGATGAGTGAGGTGACGTAATCTAGGAGGCACTTTTTTGGTTGTTATGTCCTGTGATAACGAACATAAAAAAAGTACAACAAAATCAAGAACCTAACTACGCTTTTGAGGTCGGTTGAAAGCAAATTGAAAAGAAAATAAGCACCGTGCTATCGTGTTTAAGTAGTTAGGCTTGATTTTATGGACACATTACGCGATCGTCAAAGCACAGCCTCGTGAAGCAGCTCATTATAGCCAAGATGAACGGCAGACGTGCTCAAGACAGGGCGCCGACAAGATGGTCTGACACAGCTAAGAACACGCCGTTCATCAGTGCATGTGGTTACGATCAGAATTGAGGGATTGAGCAAGAAGAAGAACGAGAAGAGAGCGAGGTTAGGCTGTCGATTGGTCAAGTAACTCACGTAGGGTGGGTCGCAGTAGATGGCCTTGCACCACATCGGCTCCGCGTGGTAGCAGACGCACAGGGAGCAAGCCCCAGGGCCCGGTACGTACAGCAGACCGTGCGCCACCGCCTTGCCCTCCCAGTCCGTGCATCCCTCCTCCATGCACGCTGCGCAGGAAAAGGCTCGTGAGTAGGGCCGGATTTAGTGAGGCAACCGGGGCCACAGCTCCGGGGCCTCCACAATAGAGGCTTCGGAAAAACAAATCAAATTCAGACTGGCAAACAACTTTTCCTTTTATATGTTTTTCGCATTTTACCTGTACCCACAGTGCTAAGTACAAACATGATAAATATTAACAGACATCACCAATCTATATTTGTTCGCTCAATTCAGGCAATTAGTAAAATAATTTGGGACCGAGGGGCCTCCACTTCTTTGTTGCCCCGAGGCCTCCAGATCTCTAAATCCAGCCTTGATTGTGAGTAAAGGCTGGAAGCAATTACATTTATTTGACAAAGTGGCAAACGAGCTGGCGGTTCACCTGATGTTAAGGTGGCAACGTTTCTGCAACCCTACGGTTGTTGCAAATGTCAACGGGCGACGGTTATCACCTAACATCAAGGGAACCGTCAGCCCGCTTGCCAACTTCTCACACTAAAAAAATTAATTTAAGTTTTAATGCATTTTTTCAACACTATCTAATACATTTTTTTTATTATATGCCGAACACATAGTGCCACGACCCTGCGCCACCTGCATTAACCGACTTCCCATACATTTGCACAGATCGTCTAGTGGGGGATCGTTTTACTTTATGATATTATTTTTTTATTTTTTTTTGTAAAAAGTTGCCAAACGAGCAGACGGTTCACCTGATGTTAAATGAATAGCACCGCCCATGGACATCTGCTACAGCCAAAAGTATGCAGATATGTTGACAACCTTTTTAGAAATTGGGCTCCGGCTACCTCACTCACCAGACGAAACGCGAAAGTATTATACTTCCACTTTACGCCGGTCTTCTGTGAGGTCGTGGTACTTACCAGGACGAGCCTGCCCATTCGTGCAACAGCCGACGCTGCTGCGTGGCCCTACCACCGTTAAAATACACATTTTAATTTTTACATAAACCGTTAACACAGATTTAATTACAGTATTTACTTCGCAGTGTAGCCGACCAAAAAACCGGCTCTCCATTTATTATTAACAAGATTCACAGTGAATCGCGGTGACACTCGGCATCTGGCGGCAATAAATAAAATCATTGATGATTTATGATCGTTTAATTCGAAGTAATATTATTTTTTTTAATATATTGTTATTTATTTCCATAAGATGCCAATATACGATATTTATTACGATTGAAAAAATAAACCGGTGTTCGTTCTGTATTATCATTTCATCGTAATATATATATAACAAAATAATTTTTCACTCTTTAATGATTTTTTAAACGGTCAAATTTTCTACCGGGCCAAAAACTTTCTTAACATGCAAAAAAAAATAAGAGATAAACTTGACCTTAAAGTATGTAGGAGCAACAATGCAATCGAGATTCCGCCGTTAATGATAAATACATTGGTATAGTTAGACGTGTACGTGTTGGCTCAAAATACTCCGTTTCATTTTTATTATAAACATCTTCTGTTCTATTTAAACGGTTAAACATGTGCGTCTTTGTCCAGCTATTATGTGTGGTCGTGACGTGTGCCGCTATATTTAAAGACTATTAATCTGGCGACACTAAAGTCAGGCTGCGGCCAGACTGATGGCGGGAAAAGTGTTTTAGTCAAGGGCAACATTAGTTATTAGTTAATATTTTTACACATGTTACGACGTTTGTATTACTTATTGTTCATCTCCTTTTAATGAGAGGGATAGAGTATGATGGCTTTAATGTACACCTCTTTCTTCACCTTCTGCACTCATATTGAAATTTAAAATTTGATTTTGAAGTTATACTTCTAATATTATATATTTTAATTTTAAATTCCCAGCGTTTCGAACTCTTTACAGCGTTCTTATCCAGACACGTCTTCGTTCGTATGTCTTTCATTTAACATCATTTAACATGATTTAATATTTACTAGCGACGCGCCCCGGCTTCGCACGGGTGCAATGTATTATACATATAAATCTTCCTCTTGTATCTAGTAAAAAACCCCATCAAGATTCGTTGCGTAGTTTTAAAGATCTAAGCATACATAGGAACAGACAGACAGCGGGAAGACTTTATTTTATACTCTTAAGAATATAAATAAAAGCAAGCTATGCTATAAACGGACTATCGTTTCTTATGTGTCTATGTGCGCGTGTGGTACAGAGTAAGATTTGCCAATTTTTGTGCATCCACAAAAGTCGTAAAATTCTAATTCTATTATTTGGCAAACGTTTTCAGGAGTTAGTTTTCCCTAAGTATCTCCGAAGCCCAAGATCAAATACCAATGAGAAAAGCTTTCAAATAAAAAAAGAATCATCAAAATCGGTTCACCCAGTCGAAAGTAAAAAGAAAGAAAGTACAAATAAAGTCGAATTGAGAACCTCCTCTTTTTTTGAAGTCGGTTGAAAAGTATTCAACGCGCCTAAAAAAGTTTTCACATCAAAAGTTACGTAGTTATAACATCAGTTCTCTTCTCGCAACCTATCTGGACAAATGAGGAGAGATGTTTATCGGATTTATCAACAATGTGGGGACACATAACTCCTTACGAGAGCCATACCGAACGCCGTCGTCGCTCATAAACGTTTATTGAGCCGCGAAACGAATAAATCAATACAATCTACTGTTTAACCGCAACGGGTACCAAGCGGCTTCGTTCCTTCAATAACAAACCGTTACTTTTTCGACGGTAGCAACAGACTGACGCCCGGTTTGAAACACTGATCAACATAGATGTCAACTAATCAGCTGTCAAATGAATTTCAAATTTCATTTTAGTTGCCAAAAGGATGTTTAAACTCTTTGAATTGGTCATTCTGATCATAAAGAAGATCATTCTGGTCAATTCAGAGAGTTTAACCATCATTTTGGTACTTAAATAGTAATTTGAAATCCATTTGACAGCAGATTAGTTGACATCTACGATGATCAGTGTTTCAGAAACCGGGCGTGATTGTGGCACGCGAGCTCCGAACCAAGCGATAGTTAACGCTTGGTATAC
Organism: Iphiclides podalirius; assembly: GCA_933534255.1. Classification (NCBI taxonomy): domain Eukaryota; kingdom Metazoa; phylum Arthropoda; class Insecta; order Lepidoptera; family Papilionidae; genus Iphiclides; species Iphiclides podalirius. The sequence continues at coordinate 12,303,039 of OW152831.1, read as the reverse complement.
GATCCCTTTTTTTTTATTGACGTGGGGAAATACCTACGCATACCCGCTCTGGGGGCAAGATCGGCTTATGTCGGACTCGCACCGAACAAAACCCCAACGACATTCCACCTAGGCGCATATCGGCGGGGCCACGCGACTTGGTACACGATACCTAGCTTTTGTTTATGGCGCGAAGGGTCGTGGCTTCGATTCCCACGAGTATTTGACGACCCGAATGGCGTAGTCGGTAGTGTACGAGCCTGCTGCGCCAGAGGGTGTGGGTGCGATCCCCACTACTGGAAAAATATTGTGTGATGAGCATAGTGTTTTTCTAGTGTCTGGGTGCTTATATATGTATAATGTGTATTTATTTACAAAAGAAAAGTATGTTTAAGTATATCTATCAGTTTTCTAGTACCCATAGTACAAGCGTTGATTAGTTTGGGACTGGAGAACGTTGTGTAAAAAGCGGAGCGTGGCTATGGCAAGGTCTGCGGTATCATTCTCTGTTACATTCTGTTGGATTATATATGTGCGGAAGTGACTGTTCTGCACTAGTTAGTACATACGTATAAAATATAAACGGAGTAGAAATGTATGACGTAACTCAATAAGACGGACAGGCGCGCTTTGTTCGTCCCATTCTGAAGCGCCCCTTTTGTCTTATTAAGGCCGAAATCATTAATTTTTCCTTAAACGGCCTTTGCGCGTTTTCTAGTAACGAAAAAAAAAAACAGTTGTATAATATTTTTTTTTTTAAGTAGTAAAAAAAATTACAAAAAAGAGGATACCTACGGAGTTTCTTCCGGCTGTTTCTTCTCCGTGAGATCAACCTCATTACGAAATGGTGTTAGATTAATAAAATATGACTATCGATAAATGAAATGTATTTTTAACCGAATTTAAAAAAGGAGGAGGTTTCTCATTTCGACCGTATATATTTTTATTTATGTTTGTTCGCGGATAACTTCATCGTTTATGAGCCGATTTTGATGATTCTTTTTTTGTCGGAAAGGAGATATTCCAAGGGTGGTGCCATTATAAGGAAACCCGAATCTGACGATGGCATCACATAGAAATCGAGGACCATCATTGAATGTTATAATTTTCTGATTGAAGTCGGTTTTTTTTTGTTAAAAATTATACTTGCTTTTTCTTATGTCGATGATGAAATTTTGATTTTGATTTTAATGCTTTCTATCCGCTAAAAGCAATCGAAGAGACTTTCCATGAAACAATACTAAAGCATATTTTCTTTTCGAGTACTTCAAAAATTTATTATCTAGTTATAAGCAATAGAATAAAAGTAACGAAAACACTGCTGTGAATACACACGGCGGCTTCCAATGCAGATACATTAACATATTTGATTTTAGAACGTACAAAACGAACTGTGAAACTTTAACAAAATTTTATTTTGTTAAAGTTTCACAGTCATCAGATATTTCCAAATTGTATTTACTGGTATAATATAATAAGTAACAGACATTAATATATTTAAACATACTTTCCTTTTGTTATACTAAATGCATCCCTATTACAGAAACACGCAGATATTATAAAAATACTACGTTCATCACACAATACTTTTCCAGAAGAGGGGATCGAACCCACACCCTCTGGCGTAAGGCAGTTTCACTGTCCACTACACCAATCAGGTCATAAAGTAAGTTAAGGATCCCATTCTCATAATCTCCATTAGTACATTACGAAATCGTTAAAATGTAATCGCAAATATCTATATCAATATCTTTACTAATATTATAAGCGTGAAAGTTTGTATGTATGGATGGATGTTTGTTACTCTTTCACGAAATCATTACTGAATGGATTTTATTGAAACTTTACAATAATATAGCTTTTACATCAGAATAAGACATAGGCTATAATTTATATACATATTTTATGCATATCTGTCTTTCTGTCTGAATCTTACGCCTTCAGCCTATTCTATGCAGACGTAGTCGCGCGGCAGCAGCTAGTTATCTATAATCGCAAATATTAATCTTTATAGTTAACTTATTGCTTTAATCGGTGCCGGATTAAGCAAGCGCGGGGCCCGTACTAAATTCTTTCAAAAAGCCCATGATCTGCTATGGTTTCTTAAGTACATATTGGTAAAAAAATTCAATACTCTTACTTATTTAAATAGTTAAATTACGGCTCAGGCAGAGATGAGTGGGATTAAATATACGGGGCCCCCGTTGGTGCGGGGCCCGAGCAATTGCTACTCTTGCTATGTGGTTAATCCGGTATTGAGTTTAATCATACTACTGGGATAAAAATTAAATTCCTATTTATTATGAAAAATTCCATGTCGGTACTATAACTAATAAGTAATATATAACTAACTTATAAATTTTACGGTGGTAGGGCAGCAGCCTCGACTGTTGGAAGTATTATACTTTCGCGTTTCGTCTGGTGAGTGAGGTGGCCGGAGCCCAATTTTCAAAAGGTTGTCAACGCATCTGGAACCCTCGGGTGTAGCAGATGTCCATGGGCGGCGGTATTCACTTAACATCAGGTGAACCGTCTGCTCGTTTGGCAATTTTTCACATAAAAAAAAAAAACTAAAGCTGCACAAGCAAATAACTAAACTCAACTATGGCTCTCTGCGGAAATGCTTTGCTATCCAGATTCTCTCCGGTTGATTTCCGATTGTTTTGAACGCGGTTAACAATGTTTTTCAATTTTCCTCATATTGCCTGCTGTTCTAGACTTTTTTCTAGGTTAAGTGCTGCATTTATCAGTATATCTCCTGCTGATGTTCTAGTGTTTTTTTGTTTTTTCTAGGTTAAGTGCTGCATTTTTTAGTAGATCTTTATTGAGTTCAGTTCGAAGTGTAGGATCGAATTATTGTTTCCAGCTTTCGAATCTCTATCGAAGTGATCCTGTAGTATTGTTAGTAAGAGAAGACTAGTCACTTTTTCTTACTCCCCGCTGAAAAGGTTAAGGGGAAAAAGATTAAAAAGTGTTAAATTTCTCCAGGAAATTAGTGCAGTAATTAAATTTAATGCTGAATATTACGCAACTTGTATCAATTATTTTAAATTTAATTTTCAATTCAATAACTAATTCAATTTCGGTTAACTTCATGTAACCAGGAAAAAATATACTAAATAGTTATTTCTGGTTTTATTGCAGTCAGCATAATTTATGATTCGAGTCTTGAAACAGTAAAATAGCCTTTATAAATCAGTCTTTTGTAAAGAACAGACGGAGCATGCGTCCCGAAACTTTAAGACCAATATACTACAGTTCCTTTTAACAAGAAACATACGATTTATCTACGTCATTGCAGCTTAGTGCGTAGAAACGGACTCACGATCCGATGTCTTAGGTTTGATAGTACCTTGCAACAATAAGTTTTTTGTTTGAAAATAACACCATCAGTACATTAATTCAACTTTTAAGTACTCATACATACTTACACAAAATTTGATGCATACCTGACAAGGTGTTACAGCATTGCTACAGGTAAATACAAGAAGATGCAAGAATGATAAATGCAAAAATGGTTACTAACAATTAATGTCAGAGTAAAATTAAGAATTAATAAAATTAAGAATTAATAAAATTAAGAATTAATAAAATTAAGAAGTAATAAAATTAAGAATTAATAAAATTAAGAATTAATAAAATTAAGAATTAATTACATGAACGCATGAAGGGTTCTCAACCATTTTCTATAAATTACGGCAAAAAAAGTCATGTCTATTGTATGGGATACTACCCTTAAATATTGTTTTATTCTGTTTTTTAGTGTTTGTTGTTATAGCGGCAACAGAAATACGTAATCTATAAAAATTTCAAATGCCTAACGATCACGGTTCATGAGATACAGACTGGTGACAGACGGGCGGACAGACGGACAGACAGGCAGACAGACAGACAGCGGAGTCTTAGTAACAGGGTCCCGTTTTACCCTTTTATTGTAAACGTGACATCAAGCGGTCACCCACTCGGATTGCAAATGTCATTGTTCCCAAGAGTTCGAGAGTGAAAGACACTCTTAAGATTTCGTTGAACACTGTCGCTGCAGCACCTCTTCTCCGAATATCCCTACAAAGCGAAGAGCTACACTTCACCTCTCACTTTGTTTCTCACTACATACATCCAGGTCAAGTTTTCAAAGTAAAACTTTCGACTTAGACGGTGATTTCTAAACGTCGAGTATCCCTGTGTCTCTTATTGTTTAAACATTATCTTAGCGGCGTGTATTGCTTCGCGTAAGTACAAAATATTAGATAGGTATTATTTCTATTATTTTAATGGAGAAAAACATGATTGGGTCGAAATTAGAAAGGTCTTGAAACACACGATGAAACAAAATCCTTAATACGCATATGCAATGAATAATATTAAAAAAAATCTTAGATTGTTATTAAGGACATTATGGTGTCGCAGTTAAGAATATAAATAAAACATGTGTGTATACTTATCGCAATAAATTATGCTTCTTTATTTTATTTTATTTTTAGGCTGGATGAGCCACTGTTAGCCTTAGGGGCCTTCACAGATCCGACTGGCTTGAGGTGGCCTGGCGCACGGGGCGCCTAGGCTGAACCTCGGCGTATTATTATTACGCGTTATGGTGACTAAGCTCGAGGGCTCCCGAGGGAGCCTCGGCTCGGGCCGTCACGCTATTATTATCACCGGTTTGGGAGGCCGCCAAGCTCTTAGGGCGCTCCATGGAGTGATCAGGCTCAAGGGTCCCCGAAAGGGGACCTTGGCATGGGCTGTCACTCAACACGCGTTTAGCATTCCGATTCGAGGGGCCAGACCTCGGCTCGATCGGTAGCTATTATCTGACTGGTATACTTCTTTAAATTGTTTTTATTTAAATTTCAAAAAGTTGTTATTGTTTGGCAACACCATAAAGTTGGTGTCGTAAACGCATCATTTTTTCGAAACGCGCTAAAAGAAGTATTATTTAAAAAATATACATAAAATAGTCCTGATTCCCGTTGGAGAGAGGAGTGCGCTTTGCGCATTGCAGTTTTAAACGTTATTTAAAGTAATCCGGGTGGAACGAATTGTCTAATGTTATGTTAAAGTGTCGCAATGCTGTAAAAGTTTCAATCGCCGCGTACAAATACGAGTTGCATGAGTAATGCACGACTCATCCTGTCACGTAGAACAGGGTTGTCACTTGTCAGCGTTGCCACACATGTGAAAAATTTACCATTTTTCACATGTGTGGCAACGTAAAAGTAGTAAGAAAAAACAAAAGAAACAACGCACAAATATATTGATATAATAAATAAATAAATAAATATTTAGGACACATTTATTTTACACAACATTCTCTAGTCCCAAACTAAGCAAAGCTTGTACTATGGGTACTAGAAAACTGATAAACATACTTAAAGATACTTTTCTTTTGTAAATAAATACATATTATACACATACAAGCACCCAGACACTAGAAAAACACTATGTTCACACAATATTTTTCCAGTAGTTGGGATCGAACCCACATCCTCCGGCGCAGGAGGCAAGTACACTATCCACTACGCCATTCAGGTCGTCAAGACCTGATATCTAGATACATTTGTGCGTTGTGAGTGCTTTCCATTTACCGAGCTGGATTTTTTATATAAATTCTATAAATCTTGAATTATTAACAATTTTATAGGCCACTGTGTAACGAAACCACAAATATCATACATTAATCATTTTTATAATATACATATAATTAATAAATATAATTAACTAATAACAAAATAGACGTAATGAGTTAAGTATTTCAGGTTGACGTTAAACTACTAATAAAAAAATCGCATTCAATATATTATTATATTTGAGGCAATCGTTAAAAGTTATTAATTAATAGTTTTATAATTAATATATACAAAAAATACCTTCGTAATATGATAAAATAGAATCAGTCATTCTGATCGATACGTCGATTTTAATACGAAATAGTAAAAAAAGACTACAATTAACTTTCAAGCCAATGAAAAGAACTTAACTTTATTTTTTTAAATCTGAAGCTTATCTTTTTGTTCAACCCTACATTGCACGAGCAAAGGGAGACTGCGTCGAGCCACCGCCGTTTGTCCACCGTGACACGTTTCTACGTCGCGAAAACAACCCCTAGCGGCTGTCCCTTTTCCTGTTTCGCCGAGATAGGTTGAAAGGGGTTCTTTATCAAGGGGGTTTAAAGTTCATCGCGCAATTTACTAGGTTAAGAGGTTGGCAGGGATTCGCGGAGATCGCAGCGCTTAATGATAAATTGCCTCTGTAAGTTGGTGCGATGCTATCTTTGAAATTACACGGAAGCGCCGAAGCCGTCAAATCTCTTTTCGATTGATTGATGGGCCGCGATGGTTATTAAAATGAACGTTTAGGTATTAAGTATGTACTTGAGAGACTTCATTTCTCGTATTATGAAAACTAACTTCAATTTATAAGGTTATAACAGATTTCTTATATGTTTTGGATTGTTAAGATTTCAAGAAGGAATCTATATATTTATATGGGAATTTAAAAGGCTTTACATAATAGTTTTATGTATACATTATGACTTTATGTCATAATATTTATGCCGTAAAAGTATGAATTGGCATTAGAATTTTTCTTATACTTTGTTAAGATTAGATAAGATCTATTTTCAAAATATTAGTTAATAGCAATTTTATAATTTAAATAATCTATTTCTTAATTTAATTGAATAGTTAAGTTTTAAACCATTTATTGCGTCAGTAAAGAAATAAAATGATTTGCAATAATAGCAATATCATCTCGATTTTGACTAACTGATACTTTTTTATTTTAAAACGATGACAGAGACAATGGTGAACAACAATGAACATCTGCAACCCTTGGACACACAACAGCGGAAATGTTGCACGGGTGATGCCAAACATTAAAATATTTGGAAGACTCTTAGGGTTCCTTACCTTAAAAGTTAAAAAAGGAACCTATTATCTATTATAACATCACTCATTTTTCTAACCTTGCTTTTTGCCAAATTTCTTGATTCTACGTCGACGTGAATTACGATATAGGTTTATATTTTTTAAGATAGGGTCCTCCCCAGTATCTGGTATAAATTCCAACTTGCTGGGGTCACCCGTTTTTATTTATTCATTTATTTTATTTACCATTTAACTGATGTTAAGTGATAACCGCCGCCCATGGACATTTGCAACACCCATAGGGTTGAGAACTTCCGGTAATTCTGTCATTAATGCACATTGTTAAATAAAATTTTACTTGTCAAGGTTTGCCTGATTGTAGTGGAAGTAATCCTGCCTCTTTTAATATAATAATAATAATAAACCACTTTTAGACACAAATAAATTTATTTTCTTGTGTACATCCTTTAATTACACGTCTATGCGAGAGAGTTCAGTATACAAGTGAATAGTATATAATTGCCATGCATAAAAATAATTTTTATGTTGCCAACAGTACTAATGCATCATAACGATCATGGGATATTTAATTGTATACAGTGAAGTTGTTATTAGTCTGCAATCAAATGAGAATTTCTCATATTTAAGGAAATATTGAAATAATTTTTTTTTTCTGTTTTTCAGAATTTGTTGTTTTAGCCGCAATAGATATACGTCATTTGTGAAAACTGTCTAAGTATCACGGTTCATGAGATACAGCCTGGTGACAGATAGACAGTGGAGTCTTTGTATTAGGGTACCATTTTTACCTTTGGGTACGGAACCCTAACGAATGCAAAAAAAATTGCAGCTGCAAATATTTAAACTTGCGTTCTGCGGGATACCTAAATTTCGTCTTAAGGGCATCTTAAAAGTTTTTGAAATAACCCACTTGGCATAGTGGTAAGTGAATATGTTTCAGGCACCAGAGGGTGTGGGTTCGATCTCCACTACTGGAAAAATACTGTGTGATGGATGTTTTTCTAGTGTCTGCGTAGTTGTATATATCTATTACATATATCTATTTGCAAAAGAGCATGTTACAATATATTTATCAGTTACCTAGTTTCCATAGTACAAGCTTTCGTTAGTTTGGGACTAAACAACGTTGCGTTTTGAAAATTTGATTCATGTTTATCTATTTGATTCCATCAAAAGAATGGGCATGAAATTTATTAATTTGAAAAAAATCAATAATGCTAAATCTTAAGGAACAAACGAATGTAGCCCCTTTACTAATTAGAGATTCTTTGATAGCCAAGAGGTTTCTTAAGAAAATCTGTAACTTTACTTAATAATAACAACGCGTGTTTACATGAGATCCAACTGCCGTTGATCTAAGAATAAATCGCAACTATTTAACAGTCATCACACAGGTAGTACGGATATCTGTATACTAATTATAATCAATTAATTAATTAATTTAATAAACACTTTAACTTTCTTTAACTACTCAAGTAAATGTAATAATAATATGACGGCTGCGAAGATTACTTACTTTATAGTTATTAAATAGTAATTTTACGTACCTATTACTACCAGTAAATACCAAAGAAAAGTTGAATAGGAATAAAAATTATGACTTTTTATTAAAAAAAAAATGATTCCTTCTCCTTTCTCTAATGTAACGTACGTAATAATTTCAGTTTTAAAATAGGGTTTCATATACAATCAAATATTGTTTATTGCGAGTTGAAAATTACTTTTCTACTTGGACTGATAAGGGGAATAGCAATACGTACTTTTAAATCTATTATTTACACTATGCTGTTAGAAAAGTAAAACAGAAATCTTTGTAACATAGTAACACTTTAACCATTCATAAATTGTGAAATAAACTCGATACTAACAGCAACAATAAAAAAATATTTTCATTTTTATTACCGCAACATTTTGTTACTAAACTATCTACATGACTTAAAATAAAAGTTGAATTAAATTTCTTTTCTATCTTAACGCCTTGCAGAACTGGCTGCAATCATTAAAAATAAATAAAACAAAACACCGAAAAAATAAGTTAAAAAAGAAACGATATCACGCGTTGGAAATTCGAAAATGGAACTCACCGACGAGCGCGGTGAGTAGCGTGACGTAGAGCAGTGCGACCGTGCCCGCGGCGCGAGGCATGACTGTCGGCTGCGGACTGCCCGCCCCGCGTCCCCGAATGCGGCACTGGGCTCGCTGGCCGCCTCGCGTAGCCGCCGTGTAGAGGCCTCTACGAGAGAACGTAGCGCCGGCGCCATCTCCACGGACGCACCGTACTTGTATTGTTTTACAAATAAAAATATCACTATCGAAATGTATAGCAATAATTGTTGGTCAATATTAAACATGAATAAATCGATTCAACAGTAGACTATTAATATTTGTTTTTCATTTAATTGTCCTATAACATGCAATGCGGGTCTGTTTGGAACAAATGTGCTTTTGTGGCATTGCAAAGTAACAATTGTTTTGTCGATGTTGAAATGTTTGTCACATAGGTGCTTTCGGATTTGCTATTTTGCGCTTCTGATTATTCGTACCCTGATAAATTTTGAAACAAATTTTTGACAAACATATTTGGTATATGCTGAGCAAATATTTTGCACTATATTTTAACAAAACTTTTAATAGTTGAATAGAAAAAATAACATAAGATACGACGTATACTATGTAAATAAAAATAAAAGTAACAGGTGTACCCCACGTTCGACACATATTGAACCAATGGGCCCTGATAGCTCGTTGCCCCAACGCTTGCTTTTAATTCAATATATTCGAGCAACCTGAGTTCGATCCCCGGTGCCGGCACTAAAGAAATTGTTAATATTAAGTGCTGACTTATCAGGTCGTCAGTGGTGAAGGGAAACATCGTGAGGAACCTGCATATTTTGGAAAAAATAACCAAAAAAACAATAATTCAAAGATGTATTTCGGTCCATCCGCAGTGGGGTTTTGTGGTGGACTATGCCCTAATACTCTCCGTACAAAGGAGGTCTTACCCAGCAGCAGAACATATATAGGCTGTCACTTTGCTTATTGAACCGATTTCAATAAACAAATAGGTACTACTGACTTGCTTTTAGTACACCTCCATCACCCTATTTATCTTTAATTATTTTATTTTAAATATACACTAACTGAGAACCTACCTTATGACCTTAGGTAGATAAGTATATCGACGTCAAGAATCGGACGAATCAACCGACACATAACATTAAACAATAGCATGATATAGAGAAAGATTAATGAAGTAACAGCGGATGGTTGTCCCATTCTTAGAAATAATATTAATTAATAATATTATCAAATAATACGGCCATGGCATTTTAACGACCATTTTATACCCACGAACATTTTTATGCTCAACTGCGTTATGCCAAACTAAGGTCGTAAACATTAGCTCAGTAAATTCCTTCGTATATTAACCATTCGCATTCCTGTATCGATTTGAGGATCGTGCCGACGGAAAATTGTTATTTCATACGAAGGCAAAATAAAAAGTTCACGAGCGATACAACTTACGTGACTTCATTCTGGGGGATAATTGTTATTTTTCGTGACGCTGTTATAGTTATACAGGGTGATGTTAAACGATTGCGACCTTTATTACTTATAGTTTAGAAGAGATTTTTGGGTGTTTGGTCTAAAAGAAGAAAAACAAAACAGTAGTGGTTTACCGAGCACGTCGACTAGCGAATCGGTCATAGTTTCTAATACATGTAGCCTGCGATGATAGAGCTCATAGCTCTACCCTATGCCATATAACGAGTTTTTTGTTTATTTTTTATATGAAAAGTTGTTAAGCCATCAGACGTTTACGCCGCCAGACGTTAATTTGTGTTAGATGCACTTGTATGCGTTTGCACGAAGGAGCATGCCTGTGTCTATCCTCACAGGCTATAAGTTCGATAGTCTTGATTTCGTTCTTCGATTTATGAAGAAAAAAAATATTTAAAAAATTATAATAAAAAAAATATGAACTCACTGCTGCACCGCTACCAGCCCGGTTGATGTACGCGGCAGTGAGAGCCCAAAAAGAAAATTTACAAAAAAAAAAAAACATGTTAATCAAAAAAGAGTACGGACCACGAGTCTGTAGAGTTACTTTGTTAAAATAAAAAAAGTTCGATAGTCTATGACAAACAGATACTTATGTTTCTGTTTATTTATCCATATTATATATCTGTGCGTGTAAATAACAAATAAAAAACAATGGATGATGAAGATGGCTAAGATTGTGGTATTTTATATATAAAGCAGTTGTAGAGTCAAAACAGCACGAATGAGAATTATCATAATAAATTTCATAAATCACTATCCCGTGATAGCTCATTTTCCGGGTACTCGCTTTTAATTCAATACACCCTAGCAAACTTAGTTCGATTCCCGGTGCCGGTACCAATGACATTATTAATTTTAAATGCTTACTTATCAGGTCACCGGTGAAGGAAAACATCGTGAGGAAACCTGTATAAACAAAAAAATGTCAAAGGTATGTAAAGTCCGTTTATCCCAGTGTGGTTGCGTGAGAGTGGGGTTGCGTGTTGGACTTTGCCCTTATACCCTCTGTACAGAGGAGGCCTTTGCTCAGCAGTGGGACATATATAGGCTGTTGCTTTACTATCCTATGTAGCTTATTTTCAACTAGCGACCCGCCCCGGCTTCGCACCGGTGCAATGTGTTATAAATAAATATTATACATATGAACGTTCCTCTTCAATCACTCTATCTAGTAAAAAAACCGCATCAAGATCCGCTGCGTAGTTTTAAAGATCTAAGCATACAGAGGGATAGACAGGCAGCGGGAAGACTTTGTTTTATACTATGTAATGATGATGTGCGCAGTTGGTTGGCTAATCAAACTACATATTATGACACATCTGTTTATTGCCAGCGTTGACTAGGGACTGCCTTGCATCACGTCGCTATACATAATAATACATAAATGTATGCACAATGGTACCACGTAATTCAGTAGAGAGACGTATATTGCAATAAAATAATTCAGAATCTAACTTGAACTAGGCATTTCCGCATGATTGAGAGTAACTTCTCTGCCAAGGTTGCGTTACCAGCTCTCGATTGTTGGGAGAGGATTTGGTGTCTAATCCAGCCGTGTGTAAATTGTTACGCACTGGTATTAGCGTCGTGTCAAGTTGTCGCCAGCTGAGCTGATTAGCATTGCGATGATCCATGACCTTGTCCTTGGAACTCGTTTAATAAGCATAGTTGAGTGCGTTGCGGTGGAGGGCAGTCCAAAGGTTTCTTTGTTGGCAGCGAGAGATGGAGATAAATCGCGTAAAGTCTAGCGACGCTACATCGAAGTCGTTGGTGGGCAAAGCCTAAGTGGAATGACATCGCCAAACAAAGAATTCAGCGGGGTATAATGCAGCTAAAGATAATTGTCTGGTTGGACAGATAGATGTGTCGGTTCATTACCTCTGTGATGTAGAGAGGTGGTGAAGTGGAGGCTGTATAGTAAAATACAGTCGTGTAGTAATGCATATTACTAAGTAGATCTAATGTTATCTTACGTATAACTAGTTGTGCCCGCGACTTCGTCCGCGTGGAATTTAAAATAAAAAAAATTATGAAATAAAGGTAGCCTATGTTACTCCTTATTACATCAGCTATCTGTCAGTGAAAGTCCCGTCCAAATCGATCCAGCCGTTTCAGAGATTAGCCGGAACAAACAGACAGACAGACAGACAGACAAAAATTGTAAAAAATGTTATTTCGGTATATGTACCGTGTATACATCCATATTTTTAGTAAAAAGTGGTTCTTTTAATATTACAAACAGACACTTTATTTATCGGTATAGATGACGTTTCTAAGTACAGATTTTTTATGATAGATCTCACCGTGTTTTCTTCAACACCGCCATTCTTGTTAAAGATTCGAACTCAAATTGGTACAGTGTGAGATCGTTAAAACGGTCTGTACACCGAGTTTCCGCTCTGGTATTACAATAACATACATTAAATATTGTAAGCGTATTTGTCTCTTGTGTTGCGAGTTGCGACACCATAAAATTCATTGCGTTCCGTCTCGGGCTGGTTTTACAGTTTCGTAGATTTCTGTCCGCTTCACTTCACTTCCATTCAGGTAATAAGAAATTTACGTTTCAAACACGTGATACGTTGCGTTTCGTTATAACGCAAAATAGATGTTTTGTTTTTATCATTTTCAACTTTTTTTTTAAATAATTTAACCTAATAACTAAAGAACTAGACAGATTAAACGCACATTCACAAGTTTTCGTATTGTTTCGACACTTTATTAGCTTTATTATTTTGCTAAGTATATTCGAAATTTAAAAAATCGTATGATATTTTTTTTTTAATTTAGAATTTAGAATATAATGATGTTTTTTTTAATTTAGAATATAATGATTGCGCTAGAATTAAGGAGTTATCAAGATTTATACGACCCTGAACGCCACGCTACTGCAATTATTACCTATATGTGTGGTTTCAGGCGGCGGAAACGGAACTAACTAATTAAACGCCTTAACTGCTATTAGCAATGAAGCTAAGCGATTAACGCAATATAAACAAACGCGATAAGTTGGAAAGTTTGCGTTTGAACGCCTAATATAAAAGTTGTCTCTAATTCGAACGTTCTTCCATTATGAGAAGATCTTCTTCATGTATGCGATCCGATAACACTGTGATTTTCATGACGAGAAGCATGTCAACTAGCTATTGCTATTTATCTCTATTGGCTACATCATGAGGGCGCATTCTGTTTGGTCTTTGGAGTTCTGTATACTTACTCATAGATAGCTAGAAAGTTATCAACTAGAAAATGCACCCTGATTATAGCAAAATTCCGAAGTGTCTAATGAGATCTTTTTACGATGAAAGTTGGGAAACGAGCAGTCAGTTTACCTGATGCTAACTGATTACCGCCTCTGATTGACAAGAATATTAAAAAGTTGGCCCTCACTCACCAGACGAAACGCAGCTACTAAAATTAATAATAACACTAGTCAATTAAGGATATAAACGGATAGACCTGCAAAATAATTTACTATAAACAAATGTTGAAATGTAAAAAAAAATCTGAACCAGTCTTTCCTATGTTATTTAAAAGCTGTTATATTTTTATAACCTGACGTGTCCACGTAATAGTCTTGTCATAATACGTCGTAAAATCAGTTTGCGCGCGGGCAAATTGACGTCAGGTGTTGCCATAAACAATAATAGGTCTGTCTTTTTTAATACGCTGATAGTGGCAATAAATAATCGCGTCCCCGCTTTACGCGTTTGGAATGTGACCAAATGACGCGGTCGCTAGTGGCCTAGAGGTCGCAATAAATGGCGATAAAAGCCACAAGAACGGTGTCAGTTACGTTCTGCGTTTAAAAATAAATGTATAATATTTCCAGTCAGAGCTACGACGCTGTATTTGAAACAACGCAAACAATATTTTATTATCTAATAGGATCACGAACAAAATCGTAAACTTTAAGTATTTTACGTAGAAAAAAAAATTTTTTAAAAGCAGAACTTGCCGGCCAGTTCTTTTCTTAATTGATTAGTCCAGTTTCTACAATGTTATTAAAAAATACATTTTAGGATAGGAATTCGGGTGTATTCGGGGCCACTTACCATCAGGTGGGATGGCAGTCAAGTACTGGCCAGTTTAGAATTTAAAAAAATGTTACAATTCTCTAAAACGTAAAGTCGAAACCGTCTAAAGAAAATGTTTGAACACACATTATGTACATACTATGTAGGTTACAAATATATTACGTGTTTAACAATCTGAGAATGAATTAACGATTTTTTTTTACGTATCCTTTAAGAACTACTTTAAAGAATACTTGATAATCTATCATACACATGAAGCAAAATTTATCTTTCTAATCACACCTACCATGTAAATTATTAAATAAACAAAGTAACGTATGTCGTAGTATCGTAGTATAAATATAACGTAGTAATCTAGTCTCAAATTAAAGAGTAGGTACCATTCTTATCTATACAGCAATTCCTTTTCTAAATGACTTTTAAAACGGTAATTTGATTTAAGGTATAAAGATGCATAATTATCTTATTTTTAGGGTTCCGTACACAAAGGATAAAACGTGACCCTATTATTAAGACTTCCCTGTCTGTTGTCTGTCCGTCTGTCACCAAATTTTCACAGATGATGTATTTCTGTTGCTTATATAACAACAACTGCTAAAAATCCCACACAACAAACATGATTTGCCGTTTTTATAGTGTAGTGTGTGTAATGTTTTCTATATTCATTTAATATATTTTTTTGCATAATTAAAAAAAATATCTGCATTCCATCTCTATATTAACTTTATGTGTGGGAAACTTCATACTTCTCCGTCTTTGCAATTTTCGTAAAAAGGGATATAAAGTTTTGCTTCACGTATATAGATATTGTCTATGCGTACAGAGCCGAGCAGCTAGTGTCATATGAATTGAATTGCGGTCGTCAAAAACAATCACTGCAGCAACTTTCTAGCAACGTATTTTGAAAGCGATTTTATTGAAAAACCACAATGTTGCCAACAGCAAATAAATCTTGACTAAATTTATAGTACTGACAACTTTTAACGATGTTTCATAGCTTAGCGAAAATAAATTCTTTAGAGATATAATTAAGGCACATTTCGCAGTGCAGCCTTGTTTTCTACTTTACTGCCCCGTGATCTCAGTATCAGAACTCGTTATTATTCCCATAGGACTTGGAATAACGAATATATACAATATAAACTAAACTGAAACGTTTATAACACTACCTAAAATTTGCTACTGTGTCGACGAATTTAAAATACTTCCGTCCATTTAAACATCAAAGAGAAAACAACTTCTGACTTTGTAATAAATAGCATTACGTCATAATTAAAAGAACAGGTGCGCGCACTTCCTGGGTTCTAAACTCATGATTTATTTATATATAACGTTAACTTAATATATATTATACTAGGAACAAAATTTATGTTTGTAAAACGTCCTTACAACGCAGGATAATGTTATCCCACAGTAAGGGCAATATTTTTTTTTAAATAACTAAAAAAAAAAAGAAAATAACAGTGTATGTATAAAACGCATATACGGGGTCGGGGTCGGAACGGGTCTCGTCCAGGAAGAGATAAAGCCTTTCTATTTCCGTTAGCGGAAATTGGTCCCGGTCGAATATTAACCGGGATTTCGGAAATGTTTGCCCTCAGCTTGCGGTATTCGGAATCACAACTTACCTTTAATAGGGTATTAGTTCAAAAATCGCCCGTTTTACCAATTGGTGTATGTTTTTAGACATTTACGAAATCTTTTAATTTATAAGTAATATATTATAATTAAGTATAATGGTTAAACTCTCTGAATTGACTAGAATGATCTTCTTAATGATCAGAATCATCAATTCAAAGAGTTTAGATTATTTGTACCAAACTTTGTAACACAATTTTTAACCAGCCACGTAAATCTTTCGATATGCAGCTTTCATATTATAAGCTCAAACATATTTTAACATTTACATTAATTTAAGGCTGGCTAAGGATTAATTTAAGGATTTGTCTTAAGGGCTTATGCTGATTGATACGTTGTATTTCGCAAATCCATACTAATATTATAAATGCGAAAGTAACTCTGTCTGTCTGTCTCGCTTTCACTCCAAAACTACTGAACCGATTTAAATGAAATTTAGTGCACAGATAGTCTAGAACCTGAGAAAGGACATAGGCTATTTTAAATTGGAAAAAAGTGTTGAAAGATATATATTTAAGAGTTTCAACTCGAGCGAAGCCACGGGCGAAAAACTAGCTAAATTTAAGCACGTTAATTGGATCGCAAGGAATGATAGGCTGTTTTGCGTCGTGCAGACATCAAAAAAATTGGTTAAGTGCTGATTTGAAATTAGTACGTAAATTAACTGGGTAAATTGTTCGAAACGTCGGTAATTTGAATTTGAAACAAAAGTATTCGCGGTAAGATTATTAATATACTTTTAACAACATGAAGTACCTAACATAGAAATTTTACAGAGTATTTATTCAAAGCTCTCCAAAGCAGGTCTCGAGCAGTTCTTTTAAACTTGCTCCGATTATAATAAATATTTAAAGCTTCTTCTCTAAGTTCTCTATAATTCTCTTCCATTTTGAGGCTCATGAAACGGTCTTTCAAAAGTCGTTGAATAATTTACAATCGCTTTCAAATTCTTCACGTCATATTGTGAACTTATTACTCATTTTTCAGTACTAAAGTACAAACTATCAACTATATAAGAACAACTATGTACAATATTTTTTTATAATGCTTTAAGCCTTTTATATTTTAAGCATTTAATACGAACGATAACACACGATATAAAAAATTAAAAAACACCGCAATACAATAATAGTAAAATATACTACGTGACCCAACCGCAAATGGAAGGGGACAATAATAGCAAAATAAGCTACCCAACCTCCAATGGAAGGAGTCGTGCGGTGGACTATGTCCTAATGCCCTGTGGATAGAAGAGGGCTAGACTCAGCAGTGGGATATATAGTCTGTCGCTTTACTTTTTTTTTTTACTTTAAATGGACTAAATCTGTCCAGCTGCTAAGCTGTCTCTTTTACCTGCCAAAAATTCTGCTGACCCTCGCCCGGTTTCTGAAACACTGATCATCGGCGGTGTCAACTAATCAGCCGTCAATTGGCTTTTCAAATTTACGGCCGGCTACCTCACTCACCAGACGAAACGCACAAGTGTAACACTTCTACTTTACGCCGGTCTTCTGCTAGGTTGTGGTACTAACCCGGACGGACCTGCCCATTCGTGCAACAGCGAAGATTGTTGTGTGATCGCAAGTTATATTTCAGTTATATTTCATTTTAGTTGCCAAAAGGATAGTTTAACTCTGTGAATTGACCGGAATGATCTTATTAATGATCAACCATTAATAATGATGATTATATACATAATGATTAACCATCCTTTTGGCAACTCAAATGAAATTTGAAAAGCCATTTGACAGGTGATTAGTTAACATCTCCGTTGATCTGTGTTTCTGAAACTAGGCGATAAGTCAACGGAATTATCCCGTTCTCGTTTCCTGATCTCGCACTAATCACTCTTCATAGAATTTATAAAGTAATTACTTTTTAAACTCTATGAAGAATGTGTAGAGCGCACCAGCAAACTGCCTACACCCATTATTAGGTTGCTAAGTCACGTTAACGCCGTGGCCTTAGGTTCGATTCCCGAAACGGTAAAAATGTTTTATGTCTACGAACAATTGTTTTTGTGCTGTTCTCTGTCTAAGTATAAATTACGTTGCGAAAGCTACCAAATTAATAGGTTAGCACCAAAAGACCTTACAGTTGTTTGCTCTTCCATTTTGTACCAACAAAGACTACTTTAGCAATGAAACTCACGTTAAACCCATTCGCCCCGCTTGCATTGTAATTAAAAGGCTTTTTGCAATAATCACACACTGCCGTCTGCTCCCTAATGGTTTTGTTGAGTTGAAATGGAGGCAACAGTGTTGAAGGACGTTAAAAGCTCGAAATTGCTCACTCTGATAGATACGACACGTCAGCTATATTTAGAAACGTGTCTGTTATATTTTTTGAACACTGTAACTTCATTGCCGAAACATTAACACTTAAAATGAAAACCAAAATATTTATATTATTATATTTATGTGGGATTGTTTTTAAAAGCAAATCTTTTCCTTAAAACGAGCAATTCTTGAATTTTAGTATGTGCGAATAAAAAAAAATAAAAAATTTCTAATTATTTATTATTTAAACTAGATAATTTCTACTATAAACATTTTTTCGTAAAAATTATTATGAATGAACGTATGAATTATTAGGAAACAAAAAATCATTACGTAGTGATTACATTCTCTATGGTTTACGCCTCCCCTTGCGCTATCGCTTTGGCAACTGATAAACAACCCTTAGCAACGCAGACATCCCTTGGCAACGTCACGTCAGTGCCAGCCGATACGTTTTGGACATCTTTTGGGATCAAGGGATTAAATATGGCTTCTGTTAGAAGACCAATGAGCCAAACAAGGAAGTTCGAAGCGGTATGACCCAATTATATTCCATTAATTTCGATCTTATTTAAATTGTGAGGTTATTGGGGTTGTGCGGGAAGTCGATGGATGCTGATGGCCCAGGATCGTGCTTTGTAGCGGTCTGTGGGGGAGACCTATGTTCAGCAGTGAAGTCTAACATGCTGAAATTATGATGATTATGATGGTGAGGTAACTGAAACCTACTCTTGGCTCGGCAACCCGACCTCAATTCTCATGTGCAAATCGGCGAAAAGAAATATCATGTTTAAATAGACTACATTTTGTCTTTCTGTCTGTCTGTTTGTTCCGGTTAATTTCTGAAACGGCTGGACCGATTTTGACGGAACTTTCACTGGCTGCTAGCTGTAGTAAGGACTAACTGAGGCTACTTTTATTTTAGAAATTTTATTTATTTTAAATATTTCACGCGGACGAAGTCGCGGACAAAGCTAGTACTCAATAACATCGCCTTCCTCGTGTGATACGATTTGTCGTTTGATCTGCCCCGCTATTTCATTCGTTTTTTTTTAATTCGAAACTGGCCAGAGCCTGACTGCCATCCCACCTGATGGTAAGTGGCGATGCAGCCGTTGATGGTAAGCGCGCTAGCTCAGTAGAAACCTATTCACTCTTGCCTTGAAGACGCCTACGTTGTGATCGGACAGAAAGACGAACGCCGGCAGGTTGCTCCATTCCTTAGCTGTACGGATGATGAATGACGGTCGTTATAATATATACCTCATATTACTTTTCAAGTCGGGATAAATAAATATTTATAAACCGTTACAGAAGGAAGTATTGTTCCGGCAAAGAAAGCGGATCATCAAATACCTGGTGCTGGGTTTCTTGAAGCAGGAGGGGTTCCTCCACACCGCGGATACTTTTTGCACTGAAGCCTCGCTCACCAACGATTACGAGCTGTGCGATAACATTGACCTGGAAATCATACTTCAGGTGGGAATTCTTACTTAGACATTCACATATTAACTTACTAGGAGTTACGTCTTTGATTTTTTTCAGGTTCATATGTATAATTTCGTTAATAAAATAGTGTTATATTACAAACTGATGACTCGATGGCACCGTTGCTAAGCTATTGGCTTCGGCTTCGGGGGTCGTGGGTTCGATTCCCACACGGAACAGGTATTTGTGTGACCCACAAACAATTGTTTCGAATCTGGGTGTTTGTTTCTCAAGGAGGGTTGACGTCGTCGAGGGCCGGACGTGGTTGTGAAAGATGTATACGCAGAATAATACGGAAACGACTGTTGTTGTTGAATCCTTATATTGTTGCCTCATACAGTTTATTTTGTACACTCAATATTATAACATTGCAGACACATCTAATGTATAAAATTACTGCAGGATCATAAACTCAAAATAAAAGACATATTGGACTGTATAAGATGAATATATATTACGACCTTTTGATATAATAATTATATCAAACAGTAGTGCGAGCCTTCGTCGGTAGGTTGTTGTAGAAAAAAAGTGGGTATCGTTACTTCCAGCGGCTGCGACGATGACGCTTCAGACTTATTAACAAGCAAGGGTAGCTTACAGAAAGTGGTAATATATGCAGCTCTTAGAATGCTGTGACAATCCCTAAAGACTGCACAGAGCTCGCAAGAATGACGACGTACAATGGTCCGCTAAGGAAAAACGACGAATGCTTTTTTGTTATATTTCAAGCCAGTCTTGAATACAGGTAGAACAATACGGCGACAAAATAGCGAGATTTCACATCTGTAAGTTGCTCAACTAAACACGAGAATAATTCTTTTGTATTCTCTGATGTGCCGGGTTTCTTGACCACTCAGGCTGATGAAATTCCCGCGCGAATTCTGACCTACGGCGGCCATGACACTTTGATTTTGTTTTTTTAAAGCTTGAAATTTAAGTGACAATTCAACAGTTTCATATTTCCCAATGGCGATTTAAGGCGATTATTTATTTATATTGGTGCAATGCAAATGAAACATCGCTATGAATAGTACCGAAATTACATATAGAAAGTATTTCAACGAAAAAACACCCTCTCAAATTGATTTATTATGATGCACACATTTGGCTCAGTCGATTTGGATTTCATTAAGAATTATTATCTAAAATGTACCTTGGGGTAGTAATTAGTTGCTATGACATTTTTTTTATGGACAAGGGGGCAAAACAATTACAACTGTTGATCACTACATAGTAAAAAACAAATTCGTCCCGCTGTCTGTCTGTCCCAATATATGCTTAGATCTTTAAAACTAGGCAACGGATCTTGATGCGGTGTTTTTACTAGGTAGAGTGATTTGC
The DNA here is from genome assembly GCA_933534255.1 of Iphiclides podalirius. NCBI lineage: Eukaryota > Metazoa > Arthropoda > Insecta > Lepidoptera > Papilionidae > Iphiclides > Iphiclides podalirius. The sequence goes on along the minus strand of OW152831.1, from coordinate 12,281,829 downwards.
GAGGAAAATTTATAACCATAATACATTGCACCCGTGCGAAGCCGAGGCGGGTCGCTAGTGTTATATAAACAGTTAATATGAAAAAAGTAAATAATTTATTTTAACTCAACAAATCCCAAAAATTGCATTTTTAAAAAGTTCTTAAACATAAGAACAACTGATACAACTGCCTTTAACGTAATAATTCTCAAGTACTTTTAATTGTTTATTTATCTTGTAAACTGTATTTTTCAATAGAATCTCTCAATATTTGATACGACGCCAGCTGTCAAATTGTTACATCATCTACAATATTGTAATTTGTAAAAGCTACCTTAAAGCCAAGGGCCTACTATAATGTGCAAGAATACATTGAGGACAAGGATGTGTGGAAATGACTCTTGCTCTGCACTTGCAAGACCCGTGGCTGCTGCTGATTTTATACCTAAACAAGTTTGTATTTTTGCATAAAAAAAAAAACCAAAAAGAACAAGACCGCAGAGCTTCTTGTCGGTTCTTCTCTGTGCAGGTCTAGTTTAGTGAACCGGTGGTAGATTTTTTGTTGACGTTGAATAAGAGCTTAAGTTAAGCCTATATTGAATAAATATACTTTGATTTTGGCTTTGATATGTCATATTTTTCCTAAACAACCTTGCAAGCAGCAGTTATTTGCGTCACACAACGTACGGCTTACAGCCACAGAGGAGCCAAATTACGACCGATTCGCGTGCATTTTCGATCCGCGCTGGTGTGGCGCCACGTTTACCTTCGCACCCGTGACACATTTGGCACCGGAGCGCGTCTACATCACAGACTGGAAGACGCCGCCCCGTCCCCGAACACTGCAGTCGGCCTCACTGTCGCTTTCGACTCTATTATTGAAATCTCTGCACTTTTGCTTCCATAGCATTGCGACCTTGCGATATTAATACACGCTCCGCAAGTTGAGATTTGCAACGATTTCATTTGAAACTTCCCGCAGTATAATATTAAACTGTTTCTTTTCTTTATGTTCCTTGCATTTCGGCCCTTGAGGCATTTTGTTGAGATATCACGGATGCTGCATAGTTGATTTTGAAAATAAACTGAATATGATTAGAAGCCATTCAAAGTTTTATCCAAAGTTAGTTTAGATTACAAGCTAATTCAATGTTTTTGATGAATCAATTTGTTGAGTGGAGAAGTTAAAAGAAATTGACGGTACATTTGGCGCTAAGCTATTGACTCCGATCACACAAACACTCAACCACGTTACTAGTTACGGCCAATGCGTTATCTAGACAAATATATAATCAAAGCTTTTTCTTGATTATAATCTAACTTACGTTGCTCAGGAGAAAAACTTTGAATTTGCGAAAAAAAAAACACCCCAGAATAACCTCTTTCCGATAAAATTACTAGTATTAATACAGTCTAAATATTGCGTTGTTTTAATTAGTAAAAATAACATTAGCAATTGCGTTATTTTAGTAAAATAATTAAGACGTGTATCTTCGGAGTGGTTTCTAGTGCATTGTCTTAGCCGTCTGCACACACTCGAGATTCGCCGAGCTCTTGAGACGGGCTTGTCTAACAGAATGCGGCCATGACGCCGTTCTCATTAGCGAAGGCATCTTTGTGTCGAGTCAAAGTTTGGTGCGCTCTGAATTATTCAGGGTCAGTCGACGTATGGGAAACGCTCTCGACAAATTAGTGACGCGATGCGCGGGCTCACGTGTACCTTATTTTATGACCGAATGGAGTAATGTAACGGATAACACGCTACACATAGGGAATAATCAATATCGTGTACCCAGTGAAAGCAAATAAACATGGAGGCATTGTTGTCGTTCCAAAATGATATACCAAAAACTATACCGAGACAGGGCGGGTCTTATAAACCGTACCGCGGAGCTGTTTTAGGGATGCAGACTTAGTTGAACTGACAAATAAGTTCATTGTATATACCTCATATTATGCTTTATCGGCTAGTTCAGGAATCGGTATTAGCATCTAAAGGAAGTTGCGGTACAGATTGAATAAATGAACTTAATTTTTTTATCCATTAATAACTTTTATTAACAATTATTAAATTTAACAACTATCCATTAATAACTAACAGTTCCACAATTGAAGGGTACTAGGAGGAACCTGAGGTGACGCTGACCGTAGGCAAAGTGTACGTCCATTGACATCTTTCTTATCCTTTAAACGAGTAATTCTTGTATATATATATATATATATATATATAGAAACGGCTCCAGTGATTGTATATATATATATATTCATGAAAAACGGCTCCAGTTTTTCAGTATGTGCGTAGATTCGGGGGCGAAAAATCGATCTAGCTAGGTTTCATTTTTAGGAAATGTCCTTTTATCGCTGTCTTCAGGGAATGAAAAATATCATTCGAATATGACAATAAATTTCGCCGTAAAAAAAATGTTATAATAGCTCGGTCGGTAATCGGACGGCCCCTAAACAGACGGCCGCGGTTCGTATCACGATCATTTACACACTTATTTTTTTTACTTTTTTTTCTATACCAGACTTTATTTTAAATTTTTTTTATTGCCAAAATACATGATTTAGATCCTCCAGGTACTACTGGTTTAAAGCTCATCTTAATAGGAGTATGCCGGTGAACATCTGGTGAATTCTGCCAGCGTATATATTATTAATATTTATTATTCTGTTTTATTCGAAAACTTCACAGCATACAATAATCGCATTACAAAATAGAATTCAGCAAAATGTGTAGCTATTTAAGAAGTTAAAACAAAGTAATTTTTTGTTGTGTGTTTATACAATTGGAGGAATAACTGTTTACGTGCGCGTGTGTGCGTGCGTGTGTTTGTGTGGAGAGAGCGAGAGATTACACACAACAATTCATTCATGTGTAGTCAAGAATGTGTCATAGAATTTATTTATGGACTTCAGGCATTGCCCTTCGCAGGATTTCTGCAGCTACTACCTGATGCGGTTCAACAAGCAACCTCAGTTCTGTCGCAAAGTGGACGAGCCCCGGCCGCCGCGGCGCCCAGCCACCAGGACCCACCGACCCCAGGTGATGGAACAGGAACCTGAGGAGGAGCCTGCCCAGCCTCCCGTCTTCACTGTCACTAAGTTGTTGAAGGTAGTGAACTTAGTCTTACTTCTCTATTCGAGCCTCTACTAACCTGATGCGCTAGAACACTCGCGAAGAGTCTACATCTTAAATGTTATATTTTTTTATACTGTAATCATAGAGACGAGATGTCTCGCTTGTACATCCAATTTTATAATACGTATCATGTGAATGTTAATTTTAAGTGAATATCACGGGAAACGCGCTCTGCGGTGAAGGAAAATATCTTGAGGAAACCTGCATATTTTCGAAATAATATCAAAAAAAAAATGTTTCGAAGGTATGTGAAGTCCGCCAAACCGCAGTGAGGCCTCGTGGTGGACCATGCCCTGATACCCTCCGTACAGAGGAGGCCTTTGCCCAGCAGTGGGACATGTTTTTTTTTTTATGCCAAAAGTTGTCAAACGAGCAGACGGTTCACCTGATGTTAAGTGAATACCGCCGCCCATGGACATCTGCCACACCCGAGGGTTGCAGATGCGTTGACAACCTTTTGAAATTTGGGCTCCGGCTACCTCACTCACCAGACGAAACGCGAAAGTATTTGCCATACTTCCACTTTACGCTGGTCTTCTGTGAGGTCGTGGTACTTACCCGGACGGGCCTGCCCATGCGTGCAACAGCCGAGGCTGCTGCGTGGTCCTACCACTTAACACTACAATGTATAGGCTGATACTCTACTTTACTACGGGAAACGGCTTAAATACAATAAGGATTTAATTATGTCTCTTGCCTAGCTCTACCCTAAAAAACAACTGGGCTATGTAATGCATAATCCGACTTTTTATATATTTTAGGACAATCCACCAGATGACGCGGAAACAGCGATTCCGGCAATAGACAGAAAACCGTTGGCCAGTTTCATGGTCACAATGAGCCCGGAGAAGAAGCAGCTGGTAGAACTCCTGTTTCAGGACATCATAAAGCCGTCTGGAGTCCACTGGGACGATGTCAAGGGCCTGGAGTCAGCCAAGAGTATACTGATGGAATCTGTCGTTTATCCTGTTAGGTGAGTGACATTGAAAGTAAAATAGTAGCAACTGTAAAGGCTTGTGATTTCAAAGGTACTGGAGAGATAGAATCCAACCTTAATTTTGATAAAAGTTTCAAGTTATCTCCATCAGATTTTTTTGATTTTTTGGCGGATAGTTTACGTAATATAGTTTGAGTCATGTTTAGAATACGACTAGCCTAGCTAATGTGGCTGGAATATTGAAATTACGAGTGGCCTATTCCAATCGGACGAACGAAAAAATTTTCCGTTTGTTTAATTCCTTATGAAAGACTTCTGAAAGTCATTTCTCATATTAGTGCTCACTTTACATCGATAAGGCCACCACCTGTCGCGTCACTCAACAAAGTCATCAGTCAGTACTTGAATCGCGTTAGCTATTTGGTTCTGTTTGTCTTTTTAGTAAGTTTCATTGTCCCAATTAAGTATTGAAGGTGGCACGGCCTTCTGTCCGAAGGTACCCTGATCTTTTCACTGGCCTGCTGGAGCCATGGCGAGGGGTCCTACTCCACGGCCCACCGGGCACCGGAAAGACGATGCTCGCCCGCGCCGTCGCCAGCGAGAGCCGCTGCACTTTCTTCAACGTCTCCTGTTCCACGGTGGTCAACAAGTGGCGCGGAGAGTCCGAGAAGATAGTCAAGGTTGTGTTTCCCTTCTTCGATCCGTAAATTCTATTCCCGGTTGTAGCTTCAGGAGAGAGCTTGTCTCATTCACTCTACTAAAACCTGGACTGGAAGTTATAAGAGCCATAAGAAGAAACACAATATAATTTGAATCTCGCTCTAGAGTTTCTCGCACCAACAAATTTGCTTTCGTTGTCTAGAAGATTGTGGTAATCAAGAAAATTCAACATTATTGAATTGTCATTTTTTTAAAAGATGGGTGAAAGTACCACGTCTCTTCATGACTTTCAAAAGTAATAAATAGTAACAGTCTAAATATGTTGCTCTGCTGGATAAAATCCAAGAGTACAGGCGTATTTTATCTAGAAGTAGAACACAAGACTGTAAGGCCTCAGATATCCTGTGTATTAAGGCATAGTCCACTACGCGACCCCATCGCGGATAGGTAGACTTTACATTTCTTCGAAATAGTTTTTTATATAATTATTTCAAAAGGATGCATGTTTCCTTACGGTGTTTTTCTACCGATAAATAAGCAATTGCAATAAATAATTTCATTGGTACCACCGACAGAATTCGAACTCAGGTTGCTCGAATATGTTTAATTAAAAGCGTGCGCCTGGACACTGATCTATCACAGCTCTCATTTATTATTGCTTATATTATTCAACTTCCAGGTGCTTTTCGAAATGGCTTTCTACTATGCCCCGTCGATAATCTTCATAGACGAAGTGGAAACCTTGGCATCGGAGCGGTCCTCGAGCGGGGAGCACGAGGCTTCCAGGCGGCTGAAGTCACAACTCCTCACAGAGCTGGACGGCGTGAGGGAGAGGGAGGGGCTGGTGTTCCTTCTCGCCAACTCCAACATGCCGTGGTGGGTGACACCGCAATGATCATACCAATTTAATACGATTTCACCGCTTTTTTTTATGTGAAAAAGTGGCAAACAATCTGGCGATTTTCCTGCCGTTAAGTAAAAACCATCGCCAATGGACATTTGCAACACCCGTAGAGTTGCAAATGCTTTGCCACCTTTAACTAAAGTGGACCCGGCCACCTCACTCGCCAGACGAAACGCAGAAGTGTAACACTTATAATTTACGCCGGTCTTCTATGAGGTCGTGGTACTTACCCGGACGGACCTGCCCATTAGTGCAACAGTAGAAGCTGTTGCGTGCCCCTACCACAATTAAAGAAGACCACGCTTGAAGAAATCATGAGGAATCTTCTGGGTAACCAAATGTTTATAGAGCAATAAACACTGCCAATGCACGTTGAGACGAGGAAAAATCTTGTGTTCTTTTTTCAAAGTGCAGGAATTTGATTCATACAAGTGGCTCAGGATCGTGCTTTGTGCCTGTGTTCTATGTTCCGCAGTGGACTCGAATAAGCTGAAATTATGACGATGACGATGGTGGACCACATACAATATATAGGGAGGCTTTTTTAAGTGTATCCATTTTTTTATTAAATTCTAGACATAAATAATGTTATATAAAAATGATAAATATTTAAAATCACTCGAAATTAATTAAATACATTTATAGGCAACTCATTTATTTTACGCGCGATCATTCATAACTAACACGCACACAAGTTCGTTTCAAAAGTATTCGAAGCATTTATGAATGACTACCGCATTGTCAACAACTTCTGTTTTTAAGGGAATGGTATGGCAATTTTTTTGAAAAAAAAAAGTTTGTTTTTATTTCAATAAACGATTATACTACCGAGTCTGATCCTCCTGTGTGAATTTGGGCACCTTAAGAAAAGCCAGCCTGTTTATACTTTTTTTTATGTGAAAAGTTGTCATACTAGCAGACGGTTCACCTGATGGTAAGTGAATACCGCCGCCCATGGACATCTGCTACATCCGAGGGTTACAGATGCGTTAACAACCTTTTGAAAATTGGGCTCCGGCTACCTCACTCACCAGACGAAACGCGAAAGTATTTGTCATACTTCCACTTTGCGCTGGTCTTCTGTGAGGTACTTACCCGGACGGGCCTGCCCATTCGTGCAACAGCCGAGGCTGCTGCGTGACTCTACCACCGTTAAGGTAGGGCCTAAAGAAAATATTATACGCATCAATAAGTGATAACTTAAGACGACAGATCGTGTCATTTAAAATTTTAAATTTTTACATAAAAACTTGAATATACATACAGCGAATAACAACACTGCTTCTAAATGTTCGTAGAAATTAAATGGCGCGATGATTTCATGTAGTTATAAAAAAAGGTCGCGATCATTATCCCGTGACCATAAACGCTGGAAAAGGTTCGAAACGTCAGGAATTTAAAAATCTAAAGTCTGTTAAATATAAGTTTGTTAATTCTTTAGAGAATTAATGAAACGGATTTTGTAGGTTTTGAAATAATTTAGAAAGCTCGTGACTGTTTAGAAACTGTGTATTGTAGTAAAAAAGAAATGGAACAGAACAGGAGATTATAATATAATAAAAGGCGTTAAACATAGAAAATAAGAACACAATCGCAGGTAGGCAGCAAAAGTATAAAGGAAGATGGTTGGGCATATGTTGCATCCTTTACATGATAGGTGGCGCTGTAACATCCTGCCCCCCCTTGAAAGTCTGTCTTTCAACTTTCATCTTCTTCATTAAACAGTGGGCTGAGACGAACAACTTCTCTGCGAACACAGCCCTTAGTAGTGGCAACATCAGCGACACGATCTATTCCATCTGGACCAGTGTATAGTTTTGAAATTCTTCCAAGACGCCAACATAAAACCGGGACGTGGTCTTCTTGAAGTAAAACATAAGCGGGACATTGACATTGACATACAAATATGGATCTCGTATAATTATGAAGTTCCGTATCTTTTAAACAAAAAATGTACGTAACACAATAGAGTACCTATTTCATAATGTCATTTTATTAATGTCAATGTCCGTATCATCGCATATTTAACAAAATGTAATGGAAAGTGATAAAATAGTTTCATTTCGCAAGAGATCAATATGCTATTATTATCGTTTAGCGTTTCGCCAGGGAAATAGACGCGGCGATGCTACGCCGCTTGGAGAAGAGGATATACATTCCGTTGCCGGACTCGAAGACGCGCGCCCAACTCTTCGAGACGTACCTGAACGCGCGGACGGTTGAGCTGTTCCCGAAGGTAGACTTTGAGCAGCTGGCGGCGAAGACGGATGGCTACTCCGGCAGCGACGTGAAGCTCGCCTGCAAAGAGGCGCTGATGATGAACGTGAGGAAGATGCTGCCAAACGTGATGGCGAGGAGTGAGTAGTTTCTTCTTAATTCGAAGAACCCAATGCTTAGTCAGCATGAACGCGCTGGACACTAGGTTTAAATTAAAAAAAAATATGTGGGAAATATACAAACTATTGAATAAAAGACGGGTAATTAAATAAAAACAATAGGCTACAAAGTATAAAATAATATTTTTGTTTGTTTCCATAGGCGTATTATTGTAATAATAATGAAATATGTTTTTATACTTTTCTAATTTTTAATGAATCTTTTTTACGTTTATACGTTACGTTACGATAGAGCAAAAACAGTCCACCGCTTACTCTTGTCGTTCAAGTCAAAAATGTTTTATCTGTGAATACTTTGTCATATTGTTGTACAGTTTGAGCAGCATTGACATATGCCACAATGTAACTTTTAAGCCCAATTTTCAAAAGGCTGTCAACGCATCTGGAGCCCTCGGGTGTAGCAGATGTCTATGGGCGGCGGTATTCACTTAACATCAGGTGAACCGTCTGCTCGCTTGGCAACTTTTCACATAAAAAAAGAAAAAAAATCTAATGAAAGAACTTTTCTCTAAGTCTGTGACATGTGGTATGTTACAATAAGTACATGTTATTCATTACAATATACCTCCAAATGACACAGTATTTACGAATGTTTTCAGGTCAGTCCGGCCGCAAGGATCGCCTGGACTTGGCGGACATTTTGGCAGCCATAGAGAAGACCAAGCCGGTGTCCAAGAACCTCGCCAAGAGGCACCTCGACTGGCAGGAACAGATGGGTTGTTCGTAGACCCCATATGATCGGTCTCCTGAACGGTTGAGTGACTAACATAATTACATTTTTAGATTCTACATTTCTTTTGTCTAGTTGGGGCGATGTATTTTTATACCTGGCTTATTTTTAATGTCAATCACAAAAGAGAAGAACTACGTAATATTTTATTCGTGTCAGTGATAATTAAAAAACAGAAAACAAGTCTGTTTATGCTTTTCATTCAAATTCAATGGCTTTATTGTCGTCCTAATTGCGTATGTCACTATCTTCATTAATTGTGCTAAATTCTCTGCACGATGTTTTAAAAATGATGATAAGATGTAATTGTTAAAGTCACTTCTCCGACATATCAACCAATACTTCAAAAATACGTTTAGTTTAAGTTCTAACTGTATTAAAACTGATGTGTAATTCCCAGTGGCTCTCTCAGCTCCCATGACTGTTGGAGCTGCTGAGGTGGCTAGCGCTGGAACGGTCGCGAAGTATACGAAAGTGTTCCCTTGAACCTGTTAGTATGCGCCCTGTGAAGAAAATCGTGGGGTTTTTAGTCGGTGGGTATACGACGAAGCCCGCTCTTGCCCCTGTGATGGCGACTATGCCTATTACTCCACGTCAACAAAAAAGCCTTAATATAAAGTTTTTTTTATAATGCTAATCTCTGCACTTAAGATTAAACATTAAAACTTGTACAAAGAGTACGGAAAGACAAAAGATTGTCGCTGCTGTGGGAATCGAACCCACGTCTTCGGCATTCGCGGCCTGACGCTTTAGCCACTAAGCTAAACGGCTGATTGCGACACCGACGAAAATCTTAACGTCTTTTATCTACATTGTTATTTAGCATTTAAAGCAATTCTTGGCGCATCTATTGTTATATCCTTTCCAGCATACAAACAATTTCGAATACCGTTTTACAACGATAACTTCGAACGAGAGATGTCGCCATTGCTATTTAGAAATTTAAAGGTTTTTTTATAGTGCTAATCTCTGCACTTAAGATTAAACATTAAAACTTGTAGAAAAAGTACGAAAAGATTGTCGCCGCTGTGGGAATCGAACCCACGTCTTCGGCATTCGCGGCCTGGCTAGTCATATGAGTGATCATAACGATGAGGTTGAAAATTTAAACTGAAACTGCGATAAATTCCGTAATATTGTTTGAATAATTAGAATGCACTTTCATTGATGCAAATAGATAAACATCTAGCGGACCTGGAATATTTTCCCGCTCTTTCAGATATAGGGCGTCGTTTACTAGTCTACAAAAAAACATGGGGAACGTTTGATGAACTGATTTATTCGATTAAGCACTATATTTAAATAGACTTAGAAGAGATATGAAACAATTTGTATAATATAGGTAGTTTGGAATTATAATAGTTCTTTCCAATTGGCCCGCGAGTGAAGCTTAATTTTTCTAAATCGACTTCGAATACAAATGAAATAGTCGCGAGGGCCTGGCTAGCCAGGCCGCGAATGCCGAAGACGTGGGTTCGATTCCCACAGCGGCGACAATCTTTTCGTACTTTTTCTACAAGTTTTAATAAAAAAAGCTTAAGTTCACTATAGTGGACTATGGACTCGGGAAGACTGGAACAGGTCGATGCAACCAGGCTATTCCTTCACAGTGGAGACCGAATTAACCGAGTGTTATGGACAAGAGGAATCTATGCCGAGATTTATTTCGAGGAAATCACGCCTTGAACTATGTCATGTTTTGGCTGCGAATAAATTCGTCTTAACGGAGGTAATCTTCAGCGAAAGGGACCTCGACTGGACATTGATATATAGCGGAATTTCTCAAATCACCATTGGCGACCGTTGAAAATACGATAATATAAAAAAAAAAACAATCCGTACGCCACAACAGTAAGAACTGGTACCCAAAATTGCAAACAAAAAATATTTTATATTTAAGTTAATCTAAAAGGACCAGCGTCACAATGAAACATCAGTTTAACTTTTCTTTCTATTCATTTAATCGATGAAATTCTAAACGAACATTTTTTCTATACAAAAGTTATTTGAAAATACATTTTTAGAACATACACACACGGCTCCAATTTCCTTACGGCCACATCTAAAGTAATATAAATACGCAAAACATATCGTGTGTCAGTGACGGACTGAGACAAATAAGACAATAAAAATTTCACTGAATGTGTTGTGTACACAAAAACTGAATTCATCGCCCACTCAAGATGTTAATAAATCCCTCTAGACTTCAACACTTCAACAGAGACCACGACTCACTTTCAAGATCGCTCTTGTATGAATTCATTAAGATGTCTTTTCCTACATCAGACGTAACTTCAAACACGTAAACACACATGCAAACAAAGTATTCTTTGCATGAGTGCGTTACGTCACACATTTGTGCTTTCCAGTGTGAGATAATATACACAAATTGCGTTAATATCAGACCACCAGCGGAGCATTTCTTCAAATATTTGATAACAGATCTGGCAAATATATTATACATGCCTATGTGTAGTGTATATATACAATGGTACACCAATGATTTGCTTCAAAATTTCTTTTCGCTTTGGCTTGCGGCAAAATCGTTTTAATTCGTTGCCAGAGCGTTTATTGGCCATTAAAAGTTAGCCCTTTCTTAGCTTTTGTTGCTTATTGGATAACTTATTCCTCTTTTTATTAATTAATATTTTTTTTTATAATATTGTGAGTTATTACAATTCCGTTGTTACAATTCCGTCAAGTTGTTCTTAAAATTCTCAATTTTATAATATTCACATTAAAATTGTAATAGACAAATAAAAAGTTAAAAAATTCGTATCCCAAGTTTTTTCTTCTTCCATTGGTTAACAATAATTTCAGTGACTTGGGTTTGACATTGACATAAAGAGGAATGCACGTCATCAAGATTTTTGAGTGATCCTAACCAACGGTTTTATCAATTTTTAACAAAAAAAAATTACCGATTATACAATCAGTGAATAATTCCGGTTAAGGACGTTGAAGACAAGTTGGAAGGGGCTTACTTTAGTGAGCGATACTATATAAATATAAAGCAACACAAAAAAACTTCTTGAAAACTGGCACGGTGTGACAACTATCAACCAACATGGCACAGTCCATCCAAAGACATACGAATAGAGACTTCGCGAATGAAGACGAACGTTGCACCTGACTAGAAATACAACCAAATCGAGGAATCAATTTGAAATAATCGTTGTGCTGTAATTATTTAGGAACTATTAATTGATCAAAAAACGATATGGTGGATTTCTTATATATAACAAATGGAAACAAAATGAAACTTAATACTACGCAAAAAAAAAGTGCGGTAAAAAAACTTAAAGTATACACAGATTCATATAAAGTTAAACCTAAAAAATTCTTTTGTAAATTAATTAGTGGTCAAAAACATAACTTAAGCAACCGACAAATTGAGAAATCGAAAATTCTCAGTTAGCAAATTCAAAACTTTACTATCTAATGCACTCATGTTTTGATAAAGAGTGCATAGAATAATTTGTGACTCCGTTCATAAATACGACAGATAGACTTTTAAATTAATTAACTGAGTAAAATTGTTCGAACACAATGACAAAAGGAACATTTCATCTTGAAAATATTACATTACACCAATGCGTTATAAAAATATAACATTTAATACAGTCTTTTGCTGGAACGCGTCGAATTCTTTTACAAAAATAGCTTTTGACCGCAATAATTATTCGGTGACGGACAGCATCCATCTTTATAAAACTCACAATACAATTACAAACTATCCCTTTTCTTCGCGCTAAATTAGGTTACACGTGCGCTTCACCAAACAAGACGTTTTTCCGAACCACATTATAAAAATGCCAAAAGAATTCGATAATATTTAATCATGAGGCTGTTCATTAGTCCCTTGAGAACGATTTTTTTCTATGCCATAATGTAACGAAAAACAAACAATAGAAAAGTATACAAAGGAAACAAAGCTATTCATAAAACTTTTAAACATTCTGATTTTCACCTCATTAAATTCTTACGAGTCTCTATCACAGATTATATATATATAGAAAAAGAATCTACAGCTATTTCCACAAATGTGCGCTTTTGTTAACGGAACATGGACAATTTTAAGCTGTTCCTAATTTCGTGGACTTGTACACAAAAAAAAAAAAAAAATTAATGGTAAAGAAACATTGCCCTTACTTTGGGATAACATTATCCTGTGTTGTAAGGACGTTTTTACAAACATAAATTTCACGCGGACGAACACCCAGATGCGAAACAACTATCTGTGGGTCACACAAATAGTTGACCCGTGTGGGAATCGAACCCACGACCCCCGACGCCGAAGCCGAAACCTTCGCGACTGCGCCACTGAGTCATCATACATACACAAAATATTTTTATATCTGTTTTCAACAACAACATACCTACGGCCAAGTCAATATTTTGTTAGTGTATTATTCTTATGTCATTATAAAATTTTATAAAGGTTTTGTTGACTGTCAAAAATTAAGACATTACAAGCTCATCTCTTCTCAATTATAAAAAAAAATTATACTGAAAATATGGATTTCATAAAAAAAAAAAACGCGCGGACAAAGCACGTTTTTTAAACAAAGCTGTCTTATTAATTTAAATTTTAATTCTCGATCTCACCTTAATTGGAGCATTTACGATGCGTCACTGGATAGATATGGTTTTAATGTACAATGAAAATTCAAAGAGCACATTTGTGGATGATAAAAACCATTTAGCAAGCACTAACGGAACGTTGAAGTTTGGGACCCTATGTAACATATTCACAGGAACAGTGCCGTTCCGTAGGGAGAATTGTTTGCGAACTGGACAACGAACTCTACTGATCCCAAACTACAATGTCATTAAATTTTAGACAATCTACAGGCTCTTATCAAATACAGAAACAGTATACCTATACGGTGACCAGAAAAATAAAAAAAATCCTGCCATCGAGCATCTAATTGATCGGTAGAAGAAATCACTGATTGGTTTTCCGCAAAATGGCGAGCTTTTTTACTTTTCTGGTAAGAACATTACAATAACACAATATTTTTTTTGACAACCATTACACATTTAATTTTGAAAGATGATTTTTTTTGTCTAGTTACAATTACATTTGATTTAACCAACTATAAACATTTAGCTAATGAAAACAAGACTATCTATTTAATGTAAGTTTTCATACAATTTTAGAACAAAAGCTTCTAGCTTTGTCTCTTGAAGTAATCTTACATATTTGTTACTAATATTTTATTTACTAATCAAATATGTGATTGTCATATTAACAATTTGATATGGTGCATTAGTGTAGATATTTAATTATATGTACCATTTACTATACACATGAACATACATCAATATTAATTAAATAAAATGGCTATACTCAGTACCGACTAGTATCGGATATATTGGGAGTCCACCTGGGTGAATGTTATGAGTTTGCGGTCATTTTAATTGCTTAGTTAATAGTGTACCATGAAAGTTTTAATAATATAATGAATATTATATTCGTGGGCGAATAAATATTAAACTTGCTAAACATTGAAAGCATACCACCTAATGTGAAAATATTTATAATGAAACCTTACTAATGTAGCCATATCTACTTTACAAATACATTTCATATTTTAGCATAGTTACACTGCATATTTATTTACACAGACGAAAACTAAAATAAATTTAAATTTCTTTTTAATTTCATGTCAATATTGAATCTATGTTCCTAATTCGAGAACCCAAGTATGTGTTCCTCTAATCAGAATAGTAAGATGAGAAATGTCTTGAATTAAAGTGATCTTAAGAGATGACCTATGAATAAAACAGACAGACAAATTGTGACAGGGAAACATTTGAATTGGAAATTTATTTTTAATATGTCTAGATTTTTTATGAACCCATTATGTTACAGTATTTTATATTCAAAGTGTTTGGAAGTAATAATTATATTAGTATGAAGACATGAACTTAATTTATTTCTTTTATCATTCAAGTTACAGATTATGGAAGCATTGAAAAATAATTAGTCTGCATTAAATTTAATATTGACACTATCTAGAAGTGATCCAAATAATTTATTATATATTTACAAGTTAACCAGTAAATTAAAACAACAAAATAAATTTATTATTGAAGTCATTATGCTAATAAGGTTCTATGGGCAAAGAATTTGTCTGTTGTCTAGGAAACTAATTTAGCTTACATATATTCAAATGATTTTACTACTTCCTATAGGAGAATAATTGACTGACTTTTCTGATAAGTTTTGACCTTATATGTGGTTATTTGTATGTGTTAAATAATAGGTACTTAAAAAATAGAGAAATTGAATTTTCAGCTTTAAATCGGGTACTGGATTTATAAATTGAAATATAATAAATTAATAGATGAAAATAAATTAAAAGCTTAGGGGCAGATGACAAAATAAGAAACTCCTAAAGCATATTTTATTTGAGGTATGCAGATATCTTAAAAGAGGATTTCAAAAGGGTGCTTATCTTATACCAACCAATTATGTGTTGAGCTTTCTTTATATTTCCCAATTTATGACTAATGGCCGCACTAAGAGACAGTTCACGTTTAGTTAAAAAGCCAATTTTTTGTTTTCAATCTGAGGCATTATAATAATAATAAATTATGTACACGACGACTGTAAGCGCATTTTTCTAAAATCTATTTAAGACTATGTTCTATTACGCTGATATAAACATGCTACAAAATTAAAATTTGCTTCATCAGTATCCGAAAGACCTAAAGATAATGTTCCATAATTGATAAAATCCATTCACTGCCCTATAAATAGCAAGCCAATTAATAAACCAAGCAACAGATAAAACTAAAATTTTCAGCAGTCTAGACTTTCCCGCCATTATTTTTTCATATTGCACAGATTATAAATTCGCACGCAACTGCTTACGTTCTGGCCGTCGCGTGACCTTTGCCTACCTCCCTTGACCTGTAAAATGGCGAAGTACGGCAAGTTGGAGGTATTAAGCAAATCTTATATATAGAAAATGATTGCTGGTATCTGTCCGTCCTCGACCGAGGTGCCATTGTTATTGCCGGCGGCGTATGAAAATTGGAATACCACCTTTTCCCCGTTGTTGCAATCCACCGTGACGCGGCGTAGGCCTTTCGTGCCGTAGTAAGAGTCTGTGCCCTGGAAAGAGTTGATCCGATTATTTTTTTTTAACACCAACATGATGTTTACCGCAAACGCCAAGCTCGCATCGCTCATCAACGATTTTTCTCCGAACTTAAACTTTAATGGTAGACGGAGATCGAGTTTCTTAAACATGACGGGTAGAGAAAGTGTTGCTATAAATCAGGCACAATCATGCAAAATAGTTCTTGCATAATTGTTTAGTTTGATTGAAAATCTAAATGCAACACAATAAAATCTGAAAATTGTTTTAAATAACCATTTGTCAATCAAATGGTTTTTGTAATAAGTCATAAGAATTCCGGAAGATATTATTGCTGCATGAAAGTTTAGACGCGAATTTCAGATTGAATATCGATATGTCCAGCCAATAGGCCCTAGGTTTTATATAAAAAAAAAAAACTGTATGAGTACTATATTCTTCAGAGTCGTGATAGCTCAGTGTCCGGGCGCTCGCCTTCAATTCAATATACTCGAGCAACCTGAGTTCGATCCCCGGTTGGCCGGCACCAATGAAGTTTTTAACTTTAAGCGCTGACTTATCAAATGCTCCGCGGTGAAGGAAAACATCGTGAGGAAACTTGCATATTTCCGAAATATTAACAAGAAAAAAATATATATTTCGAAAATATGTGAAGTCCGCCAATCCGCAGTGGGGCCGTGTGGTGGACTATGCCCTGATACCCTCTGTATAGAGGAGGTCTTTGGCCAGCAGTGGGACATGTATAGGCTGTTACTTTACTATATTCTTCATATCAGATATTGTATCAATTCTGGACGAATCATGAAATAAATCTTGGTATATTAAGTAAAAATGTCTTATAGTCGAAAGATATTTTCTTTTACCTTGAGTTTAGCGCTTGCTATGTAGGAAGTGTTGGGCAGTATCTCGACCGGTTCTTTGAACATGGCCCTAAAAGTGTCATCCGTACCATCACAGCAGAAGGTTGTCGTGTTTGATCCGCACACTTTCTTCGTTGCAAGGTGTATTACCTTTTGATAGAGATTGAAAATGTTTACGTAGAGAAAATTACTCAATCAGTATATGGAAAAGGTGGGATTAACACATTACATTACTATTATAATTAAAAAAATAGTGAATCTTACAAAATTTGCAAATTACCTGCAAATGTACTTCATATTCAGTGGGCCCAAAATAAGATCCGTAGAGACCAAAACCAACAACAAAAATCCTTTGGTTGACTGTAAATCTAATGCGATCAGATGTCCCACTGTATCCCCACCTGGACTCAGTCTGTGGGAATCTATTTACTGTTAGCTCCTTTCCTGTCATGCAGCAACGTGGGGTATCCAGAAATCCTACGTTCGGTTTTGGATTGACCGTAAAATAGAGAAAGAGCTGGACAATTTCTCTGTCATCGAGTAGGCCGCTCTGTGCAGGGCCCATCGCAAACTCTTCTACGGACATCAAAGGAAATCGAATTGCGTTGAAGGCCCGTCCCAGTACCATTCGCTGATGACTAGGTGTGACGGGTAATTGCCGCCGTATGCATTCTGCTTCTGACCAACGTAGAACAGCAGAGAATATTTTAGCTTCCCTGATGCGAAGAGTGTCTCTGAAATTATTAAGAAGGATGAAATGATAAATTTCAGATTCTTCTCAGACAGATTCTAAACACAGCAAAGATATAAGTCTGGTTTTGTATTCAGTTCATTGTTCTTAGGTAAAAAAAAACAAAAAATATAGAAGGACAAAGGCTTTAGACAACAAAATAAAAAAAGTAATTATGTTTAACAATATCTTATTTATGTGATAGATACAGATTTTTTTAAGTGAAAAATTGTCAAATGAGCATCCATTTCACCTGATGTTAAGTAAAGACCACTACACAGTTATCTACAACACGTGAGGGAGGGCTTGCAGATGTGTTGACATCTTTAAAATCCACTTCATGCTTATAGTTTGGTTACATATGTTACCAATAAAATAAGTTTCAACAAAAGGCAGGGTATGTGTTACAAGCATATTATGTTATATCTATTGATCCTAAGTTTAAAAAACACAAAATAATTGCAAATTTCGTATTTTTTATAGTTAAAATAATGCACAGTACCTTTCCAAGACAGCATTTAGAGTATCCTGGTCAATATCTGTAAATCCCTCCGCATTCAATGCATCAACTGTATTCTTGTCTATCATTTCTAAGCACAATGCGGCAAGCTGAGGCTCATCAAACAGTCTAGCCTGCGTCAACAGCAAGAATGCATTGTCCGTTCCCAAGTTGCTCTTTAGGAAATCAACACAATGCTCCTCTAAAGCAGCAACAGCATATTTTTTAGCAGTGTACAATGTAGTCATCACACTCTCTGGACCGATTCTGACCTCATCCGAATAAAGGAACTTCAACAAGTGCAGAAAAGCTGCCGGCTCCACGTCAGGCAGTTCAACCTCCTCTGACTTCGTTGCCAGAACACCGTTGAACATAGCGTCGAAAACAGCACTTCCAACGGACAGAACGAACTTGTGAGCCGGTATGACTTGCTGGTTCGCATCCTTGCCAACGATAAAATGCACGTCGGACAGAATCTCGTTATTGAAAAGAAACGATAATCGCTCTTTCACTGTCGTCTTCGTCGCCTGCCAATTATGTAAACGGCCGCCTGAGTTGTTGGTGGGCTGTAAATTCTCTATGGCAGACGAGGAAGGCGTAGGCTCGGGGATTCGAGCATTGTCCTCGTCAGGAGCGTTGCCCAGCTGTCGGGCTTGTTGGTTCGATGGTAGCATGTTTTGCGGAGGGTGTTCGTCTCCGCCCGCTCCCTCATCGAACCTTACGTTCAGCAATCGGTTCACAATGTCATTTTTCAACCCTGAAGCCATATTAGACCGCTAACTAATAAATCATCTCACAATAATATTGATATTTAAAATTTCAGATGTCCATCAAAATTTATGGTTTTCTCAAGAGAGCCGAAATAAAGTTAAATATTCAGATTATTAACCATCGAATATGTTTATTCACTGAGTGAGAAGATACAAAATTTTGACGTTTGTGACATTTTAATTGTAAAGAATACAGATAATAAAAGTTTTCAATCAAATCAATAATAAATCAGTAATCTACCGAACTTTTACAAATTGCCATACTAGGAATAATGCTTTAATTAAAGTAAATGAAACTTAATTATTACATTTATTTAAATAACTCATTGAAAAAGCGAAGTTGGAGATTTTTATTTTTAATATATTACATAATCGAAATAGTTTGGTTGGGATCTTTAGAGTTTGACTTTGTTTATTTGTGGTATTCAAAAAATATTTTCAGTAATAATAATTTAGCACTAATTTAGCACTTAATATTATTATAAAGCTTTATTTCAAATAGTTCACATCATATTGTTCTAAGTTTCATCATATGTTTCAAGCTCAATTCAAACACTTCACCTCAGTCGCAATCCCTAGTGTTAATGAGCGAATATGCGTGTGCGGCGAAGCTTACATAATATCATCAAATTAGATGTTCGTTTATGCAAAAATTGTGTGTTGTTATGTATTTTAATGCTGCATCAATTATTATTTATGTAATTTCAAAACATAAAATATTACGTATTTTACATTTTTTTAACCAAGACATCTTATAAAGGTGCGGCTAATTAAAAATTTATTGATTGATTAACTCTGAGTAGAGAAAGGCATAGATCTGTAGATTAATTTATGCAATATATTATATACAGTAGGTGGCCATGGGTACTTTGAAACTTCGGGGGTCAAAGAAGCATTTATAAAATATTGCATTCCATGACCACGAGAAGCATATATAAACCTTTTAAACATTCGTGTGTCCATGGCAGGTACGCGAACGAGTGTGCGATGGAGATAGGCCGAAGAGTTTCAGTACATCGTGGGCTTATCTGTTGAATATTTGGAAAGTTTCAAAAGTGTTAGACATGGACCTCATTTATTATTTATGTTTGTTGTTTGATATACCTTCTTAGTACCGGTCGAAGTATTGAATGAAATAAATAAAGGAAATTGACAGAAAAGTTATTGGATAGATAAGGTTTCAAATGTATGTTTTATCAGCGAACATGATTTTACAGGGAAGCTCTGATTTATATTATGATGGCGTGTAACATTCATGTAAATGAGAAACTTTTATTCTATATTATTCTTTTTCATGATCTTTAATCAATGAAGGTCAAGGTTGGGCTGTTGATAGTTAATGTACACATCTACTTGTTCTTAACTCTTCAACTGTCTTGTACGTCATCAACGGACGCACGCGCGCGACGGTCGATTCAGCTAACAGGTGCTCGCCCGGCAGTCGAACTGTCGTCTCCGACGAGGCCATAGTTCGCAATCTCCAGCAGACCCTGTGAAACACTAATTCGATCATCACAATGACAGACTGACACGATAATAACAATTAATAAATCCATAACCATCCCAGTAAACTATAACCCTTCCGATATATGCGCGTGAAATTTATTCGTCTGCTCTGTGGGGCCGTTGCTATTACAAAATCAACAGGCGCTGAGATTGTCCCAAGCCTACTAGTGTAAATACTCTTTGATATCGAATTTTTACTGTTGTCTTATTCTATATTATTGTTGATTGTTTCAAAGTGTTGTCTGTTTTCCCTTATATTACTTCTTTCATAGTTTATAAATTCTTCTAAGGATGGTTGAAACTCTTTGATAATTCTATTATAAATAATTACGAGAAAATTGATGATATTAGTTAGACGCGATATTAAATATAAAATGTCTTGTTGGAGCATAGCGGCACAACAGTAAAAGGTATGTAACTTATTAGAAAATAAAATTTACATTTTTTAAAATTAAATATGTAACTATTTTCGTTAAGTGTAATTTTAATGCAAATGAAACCTTTGGTGGGTCACAGTAGCGTCCCAAAGTATGTACCTAATTATTAATTTAACGTTACTAGACGGCAGGCCGGGGAATCGATTTGCCCGTAAATATTGAAGTACACGCGGAGTAATTCTCGTATCTTTATACAAAATGATATATTATTATATTCTTTTATATCCTACAGTTCATAATAATGTTAATACATTTGGATGAACTGTAGGTTTTTATTTAATATTACTTTTTTATTAATATTTTTGAAAAGTATTAAATTTTATCACTTTTAACTATACATACAATTTATGAGGATAAGATATTAATTATAATAATTTCCAATCGTAATCAATTAACAAATTGTCTATTACAAATTACATTATATAGAAAGTAATGTATATTTTATAATAATATTAATAATAATTCTTTATTTGCCATAACCCAAAAAAAATAAAAATACACAGAAAATATGAATAAAGAAAAAAGATGTTAAATAAACCTATAATATTTACAAATAATATATAAATATATAAATAACGGTAATGTGTATCTAAATATCAGTAACTACCGTACTGAACACAAAGGAAGAAGATGCTAAAGAAGATATAGATAAGAAAACAAAAATCAAAATCAAAATACAGTGAAAAATGCGTGATGTAAAATTAAAAAAAAAAATAATAAAAAAGATAATCACAAGTTAAAATTACTATTGATTTTGTTTTAATTTTGATCCGAACACAACTTTTGTTTATTGAACAAGGATTTAACATTTTACATTGTACAAATTTTAATTCATTAACTGCGTTTTGTAAACGTTTTGTTACTGACTCTTTCAAGCTTCTGACTGTACAGGTAAAACTTAAAGGAAGTTTAGCTTAGAATTGTAATATAAGTAATAAAATGTATATGATGGAAGGTTTTCGGTAGTGCTTCACGCGAAGAAATTACTATTCTTTTTGTTACTATTTTAAATATGCAGATAATCAGCAATTACCGTACCTTCATACTCAAGCTTTCTTCCTAGAAAGCTTGGCTTTTTTAATGTTTCTGTTAAAGTAGTGTAAAAAATAGTTTGATATATTCGCGAGTAAACTTTTCAGAATCAATTGCATACGAAGAATAATTACAGAAATTTGTAAGCAATAAAATTCACTGAAAACCAATGATACCTTATCCTCTGGTCGCTAAGCTCATTTGAAAATCAGGCATATTATTATATATCAAATTTAGATTACACTTATAATTTGTGTTTGATTTTGATGACTTTCCTGATGTGTTGGTATGCAATATAATATTGAAATACATGGGAGCTAAAGCGAACCTAATGCAAAATGAAATCGGTTCATAAATGACGAAGTTTTGAGGGCACAAACAACAAAAAATTTTGGATCACAAGCTAAGACAAAGAACATCTTAATCTGCCCTGTGACCGATTAAGAGTACGTAAAGAGTTCGAAACGTCAGGGATTACGATCAAAATTGAAAGCTAGAAATACCCGTAAAATTAGTTTTATTTAACAAAGTGTTGTACTTAGTTATATTATTATGTCATTAAATTAAAGAAGTCTCTTTAGACTGTCGGATTATTTTGAATAAGGTCGATTCGAGTAAGGGCTTTGTATTTACGCTACTTTGGAAGGCGCGCTATTTTCAAAGTTTTTTTTTATGTGAGATAGTGGCACATGATCTGGCGATCCACCTGATGTGAAGTGATAACCGTCGCCGATGAACATTCGCAACAACCGCAGGTCTGCAGATGCGTGACCATCTTTTAATAAAGTGGTTACCTCACTCACCAGACGAAACACGAGTGTAAAACTTCTACTTCAAGCCGGTCTTCTGTGAGTCGTGGTATTTACCCGGACGGACCTGTCCATTCGTGTGACGGCGAACACTGTTGCGTGGCCTTACCACAGCTGAGTCAAAGTATAGTAAAGTAAAGTAACAGCCTATACATATCCCACTGCTGGGGAAAGGCCTCCTCTATACAGAGGGTATCAGGGAATAGTCAACCACGCGGCCTCACTGCGGATTGGCGGACTTCACATATCTCCGAAAAATATTTTTTTTGTTATTATTTCGAAAATATGCAGGTTTCCTCACGATGTTTTCCTTCACCGCGGAGCACATGATAAGTCAGCACTTAAAGTTAAAAACTTCATTGGTGCCGGCACCGGGGATCGAACTCAGGTTCCTCGAGTATACTGAATTAAAGGCGAGCGCAAGGACACTGAGCTATCACGGCTCTGAGTCAAACGGAGTTGAGTCAAACTTGTCCCATATTATATGCTGAGACATAGGGCAATACCAAAGCTACTTCGAAAAGGTTTGTTTAATCACAAATTAAAATTCAAATATCTTTATTAAACATAGAAGCATTACACTCACTCATTGATAGTCAAAATACTAGCACCGGTTCGGAAAAGAAAGCAACTGTACTGAGAAGAACCGACGAAAGAAACTCAGCGTACAATATACTCTTGACTATTGTGTTTTGTTTTACCTTAATTTTAGGTATGAAATTTGCTAGTTATATTCATAAAACGTAAAAATAATACTTATCTATATCATTACTCAGTTCTATTTCCACGGAGACTAACGAGAAAAATATTACAGAATTATTAAAATAGTCACAAGTTAAATTAATTGTTACAATGGAATGAACCTTTCCTAGAATTCCATCGAATTTTCGTTATAGTATTACACACATTTACATCGAATGAATATTTAAATGTTAAAATGTATTCTCCATAACAAAGCTTAAATTCGGGTGCGTAAACTGTACGAGGCTTTGAAGAGCCAATAAAGTTGTTTTACGCCAACGTTGACAATGCTCCGGAGGCATAAAATTAACTATATGAGCTCGATTTTATGCCATGTACTGCCTACGGTTCAAAATGAAGTTTGGAGTTTAATTTCATACGGTTAAAAATGCAAGGTTAATTAAATTTCGTTTAATGTTCCTTAATTAACTTGTACTGAATTTTTAGCGGCGGTTCAGCATGGCAAAGTATCGGAAAATAATTCGTTTACAGCGTTAATATAACGGTAGAATCTATATATATTAATATATATATATATATATATATATTAACACATATATATATATATATATATATATTAATACGTGAAGCAAAAACTTTGTGCCTCTTTTTACGAAAATTACGCGGACGGAAGAGAATTACATTAAATCTATTAAAAAACATTACACATATATAATTAATTATGGATGAATTTCGACCACTGGGTGACCACTAGTAAAAGATAATTACTTGTGTTACAGAAAAACTTATAACTTTCACGTCACGTCCAAACAAGTTCTGGTGAATAGCAAACCAAAAAGCATTAATCCGCTTAAAGTTGACCCGAAGTCTCGAAGTCTGCAAGTCAAAGAAATATTTAAAATCAAAGTAAAGTTCCCACTGCTACTGCTCTACATTATGCAGTGGGAGAGTTATCTGAAGTACTTGGCCCTAATAGTCTTTGCAACAAGAAGACAAACCCCTTTTACGCAAATTAAAACAAAGGCTTCAAAAATTTTTCTCAAAAGAACTGAAAGTCTCGTCACCATCACTAAGTTAAACGTCAGAATATAATGACATTTCAACATTCGTTTTTGAAATTTTACGTTTTGTGTCTGATCTAAGCAGAAAGCGTTGGTTGAATCTGGAAGTCTGAAGTAGTATGCATAGATAAAACCTTGTTGATTAGATAATGCTTAGCTGATGCTGCAAAGTATTAGAAACGTCGGGAATTTGAGTTTAAAATAAGTCATAAGTAACTATTATCATGAATCAGAAAGAACAAAGGCTCAAGATCCATCTTTTTTACAAACAATTTAGTACACTTATCATTTCTATCTTTTATTTTCTATTTCTTTCTGGTTGCGAGGGGAAATTATAAAAAAAATACCCGTCAAGTAGAGAAGTTATGAAGATGTATTAACGTACTCGGTTTGGCCCGGTTTAAAGTAAAGTAAATTAACAAAAGGAGGGCAAAGGCCTCCTCTGCACAGATGGTATTAGGGCATAGTTCACTACCCGATCCCACTGCGGATTGGCGGAATCACAATCTTCGAAATATTTCTTTTGTTATTATTTCAACAATATGCAGGTTTCCTTACGATGTTTTCCTTCACCGCTGATCACATGATAAGTTAGCACTTAAAATTGACAATTTCATTGGTGCCTGGTGGTTATTGAATTAAAAGCGAAAAAGGGAAAGTAAAAGTAAAAAAAGTAAAGTAACAGCCTATACATGTCCCACTGCTGGGCAAAGGCCTCCTCTATATAGAGGGTATCAGGGCATAGTCCACCACGCGGCCCCACTGCGGATTGGCGGACTTCACATATCTTCGAAATATTTTTTGTTATTATTTCGAAAATATGCAGGTTTCCTCACGATGTTTTCCTTCACCGCGGAGCACGTGATAAGTCAGCACTTAAAGTTAAAAACTTCATTGGTGCCGGCACCGGTGATCGAACTCAGGTTGCTCGAGTATATTGAATTAAAGGCGAGCGCCCGGACACTGAGCTATCACGGCTCTAAAAGTACGTTATATTATTTAATTCGATTATAAACGAGCTGCCCGCTTCCCAGGTTCCTTTGGCTGGGGTTAGCAGACCCTGATCAGAGCCCGACGGTTCTCTTAGAGTTGTCTTTAAATTTTATTTCTTATTCCATAGTAGGCGGCTCCATGATGTTAAGCCCGAAGATACAGCGCTCTGTCCGTGTCAACGACGGTCAGCTTATCGCCCTGTCGGACAGAGCGCAGTATGACCACTCGCAGGTAACGATCTTGTCACCAGTGACAAGTAAAACATCCCTCCGTATTATAGTTTGCTGAAGATAAGTCAATATCTGATCAAAGACCCTATATACCTACTTCATTTTTTTAATATTATACGTGAGGAGTATATAATTACATGACAAGAGTTTATTTATGTTTTAGTGGCAAACGAGCTAGCGGCTCACGTGATGATAAATAGTAACCGCCGCCTGTAGACATTTGCAACACCCTTAATTGCAGATCCGTTGCCACTTATTAAGAAAGTGGGTCTTCTCTACCCCACTCACCAGACGAAACGTAATTTTGATTACTTTATACAATACAATTTTGATTATTGTATTTACTCGCGGCTTCGTCCGCGTTTATAGTTCATAATTCCTTTCCTACACGTTAGCTTCTTCAATCGAGGAACAATCCAATTCACTTGGGGGAGTCTTTTGGCTTGTGTGCGACGGCTTAAGATTCGCCATCTTGGATTTTTGTTATGTGAGAAGGTGGCAAGCGAGCTGGCGGTTCACCTGATGTTAAGTGATCACCACAGCCCATGGAGATTTATAACACCAGTAAGATTGCAGATGGTGATGCCATCTTTTCAT
The DNA here is from genome assembly GCA_933534255.1 of Iphiclides podalirius. NCBI lineage: Eukaryota > Metazoa > Arthropoda > Insecta > Lepidoptera > Papilionidae > Iphiclides > Iphiclides podalirius. Next base: position 12,255,743 of record OW152831.1, on the reverse strand, counting down.
CTTTCTTTTTATCTCAGTCACCAGACGAAACGCAGAACTATAACACGTCCACTTCACGCTGGTCTTCTGTGTGGTCGTGTTCCTTTCCCGAATGGACAACCATTCGTGGTACAGCAAATAGTGTTGCGTGGCCCTACATTTAGGCCAGTTCATCACACAAATGCGTGTTGTCTGATAGTCCACGGCTTCTATGAATTACTTGTCCAGGCCGGGTATCTCCACAAGCGCAGCTCCGACAACACCAAATGGCAGCTGCGCTGGTTCGTGCTGTACCAGAACATGCTGTTCTACTACGAGTCCGAGAACAACACTCGACCTACGGGCGTCCTGCTTCTAGAAGGCTCCTACTGCGAGCGTCTCAGCAAGTCGCCGATGGAGAGGAACGCTTCGGTAATATCTCTTTGTGTTCACAGACTCGATCGTACCCGTGGCTACTTGTGCGTTGCTAATTGTGCTAACGAATACACCGGTTTCTCCACTTCTAAACGGAACCTATCACCGAAAAAATACTATTTCCTTAACCATCCAGTGGTTACCTCTCTTAAGTCTCGAACGAGTCTCGTGTGAATTTGGGCATCTTTAGAAAAGACACCCAGTATATTTAAGCATCAACAATTGTCGGCAGTTCTGCTTCACGATATCTTACCGACGCGAGAGCCAGCGGCAGTACGAGCTTCGCGCCGCCTCCGAGGTGGACTGCGTGCATTGGGTCGACGCCATACGGGAGGCGAGGTTAGTGTTGGTTATAACGAGGACTGTCGGCGTGAACACAATAAATCTTTTTTTATGTGAGAAGGTGGCAAACGAGCTGGCGGTTCAGCTGAAATTAAGTGATGAACGCCGCCTATTGATATTTTTATCACCCTTAGGGTTGCATTTGCGATACCACCTTTTAATAAAGTGCGCTCCGGCTACCTCACTCAGCTTCCACTTCACGCGTCCTTTGCGAGGTTGTGGTACTTCCCGTGGTACTTGTGACAGACCTCTCCATTCTTGCAACAGCTAAGACTGCTGCGTGTCCCTTTCACAGTTAAAATCATTCCATCAAATCTAAAAATCCGGTGGTTTAGCCTCTAGACTTGACCCCGCTGCAATAGATCGTTAAACGACTTAGCAATCATTCAACTACAGCTACTGAATGATGTAAAACTATCCGAACAAATTCGCCAAAGTCTCTCTCATTGAATTACTAAACAATCAATTGTATAAACAATGAGTGTAAAAGAACTATTTTCTCTATATACGTATTACTTTGTTAGCGATAACTCAGTAAACGCGACGTTTTGAAACGATATACTCCTTTCATCGAAGTAATCCGTCTGAGGTTTTATTGCACCAGGCTGTATTTCATGAACCGTTATAGTTAGACAGTTGAAATTTTCACAGATGATGTATTTCTGTTGCTGATATAACAACAAATACTAAAAAATATTTAAGTGTGTCTTTCATACAATAGACATGATTGTTTTGGCGTTTTTATAGATAAGTGTACGGAACTCGAATTAAATCTCGAATTAAGAAAAATAAATATACTTTACGCTCAACAAATTCTTGACACTCCATAAACGATTCATCATTTTAGGACGACATCAAAATCACGAAACACGAAATTCCTTTTACGTTAATACTTTCAAAGTTATAAAGGAAAAAGGATCGTGAAAAGCGGAAAATATCAGCGTAGTTTTATTTCGGTTTGCGGTTAAAATTGTCCGAAGAATTTCTCCCGGTGCAATCCAAAACCGTGATTATATTTGAAAATGTTTAAAGAATACCATTTAAGCCAGTGTTACCCGCGATTTTCCTACCATAGTTTGTTTTTACATAAAAATTTGAAAATAACTTGTTAGTGGACAAAGTAAACTAAATACCAAGCGGTGTTACCCGTCCTCCGCTGCCCTCCTTCACCACCCAAATAGTAGAAAATTCACTGCATACAGCGCCTTAATACGGCATATGGCTAACCTACGTTTGCAGAGAGGAAAAAACCTTAAAAAAAATTGTGACGTGTGTATCGTACACATCAAACGCTCCAAATAGTGTTTTTAAATTAGTTTTTTTTTAACTCTGGTGGATTTCTTTTTTTAATTGGCATAATTAAAAGAAAATAACGGTTTTTGACGACCGTACAGACGCCTAAATCAAAGCAAAAGCCATTTAACATCATAAAACGAATCAAACAATTTGGTACGAAACTACTGGTTTCAACATCAAATTGACATCGATATTTGTAGGCCTTCGATCCATCCTGCCCATCGGACCGATCCGTCATGTCTGACAGGCCATAAATGACATTGTCAGTGATGGTAGAGATTGCCAGCGCACCAAAATATATACTTTAATTTCATATATAAAAGTGTTTCACCGATCCCATTGCATTTATTGATAAGTCAAAGTCAAAGTCGAAATTTCTTTATTTAATATAGGCTTATTTTAAGTTCCTATTGAACGTCAAAAAACTACCACCGGTTCACTAAACTAGACCTGTCCAGGGAAGAACCGGCAAAAACTGTTGTCTCAATATGTTATAATTTTTTATCTGTCCGAATATGCGGGAATTCGATGGATACAGGTGGCTCAGGGTCGTGCTTCGTAGCAGCAGTCTGTGGTCTATTAACAGCTTATTTAACAAGTAATAATTAGTTGTATCGGTATTGATATATTTTTTTATTATTAGTCTGTAAAACGATCGCCTCGTCAAAAAATTAAAATAAGTAAACCACGTAACTTCGATTGTCTTACATTATTATTATAATTTTAAAAAAGAAAATGGAAAAATGGCGCGACACTTATCACATAACATAGATACTGTATATCTCATTTGTATGTTTAGAAAGATGAAACATTTATTAAAATTCTATTTATATTTTTTTTAATCACATAACTTATAAATATAATATTGCTAAAACATTTTTTTATTAGTTATTGAAAACCAGTCACACACGTGAATAAATGCCTTGTTACGTAACTAAAAATTACTAGCATTGCTTAATGAAATAGTAATATTGGGCAGTGCTACCTTCGTTTTGAATACTTCAATCATAAAAGACCCGCGATCAATTCTGTAATATGCTAACGAAGCGAAAATACATCAAAAAGAAACTATATTTATCGTGAGCTTTTATATCACAAAAGTTATAAAGTGATGTTTACAATTACTTCTTGTGCTTTAATATTTTCATCCTAGATGATAGATGGGTGAACGGGGTTCCTGGTTGAAAAAGAAAACATGTTAATCAAAAAAGAGTACGGACCACGAGTCTGTAGAGTTACTTTGTTAAAATAAAAAAAAATATTTTCATCCTGTTGGCAATTGGCTGCTTCTAATGTCGCTAGCGTAACAGATTTTTTTGAAAAAGAAGGACATTACTGCGGTTATTCTTATGTATGGTTTGCCCGTGTAATATTCACTCTGTTATTGGATACCTTTCAGTCGAGACATTTGCCGCACAATAGGCTCCTCAGCCGACTTGCGCTTTGTCTGACGCCACCTTTGAGCGCTGGAACATCTCATGGCCCGGCGAAATTCCCGTCCAATGGAGATAATATAATAAACAAGCTTTTTGCCCGCGGCTTCGCTCGCGTTGAAGCCCTTAAATAAATATCAAGATATTTTCAACGCTTTACAAGCCTCTTTTCCAATTAAAAAATAGCCTATGTCCTTTCTCAGGCTCTAGACTATCTGTGTAACAAAATTAATTTAAATCGGTTTTGTAGTTTTGGCGTGAAAGCGAGACAGACAGACATACACAGAGGTACTTTCGCATGTATAATATTAGTATGGATTTAAAATTCATTAAGAATATGTGCACTACATATTTGACTCGAATGGCGTAGTGAGTACTGTACCTGCCGCCTGCGCCAAAGGGTGTGAGTTCGATTCCCACTACTGGAAAAATGTTGTGTGATGAACGTGTTTGCTGTGTGTTTTTCTAGCGTCTGTATGTATAAATACATATGTAAAATATATATTTATTTACAAAAGTATGTTAGGTATGTTTATCTGTTATATATTTTATACTCATAGTACAAGCGTTGCTTAGTTTGGGACTGGAGAACTTTGTGTGAAAATGTGTCCTAAAATATTTATTTAATGTTTAAACGTAAGATGTATATCTAAAGACTACAGACTAATTTTATTTAAACAAATTTTCAATAGATGGCATTATCATAAATTGTTTTAGAGAAATTTTTGAACGGAAGTATTTTTTTAATAAAAACATTAACTTTATTCTGCCTGTCTTTTATTCGTCACTATTGTGATTAATAGTAAGCTTTGGAATGGTGTTTGAATTAATAAAATTGATGGATAGTAATGAGAGTTACGACGTACCGATATAAAACACGTTTGAGAAAAAAATAAAATTATAGATATATACGTTCTTATATCAAATAATGTTCATATATAAAACATAAATACGAAAAGAAAACTTATAGTTTCTTCTTGAATAATATTCTTCATGGTTTAAACGTTTGGCTCCTTATTAAAATAAGTTCGTAGCGTTGAAAGGCAATTTCTACTTAGCAACGCGGCAAAGATCAAAGCAATTTATGAAGCCATTTCGCTAGGCGTGTAAGCTCCTTGGAGGTACTCCCGTTAAAGGTTACAAAAGCTCCGCTGTCTCGGATGCACGTGTCGACGTCAAGAGTAATGAGTCCACGTATTACACCGTTGGAAGCTTGCTGTAATAATTTTAAAATAGACTGAGGAAAATATCGTATATACATATTGAAGTTTTTTTTTTTACTAGCCGCCTGTGGGCGTCGAGCAGCCGACAAGTCCAGTATTACTGCACACACTACGTGTAATAAGATAAAGTTCAGTTCTTTATAAGTTAGCAGATGACAAGCGAGTTGTGGGTCGACCTGATGTTAAGTGTAATAAAATTTGACCAGTAGTGCCGTGATAATTCACTAAATGGAATGACTGATAATATAATAATTTGTAAATAAGTATTTATCAGTGAAATATATTTTATTTTATTCACTGATATTTTATAAAAATTAAATTGTCAATAGATGGCGTTATCATACATTATTTAAATGAACTTTTTAAATTCGAGCTTTTTATGACAATTAATTTAAATTTTTGTCAATAGTGGCAAACATTAAATACAAAATGGAGTTCGAATCTTTATAATGACGTGCCGACGAAAAAACACTTTTGAGAAATTATTTCGAAACATTATTTCGAAAATATACACAGGTTTCTCCTCTTGAGCTATTACGGCCTACGAGAAGCACAATCACAAATAGTTTTTCCAGAAACTTGTTGTACTGACTTCAAGGGACCAACTATACAAGTACACATCCTGGTGCCAATATCCATAAAACAATGTTGTGATGAAACGACTTTGAAACAGATGATCTTAATTGTAATCGTCATTTCAGCCTATTATAGGCTGCCGGTGAACATAGGCTTCCCCCAAACATTAGTCGCGAATTTTATTTATTTGTTATTAATAATATAAAATAACGTGAAGTAATTAATGAGGTTATAACACAAACAGATATATTTCCGTGTAAAACCTTGTGTGTATGTATGAAGTTTATTACGTATGTTCGTTTCAGTATAATAAACTACAGTGTCACGTGACATCAAAATACAAATTAGGTTGAGAAGGCTTGGGCGGCACGCGATTCGTGTATTAAAATTTTGATGATATGTGTTATTTAATAATGATGGTTATATCATTCAAGGCGGCAGTTGCAAAAAAGTCGGAAATGCATATTTTTAGACGAGCTGTTTTCAATGTTCATATTTTGATAGAAAATATTTCAGGGCAGAGCATGATATTTCATCTATAGCTGATGTGTCACTTTTTATCCGTAAAGTAGTAAAAAGGCTTGATCGTAGGCACCCGGGTTACTCCAGTATTAGATTACAGTTAGAAATTTTAAGTTTTTTATAGTGCTAATCCCTGCACTTTTCTACAAGTTTTAATAGATTATCGTTGTAAAATGTTATTTGAAATCATTCTTTGTGTATTGCATGAAATCTGTTATTATCTGTTAATCTGTTATTATTTGGTTTTTTTAGCTGTTTTAGAAAAAAAAATGCCCTTTTTTATGTGAACAGTTGCCAAACGAGCAGACGGTTCACCTGATGTTAAGTGACCGCCGCTCATGGACGTCTGCTGCACCCGAGGGTTTGCAGATGCGTTGACAACCTTTTTGGAAATTGGGCTCCGGCTATCTCACTCACCAGACGAAACGCGAAAGTATTAGACTTCCACTTTACGCCGGTCTTCTGTGAGGTCGTGGTACTTACCCGGACGAGCCTGCTCATACGTGCAACAGCCAAGGCTGTTGCGTGGCCCTACCACCGTCCTTACTTTACGATAACATTATCCTGTGTTGTAATTTAAAAACATAAATGTCACGTGGACAAACATACAGATGTGAAACAACTATCTGTGGGTCTCTCAAATAATTGTCCCGTGTGGGAATCGAACCCACGACCGCCGACGCCGAAGCCAACCGGACCCATCTAAATAGTTTGTACACTGCACGAGCGACTCAGTTGTGAGGTACCTCGCCACAACACAACACAAGTTTCATTACCGCGTACAAGCAGTACCGCTATAACACAAGTTTCATCTCTTTTAATGAGGAGTTTAATAAATGCACATTTTTTATAGTACCTATGAAATACCATACAGCCATCACGATAAGTTGCGGGAAGGGTTTACGCCGGGAAAACAAAGTAGGTCACGGGCGGCAGGTAATCCCTGGCGGGAAGGCTACGTTTGTTACTTTTACGCAACAGTAAGCCCATTACAGGTAGCCCTAAGTAAATTTTACTTGGATCGTTGGCGAAAGGTCCTATGCTATAACCGCTATTTGACGACCCGAATGGCGTAGTGGGTAGTGTACCTGCCTCCTGTGCCAGAGGGTGTGGGTTCGATCCCCACTACTGGAAAAATATTGTGTGATGAACATAGTGTTCTTCTAGTGTCTGGGTGTTTATATATGTATAATATGTATTTATTTACAAAAGAAAAGTATGTTTATCAGTTTTCTAGTACCCATAGTACAAGCTTTGCTTAGTTTGGGACTAGAGAATGTTGTGTAAAAATGTGTCCTAAAGTATTTATTTATTTATTAGTCTGCTAATCCGCAGGGGTCGCCTTGCCCAGCTGTGAGACATTTATAGGCTGTTGCGTAATTTTTCTTTACTTTGCTATTTCTACTAACATACATTTAGGGCCTTGACAAACAAAAAGTCTTATGAGCACGAGTCCACGGAGTCCTAATAACCTCAGGGTTTTCTTACGCTCTCTGACAAAACCGTTCATAATAAAAAGGTAGGGTTGGTGTACATATAGAAAGTAAAAAAAGGAAAGAGTCGCGTATAAAGGACAGTACCCGGAGGACCTTTGCTCCTAGGAGCTTTGTTCGGTTTTTTTTTGGTAAATCGTGTATTTTGGAAATTAAATTTAGATACAAATTACTGAGTAATGAAATATACATAATATTTTTCGATCTTACCGACGTAATAATAAGAAAATATGAACTGATGTTTTTCACAAAAGAAAGAACTTTAAAAAAAAGGGAAAAAAATAACAAAATAACAAATCGACAAAAAATTAAAAATAAAGAAAGCAATGATCTGGAATCGAAAAAAAAAGTAAAAAAATAAGCGTGTAAATGATCGTGATACGAACCACGGTCTTCTGTTTCGGGGCCTCACGATTACCGACCGAGCTATTACATTTTTTTTTGCAGCGAAATTTACCGTCATATTCGAATGATATTTTTCATAAAAATGAAACCTAGCTAGATCGATTTTTCGCCCCCGAATCTACGCACATACTAAATTTCATGAAAATCGCTGGAGCCGTTTCCGAGATTCCGATTATATATGTACGAATCGTCTTTAATACTATCGTAAATAGGATGTCTTCCTTTCGGTCGGTAAATAAAAGACATGTATCTACGCAGCACTTATAGAATAGAATAGAAAAATCTTTATTGATCGTACACAAAAACCGTTTATAAAAATAAAAATAGAGAACAAAATAACTAATTTACATATAAATACAATTAATAATTTTCATGATATTGAATAAAAATAATAAATACAAAGTTGGTGTATGCGACGACCAAAAGGTAGTCATATCAGTGTAATTTTGCATCACGGAGTAACCGTATTAAGATTCGATTAAGTGTCGTCCCGCTCTAACACGACCTGTCTCTGGCGTTGAAAGGTAATTGCATATCATTAGGTATCTGCAAGTTACCCTTGTACTTATGAAACGCAATTAATGGTGTCAATTAATTGTGTCTCATGTTATCTTTATATACATATATAACTAGCGACCCGCCCCGGCTTCGCACGGGTGCAATGTATTATACTTATAAACCTTCCTCTTGAATCACTGTATCTAGTAAAAAAACCGCATCAAGATCCGTTGCGTAGTTTTAAAGACCTAAGCTACATAGGAACAGATAGGCAGCGATTCTACTGTACTTGTACGTATGTCACTTAACTCCTAAACGGCTTGAATGATTTTAATGAAATTGTCTGAATTGAAATGTAGTGTCTTCAGGTTGATTCGAGAATGATTTAGATTCACATTTTCTTTTTTTTATGTTTTCGGATTCAAGTCGTGTGTACAGGACAACGTCTGTTGACTCTGCTAGTAGAATATATATAATCGGAATCTCGGAAACGGCTCCAGCGATTTTCATGAAATTTAGTATGTGCGTAGATTCGGGGGCGAAAAATCGATCTAGCTAGGTTTCATTTTTATAAAATGTCCTTTTATCCCTGTTTTCAGGGAACGAAAAATATCATTCGAATATGACGGTAAAATTCACCGAAAAAAATAAATTTATAATAGCTCGGTCGATAATCGGGCAGCCCCGAAACAGAAGGCCGTGGTTCGTGTCACGATCATTTACATACTTATTTTTTTACTTTTTTTTCGATTCCAGATCATTGCTTTCTTTATTTATAATTTTTTGTCCATCCACATAATTTTGTTCTTGTTCCCCTTTTTTTTTAAAGTCCTTTCTTTTGTGAAAACACCAGTTCATATTTTCTTTATTATTACGTCGGTAAAATCGTAAATATTATGCATGTTTCATTACTCAGTAATTTGTATCTAAGTGTAATTTCCAAAATACACAATTTACCAAAAAAAAAAACCTCCAGGTCCGCCAGGTACTTAAATATAAAACAAGATGTAATTCGCAGGTAAAACATCTTTTTTTTACTTTTTGAGTGAAAAATCATGCAACCCGCGTCATCGTCACCGAACGCTTTCCATGAGCTATTTTTAAAGAAGGAATACGCGAACATGTATTTTTAGTTATGGATACCATATAAATACTGTTATGTATTATCGTTCGGAGTGCCTATAAAATATTTAGACTTAAATATTGTACAATTTTAATTTTGATATTGTATTATGTGTTTATTCGGCATATAATATAAATCGGCATTCCCGATGAGACTGCCTATTTTTATTAATTAGTAATTATTTAAACTACACCCAAAAGATTCTGAATTAGTTTTTGCTGATGTTAAAGAAAGTAATAAGTAAACAATAAGAATCTTCGCTGTCCTTCTCGTCGGTGTGATTTCATGCAATCTTCTTTGTTTATTCAATATTTCTGTGGAATACGCTACCTCTCGAAACAAGGATGCATAGGAGTCGCTTCGAATTTAAAAGGGAAGCTAGCGAGCGAGCATGCTATCGGCAGAATAAGTACTTTACTCTTATATACTAAAACGTAGAATCAGTCCAGTATTATAATATAATACTGGAACTGATATGATAATATGTATAATATGAACTGAAATGATGATTTTATAATATTATTATATTTTTGTGTTGTTTTGTATCCGGTTTTCCTGTAGAGTATGTTGTTTTATTTTATTTTATTATTATTTTTTTTAATGTGAAAAGTTGCCAAACGTTCACCTGATGTTAAGTGAATACCGCCACCCATGGACATCTGCCACACCCGAGGGTTACAGATGCGTTGACAACCTTTGGAAAATTGGGCTCCGGCTACCTCACTCACCAGACGAAACGCGAAAGTATTTGTCATACTTCCACTTTACGCTGGTCTTCTGTGAGATCGTCGTACTTACCCGGACGGGCCTGCCCATTCTTGCAACAGCCGAGGCTGCTGCGTGGCCCTACCACCGTATTTTATTTATAATATTTATTATAAAATAACGTAGTCTCTAAATTATGCGCATTCGTTTCTTTTTTAGGGTTCCGTACCCAAAGGATTATGAACCAACTCGTGTTACTAACTTATCCTCCACATGTATCGATAACGTTTTCTGTCACAATGAAGTATATGACAAATCTATTATAAATTATCTGAGCTCTGATCATCTTGGTTTAAAATTTTCAATAAATGAAAACATTACTACAAGTGAAATTAAGATCAGGTGTAGACCAGTCACTGCTAGGAGACTAAATTCTTTTAAAGATAAAGTAGCACAGCATGTATTCCATAAAGATATCGGAGTCAATAACCCTAATGATTGTTATAGATCAATGGTTGATTTTCTCATAACTTCCTATAATCATATTTTTAAACCCCGCAAAATAGTTAAAAAATTAAAATTAAAATTTAGTGACTGGGCAACAGTGGGTATATATAAAAGTAGGGATTCACTGTATGAATTATATAATATGAGGCAGTGGAATCACGACCCTAATTTCCATAAACGGGTACAAAATTTTTCAAAAATATTTAAAAAAGTCTGTATACATGCAAAATCTATCTACATAAGAAATAGGATTTTAAATTCTCGTAATAAAATAAAAGCTACATGGGACATCATTACCTGTATATCTGGAAGACCCAAGATATTCAGGGAACCTATAAAGCTAGTGATAGGCAATACACCCATAACTTCAGATAACGAAATTGCAAGTAGTTTTGAAAGTTATTTTTCAGAAATTGCAATTAATGGTACATGCACGTTAAAATCCTCTCCCATTGATGCAATTAATATATTAAAAAAAAATGTTACCTATTGTCGACAAACGTTTAAATTTAATCACATAGATACTAATTAATGATATTATAAAAGTTATGAATTCTATTAATCTTAAAAATACAGGAGATTTGTGGGGCATGTCCATAAAATTAATGAGTACAATAATGCCGTATATTGCACCATAATTGGCAAATATTTTTAACAAATGTATAGTTTCTGGAATATTTCCAGATCTTATGAAATTCAGTAAGATAATCCCCGTTTTCAAAAGTGGGGATAAAAATGATCCAGGAAATCACAGACCTATCTCCATATTGCCATCTCTGAGTAAAATTTTTGAAAAACTAATTTTAAATCAACTCTTAGTACATTTTAATATGAACAAAATTTTCCACAATGAGCAATATGGATTCACTAAAGGCAGATCGACAACGGATGCGGGTGTCGCACTTGTCAAGCATATTTATAACGCCTGGGAAAGGTCACAAGATGCAATAGGTGTCTTTTGCGACCTTTCAAAGGCTTTCGACTGTGTAGACCACGAAACCCTCCTTCAAAAGTTAGATTATTATGGCATTCATGACATCGCCCTCAATCTCATTGCCTCTTACCTTAATAATAGAATTCAAAAAGTATCTATAAATGATGTAAATTCCACAGGATCCCCCATGAAAATGGGTGTCCCACAAGGATCAATCTTGGGTCCATTATTATTCTTAGTGTATATAAATGATCTCCCCTTTTATGCCAGTGAGTTATGTGATGTTGTACTGTTTGCTGACGACACATCGCTCATTTTTAAGGTTGACCGAAACGTGTCGGATTATGACGACGTGAATAGTGCACTTTCGCGTATCCTCCACTGGTTTACCGTTAATAATATGGTGTTAAATGCTAAAAAAACTAAATGCCTTCTTTTTACCCTTCCCAGCGTAAGAAGGCGAAGTTTTAGCTTAACATTAAATAGCGTAACCCTTAATCCTGTTGAGTCCGCTGTATTCTTGGGAATTACAGTGGATTCAAAGCTCCAATGGAGTCCCCATCTATCATCTCTTGCGAACAGGTTAAGCTCCGCTGTTTTTGCAGTTAGGAAGGTTAGGCAGCTATCAGACATCGACACTGCCAGACTTGTTTATTTCAGTTATTTTCACAGCATCTTGTCTTACGGCATTTTGTTGTGGGGTAGTGCATCTGATATAGATTCTATATTTATTCTTCAAAAAAGAGCTGTCCGAGCAATCTACAACATCGGAGCCCGGAATACACTCAGAGACCTTTTTAAAGAGATTAATATACTCACTGTTGCGTCTCAATATATTTATTGTAATATTTTGTATGTTAAAAATAATATTAATAGTTATCTAAAGAATAGTGACAGACATAAACTAAATACTAGAAATAAGGACAAACTAACTACGCCATTGTTTCGTTTACAAAAAGTAAACAGGTCGTTCATGGGGCAAGGTGTGCGCATGTATAATAAAATCCCACAGTCGATATTAAGTCTGCCACTTGATGAATTTAAACGAAAAATTAAAAGTAAACTTATGGCTAAAGCCTATTATTCTATTGCCGAATATCTTGACGACGCCAATGTGTGGGGTTAATACTGTTGATACTCACGTAGGCTAAAACAAGACTATTGTACATGTACTATTATATTGTAAACTGATTTTTTTTTTTAAAAAGAGCAACTGTTGAGTTTCTTGCCGGTTTCTTCTCAACAGAAACTGCTTTCCGAACCGGTGGTAACTTACGAACGTGTTAATTTCTTGTAAAATTTTGACGTTTCATAAGAACGCGCAAGCGTCTATGTGAATAAAGATATTTTATTATTAAAAAAAAAAAAAAGGGGGTCCCTGTTACTAAGACCCCGCTGTCTGTATGTCTGTCTGTCTCTCCGCCTGTCACTAGGAGGTATCTCATGAACCGTGATAGTTAGACAGTTGAAATTTTCACAGATGATGTATTTCTGTTGCGGCTATAACAACAAAATACTAAAAACAGAATACTATTACAACGGATTTCAACCGTTTTTGGGTATTTATTACTTGTAGCTTTGGATTGACTTAAGATAAATTTAGCTATGGTTTCGCGTAGGTAATATGCCCTCTGTAATTTGAGAGGAACTTGCGTGTATAGGCTGTTACCTTATTTTTCAGATATTAATGAGCAGTGCCCCACTGCTGGGCAAAGGCCTCTCACATATCTTCGAAATAATTTTTTCTTTGTTATTATTTCGAAAATATGCAGGTTTCCTCACGAAGTTTCCTTCACCAGCACGTGATAAATCAGCACTTAAAGTTAAAAACTTCATTGGTGCCGGCACCGGGGATCGAACTCAGGTTGCTCGAGTACATTGAATTAAAGGCGAGCGCCCGGACACTGAGCTATCATGGCATAGCAGTTAATGCTTAAGCTAAAACGAGGTGGCAACGCATCTGCAACCCTACGGGTGTTGCAAATGTCCATTGGCGGCGGTTAACACTTAACATCAGGTGAACCGCCAGATCGCTTGCCGACTTCTCACATAAAAAAACTAAGCTTATAGTTTAAATGCATATGTTAGAATAAATTCAATTAATATTGGTTTATGGTGTTTGAAGCACAGAAAAATTACTATAAGAACAAAGTAATTGACGTTCACATGCTTTTAACCCTGCTTTGTTAATCAGGTAATTGCCCGTTATTATAAAATTAATTGTCCATGTGCGGTAATCACTTAACATAAGATGAACCGCCTACTTGCAAAATTTTCACAAAAAAATTTCACACAACACTCGTCAGAATTAACGTCCCCGTAGTTAAAACAAAATTCATAGGTTTTTTAGCGCAATTCATGTATCTAAAGGCTATAATTATATATTAGTAACGTATATTACTAGTCAGTCGAGTTAAGATAAAGGATTTCTCATAAAATCAAATTTTGTTTGTGTTTTACAATGAAATATATAATATACCGCGTGACACAACATACTAGGAAAAAAGTAAAACATTTACATCTTAAACGGTAAAACGTTGTTATGCGTGCATCCTTTGGCTTCATAATTTCCGTTGCATTTCTCATTTCCGCTTCTCAAGCATGAGGATACAGAACATGCCTGTCATCGAGAATGACATTCTTAGACGCAAAATGGCATCCGTGCGTCAACTTGAGTTGTGACTACATTTACGACCTTAAGTTCGTATAGCGTCCCGTGACAGATTAAACCGGAATTGATATAAAGTGATGACGTTTAAGCTTTCTTCAATGTAAGTAAAGTAAAGAAAGTAAAGAATCAGCCTATACATGTCCCACTGCTGGGCAAAGGCCTCCTTTGTACAGAGGGTATCAGGGTATAGTCCACCACGCGGCCCCACTGCGGATTGGCGGACTTCACATATCTTCGAAATATTTTGTTTTATTATTATTTCGAAAATATGCAGGTTTCCTCGCGAAGTTTTCCTTCACCGCTGAGCACGTGATAAGCCTGCATTTAAAATTAACAATTTCATGGTGCCGGGAATCGAATTCAGATCCCTCGAGTGTATCGCATTAAAATCTAGTGCCCGTTACAGACAGTTAGCTATCCCTGTAGGTAAAAACCTGTCATCATTTCAATCAATGGGAAAGGAATTCAATAGGGGAAAAGCCGCAGAACCTGTTAAACATTTAAAAGTCGACTTCGAAACTCGCGGCTAATGGAACTTTGATCTTTATAAACTCCCGGAGCGGGCTTACCTTTTTAACTTACTTTAATGAAAAAGAAAATTTTTAATTTCACTTTGAATACTGTACCGCGTATTTAACAACAAATACGAGTTGTTTTTGCATTATTTTTTTTATTGCATATAAATATTCTTACGAGAAATGTGGGATACATTTCTCGTAATAACTTACGATATTTAAAACCTGAACTGGACTCTTAATTTGTTAAAGGATTGGGAGACTAGTTTTCTTTTTATGTTACAAGGTGGCAAGCCAACATGATTTTAAGTGATAACCGCCACCCATAGACGCATCTGCAACGGGTTGCAGATGCCTTTCCACCTTTTAATAAAGTGATCTCCGGTCACCTCGCCAGACGAAACGTACACGTGTAACACTTCCACTTCTCGCTGGTCTTCTGTGAGGTCGTGATACATCCCGGCCGGACCTGGCCATTTGGGCAACAGAAAACTATTGGCCCAGCTAAAATTTAACAGCACCGCACAATAACCGCAGTTATGCATGGTATGTTATAACTGCAGCATGAATGGGCGGGCTCGTCCGGGTAAGTACCACGACCTCACAGAAGGCCGGCGTAAAGTGGAAGTATAATACTTTCCCGTTTCGTCTAGTGACTGAGGTGGCCGGAGCCCAATTTTCAAAAGGTCAACGCGTCTGTAACCCTAAAGTGTAGCGGATGTCCATGGGCGGCGGTATTCACTTAACATCAGGTGAAACGTCTGCTCGCTTGACAACTTTTCACATAAAAATGTTAAGCTATTGTGGTGCAAAAGGCTTGCAGTACACGAGCGATCTGTCCGCAGCTTCAACAAGCTGCTGCTGCAGAAGGAGGAGCTGGAGCAGAAGCAGCTGCACCTGCTGCAGGTGGTGGAGAGCGAGCGAACGTCGCGGTGGCAGTACGCGCAGCAGTGCGACGAGCTGAGCAGCGAAGTGAAGAAACTCCGCACGGAGGTGACTATGACGCTCTTACAGAACTCAATACTGACTCGAACCATCTGGCGTTTTGGATAGAAACTGAACTCGTCTCTTGCACCAGAGCGTCTGGGTTCGATCCCCGCTACTCGAGAAATATTGTGTGATAAACATAATGCGCTCTTACAGACCGAACTCAATGCTGATTCTAACCGACTGGCGTTGGGGATAGTGAACCCAACTCTTGTGACAGAATGTGTGGGTTCGATCCCCGCTACTGGAAATATTGTGTGATAAACATAATGTTTTTCTATTGTCTATTTATATTTAAGTACGGTTGTGCATAGTGTCAATTATAATCCTTGTTTATCGTGGTCGTTTTGTAAATATGTCTTGATATATTTATTATTCGGGTTAGCAATCGCAGTTCCTCCAGACTCCTCGCACTATAACGCTGCTGCCCGTTATTGGCCTGGCTATTTAGGGTCTGGAGAGTCGAGATGGTTATCCCGACATCCATCGCAGTGTAGGACGACCTCCCACTAGATGGAGTGACGACCTGTGCAAATGTGCGGGAAGTCGATGGATGCAGGTGGCTCAGGATCGTACTTCATGGCAGTCTATGGGGGGGAGGCCTATGTTCAGCAGTGGACTCAAACAGGCTGAAATGATATATTTATTTATTTTATGCGAGAGCCGGTGATTCACCTTTTGTTAAGCCATATGATCTTGTATTAACTGATGTTTTTGCTTTCAGTCCCGAGACTATTAAAGCTTCATCTGACGTTAGCCATATGAACAACTACTATAGTTAATAGCAGATGCGTTGCCAACCTTGTAAAAAGATGAAACGCAGAAGTAATACTCCCTCTTCACGCTGGTATTCTGTGAGGCCGTGGTACTCCTTCTGACGAGCCTGCTCGTTTGTGCAACAGTGAAAGCATATTTGATCTTTTAGAAGTCCTTTTAGAGTGACAACTTTATCGGGGAACTTGTAGCACATTTATTCGCTAAACTAAAGGAATGTAACGGCAAGCAAATATACGATGACATTACTGACGAATGAATTCACAGACGTTCCACTTAAATTTTTATTGTGGAACATTCCAGTTGATGATCGTTGATCATCATATCGTGACCTAACTACGACAGACGAGTAGGTTGGTAATGTATATTAATATCATATAGTGCTGTACAGTTGGTATATAATATGCTGTGGTAAGGGTTGAAGGAAGCATATTTTTATTAAAAATCTTAATTTCCAGTTTATAATATTAAATCTAACTGTATATATATTTAATGATTGGTTTTCAATTTCTTAATTGAGAAAATAATCCGAAACACTTAAATAAAATGATCGTAGTCTGCAGTCAACTCATGCAATGTTCTTTAAGCGTTATAAAGATAAGGAACTTGTTTCTTTGAATGCTATAAACCATCACAGAAACTTGACAGAACAGTTTGACCTTTGATTTTTTTCATATTTAATGGAACGAAATTAATAAGTTTGTCAGAAATTTTATTCGCGTAAAAGAAACCGTACAAAAAGCAGAATTATTAGGCGTCGATTTTCTTTTCGCCTCAGAACAGTCAATTGAACAAGTTATCTGCGGTGTCGTTATTGTCCATGATTTTTCTCTAAGACCTTATAAATTTTGTGTGAAAGTCTAAAGTAGACAAATAAAAAACAATAATAACTTGATATATCAAAGACACCGGAAAATAAATGTACTTTGAATATACTTTACAGTTTGTTTAATGCAAGATCGATGTAGTCGATGAAACAAAATACTGATAATAATAGACAATATAAAGTTTCACTTCCAAGGTTACACAAGGTCGTTAGTGACGATCATTAAAACAACTTCTAACTGGTATTGATTTCACGTTCATTTTGTTTATATCAATAACGGCCATGACGCACTTTAAACTTTCATCTGTAACGAAATTGATATAGTTTCGAAAAAGTTTTAATTGCTGCCTCGCTGATGAGTCGGTGTCATGTGACAGTTTTTAATGATCGATTATAAAGTAACAGACTTCTACGAATGTTTTAATGAATACACGGAACGCAATTTAGTTGTATATCAAGATAACGACATGTTGATGTATTGGGAGACGGTTAAAAAAAATTGTAAATTCAAAATATATTTATTCAAATGGACGCTTGCGCGTTCTTATCAAACGTCAAATTTTTAAACACTCTAAAGTCCATGAGCTCCGCCCCTACACTAAAAAAAGCTCCTGTCTGACTATATAGCTAATTTCCAACTATGTTTTGTCGTTTTCTTAGGTAATCAATTCTATCAGAGGTCACGACAAGTTCAAGAAAAGCTTCTGAATCGAATTTATGCCAATAGTATGGGGTGATACCATTTGTTGTCATACATATTTATAGTTTAGTTATTTAGATACCTAATAGGAGACTTACAGAAACAAATAAAAATAGAAAGGTAACATAGAGCGTTCATATATTACTGTTTCTGTTCCCGAATTAATGTCTCAGACAGAACAAATTTATTATTTATTCTAATAAAACATTATAGCAACGAAACAATTATCAACAATCAGTTATCTAGAAGACGATTTGGTAATGACGACATGATTTTAATCCAGGTGCCATTTACATACACTAGATTTTATAGCCGAGCTGATTGCATAAACCCTACAGCTGTGCGCGTATAAGAAGGAGCACGAGCCTGCCACGCGCACCGCCTCCTCAACAAGCCTGTCACCAACGGACTCCGACGACATCGATCCAGTTGAACTGCGCAAAATCAAAAAAGTCCAAGTGAGTCGTTAGAAAAATCTGCTAAATTAATAATCTGTGTCAATTATTTGTTATTATTATTTTTAGTGCCAGTCTCTACACTCGAGGTGAAAATTAAAAGCTGAAATTTTGTAGAAGACGAAGCGTCGAAGTTCTCGTACATTACACTACAAAAATTCACGTTTTAAATCTGCGCAAAATTAAAAAAGTTCAAGTGAGTCGTTAGAAAAATCTGTTAAATTGATAATCTGTGTCAGTTATTTACTATTTTCATTTTTAGTGCCATTCTCTACACTGGAGGTGAAAATTAAAATGTGAAATTTTGTAGAAGACGCGGTGTCGAAGTTTTTCGTAAATTACACTACAAACATTCACGTTTTAAATCTGCGTAAAATCAAAAAAGTCCAAGCCAGTCGATAGAAAAATCCGTTTGCATGTTAAAGATTATGCGTTACATCTTGAAATCTGTTTCTCCCGCGGAATCTTTTAGCGTTCATTAATTAAACTTTGTGTAGACGTATATTTTTAATATATTATATCCAATATTTACAGCATTAAATCTAAATTACATACTATCTAATAAACCTAGTTCACGCTAGCTGCGTTTATTAATTATAAAATTTATTTACATTTGTATACGTAACATTTATTAATTAAATTGGTTAAACTGTTATGCGATCTCCTATTTTCAATTTAAAGAATAACAATGGATCAATGAAATAGAAGAATCATTCATTGACACTATGAATGATATAGTCGTATTTTTTTTGTAAGACTAGCTGCTGCCCGAGACTACGTCTGCGTAGAATAGGCTAAAGGCGTAACATTCAGACAGAAAGACAGATACACAAAAAATATGTATATAAATTATAGCCTATGTCTTATTCTGATGTATAATCTATATTATTGTAAAGTTTCATTATAATCCATTCAGTAGTATTTGCGTGAAAGAGTAACAAACATCCATCCATACACACAAACTTTCGCATTTATAATATTAGTAAGGAGGTGCAACAAGTGCGAGTCGGACTCGCGCACAAAGGGTTCCGTACCATTATCATGTCTGTTGTATGGGAGCCCTGCTAAAATATTTCTTTATTTTGTTTTTTAGTAAAGTAAAAGTAAAGTAACAGCCTATACATGTCCCACTGCTGGGCAAAGGCCTCCTCTATACAGAGGGTATCAGGGCATAGTCCACCACGCGGCGCCACTGCGGATTGGCGGACTTCACATATTTTCGAAATATATATATATATTTTTTTGTTATTGTTTCGAAAATATGCTGGTTTCCTCACGATGTTTCCTTCACCGCGGAGCACGTGATAAGTCAGCACTTAAAGTTAAAAACTTCATTGGTGCCGGCACCGGGGATCGAACTCAGGTTGCTCGAGTATATTAAATTAAAGGCGAGCGCCCAGACACTTAGCTATCACGGCTCTTGTTTTATAGTATTTGTCTTTATAGCGGTAACAGATATACATTATCTGTGAAAATTTCAACTGACTAACTATCGCGGTTCACGAGATACAGCCTGGAGATACAAGCCTAAAAATTTATAATTATTTTCTAATTCTTATATTTCATATCGGTATTTTAAGTTACTTTTAACAAAAAGGGGGCTTTATCATTTATTTTTGGACATCGAAAACAATAACTGCCAGTAATTATTTATTCTGTACGTAGAGCTTTTTCCGGGGATGGTTGTGCCGACGTCGTTGGAAGCAAATCGTGGATCAATACATAAAGAGCCCGCATGCTGAAAGCATGAGGAAGCGGAATAGGTAAGAGATAATTAACATTGTTACACAGACAATAACATACAGAGTTTGAATCATAGGCATAGCATTGTGTAATATTTAATTATGTATATAGGCATAAAAAATATGACACGAGTCATTTGTTATTTGTGATTGAGTTATTTTTTCAATGTACTCTTTAATTGTCTGATGCTATATACAAAGATTAGTGACCTGCGCCAGCTTCGCACGGGTGCATTGTATTATACATGTAGACCTTCCTGTTGAATCACTCCATCTAGTAAAAAAAAACCGCGTCAAAATCTGTTGCGTAGTTTTAAAGATCTAAGCATACATAGGGACAGACAGACAGCGGGACCACTTTTTTTTCGTGTATATAACGTGGATTGACCTAGACGTGTAAAATGTGAGGGAAATGTGAAAATTTTAATTCTCTTAGTACTTTTTAGACATGTGATTGTTTTATCATGCGTATGTCAATAAGAATGTTTGATTGCAGTTTAGTGTTCAAAATGGTTGAAGCTGAGGAGGAGTATTTGGAGCAAATGGAAATTTTGGTAAGCCAAGAACTGCGATGGTACTACTGTTAATATTACTTTTCTCATAACAATGACACACTCATTATTTATTATTTCGTAATTAATAAAATAATAAATACGAACAGGTAACTTTTTGCGTGTCAGTGCGCAATTTATTTAATTAAATACTGTAAATAAATAGTTTTCCGATTTTCCACCCCAAAGGTGACATGCTTCCTGCGGCCATTCAAAATGGCGGCGAGTTCTAAAAAGCCACCATGCACCCACGAGGACGTCAACTCGATATTTCTGAACAGCGAAACGGTTCTGTTCCTGCATCAGATCTTCTTCAAGGGCCTCACATCCAGGATGGAGTCCTGGCCGACGCTGGTGCTAGGTGAATCTCTTGTCTGACTGTGTAGTACCAAGTTTTATAAAGTTAGAATCAAACTGATATTAACAGGATATTAACATGTTTAAGAAATTTATTAAAGAAAAACTTTATAAAACTATCAGCCTTTACATACCCCACAGTTGGGCAAAGGCCTCCTCTATGTATTCTCTATATTCGTGATAAATCAGCACTAAAAATTAACAATTTCATTGGTGCCGGCACACATGGGATCGAACTCAGGTTGCTCGAGTATATTGAATTAAAGGCGACCACCCAGACACTTAGCTATCACGGCTCTTGTTTTATAGTATTTGTCTTTATAGCGGTAACAGATATACATTATCTGTGAAAATTTCAACTGACTAACTTCGGTTCACGAGATACAGCCTGGAGATACAAGCCTAAAAATTTATAATTATTTTCTAATTCTTATATTTCATATCGGTATTTTAAGTTACTTTTAACAAAAAGGGGGCTTTATCATTTATTTTTGGACATCGAAAACAAAACTGCCAGTAATTATTTATTCTGTACGTAGAGCTTTTTCCGGGGATGGTTGTGCCGACGTCGTTGGAAGCAAATCGTGGATCAATACATAAAGAGCCCGCATGCTGAAAGCATGAGGAAGCGGAATAGGTAAGAGATAATTAACATTGTTACACAGACAATAACATACAGAGTTTGAATCATAGGCATAGCATTGTAATATTTAATTTTGTATATAGGCATAAAAAATATGACACGAGTCATTTGTTATTTGTGATTGAGTTATTTTTTCAATGTACTCTTTAATTGTCTGATGCTATATACAAAGATTAGTGACGGGTGCATTGTATTATACATGTAGACCTTCCTGTTGAATCACTCAGATCTAGTAAAAAAAAAACCGCGTCAAAATCTGTTGCGTAGTTTTAAAGATCTAAGCATACATAGGGACAGACAGACAGCGGGACCACTTTTTTTTCGTGTATATAACGTGGATTGACCTAGACGTGTAAAATGTGAGGGAAATGTGAAAATTTTAATTCTCTTAGTACTTTTTAGACATGTGATTGTTTATCATGCGTATGTCAATAAGAATGTTTGATTGCAGTTTAGTGTTCAAAATGGTTGAAGCTGAGGAGGAGTATTTGGAGCAAATGGAAATTTTGGTAAGCCAAGAACTGCGATGGTACTACTGTTAATATTACTTTTCTCATAACAATGACACACTCATTATTTATTATTTCGTAATTAATAAAATAATAAACACGAACAGGTAACTTTTTGCGTGTCACTGCGCAATTTATTTAATTAAATACTGTAAATAAATGGTTTTCCGATTTTCCACCCCTAAGGTGACATGCTTCCTGCGGCCATTCAAAATGGCGGCGAGTTCTAAAAAGCCACCGTGCACCCACGAGGACGTCAACTCGATATTTCTGAACAGCGAAACGGTTCTGTTCCTGCATCAGATCTTCTTCAAGGGCCTCACATCCAGGATGGAGTCCTGGCCGACGCTGGTGCTAGGTGAATCTCTTGTCTGACTGTGTAGTACCAAGTTTTATAAAGTTAGAATCAAACTGATATTAACAGGATATTGACATGTTTAAGAAATTTATTAAAGAAAAACTTTATAAAACTATCAGCCTTTACATATCCCACAGCTGGGCAAAGGCCTCCTCTATATATTCTCTATATTCGTGATAAATCAGCACTAAAAATTAACAATTTTATTGGTGCCGGCGCACATGGGATCGAACTCAGGTTGCTCGAGTACATTGAATTAAAGGCGAGCGCCCGGACACTGAGCTATCCGAAAAATATCAGTTAGAACCAAACTGATATTTGTCAGATTATTATAATTATATAGTATGATCTAAAGGGTCCGTTGAAATAGCGTAAAACCTAAGAAAGAAATCAAAAGTTCATCATCATCATCATCATTTCAGCCTGTTTGAGTCCACTGCTGAACATAGGCCTCCCCCACAGACTGCCATGAAGCACGATCCTGAGCCACCTGCATCCATCAAATCATCAAAAGTTACATCAATCAATATTAAATGCACTTGGTAGCTCATGATAGTGTTTGGCGTTTCTACCTACAACGTCGTCGTCACTAGCTACTTTTAAACTGTACCAGTATTATTAACAAATGACGGGTAGACCGAAGTCAGCAGTATACAATAGCATATACTTAGTAGGAGCTTGGATACAGGAGACCTATTCGACATGCTGTTGCCGATGCTGACGATATACCAGGAGTACGTCCGCAACCACCACTACTCGCTGCAAGTGCTGACGGAGTGCAAGCAGACCCAGCCCTTCGCTCAGCTATTGGCGCGGCTGGAGAGCAAGCCCGCCTGCCAGAGCCGCTCCTTGGAGACGTTCCTCACGTACCCCATGCACCAGGTGATCGGTTCGGTTATTACAGAGGCTGAGGTGTTTAGTTGCTAAATTAACTTTTATCCCTAAATGTTATTGCGTTTGATTTAGATTTAAATTACCAACACTTCGAATGATTTGCAACATTAATGGACTGGCTACCCAGTAAATTTTAGCCGCTAAATCCCATAATTAACATCAATTCTGATAAAACCTTTAGCAGGTGTGATTAAAAATGTGTAGTCATCTTGCAAGAAGTTACTAATTATAGGATCGTAGAAGTTAAGTATCTCATATTTATGTTTACACCGTTTCTCTTGATTACACGACGCAATATCTGTACCAAATGAAGCGGAAGTAACTTATAAGCTATACTTATAACAATAAATTTTATGCCATGTGCTGTGCAAATTAATAGCTTTATTTTGAATGGTTTAGATATGCTTGAATATTCAATTGCTGGATACCGTGGAAGTATTAAGATATGTATTCAAAACAGTGGGACTCGTGTGAGTTTTATTCTTAACATCTGTAACAACGTTAAGGGTCGTAGCAAGATCGAGGAATCTGGCTCTAAAAGTCTTCTAAAGACTAGTTAGTGCGAAGCATATAGACAATTGAAAACCAAACTAACAGGCGTCTACTCATGTGACTTGAAGGTTCTGTAATACTTTGCCCGTTAATGAGAACAATTTTGATCTTTGCCCATTCTCAGATACCCCGTTACATCATCACACTCCATGAGCTTTTGGCGCACACACCCCACGACCACGTGGAGCGCCGGAGTCTGCAACACGCGCGAGCCCAGTTGGAGGAGCTCTCCAGACAAATGCATGACGAGGTGAACAGGAGATGACTCCTTTTTAGCTTGGTCTAGCGTGCAGAAGGGGAGAAGGAGACAAATCTTAGTTGATTGTTAGCGTGGCGTCGGAACTTGAGTTCATAATTTTCATTGGATGACTGTAGAGAGAGAGAGAGATGCATTGGTTGACCATGAGAATTAGAGTGAGAAGGATGGCGATTTTGGATGTCTTAATTCGATGAAAGCCATTGAGAGGATCGGTGCTTGAGATACACTATGAATACTTTGCATTATATGAATCTGTATAAATAAAATGATAGAGGTCCGCCGTTGTGTGCTATAAAACTATAAAACTACTTCGAGAATTGAATTAAATATAAGTGTGGTAGAAATATTAAAATTTTAATATTTTAGAAA
Source organism: Iphiclides podalirius (assembly GCA_933534255.1). Lineage (NCBI taxonomy): Eukaryota > Metazoa > Arthropoda > Insecta > Lepidoptera > Papilionidae > Iphiclides > Iphiclides podalirius. Next base: position 12,231,131 of record OW152831.1, on the reverse strand, counting down.
TATTATTTCTTTTTTCTGTCTATATATATATATATATATATATTTTTTTTTTAGCGTATTTACTATTCTTATTATTTGTTTAGTACACCCTACCGCTTTCTTCTTTTAATGAATCCTCTGCCTTAAGGTTGCCTGGAAGAGATCGCTGTTTTAGCGATAAGGCCGCCTGTTGTACCCATGTGTCTTTAGTTATAAATCCTTTATTTCTGTTGGTGTACAATAAAGTATATTTTACTTTTTACTTTTACTTTAAAAAATATTGAAATTTGCAGGTCAGCGAGACTGAGAACTTGAGGAAGAATTTAGCGGTGGAGCGGATGATCATCGAGGGGTGCGATATACTCTTGGACGTGAATCAAGTGTTCATACGACAAGGTGTGTTTAATCGTTTCATATATATTTTAAATTAATTTCTCTTCTACAGACTTTATTTAGTGTGGAAAAAGGACTAAGGACAGAACTCTTCAAATACGGTTTAATATTAATCGTGTGTGCTTGATTGACACATATAAAAATTATAATAAAGAATCTACTTGAATAGACTATTAGCGATAAAAAGTTTAAAATAGTACTAAATTTTTTATAAGTTTAATATAATTGAAAATCAACCTATATAACCTAACCTATCCAACCTTTAACAGAATTTAACAGTTCATGGAGTTAAAGGACATAGAAAAAATACAGTAGTATTGAGAAGCTCCTCCTTTTATAAAATCGGTTTATTTATTTATTTATTTATTTATTAGGTCTGCCAGTAGATGTTACATTAAAAACAATATTGCATGAAACATGAATTAATTACAACTAAATGTACATCTAATTAAGAGGCAAACACAGCATGCTTAAAAATTAAAACAAAAAAAAAATAATAAAAGTTAAACGAAAAGTGTGAACAAAATATCGTTACTTATTAATTATAAATAATTAAGATTAAAAAAAGCAGATTGTAATTTTATAACGCAAGACAAAAAAGAGTAAAATCTATGAAGAAATTTAAGTCATGGTATATGGTATATGGTATTGTTTTAAATGACAAATGTTAGGTTACATACAACATCAAACAGAATACAAATGACTTATACAAATAAAAATTACTTAAATCTTAGCATTAAAATAAACTTTAAGAGCTTCTTATTTTAAGATATTTATTTTACTCCGAATTTTTTATGGTATCATCGTAGGAACCCTATCGCAAGTGGTGGGCAAGGGTCGCAGGGCATCTTTGCAGTCGCGCCAGGCGTTCCTCTTCAGCAACCACCTGCTGTTGACCACGCGGGCTACTGGAGGCCGCCTCCACCTGCCACCTAATGCAAGACTGCCCCTTCACGACGCGTTGCTGGTCGAGGATCCTTCCAACCACGATGACGATGGTAACCATCATTATCTTCACAATCTGCGTCACTAATATCATTTTATCGACATGTTCTCATCATTATTATGCTTTCATTTAGTTCACTATCAAAACAACACCACAAATTGTTTCCAAAAGCTCGTTAAAAACATAAAAGTGAAGACTTTCCAGTGATGCCTTACACAACGTAAATGACATTTAATACAGGGAGATTTTTTGAGAAGTGCCCAAATTTACACAGGAGGTTCAGACTCGGTAGTATAATCGTTTATTGAAATAAAAAACAAAGTTTTTTTTTCCAAAAAAAATGCCATTCTTTTCCCTAAAAAACAGAACGTGTTGACAATGCGGTTGTCATTCATAAATACCTAAATTTTACTGTGCACGAACTTGAGTGCGTGTTAGTTATGAATGATCGCGCGTAAAATAAATGAGTTCCCCATAAATCACGCACTTTTTGAGATAAGTTCAAATTAATGTAATTAATTAATTACGAGTGATTTTAAATATTTATAATTTTTTATATAACATTATTTATGGTCTAGAATTTAATAAAAAATGCATACATTTACAAAAGCCACCCTGTAGCCAGTCAGAAAGACTTTTTGTGTGCAAGTACAGCATGGGAGTAAAATAATTATTATATATGGTGTAGGCACTGTGTTTTTTTGTTTTCCATAGGAAGCTGAATGTTTTCGTAATATGAGATACTCGCATATTAGGAGGGACATAACTGGAAAGAGCATTTTTGATTGAAGGGATGTGTCCATTTATGAGCAGTCAGTAGGTGAATATTTGAATGTACCATTTTTTCGTTATCAAGTTACAAATCTTCAAAAGATACCCTGTCATCCCACATATGACATGTGTGGGGTTCCTACCACTAAAATACCTCTCAGTACATTTGAAACGCATCGGTGTCTCTCGGTACTGCGCCTCAAGCCTAATGAGAACGCCTCGGAGAAGGATAAACTTTCCCCGATTCCCTCACCATACTGCAACAGTTCGAGACCTCTTCGAACTGCTGCCAGTCCGTGTCCCCTTTTAGTAGCCTTTAACGATGGGCAGAGTATACCTTAGCCCTATTCTATGAGCCCGGGACTACAGGGCTGACGGGCACGTCCGCTTCTGCTGACCCGACGTCTTCGGCTCCGTGTGGGATCAGCCTTCTCCTGATCCCGGTGATCTCCTTCTGGACCATTTTAATATACTTAACATTACGTTACAGATTCGTCTTCTGTGTGCTCATCGCCCGGAGGCGACCCATACCAGGGCAAGGACTTCAAGATATTGGTCGAAGTTAAGGGGGAGCAAATCTGTGCCCACTTAGGTAAGTTCGCAATAAAAATAATTATACAGTTATCAATACTAGATAATACTTGTAGGCTTATTACATATTTCAATGCTTTCTAATTTCATGATATTTTAAAATCTCAAGAGCTTAGAAATAGTTGAGACACATTTATGATACAGTTGAAACATTAGCATGTTTTTGTGACAAAATGGTATGTTGGTAAACGTTATTGGAGTAGTCACTATCAAAGCTTGGCGTGAAATTCGAAATAATATTGCACATATTGCTTTTATATTTCACTTTTATGAAATAATGACTTGTCGCAATAAAATAATGAACAACTTTTTGGATTGAAAAGGATTTAACAACACGTTAAAGGTTTAAAAAAGAAGGCTTGGACAATCTCACTAAGAGCGCCGTAGTTAAAACTATCCTGAAACACTTCTCTATTGTCCTACTCCACGCTGCCACGTCGCAGTGGCAGTTACACTCAAGGTGAAAGTACCCATAGTAGGAGTTTGCTTAGCTTGGGAGTAGACAACGTCGGGTGCACTGTCCGGAAACATTCTTATTTGTCCTACTCCACGCTGCCACGTGGCAGTGGCGGCCACGCTCGAGGAGAAGGCGGCGTGGACGAGCTCGCTTGCCCAGTGCACAAAGAGCACAGTTGTTAAACCTGTCCTGAAATACTTCTCGATTGTTCTACTCTACCCCACCACGTGGCAGTGGCGGCCACGCTCGAGGAGAAGGCGGCGTGGACGAGCGAGCTCGCGCAGTGCATGGAGAGCGCCGCGCTGACGGAGCTGCTGCGCGCGTGCGGCTCGTGCGGCGCCGCGTCCGCCAGCCTGCCCGCGTGCCGCTCCGACCGCGCGCTCTTCACCGACGACGTCGACATCCGCTTCAGCCGCACGCTCAACTCGTGCAAGGTGCCGCAGATACGCTCCGCGACGCCGCAGCGCCTGCTGCAGCGGCTCACCGGTGCGTGCTGCTGATGCGATTGTGGGGGGGTTCTCTTTTAGCGGGCCAGGATCGGGGATAAATATAGCGCGCTAGGTAGGACTATACCGCAGTTTGTTGCTGAGCGGATAGACATGATAAGACATGATCGAATGAAGATTTTATAGAGAGAAAATATTATATTATATTTTTAAACTGTGGTAGGACCACGCATCAGCCTCGGCTGTAGCACGAATAGGCAGGTTCGTCCGGGTAAGAACCACGACCTCACAGAAGGCCGGTGTGAGCGTCACATGTTTAAGATTGTACCTAGCCGGATGTTGATTAATACGAAACTAGTGAATATAAAAGAGAGCAACCAAAAATAAGGTAAATAAAGCTTCTACCACATCCACCATACCATCATATCTCACTATGGCGGAGCTATGAAGCAGCTTCTGCTGCTGTTATACAAATCATTCATACGAATGAGCACCTCAAACAGATGCTTCAACAGCACAACAGTGTTGCTTTTCCTCGACTTGCAGATCTGCGTTTCCTCTCGGTTGACTTCTTAAACACGTTCCTACTGACTTACCGCGTGTTCACCGACGGCGTGACCGTGTTGGAAGCTCTGAAGCAGGTGTTCTACGAGCAGTCACAGCAGGAGATGGAACTGGCGCCGCCGCCGGACACCGCGAGGAAGACCAGCGCGGCAAGCACCGTCTCGGGTAAGCGAGATCTTGCAGAAATAATTATAGTAACAGTAACAAATTCCAGCAGTGCATAGCGTCTTCGAAACAGCGTCTAGAAGGAGAATGACTTTTATTTACGGGTACTGGAACTCTCATATAAAGACAAGAGCTCTCAAAAATAAAAGCGAGTTTAGAGGCTTTTTAAAATTTGAGAGCTATCGTCTTCCGTCTGTCTTTCCTTCTTCCCTTTTCCTTTCGTTTCTTTTCCTTTCTCTCTAATATTCCCCCCATTTCAAACGCCTCTACTGAAAACTTCCGCCGAGCCGAAATAATGTATGCAAAAGGTACCATTAGTTCCGTAAGTCACAATTTGGTCCCTGGCCAACCATTCTATTTGCTATTTTGTAACGCATGATGCTAATTGTAGCATCATTGCGTTACAAAATACCGTACGTAGCATCATTGCGTTACAAAAAACGTATTGACGTACAACGGGTCTGTATATGTTATTGCTTTCTACACCAAATAAGACACCATTAATGGGAGTACGGCAACGAGGCTTGGTGCATCATGTATTTCGCGTTGTTTTGAAAAAAGAACGCGAAAAACATCTGGCCATGGTATATTAGCTTGTTCCTCCATCTCTAACCCTTACTTCCTCGCTTTCATGCATGGTAGCAGTTTACGCGATTGTCATCAAAATCTTGTTTTAACCAAAACTCAAGTTTAACAAAACAGATCTCTAGATCTAAGATCTCTCTTGCTTTATTTTGTTGAATAGAAGAGCAACCTTGATAGCTTAGCTAAGTAGACAATACTATATCAACACACTATATCAACAAGGTTTGCTTTCGACAAATGCATGTGAAAAATGAACGAAAGAAACGAATGGCGCTCATTCCTCTATTAATTTATATTTATTTGGAAACTTTTAAAACACTAACGTGGAATGAAATATCAACATAATGGGACAAAACTATTTAGAGGAAAGCAAGGATTTCTCATTTCCAGGCTACGGTTCTGAGTACAGCGATCGCGACTGGCAGTCGAGGTTTTGGAAGGCGTCGAGGAAAAGTAAGAGTTTTTCTATTTATAAGTTACACATTAAGATATTAATGTTTAAATATTTATTATTATTAGATTAGTAATAAACTTTAAATTAACGAATATAATAGTGACAAGGTTCTATACAGCAATACGAACAGTTGAGATAAACGTCCGATCTAAGTGACTCCGCAACATTATCATCTTATAAGTAAACCCACCCAATCTGACGTCATAACTGATCCTTATTGTTGCCATCAATATCACTGAATTCCAGTGATCCGATATTTTTCTATGGGGTATTTTCAAAAATGTATTTTTTCCGCAGGTGAAGACGAGGACAAACTGTCTCCTTATTTAATGGCACCTTCGCGCACTTTTATTCAGACCGCAACCTTAGACAACTAACCACTCGACTCCAAAGCGCTGCCGATCGCCTCGGCGATTGGTTCCGCAAATTGAGAATAGAAATAAATCCCGAAAAGAGTGTGGCGATGCACTTCACACGAAGTACTTACCCGTCACATCTTTATAATGGCCCTCGACAATGCAGAAAGTTGGGTCAAATATCCCTTTATGGCCAACCGCTCCCGTGGGAGAAAAAGGTCAAATACTTAGGAGTCACTTTCGACTCGCGTATGTCATTTACTACGCACATTAATAACGTTCGCAATAGAGCCGCGTTCGTCTCCGGCCAGCTACACAATTTAACTAACGCTAAAAGTAAAATGCCCTTAAGGCACAAATTATTATTATATAAGACCTGCGTACGACCTATTATGTCTTACGCATACATGACCTTCGCCCACACGCACCCTACTCGCTTGTACAAGTTGCAAATAGTACAAAATAAGTTCATCCGCCGCGCAACCGGTGCGCAGTGGTATCAACGATACGTCGACCTGCACAGCGATTGCAGACTCCCGACGATTCGCGAATATTTTAAAGACCTGACCAAACGGTTCTTCGATAGAGCCGAACATCATCCCAACCCTCTGGTGGTAAGCGCAGCAAATTACCAACCCGACACAAACGCGAACGTCAACAAGCGTTGCCCGCGAAACGTCCTCATCGACCCGGTCGATGAAGGGGACTTAGATACGCCGGACCCACTGCCGGGGGTCCCGCCGGACAACACTACACCCACAGCTAGTGTAACAACAAACACAATAGTTCGCCTTCGCCTCCGAGCACGGCGAGACCAACACAACGCGTACACAAGGTACACCCGCGTTCCGGGACGGTTCTCACCGCCGCCAGCCACCGATTAGCTAATTGCACAGTCGATGGCCATCGGGGTTTCGGTCCGAACCGCGACCTCGATGGCCCTTAGATGACACACCATAGTTAAACGCACGCATGAGCACATGCGTGGCCCTACCCACAGCGGAGGGCCCAAACCCGTGGGTTCTGGCTATCCCACCGGTTCTGCGTCAGATGAAGCTCTAATAGTCTCGGGATTGAAAGCAAAAACATCAGTTAATACAAGATACAAGATACACCATTAACGAATATAATAGTGACAAGGTTCTATACAGCAATACGAACAGTTGAGATGAACGTCCGATCTAAGTGACTCCGCAACATTATCATCTTATAAGTAAACCCACCCAATCTGACGTCATAAATGATCCTTATTGTTGCCATCAATATCACTGAATTCCAGTGATCCGATATTTTTCTATGGGGTATTTTCAAAAATGTATTTTTTCCGCAGGTGAAGACGAGGACAAACTGTCTCCTTATTTAATGGCACCTTCGCGTCGCACGTCCACCGTAAGCAAGGTAAGTCAACACCAATCTATTTAAAAAAAAAAAACTATTAGTACCATGCTTACGCGGTTAATTTTCTGTCCTGTGCTAACTCACGAAGGTGGAAGAGGACAACAGTCATTTGACTATACCGAAGATAATGGCAACTTCTTCGAGCAATGAGACGCTGAAAGGTAACTAAAATTCTAGAATGTCAAAAAAGAATTTTCTTTTTATATAGTCTCATATCGTTTTAAAAAAGAGCAACTGTTGAGTTTCTTGCCGGTTTCTTCTCAACAGAAACTGATTTCCGAACCAGTGGTAACTTAAGAACGTATTAAATTTTATGTAAAATTTTGACGTTACATAAGAACGCGCAAGCGTCTATGTGAATAAATATATTTTGTTTTGATATGATTTGATAACACACTTACAACTGTTATAAGTCAGTAAAAGTCAGCTTAGATACATTTTACCCTTGCTACCCGAATTTAAATCTTTAACTTTGATTCCAAATTCAAAGGTACATCTCCTTCGTCACCCGGGGCTCTCAGCTCGGTGACCTTAGTCGGCAGCCCGAAGAAAGCGAGCCCCGATGACGCCACCGCAAAGCCCGAGAAAAATCTCCCACGAAAGACAACGACGCCGCCGCCGCCGCCATCACGAAGGTCGAGAGCATCGAACTGGTGGACCAGAGCGACGAAGACGTCAAATACAAAGAAGAGGAGCAGGAGAAGAACAAGCCCAAGCCAGAGGAGAAGTTCAAGATATCGCAGAGGTTTTCAGAGGTGCGACCGGAACGTCTTTAACACGCGTGCGAAGGCAGTTGGCAGTCTCGTTTCAAATAAAAGTACCCGGAGGACCGAGCCTTGCTCGGTTTGTTTTTTTTTTTGGTAAATCGTGTATTTTGGAAATTACATTTAGATACAAATTACTGAGTAATGAAATATGCATAATATTTTTCGATCTTACCGACGTAATAATAAGAAAATATGAACTGATGTTTTTCACAAAAGAAGAATAAAAGGGAAAAACATAACAAAATAAGAAATCGACAAAAAATTAAAAATAAAGAAAGCAATGATCTGGAATCGAAAAAAAAGTAAAAAAATAAATGTGTAAATGATCGTGACGCGAACCACGGCCGTCTGTTTTGGGGCCGCCCGATTACCGACTGAGCTATTATGACATTTTCTCTTGCGGCGAAATTTACCGTCATTCGAATTATATTTTTCATTCCCTGAAAACAGGGATAAAAGGGCATTTTCTAAAAATGAAACCTAGCTAGATCGATTTTTCGCCCCCGAATCAACGCACATACTAAATTTCATGAAAATCGCTGGAGCCGTTTCCGGGCTTCCGATTATATATATATATATATAATCGGAAGCCGGAATATATATATATATATATATATATACAAGAATTGAAGATAAAGAAGATTATTTAAACACGATACACAAGACCTGCTGGTGTGATGAACATTACGGTATAAATGTTTTTCTATGCACAACTCTGCTGGACCTCAGAGATTAAAATTTATTTTCGTAGATAGATAGATAGGTATTTATCTTATTTAATTCCACCAATGAAATTCAAATCCGTGATAAACGGGTTGGTAACGGTCTAGGATAAAATACTTCCGTAGCGTTTTTAGAGAATAAAAGTTCGAAAAGAGAGATAATTTTTGAGAACAATATCTCCTGCATCGTTTTAGAAGGGACGGCACTAGCTGATATATCGCTATCTTCTTCGCGCGTCTATTGATCGGTTTGTCGGCAGAGGGTGCGCTTTTGCATAGTTTTGTAACAGATAGTACTAGCTGGAGTAGCTCTGTCTTCTTCCCGCGGCTATTCTAGTCTTTGCCGGCGGACGGTGCGCTTCTGTATCGTCTCGAATGAGACAGCACTAGCTGGAGTGGCGCTGTCTCTTTCGCGCGTCCATCGAACCGTTTGCCGGCAGAGGGCGCGCACGATGTCGGAGAGCCCGCGCCGGCTGCAGGTGGGCGGCGCGGCGGAGGCGCGGCGGCGCTCGGACGGCGCGCGCGAGCCCCCGACGCCGGCGGAGCCGCGCCGCGCCTCCGACTCGGGCGCAGCGCGCACCCCGCGCAGGTCCGTCAGGTTGGTGCGCTTGGCCGCTTCCAGTGGGGGGCTGCCGAGGCCAGATGCTGCATTCCAAATTATAGTAGTTGCTTGGGGAATGTCTCCAGAGGGGGGCTGCCGAGGCCAGATGCTGCATACCAAATTATAGTAGTTGCTTGGGGAATTTCTCCAGAGGGGGGCTGCCGAGGCCAGATGCTGCATACCAAATTATAGTAGTTGCTGGGGACAGAGGGGGGCTGCCGAAGATGCTGCATTCCAAATTAGGGGGGGAATGTCTCCAGAGGGGGGCTGCCGAGGCCAGATGCTGCATACCAAATTATAGTAGTTGCTTGGGGAATTTCTCCAGAGGGGGGCTGCCGAGGCCAGATGCTGCATACCAAATTATAGTAGTTGCTTGGGGACAGAGGGGGGCTGCCGAGGCCAGATGCTGCATACCAAATTATAGTAGTTGCTTGGGGAATTTCTCCAGAGGGGGGCTGCCGAGGCCAGATGCTGCATACCAAATTATAGTAGTTGCTTGGGCAATGTCTCCAGAGGGGGGCTGCTGAGGCCAGATGCTGCATCCCAAGTTATAGTAGTACTATCAACGTCCAATGTTGCGCCACTTGAATGAATGAATTGAATGCGGGATGTGAAAAAGTTGCGCCAAAAATAGATTAAGAGGAACGCTCCCATGTCAAACTATGACCTCTTCAACATCATAACTGCGTAAGTATGTTACCGTCTTCCTTCAGAATTTCGCCAATATGGTCGGTTTGTAAGTATAAATAAAGTCACAATGATTTCCAAATGAATGAAAAAGTCATACTAAGCATTTCACATTTATACCAGTTCGGTCATAGATGCAGAAACAAAATAAATGATTATATTCTTTTAGCGAGAGGCGCTGTACCAGTTCGTCTATCAACAGCGAGCGACGCCGCTATTGGGGTGGCTCCGAACCACGATCTTCGGTCACATCCCAAGCCTCACAAATGGCGCAGGTGCGTGGCGTGATCTGAAAAAATTAAAAATACTTCTGTTCATATCACTCTACTATAAATTCGTCGATATAAACCAATAAAATAAAACGAATAATCCTGCTTTGCGGTCGTCGCTTATAAAAAAGGACATAAAAATCACTACAACAGAATGAATGGAAGCAATTTACACTGATTTCAGTTTCCCGGTATCACATAGAAATTAATAAAAAAAATCACACCGGTTTCAGTTTCATCTTTTACATTACAAAATAAATAATCAAAAATAAAATGGAAAACAACTCATTACATCAGATGACGAACGTTCTTGGGCTTTCTCTGTCGACAGAAGAAATTTGCTTTATCGAACGTTACGTACATTTATAAATGTAGCAGTGGAGTAATACGCCGTCAATATGATTGGGTCATGTTCAGCCAAAGCTTGAGAACTGTATAACTAGTTAGTTAGAAAAAAAAACTCACTGTTTACTCATTTCAGACCTACCGTCGGGACACCGGCCAGCCCAAAGCCGGCGTCGTGATCACTTCCTTCAGACAATCGCACAGAAGGTAAAGCTGCCGTCCAACGATTTAGCGTCTTTGATTTGCGTCTTTGATCGATTTCAGAACTTTATTCGTTTAACCGTTCATCGTGTTTATTGATCACTTCGGCACAAAGCGGGAGATCACGATTTACTCTCGATGTTGTGGCATGAACAATTTTTATAATCTCGAATATCTTGATCGATCTATTGGAAATGTCACTAATGCTTCTGCACGGTGTTCAACGTTGTATATTAAACGCCTTTATGAAATGAACGAACTTCAGTTCGCCATTATAATAGTGGTAGGAATGAAGTTATTATGAATCTGATTTGTAATGTATGAAAAATTGGTTTAACAGCTTTGGAAAAGACCTGTTGTGGTGAGTGAGCGGTCGAGGTAAAGATTGTAGAGAGCAGACCTTGTAGAGCCACAGTAGTGGAGTATTTGGAAAATATTTTGCTTAACCTAGAGAGTTCTCCCTTTTTTATAAGAAAATATATTTGTCAACCCCCAATGAAGTTTTGATTGCCCCCCCCCCTAGACCAACTACGTAAACGTGTGAATACAACAAAGATAACAAACTAAACAATGCAAATTGGAGAAAAACGTTCTCCTACGATTAACGAAAGAGTGAAATTTTTATTTATATACACTACATAAATGCTCGTTCGTTCGTTTTGAATTACTGTTTGATAAATTGATCAAAATACAACATTTTACTAGAGACACTGGTGATATGATTGTAAAATGCAATTTTTTCTCACCGCAATCGCTTTTATTAATTAGAAAAAATAGATTTTTCTCTTTGGATAAAGTAGAATGCACCACATTATGCATAAACATTACTTTTATATTAACACTAGAGGTTAAATGACGTAAGTAATTTTTCGAGGTGTAAATTGTTTAAATTATTTAAACTTTATTGCGTTATGAATTATTTTTAAACCGGTCAAACATTTCTCATTTCATTTTTGCATGAATCGAATTCCTTCTGTTTGTTTAAAAATATCGTTTAATTTTGTCTTCTTAACTTTTTTCTTGTCTAGTTAGCCTTTTATATCTTACCTCTCTGTCGAAGTAGTTCTTTTAGTGTTTTCTCTCTGCATGTTTTTATTTCCCTCTTTATTATCTTTTTTCATGATTGGATCCCCATAGAAAAATAATAACTTTCCCATTAACTCTATACTCTCATTTTACCACAAAATATCGAAATTCTTCTTGAATCAATCATAACTCCCCATAGTAAGCATAAGTCTCCGTTTCCGTATCACCGTTTCGGTTTACTTTTCAAAGACTCTCACGACACCTCCCAAGTTTCTGATGTCTATAGATCCTCGAATTGTGCATTTCGTGATGCCTGTCTCTCGATCTAGGAGCAGTACGTCGACGGCTGCCGCCGCTTTCGCTGTCGCTACATCGGCTTCGTCGAACCCCCGCTCACCCCCGCCCACCTCACCACCACATAACAGACGCGACTCGGTCATTTCTACTGCGGCGACGATGCGAGTGCTCAACGTGCTAAGGTTAGTCTTTTCTGTTAAATAAATTGGCAATCAACCAAGTGGTTTCATTGAAGGTAATTCACATATAAAGGATAGCCACATGGGATGCATGTGCATCCATTGAAGTGAGTGTGTTTAACTGTAAAAATGGTCATATGGCCATTATTAGGGGCGGCTAATCGTGACAAAAATTCACTGATGATAAGATATATGATGGGCGCTGAGAAAAGGGTGGCTGGAACTTACTACATGGGCTGGGGCCTAGGGCGGCCAAGACTACAAATCTGCACCTGCATATGGCACTAACCTCCTTACGCCCTTTCACAACGAACCGTTAACTATAAACTACTACAAAGTTAAACTATAATAATATTACGTTTTTTATCAAGTTTTTTTAATAATGTTATGTTGTGGTTTAGTGACTTCTTTTCAGTCTTTCTGATTTCATACTTTTTCATACCATTGTTCATTTATGCCCCATTTAACGCTAATGGGCTTACTGTTACGACTAATTAAGCTCTGTGTAGAAGCTCTGTGTGAGTAGAATTTTATATCCGTCACATCATACTCCATAAGATTTGACATACGTACGAGTTTGTTTCGTTAACCGCTTCATGAAAGTTAAATGATAAAACATATCCATTCGCGTCTCAATTTCTTTAAAAAACGACTAAACTAATAGATAGCAATCTGAAATTGTGAAATATATATAACTTATAAACAAATCATGGACGCGATGTATATACCCACAATTGGTATCATAATTAGTAAACCACGCATACATATAGCCCATACCGCAGCTCTGATTAGAATGACGGTGAAATTATGGAAGCTTATTTTAAGCTACATTTCTAACAAATATCCTTACATTCAGGCATTGGATATCTAAGCACTCATCAGACTTCTGGTCCGACGAGCGTCTGCGCGGCCTCACCATGGACTTCCTCAAGGAGATCGAAGGCAGCCCGGGACTCCTTCCTGCGGAGCATAAGGCCGCGGCGCAACTGCTGCGCCTTTTGGAACGCGCCCCGGACAGGGCTATTGACTTGAAAGCCATATTCGCCCCCCCACCTGTGAGTAGACGCCCAGCCAACACCATCGCAAAGCACTCTTACAAAATAGCGAGCCTAATCGTATATATTTCTTTTAACGTCGTTATGGCCTTGAACAAGTTAGTTGAAACTGCCCTGTGGGTTCATATTCAATAAAGATTTTAATGTTGCTCTGAAAGAATAGATGTCACCCAACATATACACACCGGCACAATTAGCGGAACAGAAAAAAAAGTGAGACTATGAGATAATAACGCATATATTTGACGAAAATGTAATTAGACACAAAATAACAAATTGATTAACATCTTTTAACAACGACTTTGAAAAGTCTTCGTTATTTTTTATTGAAAAATAAAGAAATTTGAAATAAGTGAAATTTTTAGATGATTATGAACCATCACAAAAAATAAAAAAAGTAAGCATTAAATGATTTAACAATAAAATTAAAGCAAAATTAATAACGAGTGTTTCCCCCTCTTGCTCTGATTACGGTTTCCATTCGTCTGGGCATGCTACAGATTATGTTATCGATGATTTCTTGAGGCAACCGCCCCCACTCCTCAAGTAATGCGTTTCCAAGTTCATTCAGATTGTTGGGGGGTGGCATTCTGGATTTAACCCTTCTTTTTTTAGCAAGTCCCAGACATGCTCTATCGGATTCATATCGGGGGAATTTGCTGGCCACTGCATCACCGGTATAGCTACGTGGCTCAGATATGCCTGTACCAATTGTGCACTATGAGCACGAGCATTATCTTGCATTAGAATAAAGTCGTCATCAATAAATGGGGCAAATGGTACAACATGTTCTTCTAAAATGTCTCTGATGTATCGATCTGCTGTCATGGTCCCTCCTGTGACTATCAGTAACTCCGTGCGAGCTCCCAAACATATCCCTCCCCAAACCGTAATCGAGCCGCCACCATAAGCCACTGTGTGTTCAAAATTAGACTGTATGTGGCGTTCTCCTTTGCGTCTCCATATTCGCTGTCTCCCATCGATCTGTTTTAAAAGAACTCTGCACTCATCAGTAAAGAGAACCTGCTGCCATTCGTTCAAATCCCAATGACGATGTTCTCGCGCATAGCTTAATCGGTTTACGCGGTGACGTCTCTCAAGTTTTGGGCCTTTGGCAGGTATATACGACCCTAAACCAACTTCTTCAAATCTCCTGCGAACTGTACGCTCACTTACTCGTACTCCTCGAACGTCTTCCAGTTCATTTCGAGCTTGTACAGCCGTTAATCGCGTATTCCTACGAACTCCAAGTTGTAAAAAAACTGTCATCTCGCCTCGATGTACATCTTTTTCTACCTTGACCCCTCCTCCTCACAAGAGAATTAGACGATCTGTACCGCTGGATGCTGCGATGAATCGTTGATACTGGTCGACGAAGCCTTGAGGCAATCGATCTGTAGGTATGGCCATTTCTCCTCATTTCATCAGCCCTAATGATTTCCAGTGATATTAAGTCAGGCATAATAAAGAGCTTTTAATAAACAAAATTGCCTATAGAATAACAAATTTATAAAAAACCATTAAGTGCAATTTTTCAAAAAAAAATACAATTACGTAGTTATTACTCAAACAAGTTGACAAAACGTATTGTTCGGGAAAATAAAACAAATGAATGAAAAAAGTGTATGTCATCTAATTTTCTATTTTCAAATTTGACAATAAATTAAAAAAATATCATAACTGGCCAGTTCCTCAAGTAAAAGATTTTAAAATCCTGCTTTTTTTTGTGTTCCGCTAATTGTGCTGGTGTGTATAGATAGAGAAGTAATTTTAAATGTCAGAGCATTATCTGACTTGGTATCTCGGCAATCAACTTTATCAAATTTGTAACATATATTATTTCACTTATTGCAGACGAAAAAACATGCTATCATCTGCATTTGAACTCGAGTCAAAGTTTAAGTTGTAAATATCTTGAATAGACTTTTAAATATCTTCAATCGAATGTGGTTGAAATGTAAAAGTATCTAAACATTTTGCGTTCTCCAAAGATAAAGTGAGATTTACATAGGTAATGCCTACAGGTGCCAACGAAGGAAAGCATTGAAACCCTCTCGGCGTTGGAGATCGCCGAACAGATGACATATTTGGACTATCAGATCTTCAGCTCTATCCACAGCGAGTGAGTACTTCGAACTATTTAACGTTATAACGTATAATGCGTTCAAAATATGTCTCAAGTGTTTTAACAATGCACATCTCCAAGTCAGTCACCGGTTTTATGAAAAGCTAAAACATTTTACATTTGCAAAACTTGGCCTATTCCCTTAAAACGTCACGTATACCCATAGACTTTCCGTTATATCCAGAAAACACAACTGTTTCTATATCATTAATTTTGTAATTTAAATACCTATTTACGATTACGGGCGCTATAACTATTTTTAAATAGTAGTAACTATGACATTAAGACGTCCAACGCCTCATTCTGTCCGGTGACCATGACCGCTGCAAACTGTTCGAAACGTGGGGAATTAAAATTAAAAATAAAAAAATCCGTAAAAAAAAATTCTGTCATAATGAAAATAAAAGAAATTAACAAGGGCACTATTCATTTCATTAAAATTGGCAGAGACAATTAAATTAAATCCGGCCATCTATAAAACAGCATTTTTAGGTATTTTAGGCATTTTTAGGGTCCCGCTTTACCCTTTGGGTACGGAACCCTAAAAATGTTAAAGCATATTATGTTATTAGCTTCACAACTATAATATTAGCATCACCTTTTATAAGTCGCGATAAAAAATGAGGATTAGAAATTTTTCTCTTCCAATGGAGGCATACTCGTCTTTTTGTTAACTAAAACAAGGCAACCCGTAGGGAGTTCTTGGGGCAGGCGTGGACGAAGGCGGACAAGGCGGACCGCGCGCCCCACATCCTGATGATGACCGGCCACTTCAACCACATTTCCAACCTGGTCATATCAGAAATTTTGAAGAAGGTCACTCTTACAGGTATTTGATATAAGTCGAATATTATAGCTTTTACATTTACTAACTGTGGTAGGCCACGCAACAGTGTTCACTTTTGCACGCACCCGTCCGAGTAAGTACCACGACCTAACGGAAGACCGGCGTAAAGTAGAAGTGTTACACTTCACTTTACTTGAGAACTCACCTGCTGTAGCGAGGCGAGGATCCATCGCTTTAGTACTTCCGTGTCCCAGGCGACTTAATCTAGCATACTCCTATCAGTCTACTGACTCGGCTAAACGATAAACGATGCAATCCGACTGCAGGCCGAGTGGCGTCGATAGAGAAATGGGCGGCCGTGGCAGACATAGCTCGCTGCCTGCACAACTTCAACGGCGTCCTGCAGATATGCGCCGCGCTGTCCAACACCTCGATCTACCGTCTGAAGAAGACGTGGGAGAAAGTGTCGAAGACGGTGAGTGAACGGGCATACATATTAATGCGTCGGAACAGCGCAATTTAGAAGAGGAGACCCAAAAGGGCCATAGTCGCGGAAGATTGCGTCCACGTGTTCCCGTGTCCCCGGCCGGTGCGACAGAGACAGGTGCAACGAGCGTTGTTAGTGGGTACCCGTTTCTCACCGGGACTCCCACATACCCCTGCCACTTTACACGATTTTTCCCACGGGGAAAAAAGGTATACATGTTAAAGTGGGACGACCCCTCATTAGATAGAGTGCACCTACGCAAGTGTGCGGGAAGTGGATGGATGCATCCATCCACTTCCTGGTGGCTCAGGATCGCGCTTCGGGGCAGTCTGTGTGTGTCAAATTTATACAGGTAACGTTATTTTACAAGTATGTCTTTCTTTGTGTTAAAGCTTATATTGCTACTACTTAGAGTGGTTTGAAGTGTTAAATAAAATGTTACGTACATTTTATTGCAAGGATAATTTAAAAAAATTAATTATGTATTTTATAAGATAATATATAAAATAAAAGGCATAAGAAAAGGTGTTACCATTGTGATGACCACGTGATTTCTACAAAACTGTTACACGCATCCAAAACAATAATTTTATGTTATTTCCTATTTCATTCTTTGTTCATGATATGTTAAATCGACTTTTTTGTGATAGTTTTAACATGAGTATGAACTTTTAAAATCGTAACGTTTTCGTTACAGAGCAAGCAGACGATCGAAAAAATGCAAACGATAATTTCTTCGGAGTGCAGATTTAGGATTTTGAGGGACGCTCTGCACAGGTTAGTAACATACAAAATATCTATCCAACGGGGGTTGTAGGTTCAATATAACGATCCTAATTGAATAACACTACTGGCGTAATACTTGCTACTTATCAATTCATCATCCTTCCTGCCCTTATCCCGCCTAGATGGGGCCGGCACACCATGTGAATCATGTTTTTTACGACCTTAGATGTTTTGGCTATATTTTTTACGACCGTAAAAAACACCTGTAAACACCCGTAAAAAAGCCTGCCTGACGTCAACCCTCCTTGAGAAACAAACACCCAGATCCGGAAAAATTATCTGTGGCTCGCAAAAATACTCGTCCCGTGTGGGAATCGAACCCACGACCCCCGACGCCGAAGCCAATAGCTCAGAAAAGGCACCATCGAGCCGTAGTTGCAATCTAAATTCTCGAAGCTTTTTGGGGTAAATTGTTACGTCTAATTTCAGATGCGATCCGCCGTGCATACCTTACTTGGGCATGTATCTCTCTGACCTCTCTTTCATCGAGGAGGGCACATCCAATTACACTCCAGATGGGCTCCTCAATTTCTCCAAAATGAGAATGGTGAGACGATTTAGACGTTCGTCAAATTTGACGAAGATAAAACCGGCAAATGCGAGTCAGACTCGAGAACAAAGGGTTCCGTACCATTAACTATAAAAACGGCACTATCCATAAAATCATGTCTGTTGTATGGGGGCCCACCTCAAATGTTTTTATTCTATTTTTTAGTATCTGTTGTTATAGCGGCAACAGAAAAACATCATCTGTGAAAATTTCAACTGTCATCATCACGGTTCATGAGATCCTGGTGAAAGACGGACAGATAGACAGACAGCGGAGTCTTAGCAATAGGGTCCCGTTTCACCCTTTGGTTACGGAACCCTAATAATTGTTACGTGTTTAATACAGTTATTGTTTCGCGTCCTTTTAACGCTAAAATATTTTACTGTCAATATTATTACGCGTTAATGTTATAAACAAATAGATGTAGCTTTCCGGTACGGTATTTTAATTTGTACGGCCCGTGGAGGGCAATATACTTAAACAGGCTGAAATGATGATGATAATAATAAAGTTTATATTTTTTTTAAATAATCATTATATCGAAATGTAATTCACTATTTATTGGATCAGAGATTTATCACGTGCTCATCGGTGAAGGAAAACATCGTGAGGAATTTCGAAATATTTGAAAAATTTGAATTTCGAATTGAATTTCGAGGTATTTTCGAAACAATCCAAAAAAATATTTCGAAGGGTCCCGTAGTAGTCTATGCCTTAATATCCTCTGTACATAGGAGGCCTTTGCCATATACTAATTGTTACTTTAGTTTAAATATAAAATCTTTGGTTGAAATCACTTACTTCATGTTCATTGCTTCACAGATAGCGCATGTAATCAGGGAAATTAGGAACTTCCAGCAAACTCCGTACAAAATTGACCATATACCTAAGGTAATATTATTTTGTTTTAAATTTTTGTTTTGTTTTGTATAATAAGAATACTCATACAACTGAATCGGCATACTGAGGTAATTGTAATAGGACACTCAACAGGATTTTGCACAGGCAACTAAGGATGTTTATATGTTCTCTAAAGTTCATTCATGGAGTGAGTAAAGAAGTGTGTTTTTACATAAATATGTAGGTATCACCTAGATAAACACCCAGATCCGTAGCAGTTATCTGTCACGCAAATAGATGCCCCGGGTGGGAATCGAACCCACGACCCACGACCTTGCCAACTGGGTCCGGAATTGTCACACTTATTTCAAATTTGACCCATAATTATTTATATGGCCATAATATCAATAAAAAAATTCGTTTGGTTTTTGCTACGTGGCTGCTACGTGGCCCTACCAATAATACAAGAATAGAAGAATACCATTGGCGTCCAAGTTAACGGTGGTACCATCCTAGGGTAGGGCCACGCAGCAGCCTCGTCTGTTGCACGAATCGGCAGGCTCGTCCGGGTAAGTACCACGACCTCACAGAAAACCTGCGTAAAGTGGAAGTATGATACTTTCGCATTTCGTCTGGTGAGTGAGGTGGCCGGAGCCCAATTTTCAAAAGGTTGCCAACCCTAGGTTGTTGCAGATGTCCATGGGCGGAGGTATTCACTTAACATCAGGTGAACCGTCTGCTTGCTTGTCAACTTTTCAAATAAAAAAAGGCGAGGTCCAGTGAGGGATGGGCGATGTCGGCAGGTGTGCGACTTCCTGCTGGACCGGTCGCTGATCATCCCCGAGGAGCGGCAGTACACGCTGTCCCTGGAGCTGGAGCCGCGGCCGTCGCGGGGCTCCGCGGGGGGGCTGCACCCCGCGCCCGCCTCCCCCGCCTCGCCCGCCGCCCAAAGGCGGCGCCGCGCCTCCCTCGCCGCGTTGGCGCCTCTGCGCACCGAACGATAAGCCCCCTCTGTCAACTCTTCTGTCTTCCTCCCTTTCTTCACTCTTCCATCTTCCTTCTATCTATCTTCCGTCGTCTCCCCTCCGCCTTTTTAATTTTTGATAAGGAAGGCTCCAACAAGCCCCATTTATCTTCGGTACTTACTTTCTCTTTCTGTATTTTTTCGCCTATCCCGTCCATTTTATTCCTTTTCGTTTCATTTAGCCTTTTTTTGAACTTTATACCTTTCTCTTTCTTTTTACTAATTTTACTTCCTTCATATTTCATTGTTATTACTCCTTGGTTTCTTACTGGAAGCGGTGTGAAGAAGATTTTTATTAGCAAGTAGCATTTAATAGGGATTCTCTCCGCTTTGAGTAACGGTTTCTTTCAAATTAATCGTTTGATTCAATCTTTTATAAAGCTATGGTTATCTTCGCGTCCCATAGATTAATTTAATGATTACCGCACTATAATGTTTTTGAGTACAAGTCCTTCTAGAGATATTGTGTAGCTTAAGCCACGCTTAAAACGAAACGCGTATCGGTCATTTAATAATTTGATTTGTTTAAAGCGATTACTGCTTGACGGTGGAACTTGTTAACAGAGTTTTAATAAGTAAATCAAAAATCATAGATAAACTAAGAGAAAATAATTTTAAAATCTGAATATTTATGATAAATTTGATTCGTAAATACTTCGTAAGCTGTAAAGTGAACGATTTTTTCTTGGGAAATTTTATATTCGATAATGTTTCCTAAATCCTAATCATGAAATTTATACTGTTAATGAACTCTACATATACATTTTATGACGATAATTATCATTGAGGATAAAAACATAGAAACAGGCTGTGCACCGAGTTGATCCTTTAATGTTCAAATTAAAATTCGTAAAAAAAAATTTAAATTGTTAGTATTTGAAAAACACTTAAATTATTGAGCATTTAACTTATGATAAAATGATCTCGGTCATTTTAATAGCGTAAAAAAGAGCTTCTAGAATCTCCATTTCTATTTTTGTATACTTCACTATAGTGTCAATTATCTACTATTCATGTAAAATAGATGAAATCATGATACAAAAGAAACACATCTTAAGATTCTCATATTTTTTTTATATATTTTTTTACCTATAATTTAATGGTTCATTTAGATCGAGAATCTTAAATAAAGTCGTGTAGTAAAACATATCATACCTGATAAAATATCACTAATATATGTAATAAACATATCAACCACTAATAACAAAAGGTCGTGTGGCTAATCTACGATTTTACGTTTCAAAAGTGATTATACTAAAAATATATTGATAATAATAAAATAATTCAAAGCAAACATAATTCTAAAAGGTTTTAAGCAAATATGAGTGAATCAAACAGAAAACAATATAATATTAATAGTGGTGTAATACAATATAACTAAAACAATAATTTTCCCGCTAAAAATTCCTCAATGGATGTAGAAATGTATTAGGGGTTAGGTTCATAAGGTATCTTATAAAATTGTTATACTCTCGAATTTTAGCGTTTACTTGTTAAAAATTTATAAATGTTTGTCACATGTTAATAAATATACAATCGGCGAAATAAAAAAAAGTTTAAAGCATTTAATTAAATTTCTAAATGTGAACAGTCAATACTGTCTTTTTTAAATGTTTCTGAAGTTAAATTAGAGTATTTTTAATGTTTAAATTTATCACAATGGCCGATTTCATTAAAAAAAATCGATGTTGTTGTTCTACACTGTTGGTCTATTTCGTAATTTCGATCTTTTGATATTTTCAATAAAAATATCAACTTGCGTTCAGAGATAAAACATATTTTGTTGAAAAATCGATACTTATGAACACATCAACGCCTTGCACAATAAGAATAGATAAAGATGGTTCTAAAAACAACCATTTTGTGTATAATAAATATTTTTGATTAACATTTTGGAACTAGGCCCATGACCTTCTTCTCTCATACAAAACCTCAGTACTGTCGTGCTTTTTTATGATTATAGTTTAACAACGTCTTGGGATTTATCCATATTAGACTATTCATCATTAGTTATACCTCTTTTCAATTTTACTATAGGGCCTGCTAAACGTTGACGTTTTGTTTTTACTTGAGTAAAATTATTATTTAAATACACCACAGTCAAGCACTAGGATTTGAGATCAATGCCCAGCCCAGATCAATGCCCAGTACTTCATACAAATGTATTTTGAGTCGGTTACGACTCAAATAAGAGTCAAAAATATTCTGTTGGCAAATATCTACTGAACAAACATAAAATAGTGGATGAAGTGGAATTAAGTGTGGTTAATGAATTTACTAAGATTATAATTAGTAAGCAAAAAACATGGCATATTTTTTTGTTTTTTTTACATTTAATAGGCTCGTGGCCCCCGTCTGGAACGAAACTCACTTTTCGTTCATTTCCGATAATAATTCTATTGTTTTTTTTATTTTTGTTTATGAGTTTTCCATACGGATACCATTTCATATTTTACAAAAACTATTATATTATATATGGAAAAAAGATTATATTACGCCGCGGGACACGCCCTACTATCAGAAAGAGATAAAAAAACAGAAATTCGAAGAGTCTAATAACGCTTCCTCCTTACGTTTTACCAACTCACACTCCTTATTTTATATTAACCTTAAGGAAAATGGTCATGGGCTTAATAATCTAATAGTGCGATTAAAATTTCGCTCTATGTTCTTCTAATAGTACGCCGACGTCTGAAGTATAGTATAAGTGGTAATAAGTTACATCTAAGCATTTTCTACGCCCCTTTTCTAAGTCGTTTAAAGTTAGCGTTGTGAACTTAGGCCTGTGGCACTTATGAGGACGTGACGCCATCGGATTCCTGTTACATGGCAACGTTTGAGCTTAAGAATCGTCTGATAATGCACAGTAAAGACTGCACGGCCCCGATGCGACAAGAAAGGGTAAGGTTTGCACGCGTGTAATTCTACAGCGGTTGTGTCGAAGGCTTTTACTAAAAACGGTGACCGAATAAAAACTTATGGCAAAAGGGGAATCACGTCTGTTGTTTAGAATGTATGGCAACGATCGTTTCGGATGGAGCCGTGTGAGATTTAAAAAAAAAAAGAAAATAAAAAAATATATTCCTTCGACGTTCCCACTGACCTTTACAATTTTGCACAACTTTTTGATATCGTCACTTTTGAAGGCTGTCTCTATTGTTAAAAATATCTATTTAGTGATAGTGAAAGAATAATGTTTTAGGTCAATGTTATCTTCTTGTAAGATTGTCTTCCCCTTCTTGTTTGGTGATGACGCGTGACGTTCGTCGGATTTTTTAAACGTTCCACGTTACAAATGACTGTGTGCTTCGTTTTTGAAACGCTCTTATGAATACGATAAGGATTTTATTAGGACTAAAGTTAAGTACGCCTCACCCGAACTACCTCTACGCTCATTTAGACAATGTACTAAGCTCAAAATGTATTTCCTTGTTGAATGTTTACTCTATGGCTGGCTCAATAGTGTTAAAATGTTAAGACTCCAACTAAACGCTGTGTTTATCTGACACCTTCGTTGTAACCTCATGTTAGTACTATATTGACGTTTTAGGTGCTTCTCAGAGTTATGGCGGGAATATAGTTTATTTTTTCAAATATAATGTAGTTTTAAATGTTTTATGGCGTCTTGGTGTGGTGCCCCATATTTCTATAGCAACAGATACTAGTATCTATTTGTATGTTGTTCCTGTACTTTTTCTGTGTCGAATACATAATATAGTGTTTTCTTCTTTAAGATATGTATCCACTCTGTTCGTACAATATGCCGGCCCTAAATATTTTGTAGAAATTTCTTGACCGCTTTTGTGAAATTAATTAAAAAATAAAAATTGTGTTTATTCCTTATTCAATTTAATATGTGCAAAACCATCTTGTCAAATATCTAAAACCATCTGGGCACATTGTTAATTTGTAATATTTTTTAACATTGTCGCTTAAAAATTTACCTTACAATTAACGTATCGCTTGTAATTTAAATATAAACTAAAGCACAATTTTTCTAAATTATTTCAGTAATACAAAACTCTGAACACTTGCTATGAATTTCTTTGACGCGTAATTTTACAAAACTACATCATAATCTTATTGTAAACCTTAATCCATCTCAGGCCATCATGACATAGCACTGTTATTGTGGTAATTAAAAAAACTAAGTTGGATTAAGGTCATTGTTATTATGAAATGTTTGATTGAATAGTCTCGTTCACACGCGCGTTTTCAATCAGATTCGTTTATCAATTTACGGTCAACAACGGTTGTCGTAAGATAAATACGAGGAAAGCGTCGAAAGTATACCATCCACACTTCACGCTACTTCAAATCAGTAAGTTTCACAAATTACCTCAATTTATGGGGTTGGCGTATCTTTATAGATAAAAAGCTCATAAAAATAAAGATAATATTAAAAAAAAAAAAACTCAATTTGATTAGTAATTGTCAACACTCAATAGTAGCTTATCTGAAGTGCGTCAGTTGCCCGTATCTGAGTCAAGTCTACGCTTGTGTGAAAGAGTATCTGCGATCGGTAGTACAAAGTTCATGTTTAATCTGAGTCACTGTTAACGAAATACAAAAATCATGACAATACAATTTCAAACAATCTTATGATACGCTTTAGCTGTTAATCTTCGTTAATGTTAGTCAAACCTCGAACTGAAAATTTGCGAAAGTCGATCACCGTGAAACCGGTTAAAATGCTATTACAGGTTATTTCGTTAAAAGAATAAAATTAAAAGTAAAAAATAAAATTATTTTTACCGCTTTTTAATATTTTATGATTACACGAATTGTATAGGACGAACAAGAATTTTCATTCCTGTACCTTCGATCTTGAAAGAAAACTAAACTTCGTTGTAATCGTTCGTAATACATTCCTTGATTGTGGAAATATTATTCAACTTAATAATATTATTATATCATATCAATGTCACTTCGATGTTACAGATTATTGAGAAAATCTCTCGCCATTAAGGTTAAGTTCCTTAACCATAACTGAAACAACGAAAAATGGCGGGAATTTTTTTCGCGGGCGCCATTTTTCGATGTTTCCCCCTATATCGAAATGTCGTCTAATTTTTTAAATACCTACAATCCGGTTTCACGAGATCGAGGCGACGGCGAAACAACGTTTTGCCCTTCGCAAGAGATTTCTTTATTTGTTGCCTTATATTAAGTTGAAAACGTTGTTTTCGGTCGTTTAGCGGACCCTTTTTGGCTCTATGTCTGGCCGCACGGTTGTTGTTCTTTCCCAAATAAAGTTGTCATTGGATAACGTTACCCCCGTGTTTTATTTTTGTATCTATTACATACCTACGTAAATTCCAGTATTACCAGTACTCATAACGACTTCAAAATTATGGGATCCGAGGTAAATCCCTATGGATTAAAGATTACATGACCATGCATCTTACAAGTGCATATCTACTAATGTTTCTAGAATAATAGAAATAGAAAGATAATAAATACATGACACAATGATAGTATTTTATGAAAATTATGCAGAATATGGTCTAATACAATTTACAATATGGTAATACAATAGATCACTTACAATAAATATCACAAAAAATATATAGCCTTTCATAAAACAGCAAACTTAAGACCTGCTCAAGATTTAACCCTTTGATTATATACTTTACATTATTTATATCATCTTTGTTTGTCAAGTATACAATCTTGACAAGTATACAATCAAAGATTTAACCATTGCTTTGCATGTAGCTCCATGTAGTAGAAACTCGTACAGTACAAACTATTGTACTTGCTCCATCATAGAAAAAATTACTAATATTAAATATCTGAGCGTTGTATTAGATGATAAATTAAATAGGGGGGTAATCAAGTATGCAAATTAGCAGTTTAATAAAAGTCTTTAAAAAATTGACGGAGGCAGCTTCTGATAAGATATACAAAGCTAGCATTGTATCATTACATTTGTTCTTGGGGAGGAGCCTTGAAAACTCACCTACTTGAAGCTGAGCGAGCTCAGCAAGCTATAATTAAAGTATTTTTTAGACTCCCATAGATCCCACCACTGAGCTTTACACCAAAATTCTGAGCGGCAGAAAAACAGACATATTTGAAGAACTTCCATCAAAATGGGAACATTACTAGAGGTATAAACAACGCACACACACACACACACACACACACACACACACACACACACTTAAGCATCTCTATTTTTTGTTACTTAACTTTTGTTTAATATATTTACTTAATGTTAAGTCAATTAATAATTTTATTTTATTAGCAGAAAAGTGCTCATTAAGACTTTATTAAAACTAAGTCAGAGTGTTCAAGAAAGCGTATTTATTTATCTATTTAAAATTCATCGTCATTATCACTTCAGCCTGTTTTAGTCCACTGCTGAACTAGGGCCAACTAGGGCATAGTTGACGGATAGTCAATAATACGCACGATTCATAAATACTTCATCCAAAATCAACTGGGTAGTTGATCTTGGACGCTCTAAAAATTATTTTTTTTGCATAAAGTATTTGCATAAAGTATCCTTGCAAAGTATAATAGTAGTCCGTTTTGAAACGCCTTTATTATATTTTTATCTTTTTCCGGAATATAATCAAAAATGGGATTATACAAATTTCTTATTTTATTATTTTGACAACATTCTTAGCGACACCATTTTCAACAATATTGTAATTGTAATCTGCAACAATTCTAATTTTAATTCATCGATATTATGTAACGATTTTTGGGAATTTGAAAATATAATTAGAATTTATGGCATAAGAAATCGACTGTCAGTTGTTAAAAAAATTATGTGCGTTTTGAACAAGGCAGTAAAGTGGTCACAGTAAAATAAAGAAACATGTTCTGATACATATATCTCGCTGCCACTCGGAGCAAACATCGTCGTTTCGCGTAAACGCATCATATTTGGTTTTGCTATCAGACACCGAAGCGAGCGTCAGTCAATATTTACTTTAATATATTTATTGACAACCGTCGCCTAAACTGTCCGTCCTAAATTGGAAGGTTTCGAGAATCGCACATGTGCAGTCGGTCGATTTTCAACCGATTTCAAAAAAGGAGGTGGTTCTCAATTCGACTGTACTTTTTTTATGTTTCTTACCCCAGAACTTTCGACTGAGTGAACAGATTTTATTGATTCTTTTTTTATTTGAAAGCTGGTGTTCCCCATATGGTCGCATATTAATTTCATTGGTATTGGATCTTGGGCTCCGGAGATTCTTAGGGAATCTCCTGAAAATCAATTATAAAAGGAATACAGAGCGAGATATTTAAAGTCGGTTTTGTTTTTCCGTCGAACCACTGTCGGACCACTTCGACCTAAAAAGATCTACTAGAGTCTGCCCTTTGATAACATTGCCCTATAACTGTAGGTATACATTATCCTGTGTTGTAAGGCCGTTTTACATACATATATTTCACGTGGACAAACACCCAGATCTGAAGCCGACTGCGTCACACAAATAGTTTTCCGGGAATCGAACCCACAACCACAGGTCCCGAAGGCAATACGTAGCCAACTGCGCGACGGATCCATCATGTCGGTCGATGATAATGAAAACTGTTATAAGATGTATATAGTTATCGACCGCAGTGCTTCGATACGTAACTTTAGGTTTATAATAAGTGATGTATGTATATCTATTTGTCATCATCTCACACCGTCACGGATTTATGGCTGGTTTCCTTTAAATAAGAGATCCCATCAAGAGAACAACACGTTTTATTTTACTTTTATGAAGATGGCAGGCGAGCTGGCCCGTGGACATTTACAAGACCCGTAGATGGAGATGCGTTGCCGCCTTTTCATAAAGTGGGCCCACGCTACCTCACTCAACAGACGAAACGCAGAAGTATAACACTTCCACTTCCCGCCGGTCTTCTACTTACCCAAACGGACATGCCCATTCGTGCAACAGTGACGGCTGTTGCGTGGACCTATCGCAATTAAAACACATTTTCAAATAGTGTTTTTTTTTTTTATTTATCATGCTAGAATAAATTAATATACTATTGAATATATTCACATATCATGTTAACAGATATAGAGAACCCGTGTCATTGAAATGATATCCTTCCGGAACGGTTTCTGGTGATTTCAATTTGAAATAAAACAGAATGCTTACAAAGAATATTCATTTATCCTATGTATATTATAAACTATTAATTGGCAACATCTCCTGGCTGTTTTGTTTTGGCGCGAAGAAATGAAACCTTCCTTTCAAACGTTTTCATACTTTTCTCCCCTGACTCAATACCCGCTGAATCAGGGTATATAAGTTCGAAATCGATTCATAGGAGGCATGTATTGTCACTGGATTTAAAAAGGACGAAACGTCTTCCTTTCTTCCGTCCCACATCTTGTCACTGGGCTTACAAAGAGCGTAAGCAATCTTTTTCTTTCTTCTGTTCTTCGAGCTCCTTGAGGAGAGGTGCGTTGCCACACATACGCAGATCCCTCGTGTATGGTATCACGCCCACACACAAACCAGATATAACCAGCCAAAGGCCCGCAGCGTAGAAGGTGAGGTCCCAAGTGCCGGTGAGGTCATACAGCATACCTGTAGGGGCGGTATGCTAATAACGGTATGCTCAGTTTAAGAGCCGTGTAATTTAGTGTCTGTTCACTCGGTTCTAATTCATTATTAGAAAGTCCCGTTGAAATCGGTCCAGCCGTTTCAGAGATTAGCCGAACAAACAGACAAACAGCGACACAAAAATTGTAAAAAAATGGTGTATGTAACTTGTACACATCCATATGCATTTAGTAAAAAGCGGTTATTTTAATATTACAAATAGACACTTCAATTTTATTTATCTGTATAGATAATTCTCTCTTTCTTACCTATACAGATTGAAAGACACAGATTAATAACAAAAGATTAATTAAAATTACCCACGCTCTTTAAGATAATATTTACCTCCAATTGGAGGCCCGATCAAATGTCCAATCCCTTGGCTCAGCAGGATCAAGCCGTAAGCGACGGTGAAGTGATCTATCGGCATCAGTTCCATTAAGATGGCAGGAGTGTAAGAGTAGGAGCTCGCGAAGGAGAGGCCGAAGGTCGCGGAGACGATGGCCAGCCCCCAGTAGCTGGTGATGAAGATGGGGTAAGAGGCGACCGATAGACCGCAGATGGTGAGGCACAACGCGTACGTCTTCGTTACGTTAATCCAGGGCTGGTCCCCCGCCCAGCCCAGGGCTACCTGCAATCGATACCCACAATTTCAATTAGTCAATTACACGAGAGAATTGAATCACAAATGTGTACAAATTGAAACTTAGTGATTGTGCTAACAATGAATGCAATTGTGATATAATTCGTGGAAACATTTTCTTCGACGGTCGTATAATGTATCACGTTATGCTAGATTGAATAGCGCTTGATCTATGAGAGTTGTGAGATGAGAGTTATGATGACACCGTAGCGTAATGCCCTTCAACTTGAAGCGTATTATACAGCAACAATAGAATTCGGTCAGCATTGAAGTTTAAATTTCATAGTATTGTTGATTGGCTTATAATACTTCAAACTTAGGGTTTAGAAACAAAAAGAATATCCCAGATCGAGTCAAAATCGCAATAATACAACGACTTTTACACGGTACTAGCGACCCGCCTTGGCTTCGAACGGGTGCAATTTATTATACATATAAACCTCGTGAATCACTCTATCATGTAAAAAAACGCATTAAGATCGTAGTTTTAAAGATCTAAGCATACAGAGGGACAGACAGACAGCGGGAACTTTGTTTTATACCATGTAGTGATATTCCACTATACTGAAATTTGGCAGCAATTTTACTTACAATTCCAATGCTGCTAGCAATACCGATGATGCTGATCATCTCGGCTCCGCCCTCCATGTTCCGGGAGCTCATGTAAGACTTCAGGAAGAAGTACGGAACAATAAACCACACGGAGAGTATGAGCGAAGACAGGTTGAACATAAGGAAGTGGAACTCCGTGAACATCCCGAAGTCGAACGTGGACTTTGCTGTCTGCCATAACCGATGGTACCACTTCTACGGTGAAAAGAGGAAGTAGCCTTAATCTGCTGTGCGGCAGAGTGTTGACGACAAGCCGTACTGACATAGCCATAGTTTCACAGCTTAGATTATTTTAATGAAAGAAAGTGGCCAGAAAAAAGCAGGTGGATGTATAAGTGGTCGCTGCCATGAACTTTTACAACACATGTGCGGCACTATCTATGCCGTTCTACATTTACGGTTTAAGTATGTAGCTTTTTATCTATTTTTTTCTAAATTCCCCTGCGTAAAATTTATAGGCGTACATAATTACGTCTTATGCTCTTATGGCAGTAGATGGAATAAAGCAATTGAAATATTAAAGTGAATTATTAATGATTCTGTCCTTTGACAATAGCCATTATCAAAATATTAATTTTATCTATTATTTTACATATTAAAGTATTATATTTATTTTCCTATCCTTCAAGTTTAATAAGTTCCTTTTCCTCCAAGTTAACTTTAACGTTAAAAACATAAATAAATAAATACGTACCAGTTCATCGTCTGACTCAGAATCGAGGGACCACATTGAGTTCCTGTAAATATCCGGCAGCGAAGAAACTCTCAATTTATATCTGGGAATGTTCATCATAGCGCCCCTGTGCATTATGGTGTTCCTGTAGAGAGGCATATCCCTAAGGTAATGGTGATCAGTCGAAATCTGTCTAGTGAACCAGTTAGTCGCTACAGGGGGCGCTTTAGGTTTTGATTTCTTATCTGTATTAGACTCTAAGTTTGCTTGTTTAGTATCTTTCGCGGTGCTGTCTTGTTGGCCAGGTCTTTCCTTTTCCCTAGGTTCCTTCTCAGCCTTCTTTTCACCTTCTGGCGCGTTTGTTTTTGGCATTTTAACCGTCACAGACACTGGCAGTTTTGCGGGTTCGTTTTTAACCTCTGTTGCCTCTTCAACATTAATATTGACCTCGGAACGCCTTCGAGAGACTAAATCGGGATAATTCTGTAGTATTATATTGTAGAGTCTCTTATTGCTCAATAATTTCTCTATGACCTCCATCGGTACCTGAAAATGTTACAGTTAGTTAAAAAACAATCTCGCTCATTTCTTAAATGTCTCTTAGTATAACAAAGGTATAACGCTGTACACGTCACATCCATCATTGTTAGTATCATAAATGACTGGTGACGAGCTGGTAGCTATTAAACGCAGAGCAAAGTGGTTAAGCATATAATTGCCACATTCACTTAATTAAAATAAATTATTTTACGTGTGCAGTGGAGTTTTATTAATATGCCTATAAGACTGAACTAAACAAATATATATGTATATATATATATATATATATATATATATATATATATATATATATATATATATATATATATATTTCGAAACCAGAACCTTACGAAAGAAACCACTGATTTACATTCTATATACTTATTATTTATTTATAGTATTTTTTACATGTTTATTTTCATATTGATTTATTATTACTATTGTTTAATATCGAAAAAAAATAAAATATGTGATACTTATTTATAGATTACCTTTTCATTTTGTGCGATGAAAGTTGGCAGGTGTATATCCGAGTGTATCCTCTTATACGCCTGTTCGGCATTCATCTGTGTTGTTTCCTCCAACTGTTTGGCTTCTGCAATGCTCGTAGCCAAGGTCGCCAGGATGTAATCGGGACTTTGACCGCTCCTCAACAGCGTCTTCAATTCCTCCGGACTCAGGAACAGTGACTCCCCTCCTATTGACCTGGACGATATAGACCCCGCCGAGGACGACCGTCTAGACCTAGATTTGGAGAGTCTCCTCTCCCTCTTCTGTTTAATCGTTAGCCAGTCTGGGTCCCTCATCAGCGCACCGCACACGCACATATTTAGCAACGTTCCGGCTAGCAGGGCGACAGTATTCCTCCAATCGTACACTTCCAGAAGGTGGTGCGTCAGCGGGGAATAGACCAAGGTGCCGAACCCGATACCGCAGGAGGCTAACGATACGGCCAGGTTGCGCTTCTTGTCGAACCAGAACGCGACCGACACTACGGCGGTCACGTACAATATCCCCATGGCAAGGCCGCTAAGAAAGCCGAACGTCAGACACAGCATCTCCACGGAGTTGCTGACAGAGGCCAGCAGGAAGCCGACGGTCGACAGTAGACCGGCGATCATGGTCATTGCTCTGCAGCCGTACCTGTCCACTAAAGCGCTCATGATCGGCCCGGCGAGCAGCGGTGTGGCAATGAACAGGCTCCCTATCAGGGATGTCTTCGACTGTGTGGTCTCGAAGTAGGCCGTGAACTCCTCGTGGAGCAGCCCGAAGGAGAAGGCCAAGCCGTCGGCGCACGCGGAGACGAGGAACGCGGCGACCACCACCACCCACCCCCAGCCGCCGTCCGGTATTGCCGGCGGTTTGTTTTCGTAGGACATATCTGAACAAATGCTGTCCGCATCGTCCAGACCCTCGAATTTGACCCTGTCGACACCCGTATCTTCTTTAGAGTCCTGCGCTACGTTTCCTTCGCCTCCCCTTTCCGATTTCAACGAGTTGATTTTGTTCATGTCCTTTTCCACGTTGTGTTCCGCTTTGTTTTCAGTCCTCTCGAACGGCGTATCGTTCTCGCCGTTCCCCATCTCCACAGATCAGTACTCAAGGATTTCGCGGTCTGTGAAGTCAATACAAATTTGTTTAAGCGCCGATTTCAATCCGAATGCTCTAATCGCATAGCAAATATGACGTCAACGCTGAAACGTCACAAGTTTTAAAGTGGCAAGCAAATAACATTAACAGTAAGCTGTACTTCGTTTTTTTTACGTTAGAATTTGTAATAGTTGCTTGATAACTGCCGCCCAAGTACATTACAACTCCTTTGGTTGCCAAATGCGTTTTCAAAACTTACAAACATTTGGGCTTCGGTTACCTCACCCACCATAATTATGAAACACAAAAATATAACACTCCCACTTTACGCCAGTCTGTGGTATTTCCCCGGGCGAGCCTGCCCATTCATGCAAGAGCAGAAGCCCTGTTTCGTGATCACTTTAAAAAAAAAAAGAATGTAGAAAAAAATTTAGAACTATAACTCAAAATCACTTTTCTATTGCGATATTTTGTTTTATTTGTTTGTTTTTTTTTTTAAAACACTGCCACCGCTCACTTTAGGATAACATTACCCTGTGTCGTAAGGACATTTTACTAACATAAATTCCGCATGGACAAACACCCAGATTCGAAACAACTATCTGTGGGTCGCTCGAATAGTTGTCCCCACGAACCCCGACGCAGTAGCCAATACCTTGGCAATTGCGCTACGGAGTCATCGATATCCGAGTAAAAACGAAATTGTACATATGTACATTAATAAATATAACACTACAAAGTCGTCCCGCAGTCTGTCTGTCCCTATGTATGCTTAGATCTTTAAAACTACGCAATGAATCTTGATGCTGGTTTTTTTTAATTAGATATAATGATTCAAGAGGAAGTTTATATGTACCCGTGCGAAGCCGGGGCGTAGTAGTTTGTTTATATAACACATACATGAGCCTTTATCTGGGCAAAACTCAAATTCTTAATGGTGGTCTACCAGTGGTTTCGAAAAATACTTTTATCTTCTAATAAGAAGGCTTCTTACAGATGGTTTTTCATTGCTTGCAACGTATTAAATTAGGAATAAGAGCATCTATATACTATATTACACTCTTTGAGATAAGAAAATATCATGAATATTAAGTTGCCGCGACTTACTAATTGTAATCAATAACAATAATAATAAATAATAAATAAGCAAGTAATAAACTTGTATATGATATTTTTTAAATGACTATGTTGAAGGAGAAAAATTTTCAGAAAAAAAATAGAAAAATTTAGACGAAAGGTTTTTCGCCGTTACGGGAATCGAATCCAAATTCGTGCCCAGATGCTTTAGAAACCAAGCTAAACGGACGATTGCCACGCCAACGAGAATCGCAGCGTATTTAATCTAAATTGTTTTTTTGCATTGAAGCAATGCTTGGTGCATCTATTTTTACGTATATAGCCCACAAACAATACCAAATATCGTTTTACAACGATTATTTACATACAATAACATATTTTTCCTAGTGATAACATTACCCAAAAGGAGACGGCGTTATCTGCAGCCTACACTCGCGTTATCAAATAAGTATCTTATTTAACATGATGAAGTTAATACTTAAATTCCGATGAGTGCTTATTAAATAGAAATCATTACACGATAGCGTTCTGTTATCTCATACAATGTTGTGGCTATTTTCAATATTCTACAAACGTTATACCTCTGTGTTTTATAATATGCAATAAATTACGAATTCTTGGCATTTAATAAGAACAATAATAATATTAAATCCAGTTTATTAACTGCAATTCAACGTTGCTATTCGAGTGCATCGACTTTTAAATTTCAAAAGTTCTTATTAATTTATTAATATGGACTCATTATTACAAAACAATACAAAACAATGTGCTTATTTAAATTATCGCGTATCACATACAAGAATCGCAGTAATTCGTGGTATAGTGCTGTAGTTAATACTTCACATTGTTAAATAAAA
This sequence comes from Iphiclides podalirius, assembly GCA_933534255.1. Taxonomy (NCBI): domain Eukaryota; kingdom Metazoa; phylum Arthropoda; class Insecta; order Lepidoptera; family Papilionidae; genus Iphiclides; species Iphiclides podalirius. The sequence goes on along the minus strand of OW152831.1, from coordinate 12,196,719 downwards.
CAATTTGACAGATTTTATATCGTTTATTTTTTTTTTTACTTCCGAAGTTTGGAACACTTCGACGCAGCAACGTGTTAATACTTATAGCCCATAGCTCTTTTTTTTTGTAAATGTTGCATACGTAAGAATGTCCCAAAAAACACAAAAAATATAATTATTTAACACGAAATATAGGTTATAAATCGAAATATATAATTATTTAACGCTGTATTTAGAGAGATAATATCTAATAATTTCTTTTATTTACGCGAATATTACATGTTTTAATAAAAGCTATTTTGAGTTGTTTTATGTCCTTACGGAAACAGGAAGCCCGGTTATAAGTTTCACTTGATCAGACTAACGGGTGGGCGACCACCCAGGTGGACTTTTGCCATGCACTTACCCAACTACAACAAGTTTTTCAAAATTATCTGGCTGCCTACGGGCGATGTGACCAAAATAATTTAGAATTCGTTGATAGCAAACTGTGGAGAGCCTAGTATTAATGTTTAGTTGGTCCCTGACCACCAACAAGTCCATTCTTAATGGAATTGTTGGTGCGTTTCGCTGTCCAGGGTTTCCGTTTTCACTGCCTTGAAGAAGGCCGAAGACAGCGTGGTGTGGAAGCAGCTTGTCGCCGATTCCGTTAAAATTTTTCAGGACGGACACGACCTTCTGTAATGAAGACCACGAAGAAGAAGAAGAAGATGTCATTATGTCAGAGTTGGCACTGGCTACCGTAAATGTTTGTATTTTTTCTCTGTTTACGTAGAAAGAAAAAGTCGGAAGTTTAAAAACGAAACAAAACTTCGTGCAAGAAATCCGTCAAACTATTTTATTTAAAGAAGCCCAATAAAGTTAAAGTTTCAAGACCTTATTTCGCGATACAGAGGTGAACCGTATCCTAAGCACAAATGGTAAAAAGTGGTAGCACGTAACGCCGTTATGATTCGAGGGCCGATCTTGTAATTCCACGTCTAAACTCGAAAAGTTATTAGTCGTGTTTAACACACATCTTATTCATTATGCATTTCCTAAGTTGATTTCAACACGGGACAAGTGTTTAAGTGAACCACAGGCATTACTGTGATCCACGGATTCACAGGTTATGTCGACTCCAACTGCGTGGCAGGAGGATGATGAGGAATTTGCGTAAAATCCTGCCTGGTTGCAGCATAGTATTGAACACAACTACACCGTTGTATATTACATATCTGTTTGTCGAGTTTTTTTTATCGCAGGCTTTATCACATGAACCCTGATAGTTAGACGGTTGAAATTTTCGCTGATGGTATATTTATTTTGCCACTATAACAACAAATAGTAAAAACTGTATAAAAATATTTAAGTTTAGTATTAAAAAAAATAGTATAAAACCGACATGATATTTTTTGCCGTTTATACATAGACAATGGTAAGAAACGATTCGTGCCCGAATCCGACTCGCACTTGGTCGGTTTTTAGGATAACTAATACGAAAAACATTCTACACTACGAAAGGTAAAAATACAATCCAGACTCATATAGCATTTGATTTGATAGTAAGAGATTTATGCGCCTCATCCGGTATATGCTTTAGCCAATTGGTGACTTGAATGGCTTCTGAGCAATAGAATTCCGGCAGTACATCGTGGGTTCAATACCCGTCCGGTATTAGGATTAATGCTATTTATGATAAACTGTTCGAATTCGGTAACTATTTGAAAATACAAATTATTTGTAATCACGACAAAGCCTAATAATAAATATCCTATCGTTGGTTTAATGTTTAAAAGATAAAAATGTAACAAAATTAAAAATGACAACAGGATAGAGAAATTAATTGCGCCACGAATGGCGAACATCATTAATTAATGCAGTTCAATGACCTTACGCTGTTTACAAGCAACATACATTTAAATAATAAGTTAATGGTATAGTTTAGTGGTTAATTCTTCAGGACATTAGCAGAACTTAGAATTTATTCTCGACAAAAATTTATTTACAAACAAAAGTTTCATATTGTCAGCATTGTATCAAAATAACTTTACGGTCGTTTTACATAAATGTAAAAAACCGGCCAAGTGTGATTCGGACTCGCACACGAAGGGTTCCGTACCATCATCTACGTACGGAACACCAAAAATTAAACATAAATAAACAATCACCAAGCCAAAAGGGAGATGCCACAGTTAGTATTTGGAAACTTTAACTGTGGTAGTGCCACGCAACAATTTCCGCTTTTGGTCTAATGGGCAGACTCGTCTGGTGTAGTACCACGACCACTGAACACCAGCGTTAAGTGGAAGTATTATACGTGCGTTTCGTCTGGTGAGTGTGAGTGGTAACCGGGGCCCAATTTAAAAATGTTGTCAAGTATTAAAGACTGTAGGGCCAGTATAATTGGTCGGCCAATATAAAACAGTGATCGGTCGGAGCGGCCTTTTATGTTATACAATTGTTATAAAAAAATATTATATATAATATTATACCAGATATGGTTTAATGTTTATTAGGTATAATTGTTATTGCTTGTATATTAAGCAGTGCTGCTAGTGGATTGTAACACAAGGCATCTGCAAGCACACTTAGATTTTGTATTCCAAGGGCGAGGTTATTCACTTGACATTAGCCGTGTGGCGGCAATAATTCCAAGTGTTCGTTCAATATAATTATATTAATGTGGAGTTAGTATATCTTTTTTCCATGCTACTAACCCACAGGCGAACCACCGGCTCGTTTGACAACTTTTTAGAAAAAAAAAATCAATACTGGCGTCGGACGCAATAACTAATAACGCGCTAACGACTGTTAAATGAAAACCTACCCACGCCGTACGTAATCTAAAAAAGTTCTTAGTTATTTGCGTTCTTTAAAGAGTTTGAGACTTCGCGCTTTGGAAAACAGAAAAGTAATAAATTTGCAGTGCAACAGCGTGTTTTTATTATTATATTTAAGTTTTAGACTGTGGCGAAACATTGTAATTTAATATTATAGTCGAACGCCTCGCGCCTTACATTTTGCAGTGCATTAAACTTTTGTCATATGCATATCTTAAGACAAACACTGTCTATAAGTGGACCAAGTGCCTCAGGCATTGATTGATTTTTCGTAAGGTGTTTTTGTTTTCTCATATTCATAAATAACTGCGCTTTCCTGATACGCAGTATTTTTGGCTAATCACACGTATGACGTACATAAACCCTACGTAAAATTTCGAAATTCAAAACAATACTTACATCATAGAAAGGATAAGATACGAAATGAGTATATAAGGGAGAGCTTGAAAGTGGCACCAGTGACTGAGAAAATAAGGAGTGGTAAGTTGACATGGTATGGACACATTGAGAAGGGATGAAAGGAGGCTTTGCACCCTCCGAAGATGAAGACCGAGTAAGATTTGGATGGACTGTGTGAAGAATGATGTCTGTGAAAGGGGTAAGTATTAAGATGACGGCAGATAGAGGGAAGTGGAAGGAAAGGACATGTTGTGACGATCCCACCTAGTGTGGGATAAGGGCAGGAGAAAGAAGAAGAATAGGAATATTTGCGAAATAGAAACTGTGAGCCTCTGGCTCAGTAATTGCATCCGTCGAACATTACTAACACATTCTTAAGAGAATAAAAGATTGAGTCGTTAAATCAAAACTTTGCCAGTGAAGAAAAGTAAGAAAGTAAATTAAATTAACAGCCAATAAAATTCCCACTGCTAGGCACAGGCATTCTGTATTAAGGTATAGTCCACCACGCGGTACCATTGCGAATTGGCAGACTTATTTCGAAAATATGCAGGTTTCCTCACGATGTTTTCCTTCAACGCAGAGCACGTGTTAAAATGAAGTTAAAATGAACAAATTCATTGGTGCCGGCACCGGGGATTGAACTCAAGTTGCTCGAGAATATTGAATTAATAGCGAACGCCCGGACAATGACGCCTGGACAATGAGCTATCACGGCAAGTGAAGAGAAGAGATTTATTTATTGGTCTTTAGTGCTACAGATAACATGAACAGTAACATTGCCAGTATTAAATAGTGCCAGGTAATACAAGTATAGATTTTAAAGAGTTGAAACCTTGATAAAAAATTAGAAATTTAATTGATTATAGATATTAACATGTATTATATACATATGCATATTAAGGACTACAAGCCAAACACAGTTGTCGCTCGTCGTGCTATTCAACGAAGATAATTTTTTCCCATGATTTACATAGTTTATAACTTGTTCATTTCATATATTTCTACGTATACTTTATACAATACTGTGTGAACTTAATCCTACGGTCATTAATATCACTCTGGGCTATAATTATTATTCTAATAACGTCCAATTTACAAATTGGCTAGGCAATTATTCAAATAGAATGTATTAACGGACGTACCCAATAAGTACAGGCCGCAAAGAATGGGAGAAGTAAGTATAACACCTTTTTAACTCACCTGTTTAATACTTTCACTTAGCATTCACATCACCCCATAAGAGTCGGTTTTACTTTAAATCGGTTAACCGGTACGTTATACAGATGGGCGATAATTTTGCTATTCGTCACATATCGTTCCATAACGCGTCACACCAGTAGCGGGTGACGCGCGACACTGAAAAAAAAAAACATTCGCAGATAAAATGACTCATTGGTAGCAGAGCCAACCGTTTTGTTATTTACGCTATCTTATTCTACGTTACTCGATTAAATTCGAGAAATTAATAACAAGGCACTAATGTATCAATTACGGGGCATGGTGCGTCTAAGGAGGCGGGATTATCGATGCAACATGTCCCCACGGTAATGTGTAAAAGAGAAAGTTCTGAGGAGTTAGGTTGTGCCGACCATAGAAAGTTGGTTACTTGCCGGTTGTATATTAAATGATACTAATAAATGTATTTTACATTCATTAAACTTAGGCAGAAGTATAGTTTGCGTACCTAGTGCTGTGAAGAGAATTGAAAAAGGTAAACTGTGGTAGTTCTACGCAACAGTCTATGCTGTTGTACGAATAAGCAGGTCCGGCTAGGAAAGTCACGTCCAGGTAACCACGACTTCACAGAAAACCGGCGTGAAGTGGAATTATCATACTTTCGCGTTTCGGCGAGTGAGGTAGCCGGGGCATACTCAAAATGCAGCAATCTCGCATCTGCAGCCCTACGGTTGCTGCAAACGTCAGTGTACAGTGTTTATAACTTAACTTCAGATAAACCGCCAGCACACTTTCCACCTTCTCACATTTTTAATAGAAATGCTTACTGCTTATGAATAAATACGTTACAGAGTTTACTATAAGTATGTTAATTCAGAATAATATTTTTGCACGAATTTTGAAGAATCGAAGGAGCAGCCCGTATGCTTTATTGACTCCGAACTCTTTTACGATTTTCAAAAAACTTGGAGAAAACTTTACCAAAATGTTTTCGAGTTGTACATACACAAATAATAGGTAAATATTATTAAGTTTTCACATCTACAACTACATAAAAGTGTGGTTACAATTTATTCATAAAAGTAAAGAAATAAGTGTGTAAATGATCCAATTAGATATATATATATATATATATATATATATATATATTTATATATGTATATATATATATATATCTTATAAACGAGCAATTCTTGTATATATATGTAAAATTGGAATCTCGGAAACGGCTCCAGCGATTTTCATGAAATTTAGTATGTGCATAGATTCGGGGGCGAAAAATCGATCTGACTAGGTTTCATTTTTAGAAAATGTCGTTTTATCCCAGTGTGAAAAATATTATTCGAATACGACGGTAAATTTCACCGAAAAAAAAATGTTATAATAGCTCGGTCGCTAATCGGGCGGCAGCTAACAAACAGCCACGAAACAGAAAGCCGTGGTTCGTGGTTATGAATAAATTGTAACCACACTATTATTTCCGAAATACCCGATTTACCAAAAAAAAAACACTTAAGTCAGTAGGTAAATAATAAACGTTATTAATACCTATATTATTATAAAACAAATACTAAGCGTACTTGACAGATTCAAAGCTTCTCTGTATTCGTTGACTTCGTTTGCGTTTCTTATTATATTAAAAACTAGCTGACCCGGCAAACGTCGTTTTGTCATATAAATTAAAAAATGTTTGGAGTGGACCACCTTAACAATTTTAACAACACAAAATTTCACGAAAATCGGTCGAGTCATTTCGGAGCTCAATTACAAACACCGTGACATGAGAATTTTATATATTAGATTACACCGCTTGCCCCACTTCTCCACCGCAAGAAAACACACAACACTGTGAACACGTAGTGCCTATAAAATTCGTTGCTTCTCAAAAGTTTCATAAATTTGATAATGACGACCTGAATGGCGTAGTGGGTAGTGTACCTGCCCCCTGCGCCAAAGGGTGTGGGTTCAATCCTCACTACTGGAAAAATGTTGTGTAATGAACATCGTGTTTTTTTAGTGTCTGGGTGTTTATACAGCGTGTCTTTACAACCGCGACAATAAATGAACACACATAGAGAGGATAACTTTTTTAAATTGTATTAAACATTTACATTATTTAAACGTCAATATTTACCGAGTTATTAAATTTTCCAAAACAAACAATTTTAGAACACCCTTACGTATAAAACTTTAACGTAAAGTTCATTTGTAAAGGTCAAAAAGCATATGAATGGGTTGAATGAATTTAAAAGAGACAAAACATACTGTTAGAAGGAGAGGCTTGTAATGCGACGCTGTGGCAACGAATGAAAAAGCCTCTGAATGTATGAATCAGTCAGTTGTAGTTGTATAGGATGCTACAAGTTTACAATGTTTTTTATTTAATTAGTTTGATTCAAAAATGTATTTTTTTAATTATGGATTGTTTTTAACGTTAATATTTTTTTATGATTATTGGCAAGTAGTTACGTTGGACGTGTGTTCATTTACTGTAGCGATTGTAACGACACGTTGTATATATGTATAATATGTATTTATTTACAAAAGAAAACTATATAAGTATGTTTATCAGTTATCTAGTACCCATAGGCAATACAAGCGTTGCTTAGTTTGGGACTAGAGACGTTGTTTAAAAATGTGTCCTAATATATTTATTTACACTAAATGGATATTTCACACATTTTATTAAATAAGAGCCGAGTTTAAATAAAACTTAAAATAATTAATTGCAATCTATTCAGTAGTATTTTTATGATGCACGCACGATGGCAGACCTTTATGATTTTATTTTTTTCTAGGTGCCCCGGCAAACGTTGTTTTGCCATATAAATTATTTCTAGGGAATTTGTAGGGTAGATAACAATGTTTGGGATGATCTCTTATCACTTAGGGGTATGACAATATCAGACTACGACAGATTCTTAGACCTACCATTTATCAAGCCGTCTCGGAGGAGTATGGCAACTAACATTGTGACACGAGTATTTTATAATTTAGAACAAGAAGATAGATGTCGATGTATTTCATCTATTATATCTATCTATACAAGAAGACACGCATTACTGTTAACGTAGTGCCTATAAAAGTATTAAAACTTTGATAAATTTACAATAAATGAAAATTAATGTCAGAAAGTAAAACTTACAATAGTTCATTGAAATTGATCTTGTACTTTTTACGTGCTTATAAAGATCCTTATCTCTTACACTATATATTTTTTTTTAGAAAAGGACCAAGTCTATTTTATATAGATTATAAAACTACAACTCGATTACATTAAAAGATTGGGAATATCTCATGTGTGTCAATTGCTACTCTTAGATATCCGCAAATGAAATATCCGTTTGCCGTTTGTCCCTTGCTCTATAACTCGCAACATAACACATTTTTATTTAATTTTTTTCAAATTACCTGCCACTATATGCCCTACTACTACTACTTATTATAATAGGTACCAATTCAGTGAACTTCTTTCCTCAAAAAACTGGGAAGATCGAGTACTTTCGTCCTACTGCAATAACTCTTAGATAAACTCCGGTCAAATTCGATGTAGAATGTTTGTAAACAAACCAAAACAGCTGACTTTTTATCTAGCCCGAAACTAAGCAAAGCTTGTACCTTGGGTACTTGGTAACTGACATACTTAAACATACTTTCTTTTTATAAACATATGCATCTACTCGTATATATAGACACAAGATAAACACTCGTTTATCTGGTGTCTTGAAAAATATTGTGTGATGTCTGAGTAGTTTTTTCCAGTAGTGGGAATCGAGTCCATACCTTCTGGCGCAAGAAACAAGTCTGATATCCACTACACCTATCGAGTCAGCAAACGTTGATCAATGAACATTTCAAGGCACGACTAAGTAACTTTTCACGTGTGAGCTGTCTTAGCCTTAGCGATATTATAGACTGCTATATCTATCCGTATCAAACGTTTTATATCTTCTATCACATTCACTCACATATAGAACAATTTTTAAATGCCACGCAGTATGGGCATGCGTCATTTATATTATAAAAAACATCATTTATGTCGTAACGCGTCAAATAAAGACATAGATGACGAAATTAGAAACAACTGCATTCGTTAAATTAATTAAAACAAATTTCATTGGATTAACCGTTTCTAAATTTAAAAATTGAAATTTTTATACTTCTACTCTCTGCACTTAATACTAAACATTACAATTTGTAGAAAACAGTTAGTAGAAGACCTGGGTTCGATTACCACAGCGGTGGAAAAACTTTTTGTACTTTTTTCTACAAATTTTAAGGTTTTAAATGTATTAAAGAACCTTAGAAACTTTTAATTAGGTACTGACTACTCTTGCTCTACAAAATCAATGACCCAAAATACATTTTAATTTGAAAAAATGGTTTTGTGGGCCCAATATAACCGGCAATCTTTGAATATTGAAAGCAACTTACTTGTTTGGATTTTTTACTTAAAATTCATTATTCTCATGAGTCAAAGTAGCAAGTCCAATTCTCATAAATAGCTTGTATGTATATATCTCGAGTGGGTTTTGAACGTATGACTTACCACCAGCACCAAAGCTTAGCAAATGAATAGGATTGATTACCCCAAATTAAACCGAGTTTTGTACTATCACTCTGAGATAAATGGTTAAAAAACGTTTATTAGTAATTATTATAAATAAACTAATAACATACAAAACAAATAACTTCGAAACCTTAACATTTAACACAATTTAATAAGTGGCAACACAAAGTTTATGGTTGTCAAATTTCGTCAACCCAAGCTGCGTTTGTTTCGGTATTGTGTGAATTTGTTGTATAAAAATATTTGTTTAAAAACATTGTAAAAATGGCCGATAAGCCGCCAGAAGAAGGCTACATATCGGTGGTTGATGATGAACCGGAAATATTCGAGTTGCTGAAGTGGGATTCGTCACAAACACACAAACAACATGAGCAAAGGAGTTTGGAGAAAGCAAAAAGTCCTGAGAAAAAGCTTCCGAAGGCTAAAGAGGATGTAGATCCGTTTGATTTGACTGATCCCGCCTTTATAGAGACGTATCGTCTTTCTAAAGATTTAGCGCGCGGCCTTTGTGAGGAGATAAAACCTGTTATGCCCGATTCAACCAAATCTATAGAATTTTCTGTCGAATGTAAGGTGTGTAGTGTAGTCACAACACATAAATATAGTTACTTAAATTATTTTGCTCTTACAATAAAAACTATATATCGGCCGATTTGTTTGTAAATAAGATTGTCTTAACTTTTATCTGTAGGAATAAATGTAGGCAAAGAATTCAGTGAGTTTTTGAATATTTATACACTAGTTTTACATATTTATATTTAGGAATGTATAGGTCAAGATAAAAAAAAGGATTTACTACCTCCCCAACTTGTTTCACTTATATAGAGATAAAAACACTGGCTTCATATTATTCTGTTATAGTTTTGTTATATATTTTAAGGAACAACCTGGAAGCAAACTTGTCTTTTGACCAACAAGAGAAATATCTATTCTACATTTTAATAAATATTAACTCCTCTTGATGATATATTTAGGCTACTCATAAGTCATTATTATGACTTGCTTTATAAGGCATATATGCACACAATTAAGCTTCAATGTTGTTTTTGTTATTTTATTGCAAACAGGATGTTTATTTCATCACTAGGTAATGGCAGCACTATCATTCTACGCATCGGGGAAGTACCAAAAGTCTGTTGGTGGCAAAACGGACCCTAGTATTACACAATACTTTGTTTCTACCGCTGTCATGCAGGTCACAGAAGCTATGAACCATCACAGTATTGTAAAGAAATATATTCATTTCCCACATCTAAGAAATGAAAGAGATATCATAAAAACTAGGTAATGTAATTTTTATTAATTTGATTTCTATACTATAACATTAGTATAATTGTTTTTTTTTTTTATTGTTATACTTACAATCCTGATGGGATTTCCATTATATTACAGTTTTTACATGAAGTATGGTATACCAAATGTAGTGGGGTGCATAGATTGTACACATGTACCAATCGCCAGGCCCGATGAAGACCAGAAAAGACATTTCAACAAGTCCTATCATTCCAAGAAAGTACAGATTGTAAGTGAACTCTTTTTCTTAATATTTATCATATGATATTTTTTATTGCAGGGCAGTGATGTTGGCCAATTGACTTTGTAACTGATTTTGCATTTGTATAATGTTGGCACAGCATTGAACTCAATGTTTGGTACTAAAGCTTAAATATTATAATAAAAATTGATAACTTATTTCTTTTTACAGATATGCGATAGTGATTTAAATATATTAAGTGTGGAAGCAAAGCCTGGTGGTTCATACTCACATGATACAATATTAAATCAGCATGCAGTCAGGATAGACCTAGAGAGCCTCAATAATTCGGGAGAGCAGTGCTGGCTTATTGGTACTGGTTTTTATTTCGTAATTCTGTCCTGTGTTTATTCATTATATACTGACTGTTTCCCAAATTTATTAAAAATTAAGTTATATTTTAAGAAGTCGCTGTCTATAACAGTTAAAAAAAACCCATTGCAGGCAGTCCTCATTACTCACAGAAGCCATACCTCATGACTCCAGTACCAAGAATAACAAAGAAATCACCCGTTTCCCCAGAAAAGTACTACACCAATATCCACACGCAGACGCACCTAGCAGTAACAGAGACCATTAAGCACCTGAAGTCGAGATGGAAATGTCTGCAAGCTACCTGCAATAAGCAGTTCGATCCGCAGACTGTGTCAATGCTGGTTGTCGCATGCTGTGTCTTGCACAACATCTGCAACAGGCGGGGCTTACCGGTCGTCCCAATGACCCAAACAGAGGAGCGCTTGGAGGCGATGAAGCAGAAAGTTGCCAACAGTCCAATATCAAGGAAGCAAGTGGAGGATCCCAATGGTGTACAAGCGAGGGCAATGCTAGTGGACAGGCTGTGGAACGAAAGGCGGGTGCCGCCAGAGCCTTGCACCGGGCCCAAGAAGCGCCAGAAGAAGGAGAAACCGCTGGAGACCCATCCTCCACCTCAGATGAGTCATCCGCATCAAATGATGCAACAGCACATGCAGCATGAGGACCCTAACAAACGGCCAAGGATTGTCATGAACAACCCAACATACAGCTTGGCCATGGCACCTGGCTGGGGTCACTATCCCCAGCATTGAGTTAATCAGTATTCATTTATTTAATCATATAATTATAGGATTAAATGTAAGGACCATGTACAGCTGTCCTGAGTAGACACTGAAGACTAGCATTTATTTGTTGTGCCTAAGCACCTCCGTCTATTGCTCACTATTTTTGAATGGATTGAAGTTATTTTAAGAATTGTGTATAATGTTGGATTTTAAAGTGTTTGTATTGTCTGTACATAGAAATTTAGAATAGTCACTGCACTTAAAGAATGGTTAAATTACTAGACAGTAAAGAAACATTCTGTGGAATCTCATTTTAATTGCAATATATTAGTTAAAGGGTTGGCCTTGAGCGAGTTTAGTATTTCGAATTTCTCACATTGTAATGAACACTGCCTAACTTTCATACTAGATGAATAGTGATCGCACTACCTGTCACCATAAGAAATGATACCAGAAAACAATAAGGTAATGGACCAGGAAAAGTCAGGTTTAGGTGAAACATAATAAGATAAATAAGGAATTATGTAGTAATTCTTTGATTTCAAGAAAATAATGTGTTAAAACACGATTAAACTGCCAATCAATAAGGAAATTCCTTTCATTATATTATATATTAGTTCCCTTTAACAATTCCAACTTCCAACTAACTCAATTGAAAATCATTATTGACACTGCAAGAATAGAACCATGAATCATTTTCAATTAATAAGCTGAATCAAATGGAGTTTTTTGTAGTGTTCATGTAAGTTTATGTTTATACTTATTTTATCTGTTTGCCTGCCTGGCAGGCATTGTTCTTCCCTTTGCAATGATCTGCATAGCAAAGCATAAATATATATACAAATATATATATCTATATAGATATATGTATTGATGATTAGCTGACTCAGCAAACGTTGTTTTGCCGTATAAATTATTTCTAGAGGAATCGGAACACACACAAAGTGTGACAGGCTACACATACACAGACATAGTTGAGACGTTGACAGGTACAGTTTGTATGGGAAAATAAAAGTGCTGCTATTTCGATTTTCCATAAAATTTTTCAAAATTTCTCATCGTTTAAACCTTACCTGGACTGCCACAAATACTTCAAAACTAAAATTAGCCAAATTGGTCCAGCTGTTCTCGAGTTTTAGCGAGACTAACGAACAGGAATCCATTTTTAAGAAGATGATTGATGTATCCTACACTATCAAAAACTAATGTGCTGCATATATCAAACCACATATTTATTTAAATTTTTATTTACCAGTATATACTTATATGTATATTGAACAGTATTAAATTCTAAAAAAACAAAGCTATTGTATAATCTGCAATTTAGAAAGAGATATAGTCACATCTTTTACAAGTGAAGTATACAGTTTTAATTACTATTGCGTAAAGGATGACAAAATAGGTGAATAAAATATAACAGAAACAACTGCCTCAAGTTTGTGACCAAACCACCTGTCGATATAAGGGTCAAGAAAGTTTGGTTAAACATAGAACAATGGTTAACATGTAATGAGCAGTAGTTTCTTTTATGATATAATGTTGAGAATCATTTTATTGATATTAAAATAAAATAAAAAACACTAATTTATCCTGCTTCTAAAATTTGTACAATTTCAATTTTTGAATTCGAAGAAGAGCAAAATTTTTCACCTGTCTAGCACACCAAGTTTTTGATTGCAGTCTACAGTAAAATCATACAAGTCTTGATCATTTATTTAGTTCTTATACAAAATAATGTAACATACATAGAAACAAAAATATTTGTATTTATTGCACATAAATGTTATATCAATCATACAACTTATGCAGGTGAAATAGCCATTTAACATATCAAAGAAATAATAGGCATTCATACAATTGCAACAGTCAACATATAAGATAGATATGTTATAAACAATGTATGAAAGGAAACATATTTAGGAAAGTTCATTGTATAATTTAATTTATGTGACACTATTTTGAAGTTCAGCCAAGAATGTTGAAATAGCTATCCAATAGTTTTTAGTTTTAATATTTTTTTTATAGAAAAAGCATTCTCGGTGAAGGGGCCATCAGGCTCTACAGAATCCGACCAAGGAAAATTCGCTCATAAAACTTAACACAATAACACTTTCTTTTTTATTCCCAATAAGACGACGGGAGTCTTGTGGCTATCATAGTGAATGGCGCTCATTGACACATCACCAGTGCTAAATCTATTGATTTGTATTCAATATGATGAGATGAACCGCAAATATATAAACACTTGAAAGACTGGAAGTTTCTGAAGCATTTCCCCGGACGAGCCTGCCCATTCGTGCAACAGGGGAATATGCTGCAAAGCTTACCATTAAGGTATGGGTACTGTAAGACAAACCACTGGGGCAGACTCGTCCGGGTAAGTACCACGACCTCACACAAGACCGGCGAGAAGTGGAAGTGTTACACTTCTGCGTTTCATCTGGAGGGGTACCGGGGCCCAATGTTTAAAACGTGTGTTTACAGACGTTTATTTGATTCGGTTGTCCACTTTATATCGCATTAGGCGGACCGCCAGCCCGTTTGCCTGATAAGCGAGGCTAGGGAAGGGGTTTTAAGCCTGGCACTAGCAAGCCAGGGCCGAAGCCACCTCGCTGGCCAGGAGCGAGGCGACCGCCACGTTGGCGCAGTTGGCGGCGACGATTCCGCCGTCCGCAGCTACCCTCACGGAGACCAGCACCAGCTCCTGGGAAGACATCAGCCGCCCGGCGAACCTGCTCAACGGACAGGCTATTTAATATAATGTATCTATGTTCACCTAAATCTCGAGAACCGTTAGCACAATTAATAAGCCTTATAGTAACTAAGACGAATACAGTAACGTTAGTGCCGAATAGGTGGCGCTAGTGTTAGTGCTTTATGTAGGTGAAGCGCAGCTGGCACCAGCTAGTATAATATAAATATAATAGTATAATATTGTTATAATTCACAGACTTGCGTGCCATGTTCGTGATTAAATGAGTTTTTGGAACCGTTAGTGTGCCTTGCATTATTTAGGAATCAATAATTCGTTAATTATTGACAGTCAAATTATTATTCGCTTAATTGACCTCAGGTTTGACAGCGTTAGAATAATTATGGAGGTGTACGATTGTGAATAGATCGTAACTAGGGCCGTAAAAAACTAAGGCTCGTATATGTTTCAAAACATAAGCAGCTCTGGCGGTATGTGGGGGATTCCTTTGTTAAATAGTGGACTCGTACATAATGAAATGGTGATTGGAAGCGAAAAAGTATTGTGACGTGTCTAATCCTACGGGAGTTGAAAATGTCCATGGGCGGCGTTTATTACTTAACGTCAGGTGAACCGCCCAGCTCGTTTACCATATATTTTGCATTAAAAAAAAGTCAAAACAAAGTACCTCAGGAAGCTGCCGGTGGCGGTAACAGCCGCGACGTTAGCTGTCTCGAACACCCTCTTGCAGATCGCAGAGTCCTCGGCAAGCTTCCCAGTTTTCTTGTCGCACTGTGAGCGCAGATTGTCATTTTATATTTGCAAAGGACTCTTCAGTCTAAGATATTCGGCAAATTTAAATGATCGCAAATTGTATATTTAGCTTTGGGTACCGTATCGGCAATACTCTGGGCCGTAGGTGCGATGATGTTTTTGGAAATAAAATAGGATGAGAGGCGCACAATGTCTGTATCGACGTTAGAAAACTGCTTTGCTGTACACAAAATGGGGAATTTTATTTTAGTGATCCCAATTTGGATGTAGCACTTTGTGTTCGTCAAGTCACAAGGACAAAGTGATACATCCGAATAGCAGACCTAGATATTACCTCAGTCATTCCGCGTAGTTTCTTCTGCTCGGCGTCCCACCGCGCCTCCGACATTGTCACCGCCCTCATCAGCTCGCCGACAGATGGCGTTATCGACACCGGTACCTCGCCTGATATTAACAGGGAACGTCTAAATTTTATATCATTTTTTTATATATTATTTTATATAATCGCTAATTTCTGCACCTAATATGAAACGTTTTTGGTACGATTTGGATGTTGAATATTTTATATCGATATATCGGGTCAAAAAATATCGATCTTTTATAAAAAATATAGATATATCGTTATTTTTCACCATCCCGAGTTCGACGACAATTGACATAGTAACGTAACAGCCTATATACATATACAGCGTGTCTTTATAATCGCGACAATAAATGAACACACATATAGAGGATAACTTTTTAAAACTGTATTAAACATTTACATTCTTTAAACATCAATATTTACCGAGTTATTAAATTATCCAAAACAAACAATTTTAGAACACCCTTACGTATAAAACTGTAACGTAAAGTTCATTTGTAAAGGTCACAAAGCAAATGAATGAGTTGAATGAATTTAAAAGAGACAAAACATACTGTTAGAAGGGGAGGCTTGTAATGCGGCGCCGTGGCAACGAATGAAAAGTCTTTGAATGTATGAATCAGTCAGTAGTTGTAAAGGTGTTACAAATATTGTTTCTTTTTTCTCAATTAGTTTGTTTGAAAAATATTTTTTTTAATTAACGATTTTTTAACGTTAATATTTTTTTATGATTATTGGCAAGTAGCGTTAGACGTGTGTTCATTTATTGTCGCGGTGGTAACGCCACGCTGTATACCAGACATTAGGGCAGTCTGCAAAACATGAAAACGTTTCCCAATGTAATGACGGCGGCGGCTCACCCAGCGAGCTGATGATGGTGAACTCGATGGGCTGGATGGAGTCGGCGAAGTCCACGCCGAGGGTGCCGCCGGCGGAGGCGCCTGGGGCCAGCGAGGGGATGGCCGCGAACTCGTGGATGGCCCGCGACCCGGTCAACGTCTGCGACGGACAGATGTCGACGGTCGAAAAAGACGAGAGAAGATAAAAAGAAAAAAAAAACAAGACAAAAACTGTATTAAATCCGTGCGCTTTAACCGGATCGTACAATTCGACGGCGAAGCATTTGGTCAACATTTGCCACTTGACATTAGACCTTAAGTGGCATAGCATAAAGTCGAAACTCGGTCAACTGCTCACGGCGTTGGTGACGTCACATACCAAATTGAAATTACACAAAATTGAACCTTAACGGCTACACTATAAAGTCTAAATCCGATCGACGGCTCACCTTCTTGTTGACGCGTATGTTCGTGACATCACTGGCCGTGGTGTTGGTGAAGGTGACCTCCAGGGCGCACATCCGCTGCGAGAAGAGGTGGGGCGAGCGCGTCCAGCGGCGCGTGGCCCCCAAGCCGGAGCACACCACCCGCGACATGAGCTCAACGCCGCTGGTCGCCACCGCCGACGGGCCGACGGGCGTGATGCTGTCGCCTGTGAACCGATCGCATAATATATGGACGCTGTTTGTAAAGTGACGTAACAACTTATAAATAACATCATCAACAAAATGATCAAGGTCTCTTTAAAATGGGCCTTGGCACTTGCGAGCCTGCTGGAAGAAGTTCCACCTTGGCGCTGGGGAACCGCAACAGGAGTAAGAAACCAAGAATAAAAAGGGTGGCAACTCATGAGAGACTTGGACCGATACGAATTGGACGTTGCAACTCACTTTGGCCGTGGAGAATTTCCAAATGTTACGCATTGGACGTTGCAACTCACTTTGGCCGTGGAGAATTTCCAAATGTTACGCATTGGACGTTGCAACTCACTTTGGCCGTGGAGAATTTCCAAATGTTACGCATTGGACGTTGCAACTCAATTTGGCCGTGGAGAATTTCCAAATGTTACGAATTGGACGTTGCAACTCACTTCGGTCGTGGGAGGGCGTCCAACGTTTACGAATTGGGTGT
This sequence comes from Iphiclides podalirius, assembly GCA_933534255.1. Lineage (NCBI taxonomy): Eukaryota > Metazoa > Arthropoda > Insecta > Lepidoptera > Papilionidae > Iphiclides > Iphiclides podalirius. The sequence continues at coordinate 12,179,396 of OW152831.1, read as the reverse complement.
GGCAACTCACCCTGGCCGTTGAGGGGCGCGCCAGGAGTGGGCGGCGAGAGGAAGCCCCCACAGGTGGGCGTCATGGTGGGCAGAGAACTGGCCACCTCGTCCAGCTCCAGCAGCAGCTCCAGGTTGGACTTCTCGCCGCCCCTCGGCGCCACAGGCTCCGGCTCCGACTCCTGCGACACAACGGTAATTTGCTTTTTGATTCTTCCTTGTACTACGTCATTTGAAACGGTCTAAGGGACATAACAATAGATGACAAGGCGAGAAAACAACTTGGATAAAATAAGACAGTTGTTTCTGTGCACTCAAAAAACCCGCCAAGTAAGAGTCGGACTCGCCCACGAATGGTCACCATTATCTATAAAATCGTCCATACTTATATTATAACGGCGAAAGTTACTCTGTCTGTCTGTCTCGCTTTCACGCCAAAACTACTGAACCGATTTAAATGAAATTTGGTACACAGATAGTCTACAGCCTGAAAGGACATAGGCAATTTTTAATTGGAATTTTTTTGAAGAAAGATATTTATTTAAGGACTTCAATGCGAGCGAAGCCGCGGGCGAAAAGATAGTTATCTATAAAACGGCAACAAAATCATGTGTTTTGTATGGTATTTGTTGTTATGGCAGCAACATAAATACATCAGCTGTGAAAATTACAACTGTCTTACTGCCGCGCTTCTTGAGTTACATGGTGACAGACGGACAGACTGACAGACAGCGGAGTCATATTAATAGGGGCCCGTTTCACCCTTTGGGTACGGATCCCAAATCCGAATTAAAACTAAAAAAATATCTCATCCGCTCCTCTGTCTCTCATTCTATTTTTCTCCTGCACAGTTCAGCTTCAGCTCTTTGTGTGGCGCTATTTCGCTTCATGGAAGCGATGCTCGATTCGATAGACTTTCTTCTTACATTCTCCCCCACTTTCAATCATTCCCCTTCCCGACGTTCTTAATCTCTCTCTATACTCTCCTCAGAAGAAAGAAGACTTTTCCCCCTACCTACCCCTCTCTACACTCTCGTCACGGTAGAAAGGGTACTTTCTCTCCCTCCTCTCTGTATATTCTCGTCACGGGAACAAGGGGACTCCCCCCTTACCTCTCACTCTCTACTCACGTTACGGGCGAAAGAGGACTTTCTCTCCCTTACCTGTCTCTCTCTATACTCTCGTTCCCTTCCTCCCACCTTCACCTACCGTGGTCACCATCCCACCACTCACCTTCTCAGCATTGCCTTTGGCCTCCTCATCGCTACTCTCTGACGAGCTAGCGTCCGAGCTGTCGGAGCTCTCGGAACTGTCGGAGTCGCTGTCCGATGTTCCGGAGTTGGACGATCTAAGGACACGAGTGTTATGTACCATCTGCCTACGCATCCCACAGGTGGGCAACCCTCCAAAAGGGCATAAGCGGTCGTGTATTCAACGATCACTTGCAAAATATGTATGTATTACATTAATATAAAAAAGCTCCGATTGCGGTGGATTAATTGCTGCTTCCTACACATTTGTTCATGTCAAATTTCACGCTACCATCTAGAACGTCACTGGTTACCACCTAAAGTTGAAAATAACATTTCAAAAGAAACTTTACCGTGGTAAAAGTATTTCGACTCTGCGTACAGTTTTGTTTTGCCACCATACCATTTTGTACTTTCACCCATAAAAATTGTATAGGGAATTTAATAAAACAAATTTTAGTTACTGTATCTCGACTTTTACCGAGTACCGTCCGTTTCACGGTCTCATGCTACTACACAGACCGTCGCTTACTGTTATTATTTTGTTATGTTTACATTTATTTTAAGTTTCTGTGTAGTTACAAAAAAAAAAAACAAGTCAATGTAATTCTAAATGTGCAATTAACTCTCGTTCACCACTGTCCCGTTCACTCTTATGAAAGTAAAAGCAAACAGTTACCTATAATTGTTCGCCTTTATAGTTTTCTCCGCTCTCTTCTCGTTCTCTTCTTTGTTGCTTTCCTCCCTGAAAGTGAAAAGATTGATAGTTGAAGGTATCTTTTTATGAGCAAAAATATGTTAAACGAAAATAAAAGATTAAAACATGTAGAAAAAGTACATAAAGATTATCGCCGCATTCGCGGCCTGACGAAGACGTGGGTTCGATTCCCACAGCGGCGACAATCTTTTCGTACTGTTTCTACATGTTTTAATGTTCAATCTTAAGTGCAGAGATTAGCACTATAAAAAACTTTTAAATTTATGAAAATAAAAGGGATAGATTAAAAGTCATTATATCATTTCACTCATTCAAACCCATTCTGCCCTTACATGGTGCTGAACAATCATGATTTGCACCATAAAGTCATTAAAAGTTAACAACTACGTTCTGCTTGACTAACAACTTGTATTATGTATTAATCCTCTGTGCGTCAACTGAAAATATTATAGATAATTTTGTCACTAGTCTTTTCTTGGACTAAAAATAATTTTAGACAGTTGAGACTATGATCAAATTACTCTACATTCTCTACATAGAGATAGAGTACGTGGAATAAATAATAAGAAGTTATACTTCTTTTTCTTAACAACTAAAACTTTAACTCTTGTGCCAGTACTATTTGTTTGTGAAAAAAAAAGTCATAAAATTGAATTGATAACGGTTTAATTAAATAAGTTGATATTATAGGTGAATTTGAAAAAGTTGTTATTGGTCGCCATGGTAACACAATCAAGTTCAAGGTGTTGATTTTTGAAAAATTCACTCTCATAATTTTTCCCAAACGCGCCAAAAGAGGTATAACTTCAATTATTAGTATCGGTATATTTTTTGGAATAAAAGCCAGAAATTGACGGAGATGAGGTAAGTATTTTTATTATAAGTAATTTTTTACTGTGGTAGGGCCACGCAGCAGCCTCGTCTGTTGCACGAATGGGCAGGCTCGTCCGTGTAAGTACCACGACCTTACAGAAGACCGGCGTAAAGTGGAAGTATAATACTTTCGCGTTTCGTCTGATGAGTGAGGTAACCGGAGCCCAATTTTCAAAAGGTTGTTAACGCATCTGCAATTGCATGTGAGTGTTGCAGATGTCCATGGATTGTGGTATTTACTTAACACCAGGTGAACCGCCTGCCCGCTTGTCAACTTTTCACAGATAAAAAATAAAAAAAAATCAACTCACTCATCTGATGACTCCTCAGAGCCACTGGACGAAGTGGTGGAAGAGGAACCGGAACCGGATCCCTCGCTGTCCGGTTCCGAGTAGAAGCTCTTGTTTTTCTAAGAACAAGATCACTGTGTTTTATTTTAATTTCAGATGCGAGCCGGCGGTTCACCTGATGTTAAGTGACCGCCGCCCATGTGCAAAACTAGGACGGCTATAAATGCGTTGCCACTTTTAGTAAATTAAAGGAGGGAAAAATAACACTTCGACTCGACTCTAGGAAAGTAGACAAATTAATAGCAGCAGGACTACTGGCAGAAGTAAAAAAAAATTGAAATAACTATTTATTTTTAATTTTTAAATGGAATAACAATAAATGAGAAATATTATGAATAATTAAAATCACAAAATACTTATTTAAATTGCAAAATATCTATTTTATTTCTGACAGTTTAGACTTCAAATAAATAACTTCAATTTTTTTAAATTATTTTATTAAAAACATATTATTATAAATGCACAAATTTGTCTTACCGAAAACAAATAGTAGGGTAGGGAACCAAATAATATCAAATTTTTAACGACACCAACGTCAAAGCAACCTGAGTTCGATCCCCGGTGCCGGCACCAATGAAATTGTTAATTTTACGTGCTGAATAATCACGTGCTCAGCGGTGAAGGAAAACATCGTGAGGAAACCTGCATATTTTCGAAATTGTGACAAAAAATAATATTTCGAAGATATGTGAAGTCCGCCAATCCGCAGTGGGGCCGCGTGGTGGACTATGCCCTGATACCCTCTGTACAAAGGAGGCCTTTGCCCAGCAGTGGGACATGTATAGGCTGATACTTTACTTTTTTTTGACTTTACAACGTCAATGTCGGCACACGTGACATTAGTATGTAGGTGACACGAAACTATGAACCTACTTTTTCCCTATCCGAAATCTAAGTGCCTAAAATAGTATGTTTTACTTGAAAAAATCTATAATTTTTAACAAAAAGACACCGACTTCAAACAGGAAAATATGTTTTAAGCGTTGACAATGTTTTTAACATTTTTAACATTTTTAACATTGTCAACACCATAACATTTGAGGATTGCCCTCGAATTCTCTGAGATGCCATCATCAGATCCTTTCCAACAAAAAAAGAATTCACAGCGGCGACAATCTTTTCGTACTTTTTCTACATGTTTTAATTAATAAAAAAAAAATCATCAAAATCGATTCATAAACGACGAAGCTATCCGCGAACACACAAAAAAATATACGATAACCTCCTTCTTTTTTGAAGTCGGTTAAAAACCTTCTTTTTTGAGGTCGGTTAGAAAGTTAACATATTCTTCATTTTAACAAACAAGCAAGTATTGAATTGCAATCTAAATGCAACTAGGAAGGGGCGTATCTGACCTGTCCGTCGTCGTTAGTCTGCGTAGCCGTTTGCGCCGTGGGAGCCGTCTCTCGTAGAGCCGAGGCTACGGCTACGCGCGGCGCCGCCGGTAGAGGTCTGTAGCCCGTAGCGGCCGACCCGATGTACTGGGACAACGAGCCCACCGTGAACTGCTGCCGATCTGCGGTTCGTAACGTGATTTTCGCTTAATTGTTTCGCACGTTATGGTTTATTTAAAATTTAAATTTTTAAAGTGGTAATCTTTTCACTTAAGATAAAACATTCAAATTTGTAGAAAAAATGGACGAAAAGTTTTTCGCCGTTACGGGATTCAAACCAGCGTTTTCCGGATTCACGCCCAGACACTTTAACCATTAAGCGAAAGGGCTGATTGACACATTGACGATTTCTATCTCAAGTGCAGGGGTTGGCACTTAAAAAAATAAATTACAAATAGCAATGGCAACATCTCACCTTCGAATTAACAATAAATATACACTGATATCAGATAGTAGCGGCAATTTTTTCAAAAAAAAAATATTCATGAAGTTATTTTGGATACAGCGTGTCTACAATCGCGACAATAAATGAACACACATATAGAGGATAACTTTTTAAAATTGTATTAAACATTTACATTCTTTAAACATCAATATTTACAGAGTTTTTAAACACAGATTTTTTTTAAACAAACACAGTTTTTCCAAAACAAAGAATTTTAGAACACCCTTACGTATAAAACTGTAAACTTACCTTAAAGTTCATTTGTAAAGGTCACAAAGCATATAAATGGGTTGAATTAATTTAAAAGAGTCAAAACATACTGTTAGAAGGAGAGGCTTGTAATGCGACGCTGTGGCAACGAATGAAAAAGTCTCGGAATGTATGAATCAGTAAGTTGTAGTTGTATAGGATGTTACAAATTTTGTTTCTTTTTTACTTAATTAGTTTGTTTGAAAAATATTTTTTTTTTAATTATGGATTTTGTTTAATGTTAATACTTTTTTTATCATTATTGGCAAGTAGCGTTAGACGTGTGTTTATTTATTGTCGCGATGGTAACGACACGATGTATATGATAATTATAGGCTAAGCGAAACTAACCCTTAAAGCTGCTCTCTATGGTCGGTTTCGGCTTGTCAGGGCAGAATATGGTGGTGGTGTAACGCCGCAGGTGTTGCACCGTGCCGGGTTTCGGGTCTACGAAGCGGCGTAGCAGCCGCGTCCTGTCGCGCACGTCGTAGCTCGCGTCGTAGCGCGCCATTGAGATGACGTAGCTGCACATTGCCAACGTGTCCGGCTGCGTGATGGACAGCTTGACGGCCAGGGAGAGCAGCTGCAGCTTGACCAGCTCGTCCTGGACCAAAGGACGATTGGTGGTTCAATGGGAAGGTGCAAGTTGCAAAGTCACAAGTTTTTTATGTCTATTCGGAACGGATACTAAATGAAACTAAACACGGGTAAGACTGACCACAAACGCTGGAAAGGGTTCGAAACGTCCGGAGTTTCAAAACAAAATAAAATAAAATCGATAAAATAAAGACCGGCGTACAGTGGAAGTATAATACTTTCGCGTTTCGTCCGGTGAGCGAGGTGGCCGGAGCTCAATTTTCAAAAGGTTGTCAACGCATCTGCCACCCTCGGGTTTAGCAGATGTATTACGGGCGGCGGTATTCACTTAACAAAATCCCGTAAACTCCCTTCATTTAGTATGTATAATATTCGCGTAAAATCAAGGAGTCAATAAATATTCGGAACGGTAGGTATGTTTAGTAAACGAGTCTGACATGCATCTAATATGATTTGTTTTTTTTTTTTTTCGGAAGATGGAAAGCGAGCTGTCGATTCACCTGTTCAGTGATAACCACCGCTTTAGACCTTAGACCTAGTTTTTTTTATATGTACACAATTATTGCTTCGTACTAAAATATTATTCGTTCTTATAACAAGTTGGTAAACTTAACATAACTTGTACAGTACCTGAAAAGTTTGCAAAATGCAAGTTTGTAGGAATTAGTGTTAAGTAGGGTTTTTTTTTAATTTTTTTTTTATGGAGAAAAGGGTTTGATTTGTTTTTTTTTATGGTTAATTTTTAGTTCGTTTACGTCGAGCCCTGGGAGACTGAATTCGACCTCCATTGGTCGATATTAAGACATTTAATCCGACACTTCATCTGTACACATATTACATTTGGTTACAATGTTTATAATTACAAAATAACAAACTAAAAAAAAATAGAAATAAAATAAGCAAATAAATCAAATAACCTAAAAGTAATTACGAGAGGAAAAAAAATTATAAGTTAAAGTAATACAGACAATAAAAATAAAAGAAATTTATAAATAAGGATGTAGTGACGAAAAGGACCGTCTAGCATATGCCGCGCAGTACTGCGGCGCTGATTTTCAGTCGGCCCAAGCGTCCGTAGGCAACGGACGCGATAAGCGGGTAGTAATATATTTATTTATTGCTTTATACGAGTAGTATATTATTTACGGTGGTAGGGCCACGCAGCAGCCTCGACTGTTGCACGAATGGGCAGGCCCGTCCGGGTAAGTACCACGACCTCATAGAAGGCCAGCGTAAAGTGGAAGTGTAATACTTTCGCGTTTCGTCTGGTGAGTGAGGTAGCCGGAGCCCAATTTTCAAAAGGTTGTCAACGCATCTGCAACCCTCGAGTGTGGTAGATGTCCATGGGCGGCGGTATTCACTTAACATCAGGTGAACCGTCTGCTCGTTTGACAACTTTTCGCATAAAAAAAAATTAAAAATAAATAGACTATAAAAAGAAAAAAAAATATTAAGTAAGCGCACAATATACATATTTTTTGTTCTATTCGTAAAGATAAAAAGATAGATATCGACCACTTTGGGAATCCCTGATCTAGATGAACTTCGAGGTGTACGCTCGGTACATGGTAAAAATATATTAAAATATTAGTGTGAGTGTGTGAGTGGTGGTGTGGATGGCGGGGGTGGTGGGGCACCAGGGTGCACTCAAATATTGTTGGGCGTGTGTTTGGTGGTGGGGATGGTGGTGGTGGCGGCACCTGGTCGGGGAAGGTGGCGGCCATGTGCGCGAGCACTGCGGCGGCTCGCGGGTGGTGGGCGCCGTGTTCCGCCACCAGCCACACGGCGGCCGCGCGGGCGCTGGCCGCTAGTCTGACCGTCAACAGTATAATTGCTTATTATACACTAGCGATCCGCCCCGGCTTCGCACGGGTGCAATGTATTATACATATAAACCTTCCTATTGAATCACTCTATCTAGTAAAAAAACCCGCATCAAGATCCGTTGCGTAGTTTTAAAGATCTAAGCATGCATGGGGACAGACTTTGTTTTATAATATTTAGTGATAGTGATAATTGTATATGCAAGTTATTCTCGACGACCCGATTGGTGTAGTTGAGTGAACAACTTTATACTATTTTCCTATATTGCCAGCGTTTTTATTTCAATAAAATATCCAAACATTTGGAGCTATCGTGTTTGCATTGTTCCATTATATACGAGTACCATAGAAGAGCTTCTGCTCTCTACTAAGTAGTAAACATCGCGCTACAGCGTCGCATTACAAGCCTCTCTTTGCAGAATTTTTAAAGAATTAAATGTTTAATACAACTTTAAAAAGTTATCCCCTATATGTGTGTTCATTTATTGTCGCGATGGTAACGACACGCTGTATACGAGTACCAAAGAAGAGCTTCTGCTCTCTACTAAGGAGTAAACATCTTGCAAAATTTATACAAGTTGTGAAGTTAGTTTGAAGATATAACTGACCTGTCTGAGCGTAGGAGCTTAGCCGCACGCGAAACGGCCGCCCTGGCCGAGCTCGCGCCACCGCCCACCACCCGCTTCACCACCACCACCGCTTCGCACACCACCCACTCTGCAGCACACAACGATTAGTTATTCCTCTCCCCGAATACCGAATATAGTAGAAAATGTCTTCATTCAATAAAACCTTATTTTAAGCTGTTACTTATTGAATGACAAAAAACTACCACCGGTCCACTAAACTAGAACTACCTCTAGTACCTCTGTACTAGATCGTGCGTAAAGTGTAAATAAATAAATAAAATATATAAACTGGACCAGTCCAGAGAACTGACAAGAAACTCTGCGCTCTATGTTATTTTTTTTTAAACGAACAAGCACACAAAATTATTTAGGTATAAATTCAGCAGCAGCCAAAGGACATGGAGTGTAAAAAAATGGATATTATTACATGACGATCTCCTAGGATGTTTGCGTACGAGAATGTGGTGCACCTAAACACGAGTCCTAGAATGTGTACGTTCGGCTCTCACCGTCATTAAGGGGAGTAGGTGCAGCTACGCGTTAAGAAAGTGCGCGTTAGTTAACACACGTAGAAGTATAACTTGTACACTTAATACTGAACATTTAAAGCCCGCGTTTAATTTTGGCATCTCACCGTCCTTGGAGGAAAGCAGATGCATCCAGGTGTCCAAGAATGATCGCGTGTCTCAAGAGCAGGTACAGCTACGCGTCCTAGAATGTGCGCATCTCACTGTCCAGTTGCAGCTACGCTTCCTAGAGCGTTCTCCACTCACTGTCCTTGTCCCTGGAGGAGAGCAGGTGCAGTCCTAGAAAGCGCCCACCCACCGTCCCTGGAGGAGAGCAGGTGCAGTCCTAGAAAGTGCCCACCCACCGTCCCTGGAGGAGAGCAGGTGCAGTCCTAGAAAGTGCCCACCCACCGTCCCTGGAGGAGAGCAGGTGCAGTCCTAGAAAGCGCCCACCCACCGTCCCTGGAGGAGAGCAGCTGCAGTCCTAGAAAGCGCCCACCCACCGTCCCTGGAGGAGAGCAGGTGCAGTCCTAGAAAGCGCCCACCCACCGTCCCTGGAGGAGAGCAGCTGCCAGTCCTAGAAGGCGCCCACCCACCGTCCCTGGAGGAGAGCAGCTGCAGTCCTAGAAGGTGCCCACCCACCGTCCCTGGAGGAGAGCAGGTGCAGTCCTAGAAAGCGCCCACCCACCGTCCCTGGAGGAGAGCAGCTGCAGTCCTAGAAAGCGCCCACCCACCGTCCCTGGAGGAGAGCAGCTGCAGTCCTAGAAAGCGCCCACCCACCGTCCCTGGAGGAGAGCAGCTGCAGTCCTAGAAAGCGCCCACCCACCGTCCCTGGAGGAGAGCAGGTGCAGTCCTAGAAAGCGCCCACCCACCGTCCCTGGAGGAGAGCAGCTGCAGTCCTAGAAAGCGCCCCCCCCCACCGTCCCTGGAGGAGAGCAGCTGCAGTCCTAGAAAGCGCCCACCCACCAGTCCCTGGAGGAGAGCAGCTGCAGTCCTAGAAAGCGCCCACCCACCGTCCCTGGAGGAGAGCAGCTGCAGTCCTAGAAAGCGCCCACCCACCGTCCCTGGAGGAGAGCAGGTGCAGTCCTAGAAAGCGCCCACCCACCGTCCCTGGAGGAGAGCAGCTGCAGTCCTAGAAAGCGCCCACCCACCGTCCCTGGAGGAGAGCAGCTGCAGTCCTAGAAAGCGCCCACCCACCGTCCCTGGAGGAGAGCAGGTGCAGCAGGCCCCGCAGGCAGGTGTCGGTGTGCGCGCGCACGGCGAGCGCCAGGCGGCCGATGGCGTGCACGGTGGCGGCCGCGAGCGCCCTCTCGCCGCCGCCCACGTAGGCCTGGTACTCGCGCAGCACGGCGCCCGCCGTCGCCTCCGTCGCCAGGTTCGTCAGGATCTCCAGCTTCAGCAGCTTCACGTGCGACGGGTCCGAGTTGCGCACGTAGAACGACTTCAGGTACGGCTCGAACAGCGACTGTCGGTGGTTTTTAGGTTTTTTTTTTAGAGCTATACCTATTGGTAAGTGGCGATGAAACCGCTGCCTTGAAGACATTTCAAAGGACCGCGTGGTTTTTTTTATGGGAATAGGAGGCAAACGAGCATGCAGGTCACCTGGTGATAAGCGATCACCGCAGCCCATGGCCATTTGCAACATTGGTTGAGTCGCAATTGCGTTGCCGGCCTTTAAGGTAGGCTCTCTTCTTGAAGGTCCCTAAGTCGTATCAGTCTGCAAATACCGCTGGCGACAACTCGTTCCACAAATTAGTTGTGCGGGGTAGAAAGTTTCGATGGTACTTGGCGGTTTGACGAGTTGTACGATGGTGAAATTCACCAGAAGGTATTAACCCAAACAATTCCTCAGAGCACTCCCCATGATACATCCGATAGAAAATGCATAGGGATGCAACATCCTATCGCAAGGCCAAAGAATCGAGGCGATCGGACAGGATTTGGTCGTCGACGATTCAAGCAGCTCTTCTTTGAATGCGGTCATATAGAAGGAGCTGGTATTTCGGTGCCCCAGCCCAGAGGTGAGAACAGTATTCCATGTGAGGCCGAATCTGTACTTTATAAAGCTGCAACCGATATATCGGCAGCTAACCGATATATACTGTCTCGCTCGGTTTAGGACACCGAGTTTTTTAGAAGCCAGCTTGGCTTTTCCTTCCAAATGACCGTGAAATTGAACGCTGCTCGATATATCGACCCCAAGAATTCCGATCGAATCGGTGGCAACAAGGGGAGTGCCTTCAAAAAAGGGAGATACGACGTAGGGTTTTCTTTTCGCGGTAAAAGCGCAAACCTGTGTCTTCATGGGGTTAAATTGGACTAAATTAAGTCTGCCCCAATCCGAGGTTTTGCATAACATAAGCTCGACTTCAGACACAAGTTTATTCCGATACTCTTTGACGTATTTCTGAGAAATATTTGCCCGGCCGGTATATAATGCGTCACCCGTAGTGTCATCCGCATAGCAATGAATGTTGCAAATATGCAACAGATCATTGATATGTAGGAGTAACAACGTAGGGGACAGGACGCAGCTTTGTGGGACACCAGAGTTCACGAATTTAGCGTCGGAGCAAGCACCGTCAATAACGACCTTGATGCTCCGACGAGTGAGAAAACTAGTGATCCAGTTGTACAATTTCTCAGTAAGCCCGTAAGATGTAATCTTAGAAGTGCTTTGTGCCAAACCCGATCGAAGGCTTTCGTTACATCCAAACTAACCGCCAAGGCCTCACATCGATGCGTTAGGTACACTAAAAGGTCACCAGCTGAAAGCCATATTGACGATCGCTAATGAGCTGGTGCTCCTCAAGGTACTTAAGGAGCTGGCAGTTTATGATATACTCCATGATTTTAGAGAACAAAGAGGTGAGGGCAATAGGTCTATAGTTCGACGGATCTGAACGATCACCTTTTTTAGGAATCGGGTGCACTAAAGCCGTCTTCCAAGAAGTTGGGACAATGACTAGGGAATAGGAGTGCCGGAAAAGGCGCGTTAAAACCGGTGCCAAATCTGGAGCACACGTCCTTAACAATGGGAGGGATTCCGTCTGGCCCGCTCGACTTATGGATGTCTAAGGAGAAGAGTGCTTTACGCACTGTGCTCTGCAGAAACCTTATTTCTGGCATTGTGTGCTCACACCGCGGGATGGTCAGCGGTGTGTTCCCCTTATCATCCAGTGTCGAGTTAGACGCGAAGAGGGTGCCTATAAGTTCGGATTTCTCTTCAGCGGTGTGGGCCAACGAATCATCTCCCCTGTGCAAAGATGGAAAAGATGGCGCACAGAAGTTTCCTTAAACAGTCTTGGCTTCAGACCAGAATGCACGAGTCCCCGAAGGAAGGTTAACTAATTTCTCGCCAATTTTTCCGATGTGCTCTGACCTTGCTGATGCGATGGCTTTTTTGTGGTGGACTACACCCTGATACACTCTATAGCAGTGGGACATGTACACGCTGTTACTGTTACATTCTGCAATATGATAGCGACAGCAACTGAACGATGGGAAGGTAGGATTAGGAGAAAAAGGACCTACCTGTTTGGAGACGGTTAGTGACGCGATGGCGTTCAGCACCACGCTCTGGACCTCGATAGGTGCCCTTAGGAGGCGGATCATAGCCTTCGCGACGGGGGGCAGCTCTTGGGCTAGAACAAGTAAATGACAGTTACTTGATATGGCAGGGCATTGCAACAGTTTGCTTTTGCACGAATGGGCAGGTGCGTCCGGTGTACACATGTGAATCATTATTACAAAGTGAAAACATGTTTAGGATATATTGAAAACCACTTGAGGAGGCATAGTCCTCACATCTACTGACCTGGTCCGCAATAGTACATGAGCTAAGATATATTAAAGACTGCCTGAGGGGGGATACTTCTCACGCCTACTGACCTGGCCCGCAATGGTACATGAGCTGGGCGACCGCCATGACGACGCCCGCGTTCCTGCTCTGCAGCAGCGGCTTGGCCGCGCGCAGCAGCAGCCGCAGGTCGGCGTCCAGGCTGGGGGAGGAGCTGCCCCTGCCCCCGCCGCCCTCACCCCCCGCCCCGGAACTGTCCGAGTCGTAGAACGGCCTCTCGCCGGACTCGTCGCTCGACCCGCTCTGCCGGTAGGCGTTTCGGTAACGCGAAGTCTGATTATGACTTAATACCCCCTGAGGCGGTCTTGGCCCCTGTGGGACGTTTTTTTTTGGATGGGAAATAAGCGGCAAACGAGCAGGAGGCTCACCCGATGGCAAGTGATCACCGCCCCCCATACACCTGCAACACCAGAGGGCTTAAAAACGCGCTGCCGGCCTTCGGAAGACCGCCGGCGGCAGCTGGTTCCACAGTGGTTGTGCGACGCGACATTTATACAGGCTGTTAATTTACTTTTTTTACGCAGATAAGTCAAGATCGATATCACTTTGGATCCTCCACTATATGAAGACGTACCTCCTCGTTTGGATCTGGGAAGCAAGTCTTCGCGTAGACCGTCAGCACGTTGAGTAGGGCAAGCTGGCCCCACTCGTCCACGTCCGCCAGGAGGGAGCACAGCTTCCTGAAACAGTGGATAAATGCCATGTGATCATAATGTGCAATTAATAAAAATATCTGCACGGATAGCTCATCCGGGGAAGTAGCACGGGCTCGTAAAACATTGGCGTGAAGTGGAAGTGCTATATATACTTTTACATTTCATTGCGTTTGTGAGGCGACTGGGACCCAGTATTTTAAAGTATGTCATAAATAAACAACATGTTAAATAATTGTAAAATCAATTGAAATTTAAATAATGTTTATCCAACTTTTTCATTCAAATTGTTATAAGCATTAAAATTTTTACCCCTTTAACATCTCTCGTTACAAGTGTTCAACTTTAAATGATCTTAGTTAACTTCATACCGCACTAGATGGCGCTAATCACAGCATAAATGCAATTAAGAGCACAAACGATGGCGCTAATTATTGCTAATAATTCAATAAAGACGCACACTAGATGGCGTCAATCAAACCTAAAAGTTCAATGCAAAGCTAACTAGATGGCGCCAACTATTAGTAAAAATGCAATAAAGAACGTAGATAGATCTTGACACTTCGCGCCTTGAGGTCATTGGCCGCTTAGCTTAGTAAAGCGCCTAGGCGCATTATCCGGTAGACGTTGGTTCGAATCCCACAGCACTGAAAGGTTTTTGTTCATTTATCTATAAAAAATAACATTCCCACCTGAAACTCCTATGTATTAGACTAACTCGATCACCGCAAACTTCTGAGAAGGCCATGGCCGCCGACCCAACTACCAGAGGAGCTTTATCCGATAGGAGTTTGTCTATGATCGCCACAAGCTCTTCCTTTTGATCTGGATCCAGACTGTAAACGAAACAGTTCTTATTTTTTATGCGAGAAATAAACAAGCTATTAAATAAACTATAAAGTGAATACCGTCATACATAGACAAACATCATGGGGTTGAATCACTTGGACAATCGTGGTTTTAAGCTGGTTGGGCCCAGTTTAATGGATGAAGCACTAAAGTCACATACATATTAATAAATGAAATTGATTCAATGGATTGTGTTTATTTTTAGGGAACTAAAATTAATGATTGGAAATTTATATGGTTTGCAAAAAACATGTTTGAAAGTAATTTGTTGTAATGCCGTTTATTGCCACAAATACCCCATAATACAGGGCAATAGTAAACGTTAGTAGTTAAAACATGTAGAAAAAGTGCGAAAAGATTGTCGCCGCTGTGTGAATCGAACCCACGTCTTCGGCATTCGCGGCCTGACGCTCTAGCCACTGAGCTAAACGGCTGATTACCACACCGACGAAATCTTAACGCATTCTTCCACATTGTTTTCTTAGCATTTGAAGCAATGCTTGGCGCCATCTATTGTTATATCCTTTCCAGCATACAAACAACTTCGAATATCGTTTTACAACGATAATTCGAACGAGAGATGTCGCCATTGCTTTTTTTTTTTAGATAAATTTAAATTGTTTATAGTGCTAATCTTTGCACTTAAGATTGAACATTAAAAACATGTAGAAAAAGTGCGAAAAGATTGTCGCCGCTGTGTGAATCGAACCCACGTCTTCGGCATTCGCGGCCTGACGCTCTAGCCACTGAGCTAAACGGCTGATTACCACACCGACGAAAATCTTAACGCATTCTTCCACATTGTTTTCTTAGCATTTGAAGCAATGCTTGGCGCCATCTATTGTTATATCCTTTCCAGCATACAAACAACTTCGAATATCGTTTTATTGAACCGAATTTTTAAAGATCATCAAAGTGACTAGTTGTAGGCTCCACAATAATTTCTGCATGGCTTACCTATAAAGCTTTGGTATTGCATGCGCGGCTGTCTTCCTTACGTAGGGGCTCATATCGCTTGCAGAATCGCGAATAGCTAGCATTACTATGGGCACTATCATAGTGACACGGATAGAAGAAAGAACCCTTAAAGCACTGGCTCGGATCAACTGGTTTGGGTCCTAAAACATGAAAAAGGTGATCATGATCATCATATAATAAATAAATAAATACTTTCAAATATAAAGCATATTGCAATAGGTATCTTAATTCTAAATGCTCCTCAAATACAATTAGCCTTCACATGAATAGGGTATGAAAATATGTCGGAAGGATATGCTTTGATATGTGTCCCGGGAGCTAGACCTCCTGGCCGCCCAAGGAAGCGATGGCTGGACATTAGAGCCAATGAACTGACCCATGAGGATGTCGAAGATCGGTCAAAGTGGAGGAGTTTAAGTATGAAAGCAGACCCTGGCAATTGCTGGGATAAATGCTAGGTAGAAGAGGATGAATAGGGTACACAGAAAAACTTTCATGGAGCACACTTAATTTTATGTAAAGGCAGAAAAAGTAAAAATATTTGTTTTCTTAACTACCGATGATGAATCAAATAACATTGTGAATTGCAACTTTTTTTTTGATGATGAATAAAAATATAATGAACAGAGTGTATCAAATATAAAATAATATTTTAAAATATGAGAACTCTACCCATCAGCAATAGTGCTGCATGCTGTAGAATATGTGTAACACATACATCTACCTACATTAAGATTTTTGCAGCACCAGACAATATGTATGGGCTAGTATGGATGATATGTAAACATATTGCATAGCTTGAAAATTTTATCAGGGTCTTAAAATTAACATATTTATTTGACAAAACTTTTAGCTGCCTGTCATAAGGCAGCAATTTCAGTATATTAGTCAATTAAATGAATGGCATTTTATTCAAATTGGTACAGATGAATTAGAAATATAAGTAATCGGGAGCTACAAATGTGATGAAATTATGCATATTACTTACCTTTAATGCCCTTTGAAATGTGCTGATGGACAATAATGCTAAATCCTGTTGTTCTTCTGCATATCGTACCAAGTACACATAGACCAGTTTCTTAACCTCAATATTCTTTGACACAACATTCTTCACTACAGCGGGAAACCTGGGAATATAAAACACATAAGAATATATACATCCATTTGTGATAAGTATCAATAAACACAGGTGAATCAATAAACAAATATAACACAGGTGATTTGACACCATCTCTAGGAAATATGATTTCAATAGTAAATATTTCATACAAAGTAATACATTTTTTGTTTTTTTTTTATGGTTTTTGATCATATTTTAGAGCAGAATTTTTTCTAAACATTTATGCAATTATATTGGCTTGTGATAAGGAAAGGAAGTGTTGTTACTTAAATTTTACCTTTAACCCTTATAGGGATGTGCTGTATGTTTTTGTATTTTTTTTTAAGCCATATTACTTATCAAGTTTCTTACAGAGAAGCAATAATCACACTAAAACTTGTAGAAATATAACATGATATTTTCAGTTTTTTTTATTGCCAAGTTAAAATTATTACTGCAAAATTAAAAGCATGTGTGTGACATTGCAATGTATGTAGTAGTATAAAATTGAAGACTTGTAGATTTACTAACAAATCAGATGCATCTCTTCCCTTAGCAATCATCCCAATTATCCTCTTCATGGCTTCAAGTTTCAATGAGTCCTTAGAACCGTCCAGCATCATCTTGAGATCTTCATTTCTGTAATTTGATACTTCAATGTGTAAAATGTTTTATTATTTTGTCAGTCCATTTATTTAAAATTCCTCTACTGTACACTGATAAGACCTTGTTATGTCCCATTCAAGCAAATCGATACAAGAAGAAGGTTAAGGCAGAGCTCCCGCCTTAACCTACTAACCTAATCTAGCCAAGTCAGTTTACTCTGTGTCGGATCTGTGACTCATAAAATTTTAATCAAAAAAATTTAATAAATTGTGTTACAATCAATATGAGTATGATGTCATTCGCTTCCTATATTTATCATGTCTGTAGCATTTGTGCTGTATTGTGCATTCAGTTTTTGAAGTTAAATTAGTAAAACTTGCTTAGTGAAAATAACAAATTTTATATATTTTTTTCTCAACTGAAACTTTGTGTGTGTGCTTTTAATAATGTAATATTTCTATAAAAAAAAAATCAACCTCCAACTCAACGGACGTCTATGGAAAACTGAGCCACTAAAACTATTTTGTAAAGTAAATTTTATTAATTTCTAAGTAAAAGTAAATTGATAATTCTAATACCTGTAAATGTAAGTGTAAATGAATAGGACATAATTGTTTCAAATTTTTGTCAAAGTGTGATAAGAAATAGGTTTTCAATTACTTAAAATAAAATATGAAAAGGCAAAAATTACTGATTAAACGTAAAAAATGGCGAGAATTATTTTAACAGGTGAAAGTAACGAATTTTTTCTTTTGCTCATTGAAAATGCGTGTAATGCAATTTGGTGTGTATATATTTACATTATATAAATAAATCACATCAGTAACATACTTCTTATAATCTGGTTGGAAGAACGCCCCAGAAGCAGGATCGCTGGCAGGATATTCCACCTCAGCGGTGACGACTTTATCATTGTTATAAGAGGAGACGCTCGTCATTTTTAATTCAATAAGAATATGGGCATTTATTCAAAATGCGAATGTATTTTTCGATTTTTAATATATAGAATAGATTGTTGACGTTACAGTAACAAGCAAGCGGTTCCGTCGCGAAACGTCAGTGACAGTGACGTTGACATATGACATGTCATATAATATGTAATTGTCAAAATCCTATGAAATATTTCTTTTACCAGTACAATAGTCTTAGACTTTTTGCCACGAAACCC
Source organism: Iphiclides podalirius (assembly GCA_933534255.1). Lineage (NCBI taxonomy): Eukaryota > Metazoa > Arthropoda > Insecta > Lepidoptera > Papilionidae > Iphiclides > Iphiclides podalirius. The sequence continues at coordinate 12,161,362 of OW152831.1, read as the reverse complement.
GATCCTGAGCCACCTGCATCCATATATATATATATAGATATATATGGATGCTGGTGGCCTTATTTTATATTTTTTATATTTTCTTGGAAAAACTGATAGATGACTGTTTCTACGCTTATTTTAAAATAAAAGCATGTCAGACATGTCTGTGACACCTTTTTATACGCAGGATGGAAGAAAACAGTGTGTAAAATAATATAATTTAAATAAAATATCTTATGAAAATTTATTAAATCTTGTGCTTCAGAAACTCGTAAAACATTATTTATGGAGTTTGCAATTTCTACCAATAACTTTGCTGTTCATGTTTTACAGTATTATTGCAGGCCAGTTATGAATACTTATAACTAAAAAACACACCACTAAATATAAACTATATGAAAACATTAATAATTTCACCACGGAAACAAGCATCAAGATCAACATGTCTTTTATGAAGAGCACCCGTGAATGACGCTAAGTCAGACAAGACTGTGTTAGCCTTCGTACCGATTGACGCGCATTTTAAAACACCATACAAAACTATACGTTTAGATATCCACAACTACAACCCTTATTCGTTGTTATTATAATATATGCTCTCTTATACGATTTGTAAATGAAGTAAAATACACAATATTAAAAAAAATGTGTATAGGTATGTGTATAATGAAAATCTAAAGCCGATATGAAATAAAAAGAATGAATGTTTGACATGTCTATAAATATGTAGTGACCGTCGATATATATCAATATTGCACTTAGTGTAGTCATTTCTGCCCCACTAGAGTCTGCGCTCTGCGCCTGGGTAGCGCTGGCAACACCTAGTTACGGCGATGCTGATAATAAAATGATAGTACAAAACAATGACGTTACCGAAATATCACAGACTATGCAACATTCACGGCCGGTTTCTGAAACACTGATCATCGTAGATGTCAACTAATCGGCTGTCAAATGGTTTTCAAATTTCATTTTAGTTGCCAAAAGGATGTTTAAACTCTTTGGATTGATCTGATCATTAGAAGATCATTCTAGTCTATTCAGAGAGTTTAAAACTAAAATGAAATTTGAAAAGCCATTTGACAGCTGATTAGTTGACATCTACGATGATCAGTGTTTCAGAAACCGGCCGCCAGACTCGGAATATTTGATGTTTCACTGTTTGATTCATGATTTCATGATTGTTTGGGCAGGCTCGTCCAATACCACGACCTCACAGAAGACCGACGTGAAGTGAAAGAGTTACACTTCTACGTTTAGTCTAATGAGTGAAGTAACGGGGGCCAACTTTTTTAGAGGTGGCAAACCATTTGCAACGGGTTTACGGTTTTTGCAGATGTCCTTGGGCGGCTGTTACAACCTTAGGTGAAGTACCAGTTCGCAAAAAATAAAAGACTACCTATATCGAGTCCCTGCAAACTCACTCACCAGACAAAACGTGAAAGTGTTCTACTTCTTCCGGTCTTATGAGAAGTCGTGCTACTTCCCTGACAGCAGAAGCTGTTGCGTAACCCTACCATAGTAAAGTTTTTTTTAGTTGCCAAGCGAGCAGACGGTTTACCTGATGTTAAGTGAATACCGCCACCCATGGACATCTGCTACACCCGACAGTTGCAGATGCGTTGACAACCTTTTGAAAATTGGGCTCCGGCCACCTCACTCACCAGACGAAACGCGAAAGTATTATACTTCCACTGTACGCCGGTCTTCCGGCGTCCGGCCGGACTGTATGAAATGAAAATTATTATATCGATATTCACCGCACAATGGATTTATCATGTTGATATTGAAGTAATAACTATCGACTTTTTGCCAAAGCATCAGCGGTTGTTGGGGTCCCGTACCCAAAGGGTAAAACGGGACCCTAGTACTAAGACTCCGCTGTCTGTCTGTCCGTCCGTCACCATGCTGTATAACCGTGATAGTTAGACAGTTAAAATTTTCACAGATGATGTATTCCGTTTTATTGATATATGGTACGGAACTCAAGAGCTGACACTACTGCGTGGCAAGTTACTACAACTTACTACATATATTTCGACCAAAATAGATTTTTTATACAGTGGATGAAAGTTGTTCTTAAAAGATCGTTCCAAATTTATCATGCCTTACGATTAATAATCTTATCCTTTAAACGAGCAATTCTTGTATATAAATATATATATATATATAATCGGAATCTCGGAAACGGCTCCAGCGATTTTCATGAAATTTAGTATGTGCATAGATTCAAGGGCCAAAAATCGATTTAGCTAGGTTTCATTTTTAGAAAATCCTTTTATCCCTGTTTTCAGGTAATGAAAAATGTAATTCGAATATGACGGTAAATTTCGCCGCAAGAGAAAATGTCATAATAGCTCTGTCTGTAATCGGGCGGCCCCAAAACAGACGGCCGTGGTTCGCATCACGATCATCTACACATTTATTTTTTTACTTTTTTTCGATTCCAGATCATTGCTTTCTTTATTTTTAATTTTTTGTCGATTTGTTATTTTGTTATTTTTTCCCCTTTTTTTTAAAGTTCATTCTTTTGTGAAAAACATCAGTTCATATTTTCTTATTATTACGTCGGTAATATCGAAAAATATTATGCATATTTCATTACTCAGTAATTTGTATCTAAATGTAATTTCCAAAATACACGATTTACAAAAAAAAAAAAACAAACCGAGCAAAGCTCGGTCCTCCGGGTACTAATATTATAAGTAATATTATAAGTAAGCCTTTTTTGTTGTTTCTCATTTTCATGCAGTTTTACATTATATGATTATATGCAAAAAATTATAGTATAATTATTGTGAACATTAATATATTCTATAACAATTTCAATAGGGTAAATTTATATAAATTATATTTCTAATTATTATTTGTAAGAATTTTAATTATAATTAATACGTTTACACCTAAATTTTAATTGTTTTAATGAGAACCCCTTTGCCTTACGATTAATACCAACAAATCTTATTAAGCACTTATGGAATCAATTGGAAAGAGAGCTTAAAACTCAAGCTGTAGCCTTTAAGCTCCAGTTTACCTGGCCATAAATGCGACTATAATTTATGGCAAACTGGAGCTGTAAGCGCCAAAGTATATTAGAAGCCTTTGATCGTACGTTAATTTTCTCGTATATACATATGTATCTGCGTATATAAATGTTATATAACATATCAAAATAAAGCTACAAGCTTACATAACTTTGTCTGCTACATGAATGGACCAGCTCGATTTGATACTTCCCAAGTCGAGGTGGTCTATTCATTCACGGCACTGAAGTAAAAGTATTATCTAAGCTCTCTTGCGAATTTGAGCGCGTCATATTCCGAAGTCGTATTGTATACATATTATGTATAACGAATAAAAACACAAGAAGCAGAATTGTTTTTAACTTGGTCATATTTATTTTTTACCGGAAATAATTTTAAGTGAAAAAAATTTGCAATTTTAAGCATGTTTAAGTACAAATAAGGATTAACTGCCTCTCGCTTGTTTTAGGGTAATTTTTTTATCTCAACTATCACTACATAGTTTAAAATAAAGACGTCCCGCTGTCTGTCTGTCCCTATGTATGCTTAGATCTTTAAAACTACGCAACGGATCTTGATGCGGTTTTTTTTACTAGAAAGAGTGATTCAAGAGGAAGGTTTAAATGAATAATATATTGCATCTGCGCGAGTCGCTAGTGATTTAATAAGATTTGAATGCCTTTGTTATGGCCACCTTTCTATGGCGTATTCGTTTAAAATATTATTTTGTTTGCCAAATAGCTAAAAACATCGAGTTTATTAATCTTTGAATATTAATTTCGGACAATGTGCACTAACGATGTTATAGTTTCATGAATATAGAACAATTTCAAACAAGTTTTGCCGGAGCGTGTAATGAAATACAATGATATCTCATTGTATTTTGCATTCATTTAATTTGGTACGTGGAAAACGAAACACTGCTGCATTATTGAATCGGTTTTACATTGAAATTCCTGTGACACAATAGAATGTAAATTAATAGTGTAAATAATAAATTATTACATTTAAATATGATAACAAAATCGAATTCGTTTGCACGGATACCATAGTTTTTATTTCCTTATATGTTCGATCACATCGAATATTCTTTGTACATTTCTAAAACTTTTTAATGGAAGCCTGTTTCAATATGAACTAGATGCCAAAAGGTGCTTGACGCAAAGTTTGCCGTCGCCCAATATTTATTCCTTCTTGTTACAACTTTCAATTGCCCATAGAACTATCCTGCTCTGTACACATTGATTTATTTACCACGACGATATTACGCTTTGAATGAATTTTAAAGTACATTAATTTTAATAGTGCTATTCTTCGAAATTTATGTATTGTGTATGAAAAATTGTGATTAAAACCGTTTCATGAGTTGTTGATAATGTTCGACAATAAACGCAAAAGTAATGACTTTGTATGATAAATATATGATGGATTAACAAAGCCCTACTGCGAGTATATCCGACGCCATCTGCAAACAATAGTGTGAGTGGATAAGAACATCGCGTATCAGTACTAATATCGAGGCCTTTGTTGAAGCTATCAGACTTTAACGCCGTTTGACAAGGGACGTTTTAATACAAACCACGTCACTAAATGAATACCGCCGCCCATGGACATCTGCCACATCTGAGACGTTACAGATGCGTTGACAACCTTTTGAAAATTGGGCTCCGGCTACCTCACTCGCCAAACGAAACGCGAAATTATTTGTCATACTTCCACTTGACGCTGGTCTTCTGTGAGGTCGTGGTACTCACCCGGACGGGCCTGCCCATTCGTGCAACAGCCGAGGCTGCGTGGCCCTACCACCGTGAATGTTAAATGAATAAAAATATACACCAAGTTAGTCTAGCACATAAAATCACCATTTCAAATTTGGTTCAAAATTGTTCATTAGCTCTCTCGTGTAGAGCGATCATTACTAAAGTAAATATGTAAATATGTTTAATTATCTATATGTAATTAGTATTAATACGTAGGTCACACTGAAAGCTCTTAGAAAATCATAAAATGGCTCAATGTAGAAAGTAAGTAGCCAATACTTTTATTGTTGCTCAAACTAGTCTCCGTTCCTCTCTGTACATCTTCGCATTCGACGGACCCTCTAAGGAAAGCATTCTTTCCTTTTCCCGTTCTACCCTTCTACTGAATTTTCGCACTCGCATCTTCAGGGATCGTAATCTGAATACATCAAAGTTTATCTTTAATTCGAGGGAATAAATGAATGGGCGCAAGGTCGGGACTATATGCCGGATGACTCATTATCTCGACACCTGTTATAGTCAAATATTTAATTGGTCGTTTCGCGGAGTACGCTGAAGCTTTGAGGACGCTGATGTTGAACATTTTCCAAGACAACAGGCAAACGACAAGGAAGCCGGGGCCATCATAAGGCAGCAACGTGTTTGCAACCCTACGGGTGTTGCAACAATGGGCGGCGGTTGTCACTTAACATCAGTTGAACCGCCAGCTCTTCTGCCACCTTCTCACATAAAAATTTCTCGCTGTGAATTAACGTTGCCGGTTTAATAATCAATCGACCAGCATTGGTTGCAGCACCTTCAATGCAAATTGATACATAAATCAATGTACATCGAGCGTACTTCGGCATTCTCCATCAGAGTGAATGTGAGGCGCATCGTTTCGATGATGACGTACGTGTTGATGCAATATTTTTGAAGCAATCGATGAAAACGCAACAAATAGTTATCAGCATTTAGATGAAACATAAAACGATACGTGTAACTATTCATTGAGATAACCTTATTGGTTTCCTCGCCTGAAATGAAATCGGTTAATTATTGTCATTAAAGTTAGTTAATTAATAATTGTCATTTTCAAATGAAAATTATTTTCATTGATGTTCACCGCTCAATTAATTTTTCATCTTGATATTAAAGTAATATCCCTTGACTCCTTGTCAAAGCATCAGCGGGCATTGTCCAAAATTATCGATTGGATTGCTTGTCAATACGCGCACGATGACAAACTACATAACCTCTCACAATGTGTTTGTCATCAAAATGTACTCATCGCTTTGAAATCAATTTTTGTCGTAGATTTCAGCTAATTGTATCTAATTCAATTGTAATAACAGTCAAAGACAGAATCATAATTTGCACAAGTCTGCACAATTAGTTGAATTGTATGCATTATGGTTTTGTTCCTGTCGTGCATCAGGGGTTGCTTTGTATACTGATCTATTTTTTTATTTTACTTTGTTCATTTTACAAAACGTGAAAAAATTTAATGCGGTCGAAATGAATAAAATGAATCATCGAAATCGAATAATCCGTTCTCGAGATATTATCTGCTGTAGGGACACAATATGTGTAGTTTATCGCGTTCGCAAATTGTGACGCATGTATAGCGCGTAGGCAGATTGACGCATATATAACATATACAACGCAGCGCCGTTGTAATTGAGATTACATTCAATTCCCCGAAGCCGAAGATTATTCGAAGACACACTCGAAGGCACTCGGACAAGAAAATCGGAGGACACTCGGCGTGCATTCGCAAGACAATGGAGGAGTCGTGTTAGAGTTGCAATATACGAATAACCGAGTAAACGTGATTTTATTAACGTTTTCCCTCTGGTATGGAGTCGTAATTAGGGTACAATACTACAACAACTAACAATATATAACCATAAATCTAAAAGCCATATGATTGAGCCGATGACCTCACATCACGAAAAATTTCATATTGAGTGCAGAGACAATCAAAATATATCATAATATTATTTTTTTTCATACTTTGTAACATAATTTTGCAAAATATATAATAATATACTTATAAAATATAGTAGTAATAATAATATAAAAATAAAATAAATGTTTAGTTGTGCTTATTTAGGTTGTTGCAAATGTCCACGAGTGAGTTAAGATCAGGTGAACTGCCAGCTCGTTTGCCACTTTCTCACATAAAAAAATAGATACATATTCATTTATTGCCTTAACTGTGCACAATCGATGTTACATGTTACATTTTGAACGTACAAAAAGAGAAATGTAAATAAAACAAAGTATTATTTGATTCACTGAACGTGATTTATCGCTAATTATAGGGAAACTGGATACCAAAGCCTTTCATTGTTCGGCCGCGCATTATCGTCTACAAAATGTAGTATAAAGAACCAAAATGCTTATTTTATTGGAGGTAATGATGATAGAAATCCCTTTTCTCCGTAAGACTCTAAAGATATTCCAGCTCGCTACATTATTGATCTTGTTCCCTCGACTTTTTCCTGTCATCTTTCTTTTTGTACATATTTATTACATCTGTTTGCATTCTTCAGATGATAGCCACATCATGCCATATAGTGTGGGCAATGCAAGAAATTTTTTTGACGGCTCGGGAGAAAAAAAATTCGTCTTATTTTAATTCCGAATTTTATTTTCAGCTCAATACATTATTCCTCTTATTCCCTCGACTTCTTCCTGTCATGTTTATATGTGTATGTACTTATTTATTATCTGTGAACATTCTTCAGATGATAGCGACATGATCCTGCAATGATTAGTGTACTAGGTAATCCAAGATATTGTTTTTACTCGCTATATAACAAAATAAAAAAAAAATTGTCATAATTTTGTATTTTGTTATTTTCTTAATTCTGAATTTCATTTCCTAAGCTGTATTCGTACAAATGAAAACTCTTTTCAGATTTATACTGAGCATTACTATAATCTACTTACAACATCTTATCTTTTAAACGAGCAATTCTTTTATATATATATATATATAATCGGAATCTCGGAAACGGCTTGAGCGGTTTTCATGAAATTTAGTATGTGCGTAGATTCGGGGGCGAAGAATCGATCTAGTTAGGTTTCATTTTTATAAAATGTCCTTTTATCCCTGTTTTCAGGGAATGAAAAATATCAAAATGTTATAATAGCTCGGTCGGTAATCGGGCGGCCCCAAAACAGACGGCCGTGGTTCGTGTCACGATCATTTACATAGTTATTTTTTTTCTATACCAGATCATTTTCTTTATTTTTTTTTTATTTGTAAAATACATGATTAACCAAAAAAACCGAGCAAAGCTCAGTCCTCCAGGCTCTACTATTAATACGAACAATCTATTTTGGGGATATCGCGATTTTTCTGTGTGAAATTTTGCGGGTCTGGCAAAATCTCATTTTTTTTTTTAGTTTTATTATAGACGTCCAAATGCTTTGTAGAATTTAAAAAAATAAGCGAGCCAAGTGCGAGTCGGACTCGCGCACGATGTATTCTATATTATCTATAAAAAAACGGCAAAAAAATACATGTCTGTTGTATGGGATCCCCTCCTAAATGCTTTTTTTATTATTGCTGTAGTATTTGTTGTTATAGCGGCAACAGAATTTTTTTTTTTTTTTTATGCGAAAAGTTGTCAAACGAGCAGACGGTTCACCTGATGTTAAGTGAATACCTCCGCCCATGGACATCTGCTACACTCGAGGGTTACAGATGCGTTGACAACATTTTGAAAATTGGGCTCCGGCTACCTCACTCACCAGACGAAACGCGAAAGTATTTGTCATACTTCCACTTTACGCCGGTCTTCTGTGAGGTCGTGGTACTTACCCAGACGGGCCTGCCCATTCGTGCAACAGCCGAGGCTGCTGCGTGGCCCTACCACCGTAAAATATATCATCTGTGAAAATTTCAACTGTCTAACTATCAAGGTTCATGAGACACAGCCTGTTGAAAGACGGACAGACACTCAGACCCCTAACCCTATAAAGAATCCGCGCGGAAAGAAATGGGTACGGTCGTTATGGATACGTTGAAATTAAAACTTTGTATTCTGTAACGAAGTCAAAGTACTTATATTGACTGAAAGTTCGAACGAACGAAAAGTTTCTTCGCTTAATCCTGGGACTACTTGTAAATTTTATATTAATTTATTAGTTTATAATTGTAGATGGAATTTAGTAATGAATTTCATTTATGTTGACGTAGTAACAAAGAGCACCGAATTAATCCTTACTTCCTTACTAATATTACAAATGCGAAAGTTTGTATGTATGGATGGATGTTTGTTACTCTTTCACGCAAATACTACTGAATGGATTTTAATGAAACTTCAATAACATAGCTTATACATTCTGATGTATCTGTGATCTTATTCTGATAAGACCATAGTAATATTATAAATGCGAAAGTAACTCTGTCTGTCTGTCTCGCTTTCACGCGAAAACTACTGAACCGATTTAAATGAATTTTAGTACACAAATTGTCTAGACCCTATGAAAGGGCATAGGCTATTTTTTAATTGAAAATATATATATATTTTAAACATTAAATATATATTTTAAAGACAGATATTTATTTAAGGGCTTCAACGCGAGCGAAGCCGCGAGCGAAAAGCTAGTACGCTATAATTTATATACATATTTTATGTATATCTGTCTTTCTGTCTGAATGTTATGCCTTTAGCCTATTCTACGCAGTTGTAGTCGCGGGCAGCAGCTAGTTAACAATATCTAAGAAGCCGTAGACATGGCAGCGTGGCAGTGCCTCTTAATTTTATTGGAATACCGTTACTTGGGATGTCCCCTAAATATAGCGTCGCGATTGTATGAGTAGCATAGAAAGCAGTGTTATTATTTAATTTTAATTCTTTTTATTTTTAAGATTGGCAGGTTGAGAAAGACATGCAATAACACTATATTATGTTAATCTTATCCAAAAATGGTATATATTTAATAAAAACCGGCCAAGTGCGAGTCGGACTCGCGCACGAAGGATTCCGTACTATATTATCTGTAAAAAAGGCAAAAATCGTTTCTTTTTTATGTGACCCCTACTTAAATATTTATTTTTAGTATTTGTTGTTATAGCGGTAACCGATTTACATCATCTGTGAAAATTTCAACTGCCTAACAGGGTTTTTTATATTTTTGTATCAGTCTGGTGACAGACGGATAGACAGATAGACAGTGGAGTCTAAATAATAGGGTCCCGTTTAACCCTTTAGGCAAAAGCTTGGATTGCTTAATTAACATACAAATGTATGTAGTATACAAACTACTATGTTAAGGTAGTATGAAAACTTGTTTTGAATTTTTTTCTGAAAATATAAACTTTCCCTTGAAAGGTTAAAAACAAATTGATTTGAATTCGACAATGATTTTTAATTCTGTAACATCCAGAGAACGTAAGTAAAACATGTTTCATTTTCGTTCGACCGGTTACATCAAATAATTGTAAATTTCAATATTCAAATAAAAACATATCTCATTTTACAGGCTTGTCCCTTTTCGATATTCAGAAATGCTAGAATGTCGAATATTGAAAAGATGATAAAGGTGCATCGAATCCAATTCGAAAGAATAATAGACTCGATATGATTTTGTCCGATTTCTGATTTGTAGAAACCGATTTACCGTTTCGAAAAATCCAACCGCGAGTTGTAATTTATTACGTTTATTTTCAATTTGAATTCCCGAATTTTCAAATTTTCATATCTTCTTATCTCGCCCGCTATAAAATAACGATGTTCTGCTTTCATTCGATCTAGTAAATTCTTCTTTCTCTCTCTTGTTGAATTTCTTCATTGTGGTTTTTTAATTTGTACATTTAAGGGGTTATTGGTGGGTAAATCCGTTAGGGATAACTGAGCTCTCTGTGAGAGGTAACCCGGTAACTAAACATCGCCAATGGGATAAAAATATGGTAGAATGAATGAATGAATGAAATATACTTTATTGTACACAAACAAAGGATATTGAATAATCAACAAAAAATAATACAAAACTGTACAGTAGGTGGCCTTATCGCTTATAAGTCTAGACATCGTCAATGCCTTCAATTCTCTACCCTGCATGCCATCATGGGGGGGCTTTCTTACCACCAAGTGCCCCCTTATCTCCAAGGCGTTATCGCAGACTACTTGCGCGATAGGTACATGTTATATAGGGACAAAACAGCAACAAGATCCGGAGGGAAATTCACTGCGGAGTTCCACAGGGATCTGTTCTCGGCCCTTTACTATGGAACGTGGCCTATGATGCTGTCCTGCGTGTCGATCTCCCCTCTAATGTGAACGTCGTTTGTTACGGATGACACATTAATAGTCGCTATCGGGGATACCTTCGAGAGGACCAAAGACCTCGCCGAGTTTGTCGTGGTAACCATCGTCGCCAAAATTCATGAGTTGGGTCTAGAAGTAGCGCCACATAAGACCGAGGCGATGTGGTTCCATAAAATGCCACGAGGCAGGGAACGACCCAACTCATGTGTCCGTGTGGGTGGGTCTGAAATCAGGGTAGGTCGGTACATGAAGTACCTGGGCCTAATCCTAGATAGTCGCTGGGGTTTCGAAGAACACTTCGAGCGCCTAGTCCCCCGGATCGAGAGGATAGCGGGTGCAATGCACAGACTGCTACCTAATCTTGGAGGACCAAGAGAAGAAGTTCGCCGCCTCTTTGCTGGGGTTGTACGATCCGTAGCCTTATATGGGGCACCTGTTTGGTCAAAAAGGTTCGCCATCCAACGTTGCAGGTCTAAGATCTACAGTGTCCAGAGGCGGATGGCTATACGGATCGTACGAGGGTACAGAACTATATCCTTTGAGGCGGCAACTGTCCTGGCTCGCTTTCCACCTCTGGACATACTGGCGGAAATGGACGCAAGGGTGTACCACCGAATTCGCGCCCTTCGCCAGAGTAGTGGCAGCGAGCCAGAAGAGGCGCTCGAGTCGATCAAACGGCAGGAACGGCATTTTGCTTTCTTGGTCTGGCGCGCTCGGCTCAGCCAAGAACACTACGCACATAAACGCGTCATGGAAGCTATCCTGCCAGTCTTCGAAGCCTGGATGCAGCGACAGGAAGGCAGGCTCACCTACAGACTTACACAGATAATCACTGGGCATGGATGCTTTGGTGATTATCTGTGTAAAATCGGACGTGAGGCGACGGCAAATTGTTTCCACCGCGATGGAAGCTACCAGGAATCCCCAACCCATACCCTGGCGGTATGCCCAGCATGGGAGACAGAGCGGAGTATCCTGGTAAGCCTCATTTTTTTTTTTTTTTTTTTTTTTTTTTTTTTTTTTTTTTTTTTTTTTTTTTATGGGAAAAAAGCAGCAAACGAGCAGGAGGCTCACCTGATGGTAAGTGATCACCGCCGCCCATGGACATCTGCTACACCCGAGGGCTTACAAATGCGTTGCCGGCCTTTTAGGAATGAGTACGCTCTCTTCTTGAAGGTTCCCAGGTCGTAACGGTTCGGAAAGACCGCCGGCGGCAGCTGGTTCCACAGAGTGGTTGTGCGAGGCAGGAAATGCCTTGAAAATCGCGCTGTTGTGGAACGCTGGACATCGAGGTGGTGTGGATGAAATTTTTGGTTTTGGCGCGATGTCCGATGGTGAAATTCAGCCGCTGGGATCAATCCAAACAATTCCTCGGAACACTCCCCGTGATAGATGCGGTAGAAGATGCAGAGTGACCCAACATCTCTACGCATAGCCAAAGGATCAAGCTGATCGGAAAGACCTTGATCGTCGATAACCCTAGCTGCCCTACGTTGGATGCGGTCAAATGGAAGAAGCTGGTAACAGGGGGCTCCCGCCCAGAGGTGAGAGCAGTACTCCATGTGGGGCCGAATTTGCGCCTTATAAAGGTTTAGGCGTTGAGCCGACGTGAAGTACTGTCTCGCCTTGCTGAGCACACCGAGCTTCTTTGAGGCCAATTTGGCCTTACTTTCCAATTGACCGCGGAACTGGACATTGCTCGAGATTTCGACGCCAAGTATTCCGATACTAGCTGTGACAGACAGGGGAGTGTTCTCAAAATGAGGAGTCACGACAAATGGGGACTTTTTAGCGGTTAACGCGCAAACTTGTGTCTTATCGGGGTTGAATTGGACTAAATTTAGTCGACCCCAGTCTGAGACTTTTGTTAACAAAGTTTCGACTTCAGACACAAGTTTGTTCCGGCTCTCGTAGACGTTTTCCCGAGAAATGTTAGCACGGCCTGTGTACGAAACATCCACAGTGCTATCATCCGCATAGCAATGAACGCTGCTGATTTGCAACATATCATTGATATGCAGAAGAAACAAAGTGGGGGACAGTACGCAGCCTTGTGGAACACCAGCATTGACAAATTTAGGATCAGAGCATGCACCGTCGACGACGACTTTGATGCTCCGATCTGCCAAAAAGCTAGTGATCCAGTTGCATAACTTCCCGGGAAGCCCATAGGAAGGCAGCTTCGAAGAAGTGCTTTGTGCCACACCCGATCAAAGGCTTTCGCTACGTCCAGACTGGCTGCAAGCGCCTCCCCCTTGCTCTCAACTGCTTCTGCCCATCTGTGTGTCAGGTAAACCAGAAGATCACCGGCTGAGCGACCTCGACGAAAGCCGTACTGGCGGTCGCTAATCAGCTGGTGCTCCTCTAGGTACCGCAGGAGCTGGCAGTTAATGATGGTCTCCATTATCTTGGAGAGCAAGGAGGTGATGGCTATAGGCCTGTAGTTGGACGGATCCGAGCTGTTGCCTTTCTTAGGGATCGGGTGCACTAAAGCGGCCTTCCAGGTTTTCGGGAATACGCCTAGAGTATAGGAGAGCCGGAAAAGACGCGTCAAAACCGGTGCCAACTCTGGAGCACATGTCTTCAACACGATCGGAGGGATGCCATCGGGCCCACTCGACTTATGAATGTCCAAGGAAAAGAGTGCTCTGCGAACTGCACTTTGCCGAAATTGAACCTCCGGCATCGTAGCATCGCAACGCGGGATTGTTGGTGGTAATTTTCCTCGGTCATCCAAAGTCGAGTTGGACGCGAAGAGAGAGCCCAGAAGATCGGCTTTCTCCTTCGCGGCATGGGCCAGCGAGTCATCCTCCGTGTGCAGGGGTGGAAAAGAAGGCTTACAGAAATTTCCCAAGACAGCTTTGGCGAGAGACCAAAACGCACGTGTTCCCGTTGGGAGACGCGCCAATCTCTCGCCAATTCTGCCAATGTGTTCCGATTTCGCCTTAGCAATAACACTTTTGAAGGACCTAGAGGCAGAGTTATACGTCTTTTTTAAAGCGCTGGTTTTTTACATCACTAGACGACGAAGCGTCAGCCCAAGCCTGGTAGCATTCCCGCTTTCGGCGTAATGCCAACTTACAGGAGCGACCAAACCAAGGCTGCGACTTGCCACCAATGGGCACTGCAGAGAACGGAATAAAGAGTTCCATACCTTGAAGCACCACATCAGTCACTGAGTCAGCACGACGTCTGGATCATCCGGCGAGAAGCAAATCTGCCCCCATGGGTAGGACGCAAAGAATGACCGCATCCCATCCCAATCTGCTGACCTATAATGCCATACGCGGCGGCAGCCCGCAAAGTGAGGCCGCGTTAAGCGCGTTATTGGCACTGTGCTTCGGACAAGACAGTGGTCCGACGAGCCGAGGGGAGGATCGACGGAAACCAAGTATCCGTCCGGATGAGAGGTCAACAGAAGGTCCAACAGGGAAGGTGTATGATCCTCCACATCTGGGATTCGCGTTGGCGAGGTAACCAGTTGTGTCAGATCATATGTCAATGCGAAATCGTGAGCAGATCTCCCCGCGTGGTCGGTGGTACGAGATCTAAGCCACTCGGCGTGATGAGCGTTAAAGTCGCCGAGAATTACGATCTCCGCGGATGGGATCTGCTGCAACACGGAATCTGTAGCCATTTGTATGTGCTCAAAGAGTCGGTCAGTTTCGGCATTACCGCTATGGGACCTATACAGACACGCGTAGATTCGCGGATGGTCGTCGCAGTCTACGCGTAGCCAGAGTATGGATAGGTCCCGTCCTTCAAGAGCATCGAGGCGACGAGAGCATATATCCTCTCTGACGTACACGCACACCCCAGCCCGCGGCACAAAGGAATGTTCCAGTTTGTACCCCGGGTAGGAGAGGAATGAGGTGTCAGCTGGAGAAGATATCTGCGTCTCGGTAAGGAAGAGCAAGGCCGGCTTCGCCGTCTCAAGATGGAAGTGGACGGCGTTTAAGTTGGAATTTAGCCCCCTTATGTTGCAAAAGTCCACGGCATGCGAGGAAGAGGTAGCCTTATGTTGCCTGCTCCGTTTGCCCCGAACAGGTGTAGAGAGCGCAAAATTGCCCCCCCCCCCCCCCCCCCCCCCAGAATACGAAGGGCAGCCTGGGCATTCACGTTCAGACGTTGTACGGCCTGCGCGTGGATGTCCAGAGAGGGATTCTCCACCGCGCTGTATGCTGGTGGTACCCTCCTGGGGTAGAAAATTTAAATTTCGCGCAGACATTATGGGGGAGGAATGGGGAGAGGGCGTCCGGGACTCTCACAGACCAAACGAAACGCGACAGCATAGCTGCCACTTGACGTCGGTTTCCAGTGAGAGAGTGGTTCTTCCCCGGGCGTGCCGGCCCAATTCGGCTGCTACCCGAAGGTGCGCAGCATGGCACTACCACTAGTTGGGTTGACTGACTGCACTGGTGGAATAATCTCTGTCACAAGATTATCCCACCAGCGGGCGATGGGGTCGTCACGTCCCGACGCCGACTAAACCTGGACTAAACCTTTCCTTACCAGCAGTTGTATCGGCGATGTTGAGTCGAGATGCAGCATGGAGGGCCGTAACCTCCTTCTTCGAGACCGTGATTGTCAAGAAGGAGGCTGCTGAGAGGGATCGAGAGAGAACAGATCCCTCTCGGAGACGGGGTCACCGAGACGAGGGTACACCTCGTTACGGTCCTCCATACATAAAAGGTGTTCCCCTACCGGAAACGGGGCCTCAGGGATCGCGGGCAACTGGGCCGCTTTAGGTCAGTACAGCGAACCTAAGGGCGAACCAATGGCTTGAAGTAGGTTCAAGCTATCGTGGTTGCACTACAAGGTTGGGTGATTATATGACTGGGACGAGGCTACTTAAGCCAAGCCAAGGGGGACCGCGGTAGTGTTCCAAGTGGAGATCCCGTGACCCCCCATAAAAGCTGATGGCGACCACCGTGGGGTTTTAGTCGGTGTGAGTCCGACATAACCTGACTTACCCTATGTGGGAGGCCAGGCATCCATTGAATTGATAACAGAAAGTAATAAGTCAAAATATAAATACATATTAACAAATTATACACATGCAAACATCATATATAAATATGTACGTTAAAACTAATGTATATAATATATATATATATATATATATATATATATATATATATATATAGATATAAGTTGACAACATCGAGGAATGGAACACAATGATTAAGGAGGCATAAAGTATTTAAAAATATTTGTACAATATCGGTTTATTAATTAATGTAATTACTACCATATTCTTTTTCATAACCTCGTTCATAGATACGAATTGATGATGCGTTTTTAAAGGACTCCTAATAAATGGAATCTAAAAAAAAAGGAAAAAAAAAGTGTGCAAATGATCGTGGCACAAACTGCGGCATCCTGTTTCCGGGCCGCTCGATTACCGATAGTAATGTATATATTTTTAACACCATCTGAAAGTAGACATTTCAAGGAACAAAAGGCCGACTTTTTAAAAAAAGCTGAGATTTTGACGGGACAATTTTCGATTGAACATTAGGGTGCTTTTTACATATTGAGTCACAATAAGGTGAAAAATAAATATTTCAAATCAAATAAATGACAGTGTATTTGGGACATAATAAGGTTTTCAAGAAATTTGGTGAAAAGAGAAATTTTTACAAAGTGTAAATACAAAAATTGTAGATCTTTTTGTTACGTACCTTTTAACTTTTTTCTAATACGAGTAGGAATTTTTATCCTCACCGTTTTTTATCCTTAAAAACTCACCCCCTTCACTTCCCGACCTCAGATCGTTCGATCGATCGATGTTTTGATATCCTTTTAGTTATATTCTCTTCGTTTTCTAATGCATTTCATCCTACTAATATTTTTTTTAGTTTTAAAAATTATCGACCCTACTCTACATTAACAATAAAGTTATACACGAGTTTTGACCATGTTTGTGCAGTAATGACCAGATGAAATGTTAAAATTACTTTAGCATCATGTAATTTATAAGCCAGTATTCTGTATCTGGAATTTTCATGTCCATGTTACATTTCCTACATTAATATTCTATTAAAAAAGAACTTCTTTTAAAGCGAAACGTGAAATAAATGATTTTAGCCCCACGATTTAAAATGAAATTGTTAATTTGGTTTGTTAGCGCAGTTAGAGAAAAAGATTGTTTTATAAATTCAAAAAGCTCAATTTCTGGTGATTATTTGGGATAGAGTAGAGACCTAACGAAAATGTATCATATTAAAATTATCATAATGGATAATATGCAAAAAAAATGTATAATTTTTAGCAATAATATTAAAACGTTGATCAATATTGAATAATGATTCATCTGAAAAATATAAAATTAGGTAGCCTTAAAAAAGTTTGTCCTTCTAGAATATGTTCGAGAAAGGATGCCTTAACAAAAAATTATTCATTAATAATTCAAATTTTGCAGCAACTAAATAAATTTTCAGAAAAAAGGCGATGGTAACGATTGTAAAAATTTAATTAGCACGCAGAGAATTTATTAATAATGCTCGTCTTTTTTCTTCACTATAAGAAATCATAAATTTCACAGTTCTACAGCATGAAAATAATGACATGTCCAATTTAAATTTCACTTACAAGATTTTAACTAAAAAACATAAACACATACAAATTTGAAGTGAATAAAAAGCTAGTTTAATTAGATCAATTCCTTAAACTAGGGGCCTAATTCAGTTTTACCGCCTCGGGCCTGTGAAGCCCTTAGTCCGCCACTGCAGCACCGACGTCTTTTCCATTTCTATTGTCTTATAAGAATCACGCATATCGCTCGTTTATCAAGAGATTTTTCGCCCGCGTCTGTAGACTAATTAATATATTCTCCGATAGCCCAATTTAATCAAGTTCTTAGAACGAAAGTAATACGAAGAACTCGTTCATGCAAGTAATCGTAATTTGACTATGCTACGCTCGGATAGCGGGTTCGTGTTACGGGTTTCGTAACCCTTGTCTGTCTGTCTATAAAATTACAAATTTATAATCTATCTTTCAAAAATCCTCTAGTCTAAAAAGCCACTGTGAATAAACCGACTAAAAATTTTTGATATGAAGATTTATCATAAACGATACGCGACGGTGTTTTAATTGAAACAATCTGAAAACTGCGAGCAATGGTGGCCGTCAAATTCTAGCAACCTTAAAATCATGGTTGAATAAATACGTTTCAAAAAGTTTAAGCTTTAAAAATCGGTCGATTTTTAAAGCTCTGCATGTTCATGCATCTTTGAAAAGTCTGATTTGATTTGTTTGATGTTTAAGATATATGGTGTGTTAGCTCATTGTGTGAACTGCGGGCGTTCGTTTTTAAATCATTATATTCGAGCAACCTGAGTTCAATCCCCGGTGCTGGCACCAATGAAATTGTTAATTTTAAGTGCTGACTTATCACGTGCATATTTTTGAAATAATAACAAACAAAGTGTTCCGAAGATATGTGAAATCCGTGACTCCACAGTATCCGCGTGCCGTGGCTGCGTGGTACTGACGCAGGTGAGTACCACAGAGTGAGTACCTGCCACGATTGCTTTGGTGAGTATATGTCACTACTGTGGAGGTGATCGAGACTCCGCGCAACATACGCTCGCTGAGTGCCCTGCGTGGGATTCCGAACGACGGATCCTGGTCCGACCTTTCTCCACCAGTCGCTGCGTTGACGGAGAAGATATTTTGCTTAACGGGTGTTTAATGAAACACTTGTTACACTCACACTACACTGTTTTATTACACTTGATCACAACTTATAAATGCTTGTTAAAACGTACTGCCGTCACAACCCATACCGGCCGATACGTAATTATTACAAGAAACACTCGTTAGCGCGAGGCAAACATAAACCTAGCGCCCTCTCTTACTCAGTACATAAAACATACATATGATACATGCAGTAATTAATAAACAATTGAACAACGGGTGTCCAGAAAGAGATCGCCGACCGGGAAAGGAGAGGGCTGACCCCGCTCGGAGACGGCAACGCCAGGCCGACAGGGGCAGACGAGTTGCCCCCTCAGCCCAGTAGTGCCGGTCTCATAGAATAGGGCTAAGGTATCCCTTGCCTGTCGTAAAAGGCGACTAAAAGGGGACACGGATTGGCAGCAACTCGAAACGGCCTCGAGCTACTGCAAGACGGCGAGGGAATCGGGGAAGGTTTACCCGGAGTCCCTCCAAACGTACAGACGTGGCCACTGAAAGGTTTAGTGGGTAAGCACCCCACATATCCCCGTCATATAATGACAGGTTATCTTTCGAAGATTTTCCCCCGATACCAAAAAACTAAAAAGTGCCGCGTGTTGGACTGTGCCCTAATACCCTCTGGACAAAGGAGGCCTTTGCCTAGCAGTGGGACATGCACTCATATAGGCTGTTACTTAACTTTACTTTATAACATGGCGTGCGTTCTAGCGGTGGTAGGGCCACGCAGCAGCCTCGGCTATTGCACGAATGGGCAGGCTCGTCCGGGTAAGTACCACGACCTCACAGAAGACCGGCGTCAAGTGGAAGTATAATACTTTCACGTTTCGTCTGGTGAGTGAGGTGACCGGAGCCCAATTTTCAAAAGGTTGTCAACGCATCTGGAACTCTCGGGTGTAGCAGATGTCCATGGGTGGCGATATTCACTTAACATCAGGTGAACTGTCTGCTCGGTTGGCAACTTTTCACATAAAAAAAAATGACAAGAAAAAAAGAAAAAAGACGGGCTTATTGTAACCTTTTATTTTTTTGAAAAATTATAGAGAAATTTACGTTATTACGAAGAGTGGGACCTGCCTCTTTTGGTTAACGCGCCTAGACGGTCTAGCCATCCGGATAAGCGCAAGATATCCCCAAGATACAAAAATCTCAACATCTGTCTATTCGAAGATTATGTATTAATGGATGGAGTCTTATGGTTCACTTGAGATTTTGCTTAATGCTTTCTTTTATTCAAATTCGACGTTTGTTTGATTGAATTGAAACAAAGGGAAAACGCGGGAACTGTAACAAGCAAATGTAACAAGCAATATGCAAATAAGGCTATGTATTTGTTTGCCGTTTATTTTCAGAAAACAAAGCAGTATCGGATTGTTAAATACAGATAATTATGTACACTTGATAACCCGTGTACATAATTATCTGCTGCATTGCTCTAGTTTAATATGCAGTATGACTTATTGACTGATTGTCGTGACATAACTTATACGCATTTGGTGTTTGATTAAAAAGATATTGAATAAAAAAGTTCATACTTATAAATTTATTTTATTATTCCTGAACTACACAATGAAGTATAAAAAATTGCCAATAAAAAGTTAAATTCAAAGTGTACCTGCTCCAATAAAACTTGAACCATGGTTCCCTTTAACCCGTAAGAGAGAAATCTGCACAATGTATAAATATAAAACCTTGTTTTGAACATGGTAGTTATTATGTGAAAATTCCAATAATGACTCTAATTCCAACCCTTTTTGGGTTACGTGGCGCACTCAGCCAATAATAAAATAAGACCCTTCGTGCGCTTACCATTGATATACGCCGGCCACGTTTAACCTGTAATTAAAGATGGACATGAAAGGCAAATATTACGTTTGTTATTTATACAAGTTGAATAAATGGAGCTTAATCTAAAACTTGACCGAAATCGAGAGATACGAGTATCTTTACTCAATCAGAGTCAATGATACTTGTCCGCTAGAATGTGTATATACATAGAAAATATCCGACAAAGACCAATCGAATTGAGAACCTCCTC
Source organism: Iphiclides podalirius (assembly GCA_933534255.1). NCBI lineage: Eukaryota > Metazoa > Arthropoda > Insecta > Lepidoptera > Papilionidae > Iphiclides > Iphiclides podalirius. The sequence continues at coordinate 12,140,592 of OW152831.1, read as the reverse complement.
CCTTTGAAGTCGGTTAAAAAAGAATTAAGTTTGCGAGAGCTTTTTGTTTGTTAATTAATTTTTATTTTTTACGCTTATGATGACGACTCATTTATGATGACTAACGATGATGAATGACTGAAGAATAATGATGGCAAATGATGGATTGGCGGACTTTCATTTTTATATTTTCGTTTTTCTTCACGATGTTTTTCTTCATCGCCGAGCACGTGATAAGTCAGCACTTAAAGTTGAACACTTTATTGGTGCCGGCACCGGAGATCGAACTCAGGTTGCTCGAGTATATTGAATTAAAGGCGAGCGCCCGGACACTGAGCTGTCACAGCTTTGTTACGTTATGAAATAAATTTTAAACAAAGACTTAACATCAAAAGCCGCACGAAATACATAGAAATATAACAGTAAATATAACAGTTATCCTCAATATTAAAGACCTTTAAGTAGAAAATGTTCAGAATTTCCCTTAAGGCGCTCAAACTCTCAATAAAACTGGTTCCGGATGTATTCTTGAGATTTATTCAACCCGATGTTTATTTATACCAAGCGAAGCTGTTTATTTAGTGAGCGTATTCTACTAAAGCTTACTAAATAAACTGATTTAAATTGATTATTATGGTCGTCGACGTGATCGTCGACGACTCGAATGGCGTAGTGGGTAGTGTACGGCAGGTACACTACCCTGCATCAGAGGGTGTGGGTTCGATTCCCACTACTGGAAAAATATTGAGCGATGAACATAGTGTTTTTATAGTGTCTGGGTGTTTATATATGTATGATATAATAAGTATTTATTTACAAAAGAAAAGTATGTTTAAGTATGTCTCTCAGTTACCCCCATAGTACAAACATTGCCTAATTTGGGACTAGAGAACGTTGTGTAAAAATGTGTCCTAAAATATCTATTATTTATTTATTTATTTATCTACGTAACGATCAGTTTCTACAGAAGCGTTAGCAGTACTTGATATTAATTAAAGTAGGGTTGGTTCCTCTGCCCTCTCAACCACTACACAGAAACCTATTTTTGGAATGGTCTATGATGAGGACTAAAGGATTAGGAAAATTCGTGTATTGTAGTAGTAATGAACTTTTCGCTCAAAGTAAAAGTCGTGTATACGAAACTCTACTGATGTCGCGGTTTTGAATCATGGTGGCATGAACCATTGACTCAAAATACTGCTTCGCCTTGGGCTGGTGTTCAGTAACAAGTTTATAGTAAGTAACAGGTGTTTGTTAATTATTTAGAACTTGGTTTGTGACTTGAGAGTTTTTTTTTTGTTTGTATACACGTTTTTTAAATGCCTTTACCTAGTTACTCGTAATCCTTGATGGAAAGGGGCAATGTATGTATCCATTTTTTTTACTAATTATCTTGTTATTTTAGTGAGTCTTAATTCTTATTATGATATTGTAGTGGTATACAGATATTTGGTAAATATAATGGACAACTATGTTTATTAGAGATCCCAGAATAGGATTCTAATTGGTGAGCTAATAGAATTCTAAATATCTTATAAATTTTATTGTATGCATTATATAAATTAGACAAAGCGAAGCATACCGAAATTATTATACATATATTATATAATATAGAACTTTGTAAATATTTTGACACATTACTTTCAAGATCCCTTTTATTTATATAGCATTGAATAGAAAAAAAAGATGTTTTCAATTAGTTTATTTAATAAGCTTTTTCATTTTAACATTACAAAAGCTATACATTAACGGACAATGTCCATAACCTATGTACTTACGATTATCATACGTTATACATTGAGGCTTTTCTAAGTGTATCCATATTTTTATTAAAATCTAGACATAAATAATGTTATATAAAAAATGACAAATATTTAAAATCATTCCTAATTAATTAAATACATTCATTTGAACTTATCTCAAAAAGTTTTTTTTTTTAATTTTTCAGGTTCACCTGATGCTAAGTGTATACCGCCGCCCATGGACATTTGCTACACTCAAGGGTTACAGATGCGTTGACAACCTTTTGAAAATTGGGCTTCGGCTACGTCACTCACCAGACGAAATGCGAAAGTGTTTGACATACTTCCAATTTACGCTGGTCTTCTATGAGGTCGTGGTACTTAGCCGGACGAACCTGCCCCTTCGTGCAACAGCCGAGGCTACTGCGTGGCCCTACCACTATAAAGTGCGTGATTTATGGGCAACTCATTTATTTTACGCGCGATCATTCATAACTAACACGTTCACAAGTTATTTTCAAAAGTATACAAGGTAATTATGAATGACTACCGCATTGTCAACAAGTTCTGTTTTTAGGGCAATTTTTATTTCAATAATCAATTATACTACGGAGTCTGAACCTCCTGTGTGCATTTGGGCATCTTTAGAAAAGTCACCCTGTATACATAGTTACATATGAATCACACTGTACACCAATTTACAACATATTATTTTTCTTTTCCTTTTGAAAACAAAGGCTGGTGATGATTCTTACGCCATAATAATAGAAGATTTACCATTAAACGTACTTTTCCATAGTGAAAATAATCAAATATCTCATTATTCTACAGTTACATACACGCATAATACAATAAAGACACATATATGACATACAATATAAATAAAACATACTAATATCAATCATTACAATAATTATTAAATAGCACCGAACGAACATTATTTTACAGCATCAGTGAAATAGCTTCCACCGCTAAAATGAGCTCACTCGACTAACTATTAACAATTATCTGTCTATATATATATATTTTATTTTTTTATTTTTATTATATATATATATATATATATATATATATATATATATATTATATGCTTACCAAATATTGAGAATATTCTCTTCCTTAAATGTCGACAATAAATCCTCTATCTAACTTTAAGGACCATCGAAAATTCAATTCTAATTGTATATTAACACAATTACACACAGAGCGCTTACAAATATACAACCTCAAAACTAGAACATCTTGTAAGAGTTAGAAACAGATAAACGACAAAATATCTGGACCTGGCTCACTAGCTGACTGACATGTGAAGTACCGGTAGTCGTTTCTGCCGATGGGTTAATCAAAGTCAGCCTCTACGAACATCTGCGGCGACTAGGGCTCCAAAATGGATCGCTCCGAGCTCAAATGCAGAAGGCGGTGCTCCTCGATAACGCCTGCATCGTCAGCCGGTTTCTCTCCCTTTTGCCCTAACCCTCCGCCATTTGATCTCCGCTGCCGATTGCTTAAGTGAGTCATTTACAAGGTTCTTGCCTTGTAAATGACTCACTTAAGCAATAATTCTGGGAGGCCTCCTCCTTTTTATGGTATATTACTGTTTCTTCACTAGAGTGAAACATACATTTCACACCCAGATTTACACATTGTGCATAGCTGTGCCGGTGACCCTTACAAAGGCATTGTTTGATAAGTTTTATAAAATTCGAGATGGTCGTATCCACTCAAAGTTGATGTGCAGTGTACCACACTACCACAATGAATGAGCAGATCAAGCGGGGAAAATCCACTCAGGCACTCTCTTAACTTTTTCACGACATTGTTCTAAGAGTAATGTATGTCTTGGGCAGACACGGCGCCATACCTTACCCTACGATTTTGAGAAGAAATTTGTGAGAAGACTGTGACAAGTGTGAAAAGTGATAACTTTTCTACTTTATACATCACACGATTGACAACAGATACTCTAACAGGAGCTTTTGTAGGTACTCTACTGGGTGCTTGAAACTGCGTCGTAGAGTCATCGTAAACTGATAAGAAGCGTCTTATATCAAAGAGGTGAGAGTTGACACCTCAGACGAGAGTCGTAATAGCTCAGTGTCCGGGCTCTCGCTTTTAATTCAACATACTAGAGCAGCCTCAGATCAAATCTCGGTGTGCCGGCACATTTTCATTGGTGCCAGCGTCAGGGATCAAAGTCAGGTTGCTAGAGTATATTGAATTAAAGGCGAGCGCCCGGACACTGAGCTATCACGGCTCTCTAGCGAGGCAGGCTTAGACCAGGGTGGACATGACTCCACGGCAATCGTTTAGTGCGCGCTGCCGGTCGTGGGTGGCGCAGACCAGCCGCGGCGGTGGCTGTCAGGCGGGCCCACGTCTCACCCTTGGCTCTGGGGTGCTGCCGGCTTGGGCAATGTCAGCGAGGTCTCCGCAAATCGCACACCCAGACGAGTGCGCGGGTTGCTGTTCTGTTGTAAAAAAAAGGAAAGTATCAGCCTATACATGTCCCACTGCCGGGCAAAGGCCTCCTCTGTACAGAGGGTATCAGGGCATAGTCCACCACGCGGCCCCACTGCGGATTGGCGGACTTCACATATCTTCGAAATATTTTCGAAAATATGCAGGTTTCCTCATGATGTTTTCCTTCACCGCTGAGCACGTCATAATTCGGCACTTAAAATTAACAATATCATTGGTGCCGGCACCGGGGATCGGACTCAGGTTGGCTCGAGTATATTGAATAAAAGGCAAGCGCCCGGACACTGAGCTATCACGGCTCTATTGTGAAAGCTTACGTGTAACTCAAACGGACTACTGTAGTAGGGCCACGCAACAGCTTCGGCTGTTGCACGAATAGGCAGGCTCCTCCAAGGAAGTAGCATGCTCTCGAAAAAGACCGGCACGAAGTTTTATACTTTCGCGTTTAGTCTGATGAGTGAGTGAGGAATTGTATAATGTATGCGACGCATCTACAACCTTTCAGGCGATGTAGGTGCCTATGGGCGGTAATCACGCGTAAACCATCTGCTCGTTTGTCAATAACTTAAAAAAAAGCTAGTGTCGTCATGTTCCAGTAAGATATACTTGGCAAATAAAGTTATTTAATTAAAAATAATATGTTTCACGTATTTGCTAAACGTCACTCTACAGCTCTGCTGGCCGTACACTCTAAGCAACTCTACGCTTCGATTATTTTCCAAATAATTGTTCAGAATCTATTTCATTGTTATACTTAAGTTATGAATATAAAACGGCGCTGTGATAGAATATAACGTCAAAGAAAAAAAAAACATTAGACTTTTAAGGAGTGTTTTTCCTATAGATGTAGATTGTGGCCCTTGGGTATATTCATCAATTATTGTTAATTATCCTATAATTAGCTAATTATCATAATATTATGTTTGACGTCTTGTTGTGAAAATATGGCTGAAAAATTAACATGTAAAATGTTGAGTCTTCAATGTTTGATGAATATTTAGGTACGTCTATGCTCTACGCAAAACAGGAAAAATACAAATACGAATAAATACAATATTGGTCAACATCAATAAGCAAGCATATTGTAGTCTGTAAATCTGTATTTGTAAATTGTATTTAAACTTTAGCCATTAATCTTCTTAAAATTCTTTATATCTTATACGTATGATGGAGTTGCATTTAGTAGAATAAATATAAAATAAATGAGCTTAATACTTTTCTCTTACCTTAGAGATTATAGCAGGATTGCCGACATCACGTAATTTATTCCTGTGCGAAGTCAACCCCTGGTTGCCTAGAAAACAAAAATAATTTAAAGAAAAGTGGATTATATTTTAAAGAAATTTACGCTGTTTTGAACTCTAATTAAAGAGAACGATTCGAGCCAAAGGCCTTTGATAAATCCGTGGTTAAAAGTAGTTTACTTCATACGAAGTCAATCGAAAATTCGGGAATTTTTGTTGGAATGATTGTTTGTATAGTTGGTAACCTGTATAGTCTGTGTTAATGCATTTATTTGAAAATTTGTTTTGGGATTTTAAAGCATGATATACTCGTATCGGTCAAGTCCAGTGTACAGCGTCATTTTTTTACGTGAGAAGGTGGCAAACGATCTGGCTATTCACCTAACGTTAAGTGAAAAGACATTTGCAATAACTGCAGGGTTGCAGATGCGCTGCCACCTTTTAACGAAATGGGCCCCGGCTACCTCAATCACCAGACGAAGCGCAGAATAATAACGAAGTGAACTTCGCTTAGGTCGCGGTACTTACCCGGACGGCCCTGCCGATTCGTGTAACAAATAAGACTGTACGTTGCCCTACCACAAATGCGTTGAAATCTACATGGCTTAGCTGTCTTTATCCGCCCCGGCCATGCCATAGTCATCTCTTAGTAACACAAATACGTTGAAATGTACATGGCTAAGCTGTCTTTTTCCCCACTCCTACCCCTACCTGTAGTAGTGTTGGAGACGGTAGACCAGCAGCAGGCTTTTATGATAAGCTTTTGGAGGGTCTCATTTGAGCGCAGGGCATAGGAACCGTAGACCAGTGGGTTCATGCAGGAGTTGGAGACGGCCATCGCGAACAGCATATCCTGGAGTTGCGGTGACACCTGGGACGCTGAACGCCGATCTACCATGTACCTTAAGTATCAAATAAATTCTATTGTACCAACAACGACAATTTTTGTATATTATTCACTATTAGTTGAAAAGGCTTAACTAGTTCATTTAGAGTTTATCACCTTATATACGTATATAATTATATATATATGTGTATATCTAATATTTGAATTCTTGTGTCACAGTTTTAGTGTTTATACTCCTCCGAAACGGCTTGACCGATTTTGATGAAATTTTATATCTATTATTCAGTAGGTATGAGAATAGATTTATAACATTTTTTTTCTACCCTACAAATAATTTATATGGCAAAACAACATTTGCATTTATATATTTATGTATAAATGTTCAAGGGTGGCAATATATATATATATATATATTGCCACCCTTGAATAAAGTGGGCCCCGGCTACCTCACTCACCAGGCGAAACGCGAAAATATATCACTTTCACTTTACGCTGGTCTTCTGTGAGGTCTTGGTACTTACCCGGATGGACCTGCCCATTCGTGGCCGTGGAGATGTTCTTTGTTTTGAAAATAAAAGTCAACGCTTAACCAATATTGCCTCATCATAAAAGCATAATATTTAAAATGTATATTGAATGCAATGTATATGTTTTAGTATATTCACTTCAAGATATCTCTTAATGAAATATTACTTAAAATTCGGCTACCCGAATTAACAAAATAATTAGTAAATTTACATCAAAATGTATTGCATGATTAACTATGGAGGTGTTTCCAATATGAAGTTCTATTTGTACGGTATTTCGTCGTTATTACGTAGATGTTGGCGTGCAATTCTTCAATCATTACATCATTATAAAATAAAATTATTCATAAAGTAGACGCACTAGTAAAAGCTAGGTGAATTTTAGATATCAAATAGAAAGCAAAGGATATTTTTTTAAAGCTTAAAATATTTATACGATTGAACTGAAGGTAAACGTCCCTTCACTGTAACTTATTGCGATCTAATTCAGTCTATATACATTTTTCTTTGTCAACTGACTTACAGTAATTATAACGTTGCAATAGTTTATTAATTCTTTGACTGGAACTTGGCCTAAAAATACAGGGACAATTTACAAAAAGTGCCCAAATTTACACAGAAAGTTCAGACGCGGTAGTATAATCGTTTATTGAAATAAAAACACGATGTTTTTTTCAAAAAAATTGCCATTCTATTCCCTTAAAACCGAACTTGTTGACAATGCGGTAGTCATTCATAAATACCTAAATTTTACTGTGAACGCACATAAACAAAACGAAGCGCTTGCGACGATAAATCGCAGACGACCCTCTCTCTTTTCCCGTGTCCGTCTCACTTACTGGTGCCGGCACGGCGTCATAGGCTCATAGCCTTGGGTCGCGTTGAGGCCCTTCGTTAGTTTGGGTTTTACCGTGACCAACAACGTGTTGCTCACGTTGTTGTTGCGTGTGTGTCGCAACAACAACGCCGTTATTTGAATCGCGAGTATTACGAGATGATACGGTGTATAAGAATTCTAATATTTTAACTATTACTGAACTTGAATATTATCAATTATTTTAACGACAAGTAGCACTAGTGGTTATATCACCGTCCTGGAACGCAGTCAAAATCCCAGTGACCGCTGCTCCATGCGACCATGTGATATGCTCCATGCGACCATGTGGCTCAAGTAGATAACGTCATATCCGGTATACCGTGTTGCCTAGCCAACATTCGGCCGTCCTGCATCACGCCTTCGTCCTCGAATGGCGTTGTAGTCTGGTACAAGTAACCTTCATAAAATTACCACCTTACCCTGTGGCTTATCCCTCAACTGGGATGCATATCGCCACGTTCCAAACACTTACCCTATGGCTCATCCTTCTCAACTGGGATGCATATCTATTATATATATATATATCGCCACGTTCAGAACACCTTACGCTGTCGCTTATCCCTCACAACGTGGATGCATATCGCCACGTCCAAAACACTTACCCTGTGGCTTATCCCTGACAACTGGGATGCATATCGCTACGTTCAGAACACCTTAACCTGTGGCTTATCCCTCACAACTGGGATGCATATCGCCACGTTCACAGTTTTCAGTGATTTATCAAACTTAGACGGCTTTACCGGTTTCTATACCGGTTACACCAGTCGTGTATCGCTACGTTGTCTAAGTACCAGTGATGGTGTTCACAATGGATATCCATCAAAACTTCATGCCTTAACTCTTCCAACTACTAAAATGCTCAGTAGCTTAACCGGATAAACCAGTTGTGTATCGCTATTATACATTTTCTCAAAAACTTTCGTTACATTTAACCAATCTTTTTGTTGTTGTTGATTTTATCACCATTACGTATAGTAAGTATAAAACACACTGTTTTATTTTAGGAGGGTAGGTAAGGAGCGTGCGAGGAACGTAAGGAGAAAATATGTTGCAGATTGTTTCAACAGCCAAACGCGAGTTTTCGTATTGAATCCCACTTCAGATGTTAGAATTGTAACGTTTTTACCTTGATCCTAATATTTTAACTATTATTGAATTTGAATATTAAAAATTATTATAACGACAAGCAGCAGTAGTGGTTATATCACCGCCCGGGAACGCAGTCGAAAGCCCAGTGACCGCTGCTCCATGTGACCATGTGTCCCTTGGCTCAAGTAGATAACGTCATATCCGGTATACAGTGTTGCCAGCGCCAACAGGTGCTACATTTTAAGTGGTGAAAGTTTACATGGCGCGCAAAGTCTTTATGAAAGTGACTCTTTACCGCGTTCAAAAGGCAGGCAATGAACTCAATTGTACTTAATCGAAGGACGATTTTGGCAGCCAACTAAAGGTTATTAGATTTTGGACAATTTACTACACCAGCGTATACAATGCTCAGACACAAGTAATGTTGAAAAATAATTTGCTCAGCTTTGTATTGAGAGATGTTCGAAACCAATGTATGGTCGGTTGGACGGAACGTCGGGCACGTCTCTCGCGTTAGTTGCCAACCTAACCCCTATGCGCTTTGACGTGACTCACCTTATCGCTCGGGCGTTTTGCGATAACGAAAAAAAATACGGAAACGGAGTTTTTAATTTTATATTCGGAAATCGGCAGCGTACGATATTGTTCAATTGGTAAGGTCAAGTGAAGTGTTGTGGTGCGGCTCCATTCGAGCGCCGGAAAACAGACCATCGTGTCTACCGCGCTGCCATGCCGTACATCGGCATTCCTTACTTTTCCTGCCAAATCCTCACCCAGAAACCTCCCCTCCTGAACGGCGATACGACGGGGACAGAGAAATAGTGTTGAGTTTCTGAATTGTATTATAAATTTATTACGGCGATCGCGGTATGTGTGTTCGTTAGGTTTCTCGTTAGGATTCCGGAGCCCTAGGCCCAGTGAGAGGCTGGATTCGGAGTAAACAGAGAGAAATGGACTCCTTTTTGAACAATTGTTAAAATATCAGTGAGTGTTTTTTGTGACTAATGAATGGATAAGTTTAATTTTTGTAAATAGTTGATTTCACTTTTTAAATACGCCATAATAAGTACGAACAATAGTGTGTGATTTTAAAATATTAAAGTAGTATTTTAGTATTATGACGGTCCTAAGTCCGTTCTAAGTATGAAGAAAAATTGGAATCATAAACTTACTTGTGCTGTGATACGCGAGTAGTAACAAACTTTAGTTGTGTGCGTGTCACAATGCAGATAGATAGGTGTCGACATTTATCCGTCGTATACTTTTGAAACGAACTTGTGTGCGTGTTAGTTATGAATGTAATTAATTATTTACGAATGATTTTAAATATTTATCATTTTTTATATAACATTATTTATGTCCACAATTTAATTAAAAAAATGGATACACTTAAAAAAGACTCCCTGTATAAATTTATTATCCTCTTTATTTATATCTCATCAGCTTAATTTACTGGTTTCGTTCTATAGCAATTTTTTTATGGCAATGTCTTTATTAGGGTTCCGTACCCAAAGGGTAAAACGGGACCCTATAAAATACTTCTGTCTGTACGAGTCCACTTGGCCGGTTTTTATAGATAATGTAGTACGGAACACTTGGTGCGCGAGTCTTACTCGCATTTGGCTCTTTTTTTACGTAGCTAAGTAGCATTCACCTCACAATAACTATGTGCTTGTAGAGTTTTAAAAGGCCGCTATATTTACCAGTGCGCTATTTAGCCTGACCATGCTATAGTAAATTATTCATCTAATGTCGATTGTACGTAATATGATTTTATTTGCATACTTCGTTTACCGTATATAATATTCGTCATGTCGTCATCCTATGATTAGATCATTAGAAAAGTTATTTAAAATTTGATGTACATTTTCCTGCCTCTTTTCTTATTATTTATTATTATTATTGATTATATTCAACTAGTGATCCGCCCCGGTTTCGCACAGGTGAAATGTATTATACATATAAACCTTCCTCATGAATCACTCTATCTAGTAAAAATCAACCGCATCAAGATCCGTTGCGTAGTTTTAAAGATCTAAGCATATATATGGACATACAGACAGCGTGACTTTGTTTTATACTAGTGATGTATATGTTGTGAGTCCTTTTCTTATTTTACGTTCCTTTCAGATTTTAATTTTGGAGAAAACTTAATTGGTATATGTACAACTTATTAAATATTATGGTTCTAAGAAAAAAAAAATAAAAATCCTCCACTTACCTTTGCCATATGAGATTAAATTGTCTAAATAAAAATACGTCTAAATAAGAATACTTTTACTTTATACTGGTATCAGCGAGTGTGGAGTGTGGCCAGGTTAACAGAATGAGCATGAAGCGGTTAAAGTCAATGATTAATCAAAATTTCATTATTAAATACAGGCAATATATATTTTAAGCTCTTATTGAACGTTAAAAGAACTACCACTGGTTCACTAAACTAAACCTGTCCAGAGGAGTACAGGCAAGAAACTGCGGAATTGGTATCATAGTATTATAATGTAGGGTAGGTAAGGTAAGGTAAGGCCTATAAATGTCCCACTGCTGGGCAAGGACATAGTCCACCACGCGACCCCCCTGCGTATTGGCGGACTTCACATATTTTCGAAATATTTTTTTTGTTATTGTATCGAAAACATGCTGGTTTCCTCACGATCCATGTTTTCCTTCACCGCTGAGCACATGGTAAGTCAGCGAGACGAGCGCCCGGACACTGAGCTATCACGACTCTAGTATTATATAATATATAAGTATTATTACATAGTATTATATAAGTATACAATTGATACGATCGTCTTACCACATAGCCATAACGGCGTAGGGCAGCCAGCAGAGAGCGAAGACGGTTACGATGATGATTGTCATACGCAGGGTGCGGCGACGCGCGAGCTCCAAAATCCGTTGGTCGGAGCGGCGGAGATGGTCGCACTGCGTGCTTGCCCCCTTTTTCATACAGCACCCTTCCACACGTCTGCCAGCAACACCCCATCCCGAACCAACCGCTCCGTGACTGCAGTAGCCTGATGGCAGAAACATGAGAGCCCTGTGTCAAGACTGCTACGGGAGCTCTATCTTCTTTTAATGTAAAAGAGCAATCGAGTTGGATTCACCTGATGTTAAGTGATAACCGCTGCGTGCCTCTACCACAGTTTTACAGGACTTTCAAAGATTTCATTGCATCCATCATTCAATGCACGTATTAAGTCGTAGCTTACGTGGGGTAGGCACAACATGAAAAACATGTTACAAGTGGTGTTAGCTATGTTTTTACGACCTGCTGCCTACCTGACATCAACGGCCATTTGGAAATCACTCAGATCCGGAACATATCTCTGTGGGTCATACATATATTATACTTGTCCCGTGTGAGTATTGAACCCACGACCCCGGTGTCAAAGCCAATAGCTTAGCTACTGCGCCACCGAGTCCTCTAAATTGATATTAAAATGCTTATTTTTATAAATTCAAGTCAGTCATTTATTTGCCACCTAAGTGTACATTAAATACATAGGTGTTACAATAAAGAATTGCTTATAAACTAAGACGACCTTTTCAGGCACAGAATTTTTAAATGGACGCTGCTCGCTTAATAAATGATATTAAGACCATAATCATAAATAATAATGATATTAAAAGCATAATCATAATTAACAATCAATATAAATACGTTATTAAACATGTTATATATATTTTACACAACATTAGCAGAGGCCTATTTAAGCAATCTGCACATAAATAACACCCTCACAAGTGCACCTGTTTCCCAATCTTCGGATCGTAGTAAGGAATTGGAATAAGTACAGATGCGTCGGCCTCGAATCTCCAAAATTCTGAAAGAAGGCCATGTTACGATTCTGGAGTGCCTTCATTGTTAATTATTATTTTGAACTGCATTTAGAGAGAATACGACTATCAGGGAAACAGTTTCCTTTTTGGAATGTAGTTTTCTTTTTGAAAAGTTTCGTACCTGTATTAGTATATCTACTTATTATAAAATATTTTGGGTGTGATAAATATAAATTCCCATGGAGGATTTAAGTAAGGCAGATGGCTGGTCATAAAAATAAACCAATAACAGAAAAAAAATGGCTCCGAAAATAAATGATGGACATGTTGTGCAACCCCACCTAGTGAGGGCTGAAGGCAGGACATAGAAGAAGAAGATTAGCAGAGGCCTGTTTCCAACGGCTGTGAAGTCTAACCGCTTACCATCGAGGCCGGCGCTGCAGCGGCGTATCCTGCAGAAGATGCAGACGTAGCAGGCGGTGATGACGAGGAGCGGTACAAAATACATGGCGCACAGGCAAGCAACGTTGTACGCCACCTCTTGAGCGGCGCTGGAGAACGCGCCGAACGACACGCACTGCTCGAAACCGGCCAACTGAGGATGCTCGAGCACTCGGAATACTGCGCTCTGCACCCAAGATTATTAAAATAGGTAAAGTAACAACCTATACAGGGAGGCTTTTCTAAGTTCATTTTTTTTAAATTAAATTCTAGTCATAAATAATGTTATATAAAAAGAATTATAAATATTTAAAATCACTCGTAATTAATTAATTATATTCATTTGAACTTATCTCAAAAAGTGCGTGATTTATACACAACTCATTTATTTTAAGCGCGATCATTCATAACTAACACGCACACAAGTTCGTTTCAAAAGTATACGACGTATTTATGAATGACTATCGCACTGTCAACAAATTCTGTTATTTAGGGAATAGAATGGTAATTTTTTTGAAAAAAAAAAAGTTTGTTTTTATTCAATAAACGATTATACTACCGGGTCTATGATTATACTACCGGGTTTAATCATAGACCCGGTAGTATAATCCAGGTATCTGAACCTCCTGTGTGAATTTGGGCACCTTAAGAAAAGCCACCCTGTATATGTCCCGCTGTTCGTCAAAAGTTTCCTTGTAGAGAGGGTATTAGGGCATAGGCCACCACGCGACCCCATTGCGGACTTCACATATCTTCGAAATATTTTTTGTTATTGTTTAAAAATATGTCGGTTTCACACGATGTTTTATTCACCGCTGAGCGCCTGTTACCTCAGCAGTTAAGATTAACAATTCCATTAGGTACCGGTACCGGTATTAAAATTAACATTCGGGTGTAAAAATGTCAGTCCAATGACCATGAATTTTTTAATGTCCAAGAAACGCGCTGAAGAAATCAAAATCACATGTGATACAGTTCGTTATTTCTTTTCATGTGAGAAAATGGCATGATGTCAAGTAATGACCACCGCCCGTAGACATTTGCAACACCCGTAGAATTGTAGATACGTTGCCACCTTTTATTAAAGTGGGCCCCGGCTGCCTCACTCATCAAACGAAACGCACTTACAAGTACACTTCTACTTCACGCTGGTCTTCTGTGAGGTCGTGGTACTTCCCCGGAAAGATCTGCCCATTCGTAAAACAACAGAAGCTGTGCGTGGGCCTACCACAGAAATAAATAATTACACTAGATATAATCTTTATATATACTCGTATATGAAATTCTTCTGTTCGTGTGTCACTGACTGACCTCCTAAACGGCAGGACCGATTTTAATGACATTTTTTGTGTGTCTTCCGGTCGATTCGAGAATGGTTTAGATTTACAATTCGGTCCACTACATTTTTTGTTTTTATTTTTTATCGGATATAAGTCGTGCGTGCAGGACAACGACTGCGGGTTCGCTAGTATTTGCATAAAAAGTAATAGCAATCCCACAATCCCTCATGCCAGTAAAGGCTCAGTAGAGCCAGCAATCTGTAGAGTTGCAAGTGACTTCTGCAGGTGGCAACCTGTGGTAAGCTGCAGGCTAGCGCCATCGCCCACGCGCAGTACAACATGTACTTGCTACGTGTGCTCGCTGTTCGCAGTTTAAGAGGATACAGGACGGCGAAAAATCTGCAAGAAAATCTCCACTTGAAACATAACGAGTTAATTTTTTTTTATTAAGGAGAAACAAAACCGAGTTCATTTTATAATTGATTTTCATTGGAGCCCGTGATCCAATACCAATGAGGATAATGAGAAATGAAATTTAATACGGGACCACACGGGAAGCATCAGCTTTCAAATAAAAAAAGAATCATCAAAATCGGTTCGCCCAGTCGAAAGTTCTCACAAACATAAAAAATACAGTCGAATTGAGAACCTCCTCCTTTTTTGAAGTCGGTTGATAAAAGGGTGTATAGTCTAAAGTGTATAAGTAAGCAGTAAAGCCTATACTGCAGCTATGCAAAGATTTCTATGGGGGCAAAGTCCCACGATGCCTCTTTGCTAATGGGCAAGCTTCAGAAAATTTATGCAAAAAAAGAAAACACTCACTTATGCAAATAATTTGACGTGGTCTTATTTTTTATTTCAAAAGTTGGCGTTCATTTGCAGCTGACGTTCAAAACTGTTTTTGCAAATGCATGAGTATCGAGAAAAGACGATGAAATTAAAGCTTTGTGATAGCGATTACTGGAAATAATTATTTCTGAATATAATATACAGCGTGTCGTTAAAACCAACGCGACAATAAATGAACACACATATAGAGGATAACTTTTTAAAATTGTATCAAAAATTTACATTCTTCAAACATCAATATTTACAGAGTTATTAAATTTTCCAAAACAAACAATTTTAGAACACCCTTACGTATAAAACTGTAACGTAAAGTTCATTTGTAAAGGTCACAAAGCATATGAATGGGTTGAATGAATTTAAAAGAGACAAAACATACTGTTAAAAGGAGAGGCTTGTAATGCGACGCTGTGGCGCGAGTTGTATAGGATGTTACAAATTTTGTTTCTTATTTACTTAATTAGTTTGTTTGAAAAATATTTCTTTTTAATTATGGATTTTGTTTAACGTTAATATTTTTTATGATTATTGGCAAGTAGCGTTAGACGTGTGTTCATTTATTGTCGCGATGGTAACGACACGCTGTATAATAATATATGCTGAACGTGTACCGTTGATTTAAAAGAGTACTAAGCCAACAGAATTCAATCATATACAAAATGTTTGTGCCCTTAATCTTTTATTATTATATACTTGTCTTGCTGACGTATTAGCCGTACCGAACGGCGCCAGAATGTCTACTGAAATTGGTAGACTTGCGTTTCACTTACATCATCTTTCGATCAGAATATTATTATTTTTAAAAA
The DNA here is from genome assembly GCA_933534255.1 of Iphiclides podalirius. Lineage (NCBI taxonomy): Eukaryota > Metazoa > Arthropoda > Insecta > Lepidoptera > Papilionidae > Iphiclides > Iphiclides podalirius. The sequence continues at coordinate 12,124,653 of OW152831.1, read as the reverse complement.
GTGCATTATTTATTTGATCAGTAAATGATAATTTACCTACACGAAATAAATGATAGCCATGATGTTATGCAACAAATAGTATACTTGTTAGTTCTTTCTTTTATTTTGGGTTTTAGATTTTCAATGGATTCTTGCAAATCGTTGGAGAGCGATTATACAGCAGATTTTAGAAACATCCTTTCAGTTTATCATTGTAATTCTTGTTGTTACTAAAATAACTAAGACTACTAATCTACAAAATAATTACTTTATTAGATTTATTTTGTTTTACTTTCAGGTTATTAAATAATGGAGAAAACTAAAGTTAATAATTTGGAGCAGGCATCCCTAAACAGGCCCACTTTTTGACTTCTTTTACGACTTTGTCTGTTAGCGTTATCATCGTATGATATTATGCAAATATTATGTAACTTTGACAGTTTGTCAACAATAATTACACGAGCGGCACTCGCACGTATCACGCTATCGGATGCAGTTTTAGTGTGTCGCCTGTTAAGCATTGCTCCATCTAGACAAGTATGTAATCAAAGCCCTTAATACTCGTATTGTTTATATCTAAATAATTTGTTATTTTTTCCCACTGGAGCATAGTTATATATTGCAAAATAAAACTAACTTATTAAGGAAGCAATATGTAATTGTTTTTCCAAATACACACGTTTCACTTGTAAACATTAGTGCAAGTTTTGAGGTTAAAGAAATTTAACGTAGCTTAAGTCGTGGAAAGGTTCTCAGTGGATATTAACCAATGCAGCATCACCTGTCGAGAGATATGCAGACCAGCACGTTGGAGGACAAGTACAGGCCGAAGGCACGCATCACAAGCAGTATTTTACATAGAGCGTTGCCCGCCAACCACTCGTTCGTGTACTTCCAGCCGATCTGTTGGTGAGATAAAATTGCTTTGTAGTCAACACAAAGTTAGTTATTTTAGTGCTAATCTCTTCACTTAAGATTACACATTAAAATGTGTAAAAAAGAAGCGTCAGGGAGCGAATCCCGAAGACGTGGGTGGGTTCGATTCCCACAGCGGCGTCAAACTTTTTTTCGTACTTTTCTACAAATTTTAATAAAGTTAGTTGTAGTAGGTAATGGTTTCATAATCTAATTAGGTGTAGATAGTAGATATAGAGAAGTAGGAAAGGTCGGTGAGCAACCTTATTTTTACGGGTCGTTTATTCAGAAAATGGATTCAAACAGTATTTTTTTTATTTTTTGACGGCTAATGAGGCAATGTTCAGCCTGTTTTATTTTATGAATAACCTATTTTATATTTCCTAGAAAGGTTGTAAATTTATTATTCAATGGAGAGGTAATTTATATTTTTCATACATGAAGGAAGAAAATATTAATGGCCTATACATTTACTAATAAGATGAGGTTTACTTTAAAAGTGATTTTTTAAAACTACTAGACTGGCTGAATATTTGTTCAGTTGAAGAGCTAAATTTTAACTGAGTGACAAAGCCATGTTAGACTTAATAGTCTACCACGGGGGCGGACTAATGTATTGGACCCGTGGGTAAAAGCTAGTGCTTTTACCCACGGGTCCACTACATTAGATTTGATCAACCGAAAATCCTCGCAAAATAACACCGATTTCTTCCAAGGATGATCCGCGACGCTATTGAAATAAAGAAACATCCTAATTTCAATAGAGAAGATGGTTTGGAGTTTATCACCTGCTTGGGATCCCATAATTTATAAAATTAAATCCAAGCACACCAACACTGCCAGACCTCAAGATACCATAAGCTCATTCTGCGTGGATTGGAATAAAAATAAACAAAATAATTAACGGTAGCCGGGGTTTTTTGATCAATTATTATAGTTATGACTATTCGATCATGAAGAATTTTCAGATCATGAGGCGTGAGACAGGGAGACGTCATTTTTCCGAAACTGTTCACGACCGCATTGGAGGATGCTTTTAAGCTCTTGGACTGGGACGGATTCGGCATCAATATCAACGGCGAATACATCACTCACCTTCGTTTTGCCGACGATATAGTCATAATGGCTGAGTCGCTGGAGGACCTTAATACTATGCTCAGGAAACGTTACTGAACGTTTCCCAACAGGTGGGTCTTAAAATGAACATGGGCAAGACGAAAATCATGTCAAATGCCCATGTCGAACCCATACCAGTTATTGTTGGAAACGATACACTCGAAGTTGTCGACCACTATGTCTACCTTGGACAAACGGTCCGGTTAGGCAGGTCCAACTTCGATAAAGAGGTCACTCGAAGAATCCAACTCGGATGGGCAGCGTTCGGGAAGCTACGCGATATCTTTTCGTCCAATATTCCACAGAGCCTAAAGACAAGGGTTTATAACCAGTGTGTGTTGCCAGCGATGACGTATGGCACTGAGACGTGGTCTATAAAAGTTGGCCTATTGGAGAAGCTCAGAGTCACACAACGAGCTATGGAGAGAGCTATGCTCGAAGTTTCTTTGCGCGACAGAATCCGGAATGAGGAAATTCGCCGAAGAACCGGAGTCACCGACATAGCTCTCCGGATCTGCAAGTTGAAGTGGCAGTGGGCAGGCCACATCGCTCGAAGAACTGATGGCCGATGGGGTTCTATAGTGGCGACTACGAACCGGAAGACATAGCGTTGGAAGGCCTCCCTCTAGGTAGACCGACGACATCATAAGAGTCGCGGGGAACCAGTGGATGCAAATGGCAAAGTGTCGTTCGTTGTGGCGTTCTAAGGGGGAGGCCTATGTTCAACAGTGGACGTCTTGCGGCTGATGATGATGATCATGAAAAATTTTAATATCTGACAATTTTATAACTGACATTAATTGTCCAGTTGCAAAAGTTGGAAGCATTAAAAGTTTTTTGCTTAACATTTCAAAATCAACTGTATCATTTACAATGTTTTTAAATAATTTAAAAAAAGGCTTGAATTCAACGTGAGATCATAGCGAAGAATCATTATCGAAAGGTGCACAGTGAGGAACTTATCTTTATATTTTTTTATAATCATTACAACATCATACGTTAATGAAAAAATGCCAATTGAATATTAATTAAATTCTTATTATAACATTGTCTTACCCCTTCAAAGTTATTATTTGCTTCCGTTTCAAGTTCTGTGAATACGTCGAGTTAAATTACATCTCATTTGCATTCAACTATTCCATACTTATTTATGGATCCATACATATTTATAATTCATATATGCCTTGCCATTTGCCATTTAAGGTGTGGATAAGACAACATAATACAGTTCACAAAGCATTTTGTTAACTCTAAGTAAGTCTATTCATAAATTACGGCAATACGTAAAAGAGCATATTTTTCATAAAAATTTAGATTTGTTGTTTTATTTCTGAAAAATGAAACAACACTTGGAATAGAAGCTATTCTAATTGATTACTAAATTTTTGTTGTTTTCGCTCTTCTTAATCGTAGTGATAAATATATACATAACAATGAATGTTGCTGATACGTACCATTAAAGTATGAGAGAAACAGAATAGAGAATTTTAAATGTGTTGATAAGACTTTGTCAAAATTTTGTCAAAAGCTCTAGTCATTAAGCTAAGCGGATTTTCGAATAGAGGATGGCATGAAGTGGAACACTGGGTTTCATCGGCTGTTCACCACATTATCGGCAGATCATCTATTTGCAAGTACGAAGAATATTTTGAAAAGTATGCTTCCTTAGTAAATTCCATATCAGAATTAAAAGGTTGTGATGGATGAGTTACATAAACGGCAAAGCTGATCATATATATGTTCTATACTAGTAGTGCATTAATCTTCAGTGTACTTTTTATTGTAATGCAAAAGGGACAAGGTCTGCTTGACATCAACCCTCCTTGGGAAACAAACACCCAGAACCGGAGCAATTATCTGTGGGTCACACAAATAATTTTCCCGTGTGAGAATCGAACCCACGACCCCCGACGCCGAACTCAATAGCTTAGCAACGGCGCCACCGAAGGATTTACAATTATATTACATAATTAAAATAAATCGCAGGGACACGTTGGATGCAGGCCGCTAGCGACCGGTCGAAGTGGAAGTCAATGGAGGAGGCCTATGTCCAGCAGTGGACGTCCTACGGCTGATATGATGATGATGATGACGAATTAAAATAAAATTTACAAGAATGGGATGTCAAAATCGGTATCTATTGAAAAGGTATAACACGCTAACAAATAATCTAAAACGCCCTTTCGTTCATCTCATGTTTTAAGTTATTATAATATGGTGAATAGCGGATACTACGCAATTTTTGAAAGCTACTGTGAAGATGTTACTGTCTTGTTATGTACCGCAATATAAGGCATTACTGATTTCATTTGTTAAAAAAGTGAAAGCAACTACGGTACTACTATATATATATATATATATATATATATTTCACTGCATAAATCTCACTGCTTTCCGAACCGGTGATAACTTACGAACGTACAGACTGCAGACAGCAGCTGCAGCAAACAGCTTCGACTGTTGCACGAATGGACAGGTCCGTCCAGGTAAGTACCACGACCGTTTCATCTGTTGAGTGAGGTAGCCGGGGTTCACTTTATTAAAAGGTGGCTACGCATCTACAAATCTACGGTGTTGCGAACGTCCATGTCAACGGTATAACCGCCAGCTATCTTGACTACTATATAGTATATATAAATGCTTATATTTAAAACTACGCAATATCTCGATGTTCTTTTTACTAGATATATTCAAAAAGTATAATACATGCGAGCAAATATATTAAACATGCGAGCAAACAACTAAATCAATTATAACCTTATTTATTCTAATTAGATAAAGCATATAAAGCCCTCCTACCTCCAGCGGTATAACACCGCAGGTGACGGAGATGTCTGCCACCGCTAGGTGAGTCATCAGCAAGTCTACCCTGGACTTGCGTCGCCGCGTCATCACCAGGCTCATCAGCACCGCTAGGTTCGTGAGCCCGCCCAAGGTCATCAGCACCCAATAGACTACGATCACGGCGTGCTGATCGCGGGACACCAGCTCTTCAACGGTCCGATTGTGGTCACTTCTTGGAGAGTCCAGTGCTTGCTCCACTTGCACAGGGTCGATCTCGCATCCACACGAATTCGAATCCATGTCTCTCTTGTTTGTTTATTTATAATCAGACTAAATCCGGAAAAAGACTTGTGGTAAATCTTTTTAGGGTTCCGTACCCAAAGGTTAAAACGACCCTATTAGTAAGACTCCGCTGTCTGTCTGTCTGTCCGTCTGTCACCAGGCAGTATCTCATGTAACGTGATAGTTAATTTTCACAGATGATGTATTAGTTGCCGCTATGAAAACAAATACTAAAAAAAACAAAAAAAATATTTAAGTGGGGCTCCCATACAACAGACATGTTTTTTTCGCTGTTTTTATATGTAGATAATGGTACGGAAACCTTAGTGCGCCAGTCCGTCTCGCACTTGGCCCGTTTTCATTTGTATTATCCCGCTAACGCTATCTATTATCACACTAATACAGTCATAGTGATATATGCTGTACTTATATACTTTCTCATATTATTCTCGTGTACTTTCTTCATCTATATCATTTAAGCTTAGCGATTTTGTAGAGTAACGGTTGAATAAGAAGCTAGCAGCTATCTGACGTCTGCATACGACATGAACTTTCACATTTTGATTACGTGAAAATAGCTTTAGGCAATATAGATCAAGTTGAGCAAATTCTCTTATCAGAAACAAAGCTTGTCAGAAATTTTGATTGGAAAGCCCATATGAGTCATATGACTACAAAAATTGGTACCTATTTTTCCATTAAAGACCTTGTCACGTACTGTGTCAAAGCAAGCAGCTCTTAGTGAACACCATGGATATGTTATTCATAATATTTGCTATGGTATTATTGTACAATGCAGGAATACCCGAGGCCATCAATATGGACCAGATGCCCGTGTTCGGCTATCAGCCGCTAAGGAGAAAATAAATCGTTTCAAATAAGAGTCGGACTCGCACAATGAGGGTTCCTTACCATCAATCAATATTTGAACACAGATAATACCTATAGGTTGCCTAGCAACCGCCTCGAGTTTGTTGTATGGGAGCCCCTTTAAGTAGTTACACGATCTGCACCCGTTCCTGGCCCTTTGTTCCTCAATAATGCTTAGTTAGCGCCCGCGGTTCCCACGCATTGTAACGCGAAGTGGAATGTTCCGACGATGCCGAAAATGCAGAGGCAGCAGTTCCAGCCCTAGTTTCTTTAGTTTAGTCGTAAGGATAGCCTGTATTAAACATCCGATTGTATCACTCACTTGTAATTTTTAATTAACATTAAATATTAAAATCGATTTAGTGTCTTTTTAAAAAGCAAGTTGCGCCTTCTTCACACTTGACTGGCGCAGCCGGTAGGATTTCCCGAAAGTTTCGCGAATATATACGCGTGGTCGCGTTCGGCCCAAACTTGGCGAAAATTCGAAAAACCGTTTTTACGCGTACGAGGAAAATCCGTCGAACCAAAAATAAAATTCGTCTCCCGGGGAAGCGCGCAAATTGGGTGTCGGAGCAGACTCAGGAGGACATGGGACCAAGCAGAACAGCGTGAGTAAACCTTTTCACTTCCTGCATTTTCCTTTGCCTTTTCCAACATCATCTCGCATTATAATTCTGAATCTAAGTATTAATTTTATTTGATTTTGATTTACACAAAATAGGTAAATCGCTTAGCTTACTACCATATCTTTAAGCATTTGCACAAATCGGCAAGTCAACTTTTTAGAAATAAATTTAAAGTTGAATAACAATTAAATTGTATAGAAAGTAGAGATAGGTTTTAGGCATAAATTTTTGTGAATAAAATGGAGTTCCGAGCAATTCCTAAAGAGGTGCTCACTTATCCCTAAATACGATGGGGACGAAAGCCAGCTTAACCTGTTCTTATCCAAATGTCTTCTGTTCTTATCAAAAACCAGGCCCAAGATTTGTATGTTTTTCATGCTGTGTCTAGTAGACTGACGGGTAGAGCCGTGACTTAATTAAGCGATCACCCAAACATTACGTCTTATTTAGCCTTAAAGGAAATTTTAACGCAACATTTCGGCGATCTTCGTTCGGAGGAATGTATCGCGATCGAACTAGAGACCCTCAAAATAAAACCATCGGAAACATATATTCAATTTTGCCATCGAATCCAAAATGTTTGGAGTTCACTTTTTGCCAAGGTGAACAGATTGCCTGATGAAGGAATCAAGGCTGCGAAAATGATTGTGTATACTAATACGGCTTTAAATGTTTTTCTATATAACCTCCCTGAGGATATGATTAGAATTGTAAGGCTAAGAGGTTGCTCTACATTAGAAAACGCGCTCACTATTGTCACAGAACAGGTAAACTTCAAATTCCAATACGACGCCAAAAGCAAACTTTTAAGACAAACCGCCTAAAATTCACCTAATACATCTCAACCGGTGAATCCAAAACCAGCGTCATTCAACTTAACACCACACGCAAATAATAATTTTAAATTTGGAATTCCACATAATAATTTCAAGTTCGGCATACCCCAAAACGTTAGTCTTAGACCAGGCTTCCAAACAATGCAACAACCAAGATTTACATTCCAACAACATAAGCCAACTTTTCAAGCAACACAGCAGCCGAAATTTGGGTACCAACCACCAAGGTTTCCATCTCAACAACCAACCTTCACACCACCCACACAAGGCTATCGTTTCGGAATTCAACCGCAGCACCCGTCTCAAGCCCCTAACCAACGACCACCATTCCAATACGGTGGATTTAAATTCGGGACACCCCACCAACAAATACAGCCTCCAAAATATGATGATGACGTCACGATGCGTATCGCCCCTGTTAGGCAGAACCTTCTTGTGAATGAGCTTTACTACGACGAGCCTATGTATAATTATGACTATAACTATGACTCATATAGAAACGGTACCGTACAACGAATGCAATTATATCTAAAATACCGACGAAGTAAATCTCGCATACCAGGGAAATAGTTATGAAGAAAATACCCATGACGAAATACCTGTAAACTCGGAAAATTTTCGGGAAACGACCTCGACGGATGTTGAGAAATAATAAATCTTAATTATTGTAACAGCATCCAAAAATTATCACACAAAGAAATACCTGAAATAAACTCTAAATTTCTTATTGACACGGGAAGTTCGCGTTCCTTTATAAGTCCCACAAAAGTTAAAGAATACTTTAATGATTTTAGATACTACGAGCCTTTTAAAGTTATTAGCACTCATGCGCAGAGCACACATGATGAAATTATATACATACCATTGCTGAAAACTTTCAAGAGCCATCTTCACCAAAAATTTTATGTGTATGACGTACAAACGTTACGACGGGTTAATAGGATCTGACCTTTTATCCAAATTAGGAGCAAACATTGACATGCGTAACCAAGTGTTGGTGACCCACAACACGTATATTCCTATAATATAAGACCCACCATATGAGATTGAGATACCACCACGAACTGAGAGGAAGATTAGGATTCCCACCGACTTACAACATGGTGAAGCATTGATAGACTACAAGCAATTTCAGGAAGGCGTCCGTATGCCAGCCGCACTTGTAAAGTGTGAGAACTACTTTGCTGAAACGGTCATACAGAACGCTTCTGAAGTAAAAGCCATTATAACTTTTAAAGAACCTTTTCACGTAACCATTTTGTAGAGAAGTGGATGTATCAATGAAAAATAGGTCGCTCGTAGATGATTTAATGTCTGACAATTTTTGATGTTGCACTTGAGCCGTAGAAGTTGTAAGTGACGAGGCAGAAATTGGGGGTCTCTGGGGGCCCCGATCTAAACGGAAGTGGCGTTTGGTGTTGCCGTAACATGCTGCCCGGGTTGAAGTATTTTACTTCAAGATGATGCTGCGGAGACCAGGAGTGGACATATGTTGTTGTAGGCCCTCTGGATGACTCCTTTATTGGTTAATATGTCTGCTACACGGTTGATGTTGTCTCTTCCCGGGTGAACCTTCAAGACTCTGCCGAGAAGCCAAAGCAGTGGTGGTTGGTTCTTGTCTTTGACCAAGACTAATGATCCCTGTTGCAGAACACCTGATGAAGAATTCAATTTTAATTTTTGTTGAAGAGGCGTATTAAGCGTACGTATTCCAAAGCTGCCAAAAGTGTTGCTTCAATTTTTCAATTTTTTCGTATCTTTGAAGACGATCGATTTTCGTATCAATGAACTGAGGATGAGGTACTGATAAAAGTGAGCGCCCGATGAGGAAATGTGCAGGTGTTAAACAGGGAGAGGTCGGAAGGATCAGTGGATAGAGGTGTTAAGGGCCTTGAATTAAGAATAGCCTCTATTTGGACCAGCAAAGTTGTCATCTCCTCATATGTTGCGCTAAAGACTCAGATGGTACTTTAGAGATTTTACTCCAGCCTCCCATAAGCCGCCAAAGTGTGGACAGTATGGAGGAATATTTTTAAACTCTATTCCTTTGTTGCACAAATCAGTATGGATGTCTTTTGAATACATGTCGAAAAATATATTAATGTCGTTGCTAGCGCCTACAAACGTCATGCCGTTATCGGAATATATATTTCGAGGCTTACCGCGACGTGACATAAACATAGAGTGTTGCTAAAAAGGCCTCCTTTGTTAGGTCCGTGACGAGTTCGAGGTGAAGAGCTTTGACTGCGAAACATACAAAAATACATATGTAAGACTTTGTTAGTTTGCCACCCCTGCCTTTACGGTCGATTAACAGCACTGGCCCGGCGTAGTCTATGCCTGTGGTGAGGAAAAGAAACTCTAATTGAGTTCGATCACTAGGCAAATCACCCATGATTGGCTGGATAGACTTAGGTTTAAATCGAATGCAACGAACGCAGCCACGCACTATGCGTTTGGCGAGGTTCCTCCCCTCAAGTGGCCAATACTTTTGTCTTATTTGAGACAACAGTAACGGTGGGCCCGAATGTAACATGTCCTTGTAGTGATACTTGAGGAAGATGATTTTTTGAGATGATGTTTACTACATAATATAATAGGGTGTTTAATGTCGTAGCAATAGAGTGAATTATTAAGACGTCCACCAACACGCATAATGTTATTATCATCTATAAATGGCGTTAATGAGGTTAATTTCTTACGCTTGTGTAACAACTGTCCCGATTTTATTAATTTATATTCCTCTGGGAACATCTCTTGTTGTGTGTATAGTATGTAATTTTCCGAATTTTGAATTTCTGCCAAAGATAATACGTCGAAATGTTTTCTATTACGATTTTTTAAATTTTGAATAAATCTATATATGTAAGCAACTATTCTTATAAGCCTTAGATAATTTGAAACTTTATGAATTAATTTTGAAATTATATTTGTATTTGTATTATTTACTGTTATTAAATTTAATGAAATTTCTGGAAGTGATTTGAGTTATTGTTTGGACGTGTTGGAAACTGTATTTCAGTTTTATGTAAAAAAAACTGGGCCCGGACCACCAAATGTCTGATTTTACAAGAAACTCAGCTTTCACCCCACGAGAAACTAGGTCTGCCGGGTTCTCCTTCGACGGTACGTAACTCCATTTACTACCAGCAGTACTATCCTGAATTTCCCCCATTCTGTTACGAACAAAAGTTTTTAGACTGCTGGGAGACAATTTTAGCCAATCTAGAACGATTGTCGAATCTGTCCAGAAGGAAGAACAATTAAAATTAATTGTTAGTGACTGCTTTACCTTACTGCAGAGTCTTGCACCCAACAACGCAGCACATAACTCGAGACGAGGAATAGTAGCCGGTTTTAGAGGTGCTACTTTGTTTTTGGAGATTAAAAGTCGAACCCAAACCTTACCATTATTGTCAATTGTTTTTATGTACACACATGCGCCATAAGCCTTTTCGGAAGCATCCGAAAATGTGTGAATTTCGAGTGTTGCAGATGCGTCTAATGAAAACCAGCGTGGAATACTTAACGTCTTTAAAGATTTAAGGGATTTAATAATATTAAAGAAACTAGTTTTTATTGTCAATAACACTTCATCGTCCCAACCACGCTTGTCCAACCAAAGTTGCTGTATAAGAATTTTCGCTTCAACTGTACATGGACCTAAAAGCCCTAATGGGTCGAAGACTTGACTTATAAGTGATAAAATTTTACGCTTAGTTATTTTTTTAAATTTAAATTAATTGAAAATAATAGAGTATTAAATATTAAAATATTGGGTCCCAATGTAATCCAAGATTGATGTAATACAAGGAAGAGTTTAACTTAAGCTTAACGGCTTTTCTACGTTATTCTCGTGAGAATTTGCTACTAAAGAATTTAATTTTTCTATGTTATTAGAGCGCCATTTTCGAAGGTTAAATTTTGCCGATTGCAAAGTAGTAATAACGTTTTGACATAGGTCTATTACATAAGCAATGGTATTGCCACCGCTAAGAAAATCGTCGACATAAAAGTCTTTACGAATGGCGTCCTTAACTTTGGGCTTTGAACATTGGTCTGCAAGAGTGACAAGACATTTTGTTGCCAAGTATGGCGCCGATGCCGTACCATATGTCACCGTATTAAGACTGTACGTTTTAATCTGTTCAGAAGGATTGAACCTAAATAATATTTGTTGTATCGGTCGTTGTGATGGATTTACGAGAATGGCTCGGTACATTTTCTCTATATCTCCGGATACAACGTATTTGTGTTGTCTAAACCTTAATAAAATTGACAATAAGTCGTCTTGTACTACCGGACCTACCATCTGAATATTATTCAATGACTTGCCTGACGTTGTAACCGCTGAACCGTCAAAGACAACTCGTAACTTAGTACTTGTACTCGATTCACGAATAACTCCGTGATGAGGTAAATAATAACTATATTTATTCTGAGTATGAGGTACTAAATTTTCACTCATATGGCCTAGGTTAAGATATTCTGACATGAATTCTAAATATCTATCTTTCAAAAGAGGTTCATTTTTTAACCTTCGCTCTAGAGATATGAACTTACGCTTTGCTAGATTATAGGAGTCACCGAGAACTTCGGGCGAGTCTTTTAGAAGAATAGTGACGATGAATCTACCTTGATCATCACGCCTCGTATGCTCCGCAAAACTGTTTTCACACGCTCTTTCTCCAATAGATAAGCTATAATTATGCGATACAGAATCAAGTTTCCAAAACCGTGTAAGTTGTGACTCATCATTTTGAATGAACAGGCGGACTTTAATTTTTTACGATGTATCGTGCCTGATATTATCCAACCGAACTTTGTCAGTTGCAACTTAGGATGTTGCTTACCTAAGTTAATTGATGTAGAACCTAAGACGTCCCAAAATATTTCCGCTCCGAGTAATATGTCAACAGCGGACGGAATATTAAATGAAAGATCCGCTAACTCAATTTTTGAAGGTAGCGGTATGTTTCGAATGTCGATATACGACGAAGGCAAAACATTGGTTATGTTTGGTAATACGTAACAATTTAAGTCAACTGTGTAGTCTCCCGAGTTCGACTTGATAGTAAGGTTACAAGACTCTGCACTGAAGGAATGTTGATTATTGATACCTGTTATAGTGGAGTCAGTACTACGTCTTACCAGACCTAGTTTCTCACAGAGGTGTTGTGTGACGAAGTTTGAAGTGCTGCCGTTGTCGAGTATGATGCGAGCCGTGCGAAGTCTCCCCTGTACGTCAACCACTCTCACCAACGCTGTGGAAAGTAATATGTAGGGTCTGTCAAAGGTTTGAATATCGGTAAACAAAACAACAGTTGTTGGTGTGTCCGTATCTTGATGTAAGAGCGTATTGTGTTTATGTTTACAATACTTGCAGTGCTTTAAGCTGCATTGTTTTTCTTTATGGCCAGGCCGCAAACAGTTTTTGTAAATATCAAAAGTTTGTGATTTTTAGTAGACGTGATTTTAAATCTAAATTTCGGAAGGCTTGACAATTAAATAAGAAATGGTTCTGTTTGCACATTGGACATAGCACAGGTTTGTCTGTATGTTTAGATGTGTTGTGATTAAAATGTTTTGTTTTGTTTACGTCTGAATGTGAATACTGTTTTGTTTGTGCATTATTTTTTTGTATTTGATCTTGCTAATATATATAATAATAATAATAAATCAGCGTGACTAGATAAAAACTCAAGAAATTGTTTTAAAGTAGGTGATAGTATTGTCTGTAATAGTATTACGACGTTCTTCCCATTGATGGAAGGTAACACTATCTAATTTTTTAGACATAATGTAAATTATAAGCGTGTCCCAGTATTCTGTAGGCTGTCCTAGTGTGCTATGGGCACAGAGATTTTTATTAGTGATGTCAACAATGTTCCTTAAAGCATAACTTGACTCCTTTTGAGCTGGTTCAAAATTAAATAAAGCATTTAAGTGGTTATTAATTAGTAAACGTTCATTGTCATATCTGTTTGACAATAATTGCCATGCAATATTGTAGTTATTTGCACTCAACTCTAGACTTTGTATTATCACTGATGCACTACCTTTTAATGCTGCACAAAGGTAGTGGAATTTATTGATGTCACTAATATTTTTATTTAAATGTATGAGTGATATATACGTATCTCTAAATTCAAGCCATTGCTGCAAATCGCCGCTAAAGCTGGGTAGATTGATTTTGGGTAGTCTCACAAAATCATGACCCGTCCCAATTCTGCTTTCGTGACTCGAGGTGGGCACAGGCGATGGTGAACGTCGACGACGAATCGGCTCAAGCAGCGTAGGCGCCGTTGCCACCAGTGAGAAATATTTGGAGTCTAATTGTTCTCGCTCCGCGTATAAATCAGGAGTATCTTCCGATAACGACTCGAACTCTGTCTGAAACTTATCGAAATCATTGTGTAAGGGTTCTATTTTGCATAAACGGCATTCTAATTCGGTCACTTGAAGGCCACTCAATGACGCACAACTTTTAATAATATTCAAATAATTACAAAACTGAGTAACGTTAGCTTTGATGCTACTACGCGCTTTTACAATTTCTCTAAGCCGATCTTTATTAGCTTCACTCATATTGTTCAGCAATAAAATTTAAGCAAAGAAAGTTAAATTAACAGGCGCGTGATCTGAGCGAGAATAAACAAGCACTGCAAGATAAATGTGAATTCCTACGAAAAGAAGTTCTATACCTTGGACATACAATTACGAAAGACGGCTTAAAGCCCAATAACGACAAGATAGAAGCTGTATTGAAATTCCCACTACCACGAACGTCTACTGAAATTAAGAGTTTTCTTGGATTGGTAGGTTACTACCGGAAATTTATAAAAGACTTTGCTAAAATCGCGCAACCTCTTACATCATGTCTAAAAAAGAAAAATAGAATTGACTGTACAAAAAAAGAATACATAGACGCATTCGAAAGATGCAAGGAGCTCTTGACAAACGCACCGCTCTTACAATTTCCAGACTTCTCCAAACCATTTATTCTTACAACGGACGCCTCGAATTACGCAATTGGTGCTGTACTATCCCAAGGACCTATAGGCAGCGACAAACCGGTAGCTTACGCGGGCCGTACTTTGAATGACGCAGAAACACGCTACAACACGATCGAAAAAGAATTCTTAGCGATAGTATGGGCCACAAAACATTTCAGACCTTACCTTTACGGGCAAAAATTTATCATATATACCGACCACAGACCACTTGTGTGGGACAAGTCAATGTCAGAACCGAATAGCAAGTTAACAAGATGGAAACTGCGGCTTGCAGAATTTGATTATGAAATAAAACATAAGGAAGGAAAACAAAATTGTAATGCCGACGCTTTATCAAGAATCAAGGTGAACGCCTTAAGTGAAGACGACGACGTGTCAATGCAGGTGAACGTGGATGAAAAGGAGCAAAAACTCAAACGCTATATTGCTGAATTAACTAATGAAATAGAAAAATTGAATCTGAGGAATGCAGCATCTACGTCACATGAAAGGTCACCGACCCCGATAGAAATTTCATCCGACTCCGATGAGAATACCTTATCCATCCAGAGCTAGAGTAGACAATCTCCATACTCCATATCAACTACAAGTAGTACTGCAACTACATCTGAAGGACGAGATGATATGAGTACCATAGATACAATTCAATCAGCAAAAGATCTTGATACAGATGGTATGCTTATATTACAGGAAGCCATAGATACCAAACCAAACCAAATACTCGTGCATACATGGAATAGAAATAAAATATCCGTTAAAGACTTATCTAGGGATAAGCAAAAAGTCCTAGAAATCCACCTACCCCTGAACAACCCAGAACTAATCAAAGGATTTCTGAAAAGCTATTTATGACCCAAAATAAAATACTTTATTTACTTCGAAGACCCACAGCACCGCAAACAGTTCTCAGAAGCAATATTGAAACTTTTTCAGAAAGGAACGGTAAAATTCTACGAATGCACAAAGAGAGTAATATATGTGGACGACGAACAGGAACTGCGCGATATCATAATTAAATACCATGCAGGCAAAAATAGTCATAGGGGTGTAAAGGAAACTTTACTACACCTTAAACGTACGTTCTACTGGAATAACATGAGTCAGACAATAGCTAGCATTATTGATGCATGTGAAGTTTGTAGAAAAATGAAATATGATCGTAAACGGCTAAAACCGGAACTACAATTAACACAAACACAAAATAGACCATTCCAAGAGCTATTTATCGATATCTTCTCGATTGACGGAAAGCAGTATCTCACAATCGCGGATGCCTTTAGTAAACTAGGTCAAGCGATCGAAATTAACGACAAGTCCACACCTGAAGTTAGTAGAGCCTTAATAAAGTATTTTTCTTTATACGGAACACCCAATAGAATCAGTTCAGATCCTGGTACTGAATTCAATAACACATTAATGAAGGAAATGCTCTCTTTTTATAAAATATATCTCCACATAGGCACTCCTCATAACCCATACTCCATGGGGGTAGTCGAGCGATTTCACTCCACCATCATAGAAATATATAGGATTGCCAAATACGAACAAAAGATAACAGATGCTGCATCAGTTATGGCATACGCCATAATGTCCTATAACCACACAATACATTCTACAACGGGTCTCACCCCATTTGAAGTAGTTTTTGGACACACGGAATCAAATAACGTATTTCACGTCGATTTCAACAAACAATTTACACAACAACTCGTAAAAGAACATGCCCGACGAACGAAATACTTATACAAATATCTCACAGATAAGATCATAGACAACAAACAGTCCTTTAGAATTATTATATGAGGAACTAGAATCCAATATGAATAGTTAAAAAACCAGATTAAAAACTGTTTTGATACTAGAATATTATTAATTATTATAAGATCTAAGCGTGGTTTGCTAAATCCCCTTGGCTCATTAATTAAGACAATCACTGGCAACCTTGATAACGATGATGCTGTAAGGTATGAAAAATTAATTCAAGATGTTAAGTCGAAACAAAACACTTTAAACAGTAAAATAACAATCGTCGCTGAAATGTTGGGTTCATTCTCAAAAATAGCAAATTCTACCAAAAGTAATTTTGTAAAAATTTAAGAAAGCATTCAAGATATTATTCACAAATTAAATGAATCAAAAGTTTTACAATCGATTAATAGAGTTGTCCATATCTATAATGCTTTCCTCAACAGATTTCAAACTCTCTATCTAAGGCTAAATGAAATTGAAACGGACGATTACACCAATCAATAATAGATACAGACGAACTAATAGCATTATTAAGAAAAATTGAGAAAACCGACAAGCTTTTGTTTCCGGCTAATGTAGAGAATATAGTAAGAATAGAGCAATCTATAGAATTAAAAGCCTACGTAAAACAAAATCAGATAAAATTAATCATGCAAATTCCTTTAATCAGAAATGATGTCTTTAACTGCTTTAAATTGATTCCCGTACCTGTCTATAATACCAGAAGCGACCTTACCTCCCTCATTATTCCTAAATATCCTTATATCCTTGTGAAAGGGTTGAAAGCAATGCCACTCTCCTAGCCATGCAGCGACGAAGCCCGCTTCCTATGCTTTGAAAATAATATACCACCGATGGAAGATGACTGCATTACTGATCTTATGAAGTTTTCCACAAACATTACTTCCTGTCAGACAGTACCCGTGATCATAGATAACGTAAGAACATATCTGATACAACCAAACCGATGGATATAGCGTAAATAGCTAAAACGGAAACACTGTTGACAAAGTGTTGCAACGACGAAATTTCACAAGAATCTGTTTTCGGATTTTACCTATTAACCTCAAGCTGAAGAAACGCCAAAATCGAGGAAAAGAAATATCTTATCCGAAGTTCCCAAATATTCAGTTACCGACAATTTAAGCAAGCCCAACGCCTGGTCTCCAGAAACCCGTAAACCTAAACAGAGTGGACCTTGCCGATATTCAGTTCCTGAATTATCTATTACAAAAGAGTGGAAGTGAACTTAGTGATAGTGAAAATTATAATAGTATGGTAAACCAAAAAAGCATTGGTGTAGGGAACATAGCATTCTTTGTAATAGTGGTATCATGTATTGTACTTTTTGCTTTTAAGAATGTTATTAGGAAAATTTGTAATCGTATTTTAGGAAAAACTCGGGATCATCCCCACCCTGCGGATAATCCCGATCTTGCGGAGGGAGGAGTTACACGATCTGCACCCGTTCCTGGCCCTTTGTTCCTCAATAATGCTTAGTTAGCGCCCGCGGTTCCCACGCATTGTAACGTGAAGTGGAATGTTCCGACGATGACGAAAATGCAGAGGCAGCAGTTCCAGCCCTCGTTTCTTTTAGTATTAAGTTTAGTCGTAAGGACAGTCTGTATTAAACATCCGATTGTATCACTAACTTGTAATTTTTAATTAACATTAAATATTAAAATCGATTTAGTGTCTTTTTAAAAAGCAAGTTGCACCTTCGTCAGACTTGACTAAGTATTGTTCATTTTATTCTGTTTTTAGTATTTGATGTTATAACGGCAACAAAAATACATCTGTGAAAATTTCAATTGTCAGATGGAAGGACGGACAGTAGGACAGACAGCGGAGTCTTACTAATAGGGTCCCGTGTTACCCTTTGGGTACGGAACCCTAAAAACTGTTATACTATACTAATTATTTGGAACCCCTTAATGTCCCAGGAACAGACAACGAAATCTGTTGAAAACCTATGAAATTACGTCGAACTGATGTCATTGAACGTTTTAGCGCCACTGGCGCCATTTTTGCACCGAATTTGGACCTGTTATATGAATTTGAAATTTTGTTTCACCTGCAAATGTTTTTTACTTTTATTTCCTAATACTGTCAAAACTATTGTTTCTAAATTTTAAAGTTTTTTATAGTGCTAATCTCTGCACTTAAGATTGAACATTAAAACATTGCTTCAAATGCTAAATAACAATGTAGAAAGAAGACGTTAAGATTTTCGTCGCTGTGACTATCAGCCGTTTAGCTCAGTGGCTAGAGCGTCAGGCCGCGAATGCCGAAGACGTGGGTTCGATTCCCACAGCGGAGACAATCTTTTCGTACTTTTTCTACATGTTTTAATTACTATTGTTTCTGTCTAAAAGTAAATACAGTAGGTGTTACACGAAGTATACACGCATAAGATTACATTTACATTGTCAGAGGTACGTTTTAAGATTTATTTGAACTAGTTTTTGTTTTCTTGATTATTTGGTAACCAAGTAAGGTTTTAATTTAGGAACCCGATAGGTGCAGGTAATATGGAACAGGGTTCCAAATTACCCGCATTACTTTATGGACCGGGTCTCCTTACAAACAACTTGAGTAGTCAATCAAGTCTATAGTGGAGAGAGGAAGAAGTCGGGGAAGAGGTCGGGGAAGAGCTCGTGGGAGTAGTGGTGGGCAGACTGTTGCAGTCTTCAAGAACTCCTCTAAATAGCGAGGATTCGACCTCTTCGGATTCTGAATCTTCTGTTTCTTCAGGTGTATTGTCAGAAAATGTTACCGCGCATGCCCAACCCACAAATCAAGATGACGCTTGTTGCATTTTTTGCTCTGAAAATTACTTCAAGGATCAACAGGGTGAAACTTGGATTCAGTGCTAATCATGTAGGTTGTGGGCACATATTTAATGCTCAGGATGTGACGCGGAGTATTATATTTGTGATTTTTGTATGTAAATTTATTTCATAATTGTAATTTGGAACCCGGTTCCATAATACCAGCACCAGAGCTTTGAACAATTTTTTTTTTATTTTTCCAAGAAAGCATTATTTTTCGTATAAATAAAATCATTCATTATTTTGTAAATTAGTTTCTAATGTTAAATTTAACAAGTTCATAAATATAAAGATACAGTTTTGTGATGATTAGTTATTATAGTTTTCTTATAATACTTAAAAAACAAAGTGGGGTTCCAAATTACCTCCTCTATATACTAAGATCAAATTGTAATATATGTCAAACGTTATCTATACTACTCATCATGAGACGACCTAAAATGTTCCTTAACTTTAACTTTAAAGGTAAATTTATTATTATATAATTAATATATGTATTATGAATATCACTACTCTGTTTACATTTGACGTCGATACTAATCCACATATTCTGCTTTTATGATGATTTAATAGTATATATTTAATAATGTTACAAAAATTAATGTTATGTTAAAAGAATTTCATTTCTGTTGACCCTTATAATACTGTCCGTCTAAAGGACAAGTTGTAGTAAATGGTACTTACTATTACCATCTAATATGTAATCTATGACTAAAGAATAAGTGATTGGTCGATTGATTTATATTATAAATATTTTGTAGAAAGATATTAGAACAAATCTCATCAAATGCTGAACTTAAAATTATCTTTGCAATTTAATTCACATTACTTAGTAATACTAAATGTTCAAATTCAGAAGTGTGACGTAAAATAAGTATATGTAGACTAAATTTAGTCTAATATGCTACAATTCGATATAAAAGTATCACTTTAAACTTAACATAAATTTAGTATTTATAAATATTTTGTAACTTACATGATTTGGTAAAATTATGTTTGTATTTGATACAATGAAAAATAAACACAATCAACTTTTTCCAACACGATGTGTGTTCACGTGATTTAATTTATGCACTAGTTATATAACTGTTTATACTATTAAAAGATTGATACAACTTTCGCAAACTCGTATTGAGTACGAAGCCGAGACGTAGATTCATGCGTTTAGTCCATACGGAGCGGAGGCTACGACTAGCTACGCTTGGCTACGCCGCTGCTACGAGAGAAGGCGACAGCGATAGAACTACTATTATGTTGAGATGACACCTTACAGTCTTTTAAGTCAAAGCAGATCATAATCACGAATTGTAATTATAATTTTAAAAATAATTTTTCATATAAATGTTATTTAAATTATAAAATTGTTCTTAAGCGATCGTTAACATATCGCGGGTAATATTGCACATTGCTTTTTTGTTTTGTGTTTTTTTTAATTCAATGTATTAAATTAAAAAAAAAACGAAAGTTATCCATCAATTCTTAATTCAGTCCTAAACTTAAATAGATTATAAACTAACGATTTGGGATAGGAATAACAATTGAGTAAATTTTTAAAGCTCGTGATAAAATATTCAATAGTTTGTCTGTATCACATTTTTATTTATGTGACAAAGTGACAAAAGAGCTGGCGCTTCACCTGATGTCAAATGATAACCGCCGCCCATGAACATTTGCAAAACCCGTAGGGTAGTAAATGCGTTGCCACCCTAAATAAAGTGGGCCCCGGCTACCTAGTGAGTGCACCAGACAAAACGCGGGAGTGTAACATTTCTACTTTACGCCGGTCGTTTGTGAGGTCGTGGTGTGCTTACCCTGACGGACCTGCCCATTCGTGTAACAGTGAATACTGTTGTGTGGTCCTACCACAGTAATCAGTTTGTGCAAGCGATTATATCCAGCTTCGCCATTGTATAGTTATAATTAACAATAAAGAACCACATTATAGGTGTGTGCCAGTGTCCGGGCGCTCGCCTTTAATTCAAACTCTACTCTAGCAAACTGAGTTCGATCCCCGGTGCCGACACCTAAGAAAGTGCTCACTTATCACACGCTCCGCGGTGAAGGAAAACATCGTGAGGAAGCCACGATATTTTCGAAATAATAACAAAAAAATATATTTCTAACGTATGTGAAGTCCACCAATCCCTAGTGGGCGGGGCCGCGTGGTGACCTTTGCCCAGCAATGGGGCATGTTTATGTAAGTAAAAGTAACAACTTTTACTTTGTAATTATGTTTCCATATAAATATTTTTTTAACTTAACACATGTTTTCTCTCGAACAACAGATTAATCCTCATCCACAAAGAAATATGCGAGCCCGTTACCGTTTGATGATACCGTTTACCTTAAACCCGTTTTACATTCACGACGCGTTGAAAATGTACAGCGCATTTACTCCCTTTAAGTAGCCTTTGTTTCAAAAATTACTCACACGACGTTCGAATGACTAACGTTCTTCGAAATCATTGATCAGTAGAAGAAGTGTTACTTCATTAAGTATTTCTGTTTAACTTTATTTATGCTCCAATAGATAGTAGCAACGCATGAAATTTCCAAACATCCTATGAGTCAAATACAAGTGATTCACTGTACTGTAGAACAGATATAAAGGTCGGAACTCATTTCGTAATTCAATCTCTGATGTAATAATGTTACAAGTAGCCGTGATAATTCAGCGTTCCAAACGCTTATAATTTAGTTGTAACGAATCGAGCAACGTTTGTTCTAATTCAAGTGCATATCGCACGCTCAGCGGTGAAGATAAACATCGTGAAGGGTTCCGTACCATTATCTATAAAAACCACAAAAAAAACATCATGTCTGTTGTGTGGGAGCCCCACGTAAATATTTTTTTTTTTATTCTGTTTTTTAGTATTTGTTGTTATAATTTCAACTGTCTTATTATCACGGTTCGTGAGATACAGCCTGACGGACAGACAGACAGACAGCGGAGTCCAAGTAATAAGGTATCTATTTTACCCTTTTGCTACGGAACCCTAAAAACAAACCTAAATAGCATCTAAGTCTAAGTAATCGTAAAAAATATTTCGAAGATAAGTAAGTGTCAAGTGTGCCAATTCACAGTGGGCTCTCATAGTGGACAGTATTTGTACAGCGGAAGCCTTTACTCAGCATTGATACACATACACAGGCGTTTTCTTGGAACGAAGTTGCTGTAATGCATGGTACCGATTTGGCAGATATTATAGCCATAGACTATGCGATAAAAAGTGTAAGAATTTTTCCTTCACATTCGAATTTTCACGAAAATACCATGACAACCAATAACAACTTTTTAATATTTGCCTATGTTGAAGATTCGGGTATTAAAACTCAAAACAACACGTAGGTTTTCACCACTGTATAATTAGCGTTAGAATGTTACAATTAATTAGTGCAAGTTTTAAAGAAAACGTTGCAAATTTAGGTACTTTTATGTGATTGTTTCAGCGAAAGTATAACGTCATAGGCGGTGCCGCTGATTGGTTGGATATGACATGATATAAAGATTATAGTAATGATAGGTGGCTTCTTCGTCCCTACCACGGATGGCGCTACAGGCGTCGTAAAAAGTAAAGTAACAGCCTATACATGCCCCACTGCTGGGCAAATGCCTCCTCTATACAGAGGGTATCAGGGCATAGTCCACCACGCGGCCCCACTGCGGATTGGCGGACTTCACATATCTTCGAAAAATATTTTTTTTGTTATTATTTCGAAAATATGCAGGTTTGCTCACGATGTTTTCCTTCACCGCGGAGCACGTGATAAGTCAGCACTTAAAGTTAATAACTTCATTGGTGCCGGCACCGGTTGCTCGAGTATTTTGAATTAAAGGCGAGCGCCCGGACACTGAGCTATGACGGTTCTAATAACCGCCGTAACAACCTATAATTCCAAATTAAATAATTAAACCGTTCTTATACTTGATGTACCGGGACCAAGCTTTCTATGACTCTGTTATTATGATACGGAAGTAAAGTTCTTTGTTAAGGGTTAATATGTTTAATATTTGAAAGAGATTAAGATATTGAGATCTATTGTTGTTGTATATTTTTTTGTGGCAGAGCCAAGCAATAGTGTTCGCTGTTGCCTGAATGAGTGCAACAGCGAAGGCCATGGACAATCGCAACACCCGTAGGGTTGCAGAAGCGTTGTCACCTTTTAACAAAGCGGGCCCCGGCCACCTCTACCCACCAGACGAAACGCAGATATGACACTTCCACTGCACGCCGGTCTTCAGGCCGTGGTAAATACCTGGACGGACTTGCCCATTCGCACGAAGTCAGAAAGTATTTTATTGACTCAACTATATCGATAGAACCCCAAAATATTGCCTTAAAATACTCACGTTGTATTCGGAAGGAAAGACATACATCGGCAGATTGTTCCATTCATTTAATGTACATGTAACAAATGGCCAAGCCACTCGATTCCAGTGCGTGGAGTGTCGGTCTGATTAAAGAAAATGACGTGGGATATAAAATTCAAAATTCAAAATATCTTTATTCAAATGAACGCTTGCGCTTTCTTATGAAACGTCGAATTTTACATAATAATTGGTACATAAATTCGTAAGTACGTAACCACCGGTTCAGAAGGCAGTAAGTATATTTCGGAGAGGGCTATCTACTCAAAATTTTTACGTTTTTCATTATAGCCTGAAGTGATAGCGCTTAATAATGATGCTCCATTAATGTGAACAATATTTACAAGCTCAGAACGACGGAGACGAATTCGCGGGTAAATCTAATATAGTATATTTCGCGTCTTCGAGAAATTTTGTTATGTGCCTTCCCTCAACTTTGAACATTATGTAAGACGGCTACCTTGAATTTGTTGCATAAATGTAGATAGACAATAAGGAACGATTAGATTCATGTTATCACTTTGATTGCTCAGGTGTGAAAATTTAGACTCTAAATACTTACAAAGTTTATCGAACGTGAGATAACACGATAGTATTTTATGAGATAATTGATCTAAGCCAAACATGACATTACTTATCTAATAAAGTATTTACTATAAGTGTACAAATTACGAACTTAACATTAAATTTGTTGTTTCTTGTTATTTTATTTTAATAATAAAGTAGTAAGTTAGGTTTTAATAGTAAAGAAAAAGTTATGCCCCTGCTATAAAAGCGAAAAAAGGTTTTACGATATAGCGTTAAAGTAACACGGACTAGTGAAAAAAAACCGGCCAATTGCGAGTCGGACTCGCGCACGAAGGGTTCCCTAGATTTTATATAAAAACAGACTGACAGACAGGCAGACAGACAGGCAGACAGACAGACAGACAGGCAGACAGACAGACAGACAGTCAGTGGAGTCTTATTAATATGGTCACGTTTTACCCTTTGGGTACGGAACCGTAAAAACGTTTGTAACTGTCCGTTAATAACACTATAATATTGTAAATGCGTTTGTTGATAAAATATAATAAGATACAAAATATGTTTGTTGATTCTTCGCCTCGCATGGACTGAACGGGATTGGATATAGCTTATACGTGTAAGCTGTATGGGCGCATACAAAAATCTCTGTCTAACTTATTTATAAAACATGTAGCCCAAGTTGCTACTTACGTAGCTAGCTTAAACATAAGGCTAATTTTTAAGCTATAATAATTGTCTATTTATATATGTATCGACAGCTGCCGGGAAAGGAATTCATTTATAGTCTCTGTAAAAGGAATGAATATTTTACCTTAGAGTTATTTTTTTAGTATCTTTGTGGAGGTCACAATCTATAAACCAATGTTAGATTTGTTATCGCTGGCAACGCTGTATACCGGATATGACGTTAACTTCTCGAGCAAAGGGACACATGGTCGCATGGAGCAGCGGTCACTTGTTTTTCGGCTGAGTTCCCGTACGGTGATATAACCACTAGCGCTGCTGGTCGTTGTAATAGTTGTTAATATTCAATTCCAGAAATAGTTAAAATATTAGAATCAAAGTAATAACGTTAGAACTCTTATAGATTTTACGTTATTAATTGTTAAACGGCAAAACTGCGGCTCAGAATGCAGTGTTCTACTAAGACGGGTAGTCGAAGTAATATTTATCTTCTGAAGTCCGGAGTTATTCCTTAATTAAAATACTCAATTACCCTACCCATTAACCGTAACCACAGGAGATTGCTAGGCCGCCTAATTTACGAACATAAAGAAAAGAGTTTCAACTAAAGTAATTTTGTACATGCATAGTATAACAAACAAACCTTGGAAATTGCCCAAGTGGTCGTGAAAGCTCCGCGGTATCCATAGCGATGACTGAATAGCGTACACGTGGCGTATGATATTTCAATTTAGAAAATGCTCGGGAATTGAATTACAATAAAACATCGAATACAAGGAGAACAGATAACATTTTTATTTATTTATCATATTACTAAGACGCAAGGCTTAAGCCTTGCCTTGAAGACGTCTGATCTCAGAGTTTATTAAGTAACCGACAGAAACGTTATAGTTATTTGATGAAAACGATAAACTCTGTTATACATTCAGTAACAATAAAAAGAAATTGCATCTGCAAACACTACTTTCTATTATGGTGTTATTGATCATTAATTTGACAGTGGTTTAAATAAGTAATAAATCGGTATTGTAGATTTAAATTAAGAATTTCATTCGTGCTTTAACACAATAATTGTTTTTTTATATGATAATGAAATAAAATGTAATACCCGGATTTGTGTATAATGGTCTTATTTTACTGAAATGATGAAAAGAAACATCTTGGTCCAAAACATCATAGCAGTCGTCTTGACTGTATTGTTCCGACAAGCGACTCTTCACAATTTCATTCTAGGTGCGCGCCTGAAGGGTTTCAGTATTAAGCAGTAGTTGGACGTTACGGATTTAATTCAGAGTTATCTTTCCGTATTTGAAACCGCTTGTTTATTTATCAATTCTTCGCATTTTTAATTGTTTTTTTTATTTTTATTTTTGTTTCATTTCTCCATTGGGCCTTTTATCTATAGCCACATAGTTTTTATACATAACTAAACCTATTTTAAATTTATGTATATGAATTCAGTTGAATACAGATATTGCTTAAGCTATATTATAATAAATAATCTCTTATTAATAAACGTCATCTATTCCATATTTTTTGACAGGTTTGCATCTACGTTTTTCTTTATTTATATGTTCACTGCCATTTCTGTATGCATCAGGGACATGATTGCCTCTTGCACATTGGGCATCGCCGGAGTGGCCTGACAAGAGGTGTCCACAACTTCTTTTTGCGTGATCACTCTATCGGTAATTGGTGATTTAGTTAATGACACGTCGGCATTTACTTATACCCTCATATCGTCCGAGATTTGAGGGGGGCTAGTTGGGAACACTAGCGAAGGGCGGAACCGTCTAGCAGTCTGCACAGATCTGCTATCATTGTCATTCAGAAAGCTACGTGTTTCACTAACGCCGCTTAACATTCTACACTTTAATTGATCAATATGCCCATATATACCTCGGACCACTTATCCGCGCTATGATATTCCCTAAGCCAAACATAATCACCTGGAATAAACTCCCTAACCGCACCTCTGGTTGTCGCCTCCATTCGCCTTTGTTGGGCACTTACTCTGTCCCTATGGTCTGGTTTTAGACGCATACGCAAGTTGCGCCCTAATAGCATTTTAGCCGGGCTTTCCGCTGTTGTGTTATGCTGTGTATTTCGATAAGCTAATAAGAATCGGCACAATGCGGTGTGTACGTTTGTTTTTGACTTCAAAGCCTTTTTTATTGTCCTTTTACAATTTTTTTTACGCATACTCTCCGCAGGTGGCCCACCCTTCCGCAGTAGCTACACCGGAATTCCTTATACCGGTACGTGTATATTCCATGACCACTGTCTCCGCACGCTGAATTTACTGATTTCTTCTCCAATTATTGCTATTAAAGTCGGCAGTTTTAAGTCTTCCGTTATTTTGTTGGCCACAAAATACATTTCTAAACGGTCGACGTAAGCAGACCAATTTCCGTTTTTTATGTCAAATTCCCGCACTTTTCCAGCCCACATGTTAAGTCTTTATTACCACTTTATTTAAATAATAATGTTTAAAGTGTGCCTAATATATTTCTTATGCACCACAATCTTTCTCTACACGACCACAGAATAACCGAGTGTTATAATTTACCTCGTCGCCACTGCTAAATAAAAGACATGTACCGATCGACAGCGTATATTCAAACTATTGCATCATCTTTATACAGTCGCCCAGGGCGTTGTTTTTAACTGACCCTCTAACTTACAAATACGTAACAGGTACTAATCCGGACGGACCTGCCCATTCGTGCAACAGCGAATACTGTTACTGAATGAGTTTTAGTGAAACTTTACATTAATATAGCTTATACATCAGAATAACACACTGGCTATTATTTATATCCATATTTTATGTATATCTTCTTTCTGTCTGAATGTTCCGCCTTCAGCCTATTCTACGCAGACGTAGTCGCGGGCAGCAGCTAGTGCATTATAAAGTTAGCTATTTCGTCAAGTTGGCTTAAAATAAACCTATCAATCGTGACACAACTAAATAAATATATATAGTAACTAAATAAATATAATAATATATTTTCGGTGGTAGGGCCACGCAACAGTATTTACTGTTGCACGAATGGGCAGGTTCGTCCGGGTTAGTACCACGACCTCACAGAAGACCGGCGTAAAGTAGAAGTGTTGCACTTCGGCGTTTATATAGCGTTAAGTAAATGCTGTTGACACGGACGAGTAAAAAAAAACCGGCCAATTGAGAGTCGGGCCCGCGCACGAAGGGCTCCGTAGCATTTTTTTTATGTGAAAAAGTGGCAAACTAGCTGGCGATTCACCTAATGTTATGTGATAACCGCCGCCCACGGACATTTGCAACATCGGTTGCAGATGTGCTGCCACCTTTTAATAAGGTGGGCCCCCCTACTACTGATCCACACTTTTACTTCTATTACAAAAAAGTATTGTTTGATGAGCATAGTGTTTTACCCGTCTATTATTATAGATATATTTGTGTATCATATTGTTTATCTTTATATATATATATATATATATATATATATATATATATATATATATAATTCTTCTGTACGTGTGTATGTTACTGAACTCCTCCTGAACGGCTGGACCGATTTTAATGAAATTTTTTGTGTGACTTCAGGTCGATTCAAGAATGGATTAATAATTCGGTCCACTACATTTTTTTATATGTTGTTGTCGGATTTAAGTCGTGTCGAGTCCGCGAGTATATGTATAATATATATGTATTTATTAAAAAAATTATGTTTATCAGTTTTCTAGTACCCATAGTACAAAGCTTTGCTTAGTTTGGGAAGAGAAAATGTTGTGTAAAAATGTGTCTAATATGTCATAAATTTAAATGAATACGTTTCATTTAGATATAGGCATAAAGGCAGAAAGTTGTTGCTGTGTGTATATATATAAAGTAACATGAAGTATCTAATATATGTAAATTAAATGTGATAACGTCGAAGATATCGAAGAATTTATTGATTATGTTAACGATGAGACATACGATTTTCCGGCGAGACAATATTCGCGGGATGCAGGGAATCCTTTGGATTTTTATGACTCCGATGGTTTTCAGAAAAGGTTCCTTTTTTAAGACAGATACGTACGAGTACATCACATTCAGACTGCTCAAAATTGATGACATTACAAATCAATTAGCAGTAAAGAACACTAAAACGAAAATCACTAAATCATCAATCAAAGTCACTAAAACGGACTGAGTTCGATCCCCGTTGCCGGCACCAATCAAATTGTTAGTCATAAGTTCTGACTTATCACGTGCTCTGTGGTGAAGGAAAACATCCTAAGGAAACCTTCATATTTTCGAAATAATAACAAAAAAAAATTTTTCGAAGATATATTGTAAAGTCCGCTAATCCGCTATGCCCTGATACCCTCTGTATAGAAGAGGCCTTTGCCCAGCAGTGGGACATGTATAGCCTGTCATTTAACTTTACTTTTTGCCTAATAATCATAAGCCCTGACCGTAGAACTGTGCATTTACGTATTGACATTTATAAATAATTTTCTTTTTTAGCGCTAGTCTCTGCCCTTAATATGAAAAATGTGATAAAATATAATAATAAATAAATATATAATAAATAAATAATTAAAATGTGTAGATAAATCTGGGTCTACGAATAGCACCTCAAAAGACTGAGGCCCTCTGGTTCCATAAACTGCCCCAGAAGTAGGGACTCACCCAGTTATTCGGTTCGCGTTGGTGACGTGCAGATCCAGGTGAAATCAGAGATGAATTATCTCGGTCTCACTCTGGATAGCCGCTGGGACTTCGAAAGGCATTAGGGTATAGAGCAATTGTTCATTTATTTTAAAACAAATATAACTAAACATGATTCACAGCGCCTTTGCGTCGAACTAACAATACAAAATGTCACCCTCGAATCGATGACATATTGATTAGCGCCCAAAAAATTTAACCACTAAGCCAAACTGATGATTACCACAAAGACGAAAATCTTTACGTATTTTATCTACATTGTTTTCTTCGCATTTTAAACTAATGCTTGGTGCATCTATTGTTATATCCTTTACAACGTGCACAAAATGTTATATATCGTTTTACAACGATAATTCGAACGACAGATGTCGCATTGCTATTTGAAATTTAAATTATTAGTATGCGAAATACGTGGGTTCAATTCCCGCAGTTGTGAAAAACATTTCGTGTATTTTTTAATGTTTACAATAATTAAAGTCAATGTTTCATCTTAAGTGCAGAGACTCAACTAACTTCTTCTTCTTCCTTCTCCTTATCCCACCTCGTGTGGGTCCATCAACAAGTCCATCATTTATTTTCGGAAACATGTTGTCATTTCAGTTATAGGCTTTATTTTATGACCAGTTCCTGCCTGACATCAACACTCCTTGGGAATACTAGCCAATTTATATTTATCTAACCTAAAATATTTTATAACTAGTAGTAACTAGAGACTGAACTATCATCGCTTGTATTTAGTAAGAGATGAAGAAAAACGGGAACCCCGCACGCACACTACTGAGTCTAAACCATGGCCTAAGGTAGCGCATTCACGCCCCAGTTAGCACTAGCTCCTAGATCTCGTTTTAAATTAAAATTTAAGCGACATTGCAAATTCACCGTCTCACTCGATATTAATCCGCCCTGGATGCGTCATGAATAAATCGACTCCCCATCGAGCTCCTGGAATTATTGACTGAAGCTCAAACGGCGTTACTTTTATTTTATTTTTTGGTGTGAGAAGATGGCGAGCTGGCGGTTCACCTGATGTTATCAATTAACAACTGCCACCCACGGACGTTTGCAACACCCGTAGGGTTGCAGATGAGTGGCCACCTTTTAATGAAGTGGTCCCCGGCTCCCCCATTCACTAGACGGAACGCTGAAGTGTAACACTTCTACTTCACGCTGGCCTTCTGTGGTACTTCCCCGGTAGGACCTGCCCATTCATGCAGCGAGCTGTTGCGTGGCCTCACCACTAGTGAATCAATCTTAAACGAGCTAAAAGTAAAAATAAATTTTCAAAAATTTCAATCAATATGTGGTGAGAATTTTTCCTTCGATATTTGACGAATAACGCGAGATGTTGACTTTCAATTCCTTAATCATACCCGGCTTGTCGCGGTCGCGGTTGTAATGGCATGCGGTATATAGGACTTTACATATCCCAAAGGAAAAAAAAAGTCTAGAAAATGTACAGCGGGTAGAGATAATTGAAATTGATTTGTTTTGGTTAGTAAAAATCTACTTGTATAAAGATCCAGATCCTCGATAAAAATCACGTATAATTCCTATACAACATCCACATGTCAAAATATGTAATAATTTGGTACGAGTTTGGTATCGACCCTGTTATCGGTAAAATTAAATGCAAGGTCGAAACACCATCCTTGCAAGATTTCAATATACAGTTAGCATTTGCTGCGTGGATCGGAATAGAATTAATAAATCTCCAGCTGAAAATAGCCAGGGCTAGCATTGATATCTGGACTCGCGGATATCTCGGCGTACCCCAGATTAAAACACAGTTAGAAACTATTAGAATAAAAATTATCTAACCGCATAAACTATTCAATGAGCTTCTTGTAACTATAGCATTCTCTGAAAATGAAGGTCAGACCATTGTATCTCATTAAAAAGGATTAGAAACATCCGGATGCCCTGGTAATAGCTTGTAAAATGCTCTACAAAATGGGCCGGAGATTGCATTTTCTGTTGAGTGCCACAAAGGACATGTCGAAGCCATAAAAGCCCTCATTTTCATTTTGCACCTGACATGAAATTTTATAAGTTTAAATAAGTAATTTTATACTTAAAAATTACTATAATCGAACGATTTAGAAGTATTGAAGAGGGGCAAGAATCAATATTTTTTTTATTACAGAGCGAAGTTGATGTTTTCATTATATTTCTGACTATTTTTGGCTGGACCGTCCACTGATGGCCTCTACCGGGCGCTGAGTGCGCTAGCCTGTACTCCGATTATGGGTGACTAAGCTCAAGGGCCCCCGACCTCGGCTTGGGCTATTACTCAATAACCGTTTAGCATTCCCATTCGACTTCGAGTGCGAGTTGGACTCGCGCACGAAGGGTTCGTATAAAGATGGCAAAAAAAAATCATGGCTGTTGTATGTTAACCCCACTTAAATATTATTTTATTCTGTTCTTTAGTATTTATTGTTATAGCGGCAGCAGAAATACACCATCTGTGAAAATTTCATTTGTCTAACTATCACAGTTCATGAAATACAGCCTGGTGACAGACAGCGGAGTCTTAGTTATAAGGTCCCGTTTTACCCTTTGGGTAAGGAACCCTTAAAAGGACAGGAATAAAGAGAAAAAGGGAAGGCTACCGATCTTCCACCACTGTACGGTTAAGGCTTCAACCGTTGTACTACAACAAACGCACAAAGGTAAAACGCTTAATTTAAACGTGATAAACACTCAAATAATTTGAGCATATCACCAAGAGGCCTAGGCAGAACAGAATAAGACATTTTTTTTTTGAAAAATATTGCCTTTACTTCAGGATAACATTATCCTGTGTTGTAAGGACACACAGCTTTTACAAACATACATTTCACGTGGAAAAACACCCAGATGCGAAACAACTATTTGTGGGTCACACAAGTAGTCGTCCCGTGTGGGGATCGAACCCAAGACCCCCGACGCCGAAGCCAATACCTTGGTCAACTGCGTCACGGAGTCATCGAATTACTTTCCCCCATCCTTGCATACCTCTTTTGTCTAATCTTTCCTGTTAATATATTCTAATTCGTTATGAATTAGTCCAATTAAAATAATTGGAAAAAAAGGGAAGGTGGGCACATCGTTTTGTTAGGTCTTCCTACTCTACTTTTTTAAAATCACTTCTCTTACTGCTCGGTTTGCCGGAGAGTGAGAATGAGAACCTAGGTGACCATTCTATTACAATAGTACCAGACTGTAACCAAAATTAGTCTTCAATTCAATGATGCCTCAATTAAAACGAAATGAAACATTAATATACGAGTATAACAATAAATATTTCTTTTATTCAATTACGAAGCATTTTTAAATAGTACCAGACTGTAACCAAAATTAGTCTTCAATTCAATGATGCCTCAATTAAAACGAAATGAAACATTAATTATACGAGTATAACATACATTGAGAATATTTAGATTATTATAATAAGTCCTACATAGGTATACTAAATGATATTAAAAATTAAATCATTTTCTTCTTATTAGTTCGCAAAAGTGAATGCCAATGGAAATCTGTAAATTATATACTACTAGCGCACCGCCCCAGCTTCGCACGGGGCAATGTATTAGACATATTATAAACCTACCTCTTTAATCACTCTATCTAGTAAAAAAAAGCATCAAGATCCGTTGTGTAGTTTTAAGGATCTAAGCTTACATAGGGTCAGACAGCGGGACGACTTTGTTTTATACTATGTATATATAGTGAAAATGCTGTTAAGCTTAGTCGCAATTAAGCCCTACTTTAAGTAACTCGTTTTCAGTATATTTACTGAGTACGAGCAACTTGCAAAGTAATTTGAAAAAGGATTACCACAGACAGTTACTTTTCCGTAACCATAACGAATTTTGATGAGAGTTTTTGTGATAAAACCACTTCACTTCAAACCATAAGTGCAAAATAAATAAGTCTACGTGTACCAATAAATGGATTGAATTACACCAAAACGTCCACAATACCTTTACTTGCTTGATGGTAAATAGAAATGTGGTGTTAGATGGGAAACTTACTACCTTATTAACAGTCTATTCACTCTTATCTAGTAGTGGTTAATGTGCGTTAGTATAAATTTAGTTTATACTAAGGCATTAAAAGTGTGTCGAAATTTTCCGATTCGTATTGGCAAGACGGTAAAAAAAAAACAAATGTCTCAGAATGCATAATCATTTGTGAACCAGAATACACACGGACGTTAGTCCAGCCTACAATTATGTTATTATAACCCGTTCTGGGCACTGTCGCCACGTCCTTTACGAGTAGGCGTCGCGTTTAACGGGAAATTTAAGTTATTTAACGCGCGCGTTACCTCATCGTTAGGATTGTTGAAAGGGTAAAATGGGACTCTAGACTCCGCTGACAGCTTGTCCGTCTGTCACCACTCTTGCTCTTGAAATATGTTACAGTAATCGTCCATTTCTATTTTGAAAAAGTGTTAAAGTAAAATTCCTGTTTATTACACAAATATAAAGAAGCCTTAATATTAATGAAAAGGTTAATAAATAAGAGCCGTGATAGCTCAGTGTCCGGGCGCTCGCCTTTGGTTCGGTATACTCGAGCAACCTGAGTTCGATTCCCGGTGCCGGCACCAATGAAGTTTTTAACTTTAAGTGTTGACTTATCACGTGCTCCGCGGTGAAGGAAAACATCGTGAGGAATCCTGCATATTTTCGAAATAATAATAAAAAAAATATTTCGAAGATATGTGAAGTCCGCCAATCCGCAGTGGGGCCGCGTGGTGGACTATGCCCTGATACCCTCTGTGCAGAGGAGGCCTTTGCCCAGCTGTGGGACATGTATAGGCTGATACTTTACTTTACTTTACCTATATTTTGTGTAATATTGATGTTATTCAAATATTTAGTTTATTTATTACTTTTTTGTGTTGTAAGGCTCATAAAAGAAGAGGTCCATGAAGTGCGATTAATAATTCGAGACTACGTAGAGTCATTTCCCTTAGGACTCAAGAATATTTTGAGCAGCGTAAGTGTAGAATAACTTTGTGCCTGTCCGTCTTGTCATCTAAGTGTTTACGTTATATAATTGAACAGTTGTTTTTAAACCACTTTAATTAATTCACTATTTGGATGGAATGCCATGTAAAAATGATAAAAGTGAAATTGAGTATATTATATACTCCGTGACTGTCAGTAGAAAAAATGACTGTAAAATATTATCTCATGATTTTAAAGCTATAATATGTGTTACGTACAATATCCCAATAAAAAAATACACTTTTATAGGTACTGCGTGGTTCAATATTCAATTAGTACCGTGCTCTTATGTTTTTATTATTAAATACGGGTCAACAGTAAGGGTCAATATAACATTTACTAAACATTTTAAGAATTCTGATAAGTTACGTGTTTAGGTCGGCACTTGCGCGAAATGGTGATTTTTTTTCCTTATTGGGGATTTTTAATAAAATTCTAACAGCTTTTCTTCCAATAATACAGGGTGGCTTTTCTAAAGGTGCCCAAATTCACACAGGAGGTTCAAATTCGGTAGTTTAATCGTTTATGGAAAGAAAAACAAACTATTTTTTTTTTTTCAAAAAATTTCCATTCCATTCTCTAAAAAACAGAACTTGTTGACAATGCGGTAGTCATTCATAAATGCGTCGCATACTTTTGAAACTAACTTGTGTGCGTGTGAGTTATGAATGATCGCGCGTAAAATAAATGAGTTGCCCATAAATCACGCACTTTTTGAGATGAGTTAAAATGAATGTAATTAATTAACTACGACTGATTTTAAATATTTATCATTTTGCTATAACATTATTTAAGTAAAAAAATGGATACACTTAGAAAAGCCTCCCTGTATATTTTACCAGCGAGAAATACAATCTTAAAGATGAGTTTCATTTTAATATGATTAACCGTCGGTACTAACAATAAATAAGAAGTTTTATTGTTTTATTTCAAGAGCTCTTTAGATCGATGGTTAAGGTATAGTACCTAGTCCAATATAGTCCCAACAATAAAAAGTCATATTAGTAGAATTACATTGGTTAGTGAGGGACATAAGTGTGAAATAAGTGTATGAAATTATAGCATCATTTTTGAAAATATTTGTGTAATAAATATACTTATCTAATAACTTTAAACCAGCATTTATATATATAATCGGAATCTCGGAAACGGCTCCAGCGATTTTCATGAAATTTTGTATGTGCGTAGATTCGTAGGCGAAAAATAGCGGTATAGCTAGGTTTCATTTTTAGAAAATGTCCTTTTATCCCTGTTTTCAGGGAATGAAAAATATCATTCGAATACGACGGTAAATTTCACCGAAAAAAAAAATGTTATTAGGGCGAGCGAAGCGAGTCCTAACACTATCAGAATTATATATATTAATTCGAATATGACGGTAAGTTTTGCCGAAAAAAAAATTAAAATAGCTCGGTCGGTAAATTCAAATGCAAATTCAAAACATTTCTATTATTTTATTATAATTATTATTCAAATCATTAATACAATTCATCGAAATAAGAAATATACATTTCATTTATCGATATTCATTTTTTTTTTTAATTTACCACCGTTCCGTAATGAGGTTCCTCTAACGGAGAAGAAACCGGCGAAAGAAACTCCGTAGGTATCCTTTTTTGTCATTTTTTTTTTCTCAACAAATACATTGTTTTACATACATCTTTTCTTTAGAAACAGGTTAGGAGCGATCATCTCATTCCCAGGGGTTATTATCGTTAATGTATTCATTTATATTATAATAACCCTTTTTAAAAAGTTTTTCTTTAATAAATTTCTTAAACCTGTTAATAGATAGGCTTTGCACATTAGCTGGCATTTTGTTGTAGAAGCGTATACACCGTCCCATAAACGAGTTACTGACTACATGGAGTCTAGTAACTGACGTTACAAGCTTGTGTTTGTTCCTAGTGTTTACATTATATACATCAGTATTCTTATTAAAATTATTAACGGCCACCACGCGATGTGGTATGTTTTTTTGTAAAATGGTGTAAGTTATTTCGTACATACATGATGTTCTCAAGTATGTATAGCGACGGGAGCGTTAAGATGTTTATTTTTTTTAAAATATGCCGAAGCGACTCACGTGGACCCAGGCCATAGACAGCCCGTATCGCTTGCTTTTGCAATAAATATCGTGTCTAAACCGGATGCGGAACCCCAAAGTAAGACACCATAATACTGTGAAAGTAAGCATAATAAACTAATTTAGCTGTTGCCTCGTTTGTTAGTTGCCTGATCTTGCGTATGGCAAAGACGGCAGCTGAGCTTTTTAGCTAATTTATCTATATGCGCTCCCCATTGCAACTTGGAGTCAATGCATATTCCAAGGAATGCCGTTGAATCCTCAAGAGGTAGGATGTTGTCATCAATAAAGATTCCTGGTTTGTGAGACAGCTTTGATAATGAAAATCTGATACATTTAGTCTTAGTGGCGTTCAAAAGAAAATTATTGGTCGCAAACCAGCCCGACACGACACTTATTATTTCATTTGGTTGCTCTAATGTAACATCTTTCCTATTAACCATAAGAAACAGTGAGGTGTCATCCGCAAACAAAACGATTTGAGACCTTTTTTTACCACATATGGCAAATCATTTATGTAGACTAAAAACAGAAATGGGCCTAGGATCGATCCCAGGGAACACCCATTTGTACTATTGATCCCGATGACAGTATACCATTTATAGTTACTTTTATTCCCGATCGCTAAGATATGAGGAAACAAAATTAATGGCAGATTTCCGAATACCATAATATTCCAATTTCTTAATAAGAATCTTATGATCTACACAGTCAAATGCCTTGGAGAGGTCACAGAACACACCAAGAACGTCTCCCAAGACTGCAGGATATGCGAAATTAATTCTACTCTAGCATCAGTTGTAGATCTACCTTTCGTAAATCCGAACTGATGCTGGTTCAAGATTTCATATTTATTAAAGTGAAATAGCATCTGATCCAGCATGATTTTCTCAAATATTTTACTTAAGGCTGGTAAGATAGAAATGGGTCGGTAATTAGAGGAATTTTCTCTTGAGCCTGATTTATAAACTGGCACAATTTTGCTACATTTCATTAATTTTGGAAATTTGCAAGTATCTAAACATAAATTAAATATTTGGGCTAATAAACAAGCAATATCATAGATTATAAAATCTAATGCCCATATTGATACGCCCCATAGGTCTCCAGTTTTCTTTTTATTTAAATTTTTAAAAGTCTTAATAATATCATTCGGACCAATGTGGCAAAACTTAAAATCTGGAATGGAAATATTAACATATTTATCCATATATGTTGCTGCCTCTGTGGGACAGTGTTGCAAATGCTTAGTAGTTTCAAAAGGTATATTTGTGAAAACATTTAGAAACTCATTTGCAACTTTATAATTTTCTTTTATAACTTTGCCATTTACATTTAATGTAAAATCCACTTTTTTTTTCATTATTTTTACCAGTTTCCTTATTTATCACTTTCCAAGTAGTTTTAACTTTGTTTGCGGATAATTTTATTTTATTGCTCAAGTAGTCAGGCTTAGCTATAATACAGACCCTTTTAAAGATTTTTGAAAACTTCCTAACATATTCATGGAAGTTAGGATCACAAGTTGATGATTTAATACTGTATAGATCATAAAGTCTATCCCTGCTCTTTCTTATTCCCTTAGTCGCCCATTCACTGAAAGAAAGTTTATTGCTTAAGGTTATTGTTTTCCTTTTTGGCAGATTTTTATTAAATCTCTGCTAATCATACTAGACAGGGTATTGAAATCGCCATCAGGATCATTAAGGGTTAATTTTAACAAGGGTAGTTTATACTTAATACTATCCATGAACTTCTTAATTCTGTTTTTAGTTACAAGCCTACACTCATTTATAATAAAATTATTCCTGTTATTAATGTGCAGGTCTATTTTAAGATCTGATCTAACGCAACTCAATATTACTTGATTAATAATTTTACAATTTACTATTATATTGTCTATGCATGAGGCACAGGATGGGGTTACTCTTGTTGGTTCATTGAAGATGCAATTAAGATTAAAAGTTTCAAGAAGTGATAGGAATCTTACTTTGTCCGGTGAATCCGTTAGTAAATCAATGTTGAAATTACCACACATGACTATTTGCTTTTTTATTTTAAATATTTTACTTAATACATCTTCAATAATTAACAGGAAGTTCAAATGGTCTGATGAGAGAGGTCGATATACATATAATATTAGATAACCTTCTGTCTCTGCACAAGCAATCTCACATTGTCGTTCAACAGAGTATGCAACAATTTCACTTCTTTCTTTCAGTTTCAAAGTGTTTTATGTAGGATAAGACATCCCCCTCCCATAGCAGTCACTCTGTTGAACTTACTGGCTACTGAATAATTTTTAATACTAAATGTCATATCATTGAGCCATGTCTCAGAAAAGCACAAGATATCTAAATTATACTTGTCAATTAAAAGTTCTACATCGAGGATCTTGCCAGAGAAACGGTTTATATTTTGATATAGCAAACTAATAGTTTGTATCTTTTGTTTCTCTTTTGTCAGCCTTACATTACTAAAAAAGTGTTAGCTTCAGTATTAATAGACAATCTATTTAATACTGGATTGTCATTATTTATATTGTATGCTAATAAAGTAGCTATCTTGTGCTTATGTCTAGTTGGCAGATACACTGTATCTTGACTCATACTAAGTAGATTAATAA
Organism: Iphiclides podalirius; assembly: GCA_933534255.1. Taxonomy (NCBI): domain Eukaryota; kingdom Metazoa; phylum Arthropoda; class Insecta; order Lepidoptera; family Papilionidae; genus Iphiclides; species Iphiclides podalirius. Next base: position 12,085,660 of record OW152831.1, on the reverse strand, counting down.
ATTTGTTTATGTAAAAAAATTTAAATATGTCATTATGACGGCATATATATATATATATATATGCCGTCGTATATATATATATATATATATATATATATATATATATATATATATATGCCGTCGTATATATATATATATATATAATCGGAATCTCGGAGACGGCTCCAGCGATTTTCATGAAATTTAGTATGTGCATAGATTCGGGGCGAAAAATCGATCTAGCTAGGTTTCATTTTTAGAAAATGTCCTTTTATCCCTGTTTTCAGGGAATGAAAAATATAATTCGAATATGACGGTGAGACAGCTTTGATAATGAAAATCTGATACATTTAGTCTTAGTGGCGTTCAAAAGAAAATTATTGGTCGCAAACCAGCCCGACACGACACTTATTATTTCATTTGGTTGCTCTAATGTAACATCTTTCCTATTAACCATAAGAAACAGTGAGGTGTCATCCGCAAACAAAACGATTTGAGACCTTTTTTTACCACATATGGCAAATCATTTATGTAGACTAAAAACAGAAATGGGCCTAGGATCGATCCCTGGGAACACCCATTTGTACTATTGATCCCGATGACAGTATACCATTTATAGTTAATTTTGTTCCCGATCGCTAAGATATGAGGAAACAAAATTAATGGCAGATTTCCGAATACCATAATATTCTAATTTCTTAATAAGAATCTTATGATCTACACAGTCAAATGCCTTGGAGAGGTCACAGAACACACCAAGAACGTCTCCCAAGACTGCAGGATATGCGAAATTAATTCTACTCTAGCATCAGTTGTAGATCTACCTTTCGTAAATCCGAACTGATGCTGGTTCAAGATTTCATATTTATTAAAGTGAAATAGCATCTGATCCAGCATGATTTTCTCAAATATTTTACTTAAGGCTGGTAAGATAGAAATGGGTCGGTAATTAGAGGAATTTTCTCTTGAGCCTGATTTATAAACTGGCACAATTTTGCTACATTTCATTAATTTTGGAAATTTGCAAGTATCTAAACATAAATTAAATATTTGGGCTAATAAACAAGCAATATCATAGATTATAAAATCTAATGCCCATATTGATACGCCCCATAGGTCTCCAGTTTTCTTTTTATTTAAATTTTTAAAAGTCTTAATAATATCATTCGGACCAATGTGGCAAAACTTAAAATCTGGAATGGAAATATTAACATATTTATCCATATATGTTGCTGCCTCTGTGGGACAGTGTTGCAAATGCTTAGTAGTTTCAAAAGGTATATTTGTGAAAACATTTAGAAACTCATTTGCAACTTTATAATTTTCTTTTATAACTTTGCCATTTACATTTAATGTAAAATCCTCTTTTTGTAAAATTTTTTTTTTTTCATTATTTTTACCAGTTTCCTTATTTATCACTTTCCAAGTAGTTTTAACTTTGTTTGCGGATAATTTTATTTTATTGCTCAAGTAGTCAGCCTTAGCTATAATACAGACCCTTTTAAAGATTTTTGAAAACTTCCTAACATATTCATGGAAGTTAGGATCACAAGTTGATGATTTAATACTTAAGTATAGTTATTGCTTAAGGTTAATAAAGTTTATTGCTTAAGGTTATTGTTTTCCTTTTTGGCAGATTTTTATTAAATCTCTGCTAATCATACTAGACAGGGTATTGAAATCGCCATCAGGATCATTACGGGTTAATTTTAGCAAGGGTAGTTTATACTTAATACTATCCATGAACTTCTTAATTCTGTTTTTAGTTACAAGCCTACACTCATTTATAATAAAATTATTCCTGTTATTAATGTGAAGGTCTATTTTAAGATCTGATCTAACGCCACTCAATATTACTTGATTAATAATTTTACAATTTACTATTATATTGTCTATGCATGAGGCACAGGATGGGGTTACTCTTGTTGGTTCATTGAAGATGCAATTACATAATATTAGATAACCTTCTGTCTCTGCACAAGCAATCTCACATTGTCGTTCAACAGAGTATGCAACAATTTCACTTCTTTCTTTCAGTTTCAAAGTGTTTTATGTAGGATAAGACATCCCCCTCCCATAGCAGTCACTCTGTTGAACTTACTGGCTACTGAATAATTTTTAATACTAAATGTCATTTCATTGAGCCATGTCTCAGAAAAGCACAAGATATCTAAATTATACTTGTCAATTAAAAGTTCTACATCGAGGATCTTGCCAGAGAAACGGTTTATATTTTGATATAGCAAACTAATAGTTTGTATCTTTTGTTTCTCTTTTGTCAGCCTTACATTACTAAAAAAGTGTTAGCTTCAGTATTAATAGACAATCTATTTAATACTGGATTGTCATTATTTATATTGTATGCTAATAAAGTAGCTATCTTGTGCTTATGTCTAGTTGGCAGATACACTGTATCTTGACTCATACTAAGTAGATTAATAAATTTGTTTATGTAAAAAAATTTAAATATGTCATTATGACGGCATATATATATATATATATATATATATATATATATATATATATATATATATATATATATATATGCCGTCGTATATATATATATATATATAATCGGAATCTCGGAGACGGCTCCAGCGATTTTCATGAAATTTAGTATGTGCATAGATTCGGGGGCGAAAAATCGATCTAGCTAGGTTTCATTTTTAGAAAATGTCCTTTTATCCCTGTTTTCAGGGAATGAAAAATATAATTCGAATATGACGGTAAATTTGAGAAAATGTCATAATAGCTCGGTTGGTAATCGGGCGGCCCCAAAACAGACGGCCGTGGTTCGCGTCACGATCATTTACACATTTATTTTTTTTACTTTTTTTCGATTCCAGATCATTGCTTTCTTTATTTTAAATTTTTTGTCGATTTGTTATTTTGTTATTTTTTTACCTTTTTTTTAAAGTTCTTTCTTTTGCGAAAAACATCATGTCATACTTTCTTATTATTACCTCGGTAAGATCGAAAAATATTATGCATATTTCATTACGCAGTAATGTTGTATGCATAATAATTGTTGTATCTAAATGTACCTAATTTCCAAAATACACGATTTACCAAAAAAACAAACCGAGCAATGCTCGGTCCTCCGGGTACTAATTGTTTAAGTTTATATATACTATCATTACATTTTTCTGTGGATGAAATGTAAGGGAACGCACACCAGATAATTTTTTTTTACCTTGAGGTTAGACAGTAAGGAGAAACTTTGAATTATGTCCTGTTTTTTTTAAATAAGTGTTATGTCCATACATTATTATTAATGTGGTTTGAATATTTACTCTTGCCTTCATAGCCGTATCAACTAAGTGCAGTAGAGGAGCTCCTGGCAGGCAATTATTAGTGACTACAGTTGCTGTTAAGTGATTATTTAGGAATGGGGCCATACATTTTCCAATACTATCACTAAAAATTAAAACAGTATTTGGAATGACTAAATTTTTATTAGTGCTGCATAATTCTTGCAAATGGTTATCTTTAGTATAGTCGCAAAAAGCACTATTATTTTCAGATTTATCCTTAAGCGTGGGATTGTTGTGTGGAGCAAACACAACTACTCCAATGCTTGTTTACCAGTGAATTAAATTTCTCTGCATTTTCTTTACTCCCTTCAACCAACTCATTTAGTGCTACAATGTGCTCTTGGATTTCTTTTTGAGCACATTCATATTTTTTAGAGATAATTTGCAATGATTCCTCTAACTTAAGGATATCATTTTGCAGCTTAAGTGTGTCCTGCTTATACATTTGTTCGCATTTATTAATTTTATTTTTATAGTTTATTAATTTATCAATACATTTCCTGTTCTCTTTTTCAAAAAATTTAAAGTTTAGTTTCTTTTTTAGTGCAGTTATTTTACTACTAGATTTACAGATTTTAATGTACTTTTTTGTTTTATTTTGGCTCAGAGCTCCTATACTACACTTGTTATTAACATTTCTAAATGAGTCATCTGTCGTGAGGTCAATAATTGCTCCTCCTAAACGCATAGCACTGGAGCCACCAGCCAACAACTCCTCATGCAAGCTTTGATTTTCATGAATTTTTTCGTTAAGTCTACTTAACTGTACTTTTTTGTTTAAATTTTGAGCATCACACAGCTCCTGTTCGAGCTGCCTGATGAGGTCTAAAGCCTTTGTATGGGTATGGCTGCATTGGTCAAGATTTGTCAATGTTAATTGCAGCTCATCCCGTTGGCTGACAGCATCCATGTACTCAGCGTGTAGGACCGCTAATTCCTTCTTTAAATCAGCATTTTTGTTAAGTATGGATTTATATTCTTCCTCACTGTCTTCCCTTTCCACAAGCAGCTGTGAATAGAGCTTTTTTGTTGCCTCTAGCTCCTGCGGCACGGATCTCAGCTGTACCTCCTGTTCAAGAGCTGAAGCCTTGCGGGTCATCATTGTTGATTATTGGTATTAGCTGAAAGCAGTGAGGAGCGCCTGAATACTAGTTTTATGTTATGAAGTTTATGGTTTTATGTGTGTTATTTATTTTTTGCTAGCCCTATAAATCTTAACAGAGTATCTCTTTAAAACTTTACAGGTTAGTAGAAAGTAGTTAGTGTATTATGTCTGGGGCTCTAGGTTTTATCTTCCACTCTGCTTCCACAACTTGTCAAGCAAAGAGAGATTCAATGACCCAAGTGTGAGGTTGGACGTTTCTCATAAGAGTGAGAAGTGTTTGTCTGAGTTTTTAGCTAATTAATGTTTAAAATACAGCTAGCTACTAATGTATAAGTATTCTATATATTTCTAGAATAAATAGTAAAAATAATCGCCGAGTTATTGTAAATCCAACGGAAGGTGATATTTAAACAGTCTTTGACGTTTCGTGGAGAGGTTAATTTCGCATAGCTCTTCTGTTATTGTATTGAGTTATCACAGTTACTTGATTATTTGTAATCAATATACGCCTATATTATAAGTAAATACTGAAGAAAATTAATAATTATGATTTAATTAAATTATTTAATTTGAAATCGATGGGTGACAGGCGTACGTTCCACAGACAATTCAGGTGACAGGTGTTTGTTAATTATTTAGAACTTGGTTTGTGACTTGAGTTTTTTTGTTTTGTTTGCATACACGTTTTTTAAATGCCATTACCTAGTTACTCGTAATCCTTGATGGAAAGGGGCAATGTATGTATCCATATTTTTACTAATTAATCTTGTTATTTTAGTGAGTATTAATTATTATTGTGATATTGTAGTGGTATACAGATATTTGGTAAATATAATAGAAAAATATGTTTTTAGAGATCCCAGAATAGGATTCTAATTGGTGAGCTAATAGAATTCCAAATATCTTAAAAATTTCGTTGTATGCATTATATAAATTAGACATAAATTGTGCAAAGCGAAGCATACCGAAATTATTATATAGTATATAATATAGAACTTTGTAAATATTTTGACACATTACTTTCAAGATCCCTTTTATTTATATAGCATTGAATAGAAAAAAATATGTTTTCAATTAGTTTATTTAATAAGTTTTTTCATTTTAACATTACAAAAGCTATACCATAACGGACAATGTTCATAACCTATGTACTTACGATTATCATACGTATACATTGAGGCTTTTCTAAGTGTGTCCATATTTTTATTAAATTCTAGACATAAATAATGTTATATAAAAAATGATAAATATTTAAAATCATTCGTAATTCATTAAATACATTCATTTGAACTTATCTCAAAAAGTTTTTTTTTTTTAATTTTTTTATGTGAAAAGTTGTCAAAGGGGCAGACGGTTCAACTGATGTTTAGTGAATACCGCCGCCCATGGACATCTGCCACACCCGAGGGTTTGCAGATGCGTTGACAGCCTTTTTGGAATTTGGGCTCCGGCTACCTCACTCACCAGACGAAACTTGAAAGTATTATACTTCCACTTTACGCCGGTCTTCTGTGAGGTCGTGGTACTTACCCGGACGAACCTGCCCGTTCGTGCAACAGCCGAGGCTACTGCGTGGCCCTACCACTATAAAGTGCGTGATTTACGGGCAACTCATTTATTTTACGCGCGATCATTCATAACTAACACGTTCACAAGTTCGTTTCAAAAGCATACAACGTAATTATGAATGACTGCCGCATTGTCAACAAGTTCTGTTTTTAGGGCAATTTAAAAAAAAAAGTTTATTTTTATTTCAATAATCGATTATACTACGGAGTCTGAACCTCCTGTGTGAGTTGGGCATCTTTAGAAAAGCCACACTGTATGCATAGTTACATATGAATCACACAGTACACCAATTTACAACATATTATTTTTCTTTTCCTTTTGAAAACAAATACTGGCGATGATTCTTAAGCCATAATAATAGAAGATTTACCATTAAACGTAGTTTTCCATAGTGAAAATTAAATCAAATATCTCATTAGTCTACAGTAACATACACGCATAATACAATAAAAATAAAACATACTAATATCAATCATTACAATAATTATTAAATAGCACCGAACGAAGATTATTTTACAGCATCAGTGAAATAGCTTCCACCGCTAAAATGAGCTCACTCGACTTACTATTAACAATTATCTGTCTATATATATATATATACTTTTTTTTAATTTTTGTTATATACATACATATATATATATATATATATATATATATATATATATATATATATATATATATATATATATATGCTTACCAAATATTGAGAATATTCTCTTCCTTAAATGTCGACAATAAATCCTCTATCTAACTTTAAGGACCATCGAAAATTCAATTCTAATTGTATATTAACACAATTACACACAGAGCGCTTACAAATATACAACCTCAAAACTAGAACATCTTGTAAGAGTTAGAAACAGATAAACGACAAAATATCTGGACCTGGCTCACAAGCTGACTGACATGTGAAGTACCGGTAGTCGTTTCTGCCGATGGGTTAATCAAAGTCAGACTCTACGAACATCTGAGGCGACTAGGGCTCCAAAATGGATCGCTCAGAGCTCAAATGCAGAAGGCGGTGCTCCTCGATAACGCCTGCATCGTCAGCCGGTTTCTCTCCCTTTTGCCCTAACCCTCCGCCGTTTGATCTCCGCTGCCGATTGCTTAAGTGAGTCATTTACAAGGTTCTTGCCTTGTAAATGACTCACTTAAGCAATAATTCTGGGAGGCCTCCTCCTTTTTATGGTATATTACTGTTTCTTCACTAGAGTGAAACATACATTTCACACCCAGATTTACACATTGTGCATAGCTGTGCCGGTGACCCTTACAAAGGCATTGTTTGATAAGTTTTTTAAAATTCGAGATGGTCGTATCCACTCAAAGTTAATGTGCAGAGTGTAAGTGTAGGGCTGTGCGTAGTGCACTACCACACTACCACAATGAATGAGCAGATCAAGCGGGGAAAATCCACTCAGGCACTCTCTTAACCTTTTCACGACATTGTTCTAAGAGTAATGTATATCTAGGGCGGACACGGCGCCATACCTTACCCTAGGACCTCGATTGAAAGAAATTTTGTGAGGAGACTGTGCCAAGTGTGAAAAGTGCTGACTTTTCTACTCTTATACAGGACTCGATATCACACGGTTTAATTCAGAGTAGGGAGAGCGACGTTATACTAAAACAGGAGCTTTTGTAGGTTTCTATCGGGTGCTTGAAACTGCGTCCTAGTGTCATTGTAAGCTGATCATATAAGAACCATCGTATATCAAAGTGGTCAGAGTTGATACCTCAGACGAGAGTTGTAATATATCAGTGTCCGGGCGCTCGTTATTAATTCAACATATTACATACTAGAGTGGTCTCAGATCAAATCTCGGTGCGCCAGCACATTTTCATTGGTGCAAAGTCAGGTTGTTTAAGTGTATTTAATTAAAGACGAGCGCCCGGACACTGAGCTATCAGGGCTCTGTAGCGCGCTGCACTGTAGCGAGGCGGGTTTAGACCAGGGTGGACATAGCTCCACGGCACTCGTGCAGTGCGCGCTGCCGCTCTTGCGGGGCGCAGAGCAGCCGCGGCGGCGGCTGTCAGGCGGGCCCCCGCCTCACCCTCGGCTCTGGGGCGCTGCCGGCCTTGGGCGACGTCAGCGAGGTCTCCGCAAATCGCACGCCCAGACGAGTGCGATTGCTGTTCTGTTGTAAATGCTTACGTTTAACTCGACTGGACAGCTGTAGTAGGGCCACGCCACGGCTTCGGCTGTTGAAGAATGGGCAGGCTCGTAGCAAGTAGCACAGTCTCGCAGAAGACCGGCATGGAGTGGTAGTTTTATACTTTCACGTTTCGTCTTCTGAGTGCGGTAACCGGGGCCCAATTGTATAATAATTGCGACGCGTCAAAAACCTTTCAAGCGATGTATCAGCCTATGGGCGGTAATCACGCGTAAACAGTCTGCTCGTTTGTCGATAACTTTAAAAGAAGCTGGTATCATCATGTTTCAGTAAGATACCATACTTATCAAATTAGGATGTTTAATTAATAAGAATATGGTTCACGTAGTTGCTAAACCGCCGCTCTACAGATCTACTGGCGGTACACTAAGCAACTCTATGCTTCGATTATTTTCCTAATAATTTTTCAGAATCTCTTTCATTGTTTATACTTAACTTATGAATATATAACGGCGCTGTGATAGAATATAACGTCAAAGAAAAAATGAACATATCACATTTTAACGAGTATTTTTCCTATAGATGTAGATTGTGGCCCTTCGGTATATTGATCAACTAGCCGCTGCCCGCGACTACGTCTGCGTAACATTCAGACGGAAAGACAAATATATAAATTATAGCCAATGTCTTATCCTGATGTATAAGCTATATTATTGTAAAGTTTACATCCAAACAGGAAAACTAGAAATGCAATACTGAACAACATTAATCAAGTATACTGTGGTCCGTAAATTGTACTGAAATCTAGAAGGAAATACCTCAACGAATTTAAACTTTATTTCAGACATTAATCGTCTTAAAATTCTTTATATGTTATACGTAAGATGGAGTTGCACTTAGTAAGTAGAATAAATATAAAATAAATGAACTTAATATTTTTCTCTTACCTTAGAGATTATTGCTGGATTGCCGACATCACGTAATTTATTCCTGTGCGAAGTCATTCCCGTATTGCCTAGAAAACGAAAATGGCTTAAAGAGAAGTAATCGGGTTATATTTAAAAAGAAATTCACGCTGTTTTGAACTCCAACCAGGGAGAATAAATCGAACCAAAGGCCTTTGATAAATACGCAACAGTCGTTTACTTTAAATCAAGTTCGTGCATTTCAGTTGGAATGATGTTTGTATAGTCGGTAACCGGTATAGTTTAATTTTGTTAATGAATTTATCTGAAAATGTGTTTTCTTAGCACGGATAATAGGATTTTAAAGCAATATATGGATAATGGGATTTTAAAGCAACATATACTCGTATCGGTTAAGTCCAGTGTACAGCGTCATTTGTTTTTTACGTGCTGGCTTTTCACCTGATGTTAAGCGATAACCGCCGTCCATGGACATTTGCAACACCCATAGAGTCGCAGATGCGTTGCCACCCTTTAATAAAGTGGGCCCCAACTACCTCATTCACCAGACGAAGCGCAGAAATATAACGAAGTGACCGGGTAAGTACCACGTCCTAACAGGACGGAACTGCCCATTCGTGCAACAGAGAAGACTATTGCGTGGGTCTAAAGACATCTCTTAGTAACCCAAATGCGTGGAAATCTACATTGCTTAGCTGGCTTTATCCGCCCTGGTCATGCCACATTCATCTCTTAGTAACACAAATACGTTGAAATGTAGATGGCTTGGCTGTCTTCAACCCCTCTCCTACCCCTACCTGTAGTAGTGTTGGAGTCGGTAGACCAGCACCAGGCTTTTCTGATAAGCTTTTGGATGGTCTCATTTGAGCGCAGGGCGTAGGAACCGTAGACCAGTGGGTTCATGCAGGAGTTGGAAACGGCCATCGCAAACAGCATATCTTGGATTTGCGGTGACACACGGGACGCCGAACGCCAGTCTACCATGTACCTTATGTATCAAATAACTTCTATTGTACCGACAACGAGTAGTTTTGTATATTATATACTCCTAGTTGAAAAGGCCTAACTAGTTAATTAAACGTTTATGACCTTATTGATAATAGAGTATATATATATATATATATATATATACATATGTATATAATAGAGTATATATATATATATATATATATATATATATATATATATTTATAAAAGAAAAAAAATCAGTTGTATAATATTTAAATTTTTTTAAGAAAAAGCTTTACCTATTTCTTTCCCCTGTTTCTTCTCCGCTAGAGGAATCATTACGATACGTGTACTAGCGTACACTCGTAATGAAACTTTTTTATGACGTTATTTTTCAAAAAATAATTTACTATATGCAACTTTACAGAAATTGGTTAAATAAAGTTAAATTAGATAAAGTTTAATAAAAGGCTTTTATTATCTTAGACATAAATACAAATTCTACAATTATTTCATTTTAGCTTTGTATAATATTTACTTTCTTATTTGTAATACATAGGTGGCGTTAGTAGTAAATTAAAACACTATGGTTTGACAGTTGTAATTAGTATGAAGGTCCGCAAAAATTGTTGATTAAAAAACTTGCAACGTGAACCTTGTTTATTTCAATGAACCTCACGGACCCAAAAAACCGCTTTGAATTTGTACAGGGTCCTTCGTTGCCGAATAGTCAGCCAGTGAGTAGAAGGTATTCGACTCGCGCGCGAGTGTTGTGAGTTAAGTTTTTTTGGAAAACCGAACTTGCGGACGTTGGATCGACGTTCGCAACTGCAAGTTCCAGGAGCCGATCGAGGCTTCGAAGAGCATCATCGGTCAGCTTCAGATTGTGTCTTCGGTGTTATTAATGGCTTATGGTAACTGAAATACGAAATATATTGTTTACATATTAGAATTAAAATAAACCCTTTGATTTTGCTGATCACTTTAATATAACATATATATATATATATTGTTATGAACACATAAAGGAACTAACACCATCTAGCGTCAACTATTAAAACCACTAAGAACAAGATGGCGCGTAACGCAAAAATGTTACACTAAATTTTTTTCCAACCCCGATAAAGAAGTTTCACTTCAAAAATATGACTATCGATAGATGAAATGTAAGTTTCGATTTTGATTTTTGATTATTACATGGCCTTAACACTACACCTACCAGTGGAGAACAGTTCTTTCTGTTATTTTACCAAACCGGCTTGTGCTTGACTACCTCACTTGATTGTAAGATGTAATCTAAAATATATATATATATATATATATATATATATATATATATATATATATATATATATATATATATATATATATATATATATATATATATATATAAAAAATGATGGTTATCGTGAAGGCTTTTAGAAGTTTCATTATCAACAATAAGCTTTACGAATATTTAATTTGTATATCTTTAATTATACATCATATTTAATTAATTCCAGGCTTCCTTTAATAAAATTTATATTATGCGTGCATTCCGAAAATTCTTTTCCTTTGAATTCTCATTCAAAAATTCCATTGAAATAATTTATATAGCAAAATAACGTTCGCCAGGCCAGCTATCATCGTATTAAAATTTTTATATCTTACACAAAAATATTGATACGATGATATTGACACCAAGAGACTAAACTAAAATAAACTAAATAATAAGCAAGAAAAAAAAAACGATGCTGTTAACTTTATAGTAATATTTTCACAGCCGCCAATCTTCGAAGAGCACTAATTACAAATTACGTAACGAAGTTTTGCTAAAGTTATATGTAACGCGATATTATATTTAATCTAAATTACCTTTGTAAATGTTAATTTAAATTATACCTACCCGCATCAACAAAATAATTAGTATATTTATTTCAAAATGTATTGCATGATTATTTATGAGGTTGTTCCAACATGAAAGTCTAGTTATTACGGTAATGTTGCCTTGCAAATTAATTTACATCATTATAAAATGAAATTATCATCAAAGTAGACGCAGTAGTAAAAGCTCGGTGAATTTTAGATATCATACAGAAAGCAAAAGATATTTATTTAAATTTTTTTAAAGCCTAAAATATATATACGATTGAACTGAAGGTAAACGTCCCTTCACTGTAACTTACTGCGATCTAATTCAGTCTATATACATTTTCTTTGTCAACTGACTTACAGTAATTATCGTTGCATTAGTTTATTTATTCTTTGATTGGAACTTGGCCTAAAATATACATTCATTTGTCGCCTCTTTATTTATATCTTATCAGCTTAATTTACTGGTTTTGTTCTATAGCAATTTAAATTTTTTATGGCAATGTATTTATTAGGGTTCCGTAAAACGGGACCCTAAGAAATATGAATCCGCTATCTGTTTGGCCGGTTTTTTTTACGTAATGTAGAATTACGTAATATGATTTTATTTGCATACTTCTTTTACGGTACATAATTCGTAATATCGTCATCTTATGATATAAATTAGAAAAGTTATTTAAAATTTGATGTACATTTTCTTGTATCATTTCTTATTGTTTATTATTATTATTAATTATATTCAACTAGCAACCCGCCGGTTTCGCACGGGTGCAATGTATTATACATATAAACCTTCGTCTTGAATCACTCTAGTACAAAAAAACGCATCAAGATCCGTTGCGTAGTTTTAAAGATCTAAGCATACATTGGGACCGACAGACAGCGGGACTTTGTTTTATACTATGTAGTAATGTATATGTTGTAATTCCCTTTCTTATTTTACGTTCCTTTCAGATTTTAATGTTGGAGGAAACCGAGTTGGTGCTTCTATACAACTTATTTAATATAATAGTCCTAACAAATAAAATAAAAATCCTCCACTTACCTTTGCCATATGAGATTAACTTGTCTAAATAAAAATACTTTTACCATACAATGGTATCAGCGAGTATCGAGTGTCGCCAAGTTAACGGAACGAACGTAAAGCGATTAAAGTCAATATTAAGTAAAAATTTCATTATTCAATGTAGGCAATATACATCGTGTCTTTACAATCGCGACAATAAATGAAAACACGTCTAACGCTACTTGCCAATAATCATAAAAAAATATTAACGTTAAAAAATCCATAATATCCTTTGTCATTCGTATGCTATGTGACCTTCACAAATGAACATTACGTTACAGTTTAATACGTAAGGGTGTTCTAAAATTCGTTGTTTTGGAAAATTTAATAACTCAGTAAATATTGATGTTTAGAGTATGTAAATGTTTAATACAATTTTAAAAATTTATTCTCTACATGCATGTTCATTTATTGTCTGATTTATGGTAAAGACACGCTGTATAATATTTAAAGCTCTTATTGAATGTCAAGAGAACTACCACCGATTCACTAAACTAGACCTGTCCAAAGGAGATCAGACAAGAAACTGTTGTCTTGTTATCTAAGTATTGTAAAAAAAATAAGTAATAGCCTATAAATGTCCCACAGCTGGGCAAAGGCCCCCTCTGTACAGAAGATATCAGGGCATAGTCCACCACGCCACTGCAGATTGGTGGACTTCACATATTTTCGAAATATTTTTTTTGTTATTATTTCGAAAATATGCAGGTTTCCTCACGACGTTTTCCTTCACCGCCGAGCACGTGATAAGAGCCGTGATAGCTCAGTGTCCGGGCGCTCGCCTTTAATTCTATTTACTCGAGCAACCTGAGTTCGATCCCCGGTGCCGGCACCAATGAAATTGTTAATTTTAAGTGCTGAATTATCACGTGCTTAGTATTGTTTATATGTACAATCGATACTATCTTCTTACCACATGGCCATAACGGCGTAGGGCAGCCAGCAGAGAGCGAACACAGTGACGATGACGACGGTCATACGCAGGGTGCGGCGGCGCGCGCGCTCCAAAATGCGGTGGTCGGAGCGGCGGAGGTGGTCGCACCGCGTGCCCTCCTTTCTCGTACAGCACCGTTCCACACGTCTGCCAGCAACACCCCATCCCGAACCAACCGCCCCGTGACTGCAGTAGCCTGATGGCAGAAACATGAGATACCTCCGTCAAGACTGCTACGGGAGCTTTATCTTCTTTTAATGTAAAAGAGCAATCGAGCTAGATTCACCTGATGTTAAGTGATAACCGCCCATCCAGTGGACCCAGTAGACATTTGCCACACCCGTTTGATTACTGATGCGTTGCTAGCTTTTAATAAAGTGTCTCGACACCTCACGACTGTAATGTGAACGTCTTCAAAGCACACGAATATGCCGTTTCCGAGCTAGTGCGGTTTTTAGATTACATCTTACAATCAAGTGAGGTAGTCAAGCACAAGCCGGTTTGGTAAAAGAAGAGAAAGAACTGTTCTCCACAATAATAATCAAAAATCAAAATCGAAACTTACATTTCATCTATCGATAGTCATATTTTTTTAATCTACCAACGTTTCGTAATGAGGTTCCTCTAGCGGAGAAGAAACAGGCGAAAGAAACTCCGTAGGTATCCTCTTTTTTGTAATTCATTTCTTTTTCTTAAAAAAATTTAAATATTATACAACTAATTTTTTTTTCTTTTATAAATAGCTTGGGAGCGATCAACTCATTCCTAGGGGTTTTTGTCATTAATGTATTCATTTGTATTATAATAACCCTCTTTATAAAGTTTTCCTTTAATAAATTTCTTAAACCTGTTAATAGGCTGGTTTTGCGCATTTAATGGGATTAATCTTCTCTGTTGCACGAATGAGCAGGTCCGTCTCACAGAAGGCCGGCGTGAAGTAGAAGTGTTATATTTCTGCATTTCGTCTGGCGATTGAAGTAGCCGGGCCCGCTCTATTTAAAGGTAGCAACGCATTTACAGCCCTATGGCTGTTGCATATGACCGTGGGTGGCGCAATTATCAATGAATATAAATATTTTATTAAATATTTATATCTCTGAGATAGGCGGATCACATAGAGCTACCAATAGATGGTGTTGTAATCAAATTAATGCGCCACATCGTGATCCTGCGACATACATATTTTACACAATAATATCACAGGCCTATTTAAGCAATCTGCATATAAATACAAACCACACAAGTCCACCTGTTCTCCAATCTGCGGAACGCAGTAAGGAATTGGAAGAAAGGTTGCCTGGAAGAAATTGCTACCTTAGCAATAAGGCCGCGGGCCGCCTGTTTGTACACTATGTTTCCGGTATCTTCTTCTTTGTATTTCCTTGTGTGCAATAAAGTATTCAATCAATCAATCAATCAAATTGGAATAATTACAGACGAAAATTCAAATTTTCATTCATTCATTCATTCCAAAATTCTGAAAGAAAGCCTGGATCAAAGCCACAAGCCACTTCAGGATTATAACTTTCCTTTCTGGGAAAGGAAAGTTATGGAAAGGAAAGTTATGATCCCGGAGTAACTTCTTGTTGAATTATCATTTTAAACTTCATTTAGAGAGCATACGACGATCATGAAAACATTTTCCTTTTTGAGATTAAGTTTCGTACCTGTATTAGTATACATACTTCATTTAGAGAGCATACGAACTTCATTTAGAGAGCATACGACGATCATGAAAACAGTTTCCTTTTTGAGATTTCAGTTTCGTACCTGTATTAGTATACATACTAGTCATAAAATATTTTAGGTTAGATAAATATAAATTCCCTAGAATTAATGGATGAATTAATTAAAGGCTAATTACATAAAAATAAAGCCAATAGCTGAAATTACAACATGGTTTCGAAAATAAATGATGAACATGTGTTACCGACCCCACCTAATGAGGGCTAAAGGTAGGACATAGAAGAAGAAGATTAGCAGAGGCCTGTTTCCAACGGTTGTGAAGTCTAACCTTTTACCATCGAGGCCAGCGCTGCAGCGGTGTATCCTGCAGAATATGCAGACGTAGCAGGCGGTGATTAACACCTGTAAAGTCTAAGACCACTTACCATCGAGGCCGACGCTGCAGCGGCGTATCCTGCAGAAGATGCAGACGTAGCAGGCGGTGATGACGAGGAGCGGTACAAAATACATGGCGCACAGGCAGGCAACGTTGTACGCCACCTCCTGAGCGGCGCTGGAGAACGCGCCGAACGACACGCACTGCTCGAAACCGGCCAACTGAGGGTGCTCGAGCACTCGGAATACTGCGCTCTGCATCCAAGATTATTATGTATATGTTAAAAAAGTAACAGCCTATATATGTCCCGCTTTTCGGCAAAGTTTCCTTGTACAGAGGGTATTAGGGCATAATCGAGCATGCGCCTCCAATGCTGATTAGCAGACTTCAGTTAAAAAAGTAAAATTATAGCCTGTAAATACCCCACTGATGGGCAAAGGCCTGTGCAGAGGGTATTAAGGCAAAGTCCACCACGCGATCCGACTGTGGATTGGGGGACTTCACATATCTTCGAAATATTTTTTGTTATTGTTTAAAAAATATTATATTATATATAAAATATTATAATATACCGGCGAGTCTGCAGACTGGCCTGATAAGTCAGCAGTTAAGATTAACAATTTCATTGGGTACCGGTACCAGGATTACAATTAATATTAGGGTGTCAGTCCAATGACCAAGAATTTTTTATTGTGTAAGAAACGCGCTGGAGAAATCAAAATCAAATGTGATACAGTCCGTTATTTCTTTTTATGTGAGAAAATGGCAAGCGATCTGGCGGTTCACCTGTGATGTTAAGCGATAACCACCGCCCGTAAACATTTGCAACACCTGTAGAATTGCATATGCATTGCCAGCTTTTAATATAGTGGGCCGCGGCTGCCACACCCACCAAAGGAAACGCAGAAATATCACACTTCCACTTCACGCCGGTCTTCTGCGAGGTCGTGGTACTTCCCCGGATTAACCTGCCCATTCGTGCAACAGCAAATGCTTTGTGGCGCACTACTATAGAAATAAATCATTATATTAGACATAATATTTATATAAAAAGTAATAGCTATAATATAATTCAGAATCCCTCGACTAAAAGCTCGGCAGGGCCGGCAATCTGTAGAGTTGCACCTGTGGCAAGCTGCAGGCTAGCGCCATCGCCCACGCGCAGTATAACATGCACTTGCTACGTTTTCCCGCCGCTCGCAGTTTAAGCGGATAAAGGACGGCGAAGAATCTGCAGAAAAATCTCCAGTTGAAAAATATTAAAAGGGTGAAACGTCTACACGTAAGCAGTGAAGTAATGCAAATACGCTCCGAACCACTGGTTCGGAACTTATTAATCTCTTTGTAAAATTTTGACTTTTCATAAGAACGCGCAAGCGTCTATGTGAATAAAGATATTTTATAATTATTATTTTGTTCATTTTTTTTTTCCACTACGGCATATTTATTTATTAGCAGCATATGTGTAATTGTTTTTCTAAATACTCACGATTCACTTGTAAACGTTAGTGCAAGTTTTGAGGTTAAAGAAACTTAACGTAGCTTAAGTCGTGGAAAGCTTCCCAGTGGATATTAACCAATGCAGCATCACCTGTCGAGAGATATGCAGACCAGCACGTTGGAGGACAAGTACAGGCCGAAGGCACGCATCACAAGCAGTATTTTACATAGAACGTTTCCCGCCAACCACTCGTTCGTGTACTTCCAGCCGATCTGTTGGTGAGATAAAATTTGTGGTCAACATAAAGTTATTTAAATTTATATAGTGCTAATCTCTTTACTTAAAATTACACATTAAAATTTGTAAAAGTAGAAGCATCAGGGAGCGAATCCCGAAGACGTGAGTGGGTTCGATACCCACAGCGGCGTCAAACTTTTCTACAAATTTTAATAAAGTTATTTGTAGTAATGGTTTCACAATCTAATTAGATATAAACAAGTAGGAAAGGTCGGTGAGCAAACTTATTTTTACAGGTCGTTTAGTCAGAAAATGGATTCAAAGAATATTTTTTTTTATTTTTTGACGGCTAATGAGTTCAGCCTGTTTTATTTTATGAAAAATCTATTTTATATTTTCGCGAAAGTTTATATATTTATTATTCAATGGAGAGGAAATTCATATTTTTCATACATGAAGGAAGAAAATACTAATGGCCTATAAATTTACTAATAAAATGAGGTTTAATTTAAAAGTGATATTTTATAACTATGACTGAATAATTAAATATAATTAATAATACTAGCGATAGGTTCAAATAGTAGGTCTTTGAACCTATTTTTCATTAATGTATTCATTTCAATAAAGCCAAGTCAAAAAAATTAGACAGTTGACTGATGTGGATACGGCTCGTCTGGTATATTTTAGCTATTTCCACAGTATAATGTCTTATGGCATTCTACGTTGGGGAAATGCAGCCGACATAAATATTATTTTCATCCTGCAAAAGAGAGCTATTCGAGCGGTTTATAACCTGGGCCCCAAAGATTTACTAAGAAACCTGTTTAAAGAAATAAAAATATTGACTGTAGCTTCTCAGTACATACTTGCTAATGTTATGTATGTCCACAAAAATAAGAATGACTTTTCAAGATTTAGTAATGTGCATGATGTAAATACTAGGAACAAGCATAAATTAGTTCTACCCTCAACTAGATTGCGTAGAATAAGTAAATCTTTTATGGGACAATGTATACGCTTTTACAACAAAATCCCAGAAAACGTTCAAAATGAATCCGTTGCTAAATTCAAAAAACTTGTAAAGGAACATTAGTGTGTTAATGGCTATTATAGTATTAGTGATTATATGAATGATAACACACTCTGGAAATGAATTGATCGCTCCAGGCTCTTTCAAGTGGAGTTTAATAATTGTACTGTCTGCGCTACAGACAACTTAAATTATAAATAAATTTAATATTATTAATATGTATAAATTAACGTGTAAACCATAGACTGTCTTTATACTTGTAACACTCGCGTTGGAAGTCGACCGTTATATTTTAAATATATTGGCTTATAAGTGGTTAACGACTCACATTCAAATCAATACATTCGCACTGACTTCCAACGCGTAACGGACTCCCATTCAAATACAAACTGATTATTTCTTAGTTGAAATTATATTAATATAACACCTCCAGAAGCGTTGTTTCTTCTTCCTTGTTCTATCCTGAACAAGAACTGGCGACCGTGACAGGACTTGAATCAGATTTTTATTACTGTTTAGCCTCTGCTCAGAATATTATTGACAAATATAAAAAACCCGACTCCGACAGTGCTTCTACGGCTAGGTCTAGTTCTCACTGTAGTCAACATGGGTGTTCTGACGATATTAATTTTAAGTTGCCGGTAATAAAAATTCCTAATTTCGACGGCACATACTTTAAATGGCTTGAATTTAAGGAAACGTTTGTGTCGCTAGTACATGATAATGCTAAAATTAATAAAATTCATAAATTTCATTATTTAAACTCCTACCTTGAGGGTGAAGCCGCTCGTGTCTTGAGTAATCTCGAGGTAACCGAGACCAATTACTCTGAAGCCTGGTCACTTTTGTGTAAAAGATATGACAATAAACGTCAGCTAATAAATAATCACTTAAGGTCATTACATAGCTTTGAAAGTGTACGCGAAAGCGATAAGTCGCTTCGTTTTGTAATAGATCACGTCACTAAAAACCTACGGGCTCTTAAGACCCTAGGCTTGCCTACGGATACATGGGATGTATTAATCATTTATATGGTCACGCAAAGGCTTGACAACGGGACGTGCTTTAAGTGGGAGGAGTATAGAAACAATTTACCTGAAATACCAACGCTAGATCAATTTTTTACCTTTCTTAAAAATCGTGCCGACGTCCTTGAGACGACACAAAGAAATAAGCAGGAAGTTCGAAATAAGCCCTTCAATCTCTCGGTTCCCCAACCCACAAGATCACACACGAAATCGATGGTCGGAGCGACACTCACATCGTCCTCTCCCCAGCGTAGCCTTGAGTGTGTAGTCTGTAAGGGTATTCACCGCATTTATGACTGTTCCTCATTTAAGGAGAAATCCATTGAAGAGAGAAAGAGTTTAGTGGAATCGTTAAGGTTGTGCGCCAATTGCTTGCGAGTAGGTCACAATTCACGGCACTGTAGGCTCTACGGTACATGCCGTTACTGTAAGCAAAAGCATAATACTCTGTTGCACAGTCGGCCTGATGAGCAGAAATCGGTTGTTCCCGGTGTGTCTCATACTGTAGCAATGCCGGCGATAGCCTCGCCAGAGATATTACTAAGCACCGCTCTAGTCGAACTTGCCAATCCTGTTACGAAGGAAACTCTTATGGTGCGAGCTCTGCTAGACAGCGGGAGTCAGTCTACTTTTATAACTTCCGCCATAAGGCAAAGATTAAATCTGACTCCTCAGCCAACTAGAACTCGGGTCATAGGTATTGGCGATGTCTCAATGAATTTGAACATTGAGCGTTGTGCGGTGCAGTTAGTTTCCAAAAATTCGGGATACAAAGTCATAAGTTCTTGCTTAGTGTTGCCTACGATTACAGGTAAATTACCCAAGGTAAAAATTGATATTAGTCACCTAAACTTATCAAACTTTCGATTAGCGGATCCTTCCTTCAATAAACCTTCAGACATTGAGATGCTGATAGGCGCGGACCTATTTTGGGACATAATAGGTTTCGAATCGCATGAGTTGGGTAAAAATGGCCCCATACTTCGGAGTTCTAAATTGGATTGGTTAGTTACCGGCTCTGTAATGGGCCTAAAAGGTAAAAATGTTAAAGGTTCAAGCAATAAATCGATATATTGCAATTTTTCATCGATGGATGATTCATCAACTCTCCATTCGGAACTAACCAAATTCTGGGAATTGGAGAGCTTTCCTCAGACTCATCCCTTAACTACAGAAGAAAGTTTTTGCGAAAGGCATTTTCTCGCTAATACAATCCGAAATGAGGACGGAAGATTCTGCGTTGCCTTACCCCTTCGTGATACACCAGACTGTCTTGGTGACTCCTACTATATTGCAAAAAGGAGGCTATTGAGTTTGGAAGCTCGCTTTAGAAAACAGCCGGACCTTAAAAGGTTGTACCTTGAATTTATGCACGAGTATAAAGCTCTCGGTCATCTTTCCCCAGGTCCCAATCAAAAAACTAGTGAAGCGTATTTTCTACCTCGCCACCCTGTAATAAAAGTGCAAAGCGAGTCCACGAAGCTTCGCACCGTCTTTGAAGCTAACACTCGGACGTCTTCGGGCATTTCTATTAACGACTTGCAAATGGTAGGGCCTATAGTGCAGGATCCATTGTTTAACATAATTATACGATTTCGTCAGCATAAATATGTTCTATCTGCGGACATAGAGAAAATGTTTCGACAAGTCTCTTTAAGAGAATCGGATCGTAATTTGCAATTGATTTTGTGGCGCGACAACGAGTCGGAGCCCATAAAAATATTTCGATTAAATACTGTTACCTACGGGTTTTCTAGTGCTAGTTATCTATGTACGAGATGCATTTGGTAGTTAGGAGAAGAGTGTTCCGATCTTAAAATTAAAAACGTAATCCAAAGAGATTTATTAACGGGATGCGACTCAAGAGAAGAGTTAAGCTATATTCAGCGTAACGTAGCCGCTACTTTGGCTAAAGGTAAATTTCCTCTGCGAAAGTATCGTTCAAATGTACCTTAACTTCTCAACTGTGATGAGATCAATCTGGAGGAGAGTGGATTAATGATTAGTAGCTCTACAAGCACATTGGGCGTGGGTTGGTATCCTTCGTCGGACGAGCTTCATTTTAACATAAATTTCGTAGCTCCAGACGTCATAACGAAGCGCAATATATTGTCTTCCACGTTCAAAATTTTCGATCCTCTAGGATTATTATCTCCATGCACAAGTAGACCGAAAATTCTTGTTCAAATGTTGTGGAAACAAGGGTTTGATTGGGATGACCCGGTGCCTCAGGATGTTCAATCTTCCTGGATAAAATTTACACAGGATTTGCCATCTCTTTCGACGATTAAGATCCCCAGATGTGTTACTTGACAGCCCTATCCTTATTGAGATTCATTGTTTTTGTGACGCCTCACAGCGCGCTTTAGGTGCTTGTATTTATCTGAGATCAAGCAATAAAATTTCACAAGTGTCTTCAAATATACTTTGCGCTGAGGCTAAAGTAGCTCCTATAAAGCCCATGACGATTCCGCGCCTAGAATTGAACGCTGCGCTTCTTTCCTCAGAACTTGCACATGCTGTATCCAACGCTCTACGGTGCAATATTGACCGATATGTGTACTGGTCTGACTCAAGCGTTGTATTGGGTGGTTGAATTCTTCAAGCAAAACCGATACGTATGTCTCCAATAGAATAGCTAAAATAAGGGATATAACTGGTTCCACAATATCGACATGGCGGCATGTGCCGACAGCTTGCAATCCCGCTGATTTGGTCTCACGTGGCATGAGTCCTCAATCTATTCGTACTTCTTCACTTTGGTGGCACGGACCACCTTACCTGCTTGAATCAGAATCCGCATGGCCAACGTCTAGCTTCGCTCAAGTCACTAGCTCTAACGACATTGAAGCCTTTCCAGCCTTGGTGGCGAACGCTGCACCTCCGGTACAAAGTAGTCACCTTAGCATTTGCATACAAAGGTTTTCAAAATTTATTTCCCTTCAAAACACATTTGCTAGAGTGCTTAGATTCTTACATAACTGTAAAAACCCTGGTAATAAGTTATTGTTATTAGGCCCTCTACCAGCTTCTGAAGTAGATAGAAGTTTGAAATGTTTAATAAGATTAGCTCAAGGCGACACTTTTGCAACCATCATAAAGTTGCTTAAGGACAACAAACCTATGAAGTCCCAAGCGGCTTTATGTTCCCTTAATCCATCTCTTGACAGCGAAGGCATCATCCGAGTAGGAAGTAGGATAGATTCCTCGAGTAATCCCTATGGGAAGAGACACCCCATTATATTGAAAGCTGATCATCACTTAACAAAATTATTATTTCAAAGTGAGCATAAACGCCTTTTACATGCTGGTCCCCAGCAACTACTTGCCTCTATTCGTGAAGGTTACTGGTCTATTGGCGGTCGTAAATTAGCTCGCCAAACAGTTCGTAACTGTCTCATTTGTACACGTCTTAAGGGTAAAACATTAAAGAATATAATGGGCAATTTACCGTCCGAACGCCTAGAACCTGACTTTCCGTTTCGTACTGTTGGTACAGACTTTGCGGGACCATTTATGATAGCTGATCGAAAGGGCAGAGGATGTAAGATATCAAAATGTTATCTTTGTATTTTTATTTGTTTCCGATACAAGTGTATCCATTTAGAAACCGTAAGCGATTTAAGCAAAGATGCCTTCTTATTAACGTTGAAGCGATTTATAGCAAGGCGCGGTTTGCCAAAAATTATCTACTGCGATAAAGGCCGTAATTTTGTAGCAGCTTCCAAGGACATCAACCAGTTTAAATCTCAGGCTGAATCGCTAATAGAATTTGGAGCTCCTCAAGGGATAGAATTCATATTCAGTCCTTCATACGCTCCTCACTTTGGCGGTCTCTGGGAGGCCGGGGTCAAATCCGCGAAATATACACATATAAACATACGGAAATATACAAATATATACATACGGAGAATATTAGGAGATGCCCATTTTACATTCGAGGAGCTGACTTCATTGTTCTCTCAAATAGAAGCTATCCTTAACAGCCGTCCCTTATGTCCTATGAGTTCCTCTCCAGATGATTACCATCCTTTAACCCCGGGCCACTTTTTGATTGGGAGACCGTTGACATCTCTACCATCACCAAGACTAGAACACTAGAACAAGCACGCCAACACTTCTGGAAACGATGGGCTACTGAATATATAGCAGAGCTGCAGTCACGCACGAAATGGCGTGTTAAATCAAGGGAATTGCAACTGAATGACTTGGTG